>BQMF02000225.1:0-660688 GCA_027922465.2 Turritopsis dohrnii | reverse complement strand
TTTTATAACCACAAATTACTCATAAATGTAAACAATTAAATATCTCATAAAAATGTAGTAAAAAGCAGTTTGTAGTAGTTTCATTTTTATAACATAAATGAGCTAACAATACATATAACACACAGATCAGCGTAGTCTAGTGGATAAGAACGCTAACTTGTAACAGCAAGGTCGTGTGTTCGAACCCCACGCAGTTCGTCTGAGAGGAAGTATATATACTTCGGCGGTTGTAGATCTCTCATGTTCTGGTTGTAAAACTTGCATGAGTGCGCACTTCCTCGCAGTTGTGTTGAATATATCGCGGAATGGTTAGCATTGCGTCTGGGTGATTTATCACTGTCAGGTTTCTCTGGTCCATAGAGACATTCAGGTTACCGTCATTTCGATCGAAATTCAACAAACGCCAGGGCTTAGAAGTGTTAGCATGTATCCACAATGCCGACTATAATTGCAAACTACATACGCTGATCAGCGAAATACATACCACCATATACTAAACATCATGGTAATCGCTAAAACCAAAGCTATTTTCTCTTATTCGTGAGATGGGAGTGAATCTGTTTGACTCACTCTTGTTTGAACTTTCTTTTGTGTTTTAGAGCTAGTCACTTTGGGTGAAATATGATGCTCTTGCATAACATTAATCATTTTATTTCTTCCGAGGCTCAAGTTGTCATTAGATATGAGAATTTTGTTATTATAACCAGACACTCCCGACTTGATGTTTAGATTCATGTCACTAGGTAACATGTAAATACCTTGTCCAACTGAATAATCAACTTTGCTTGAAGCGTAATTTAAAGTATCTTGATAACGTTTAATGTCATCTTGAATATCAACTCTGCGGTTAACAATGTCTTCAAAGTTGTTTATAAAAACTCTTTGAGCTGTCAAAGCACTTGAATTATTACCTAAAATAGAAGAACGAGCTGAGGCTTGCGAACTAAGAACAAGATAAGCATATGCTCTAACACTCTCTGAAATTTTTACAAGACCTGTTTTTGTAAAGCCTTTAGATTTTTCTATAATCCATCGTGTCATGGAGTCGTCTGTGAAATAACTCAGACCCGGCGTTGGATAGTCTCTACTTCTTTTTTGATACGAGCTGTAAAAATATTGCCCTTTGTATTTCTTAGGATCAGAATCGACACCATATTCACTACAGATTTTTAAAAACTCTTTTTTATTATAAGGATTATCGTATTGATTGAAACTATCTTCAAAAGGTAGAGGTGTCTGCAGACGTTTAATGATTCGTCTAATGTGATAATAGACGTGAAAACGATATACTGCTCTAATCATAGGAGTAGAGCGACCTTCTTTCAGGTGTTCAGAACTGACCCCACAAGCGCTAGAGGCACACCAAGTGACAAAATTGAGTTGGGTTTGCCATAATTTAAATGGTTGTTCCTGCCAAATTTTCATGCGTTGTTCATTTTCATCCATTTCGTAATTAGTAAAAATATTGGGAAAGCTCGCAGGAAAAGAACCATTTTCAGAGACAATAATTGTTTGTTTGTATAAATCTTTAGAATTCAATATCTGAAGGTATTGTCCCCCATTTGGTTTATAAAGCGCATTGGGAGCATATTTAAAAATGTTCTCCATTATTTAAAAATATAATCCTCTATTCTCTAATACAAGAAATGTATATCACAGTAAATGTCGTAAGGGGTGAGAAGACCATAAATCTATCTTACCCCATTCGAAATATGGACGGTTCGAAAGAGATCGCATTATTTGAGATATTTGCAGACACCGTCACCTATCAAATCACAACTCCAATAACATTGAAGATGTCCGACGATGGGAAAGCTGAAAAGAAGATACCAAAACGAACATTCACTGGCAGAGAATTGAACGCCTTTTTAGCAGGTGCCTTTTTAGAAGGTGATATAGAAATTAAATCATTAGGCAAATACCCTCAAATAATCAAAACAAATACGCTAGCTAAAATAACCAAAATGAATTTGCATCTCTCTGAACTCGACAACACTCAAAATCTTGAGGATGGAAAGCTAAGTGATATTCTACTAACCGTCCTCATCGCTAAATATAGTGGCTTTACACATACTGAGCCTAAAAATCCTCATTACAAAAAATTAAAAAACGGTGTATTTCACTCTCTCACGTTGAAACTCACAGATCAGCATGGCAATATGCTAAAAGAAGATCTTGGTACAACCGTTGTTTTGCACATCCGCTAAACCGAGATAAAAAGTAATAATTAATTATTTATCATAATTAATAATGGAGTATGGAAAGAGGTTAAATCCAGAACGTTCACTTAGAACTGCCCGCGGTGTAAAAGGCTCTCGTCAAAAAGTAATTGTCACACACAATCCGAGTGAGATCGATCAAAATCAGCTATTATTGGTTAGGTTTCCAAATTTAGGAAGTGATGATGTCATTATCCCAGGAACAACGAATCTAAGTTTTGATATTGAACTCGAGTCGACAGCTGACACGAAAAGAACATTGGTCAGTAACATTGGAAGAGCTATCGTTAAGAAGTTGGCTGTCAAGTTTGAAGGTAATGAGATATTGAGCATCGATGACTTTGATCTTTTTGGGTGCTACAGAGATTTATGGTTAACCAAGTTTGAAAAGAGAAACGCGATAAGACAGGGTATCATCATCGACGATGGGTGTACAGAGAATTGTATGAAATTGAGGATCAACGCTTCTGATAAAGATGATAATGATGATGAAGACAAAGCCATTGCTGACACCTATAAAAACAAGTTTGTCATTCCACTCGACTTTGAGATGCTAGATAGTACTATCCCATATTATCAAGCGGGTTTAGGTAATAGGCTTTGCTATGAGATTACATTTAACGACTATAACCGAGTTATTTATTCTGACCCTCCAACTTCTGCCGCAGGTCAAAGAAAAAACCCAGACGGTAAACACAAAATATCCAACATCTCACTTGAATATGAGCTTGTGACACAACCCACGTTGGCTAGACAAATCGCTTCTGAATATCAAAACATGGCTTTACTCTATGATAGGATTTTGCGGCACAGACAAATTAGAGTAAACAAGTCAGATACAACGTGGAATTGGTCATTCAACACACCTGCCAAATCTTTGAAGGGTATTTTAGTTCTATTTGAAGAAGAAAAATCCTACAAACAAGAAACCTGTAAATTCTACAATCCAAAGATCAAAAAGGTATCAGTCATCGTTGAGGGTAAGCCTAACCAACTTTTTGCTCAAGGGATGCAGCCGTTTGAACAATACAATGAGATTTGCAAGTATTTTGCTGAAGGAAAACCAAAAGATAATAGCGTCGGCGAAAACCGAAAGCGCTTGGGATTACATGATGTAAAAGTCGCTGATTACTTGACAAACAAGTATGCTCTATGGTTAGATTTCAGAACAATTGATGAGAATGCCTTGCATGGGACCGGTCGAAGGATTGAAAATGCGAGTGAAGGCATCACTTTACAGATTGAAAAGACCGCTGAAACTGCAGGAAACTTAAACGCATATATATATCTAATAATGGACGCTCAATTAAATATTCAAAACGGAGAATTTATGTCTGCGTTATATTAAAATGGACACACTTTACATGAAAGAACCTCACACGGCATTATTCGTCGGACCAACATCGTGTGGCAAAACGGATCGTGTTGTAAAATTATTAGAAAATCAATACTTTGATCACTTTGATTTCATCGTGATTATATGTCCCACCTTAAGGTGGAATCAGACTTACAGAGATCGGAAGTGGTTCTGGAATGACAGCTATGTGATTTTAATTGAGCCGGAAGGTCGCTTGTATGAATGTATTAAGAAAATGGACTTTTTCTGTGCTGGATATAAAACCTTATTTCTGATTGATGATATAATAGCTGATGAAAAATTGGACAAAAAGAGACAGCCTTTGCTCGAGTTGGCAATTAGTGGTAGACATCGAAATCATTCGCTATGGTTACTTACACAATCATACACGGCTATACCTAAAAATTTACGACGGCAAGCTAAAATGTTATATGTGTGGTATCCAAAAGATAGAAACGATCTAGCCACCATTCATGAAGAGAACGATGTCATTGAATCGCAAGAAGAATTGAAAAATGTCAAGGAAAAACTGAAAGAAGGGAAACACGCGTGCCTAGTCATGAGAATGGAACACCCAAGAACGCACGTGATTTGTTAAACAAGTTGACATAT
This sequence comes from Turritopsis dohrnii, assembly GCA_027922465.2. NCBI lineage: Eukaryota > Metazoa > Cnidaria > Hydrozoa > Anthoathecata > Oceaniidae > Turritopsis > Turritopsis dohrnii. Next base: position 656,500 of record BQMF02000225.1, on the reverse strand, counting down.
TTGTTACAAGACTCTTGTAACAAAAACTATAAGACTCCTATAAGACTACTGTAAGACTACTATAAGACTTTTATAAGACTACTGTAAGACTACTATAAGACTCCTATAAGACTACTGTAAGACTGTTATAAGACTACTATAAGAGAATAATTTACGTCTCAATACAGGTTCTAGAATTTTACCAATATGTTTAATCCTCGATTCAAAGCGTACTCTGTCAACAGCAGCCTCTATCCAGTTATCTCTACGAGATTCACAAGCAGAGATATAATGGACCATTACTATATCATTAAAAGTAACCCTTTTTGTATCTTGATGGGAAAATATAATATCATCATCTGAGGATTCATCATCGGACATAATTGTTTAAGTAAACAATGTTTATTTATTTAACAATGTTAGAATATATCAACTTTATATTATTAAACATCATCATCCTCTTATCATTATTTTGTCTTAAAAAATACTTCTCTCTAATAAAAATGGCGGAAACAGCGATCGATAATTTAATCAGCTACGATATTCCAGGTGAATTCCCACCACCACCTTCAGATGGTAAAAAGCAAAAATTGATCGAGTGTGTCTTAACTGGAAATAGCAAGCTATACTTAGGGAAAATGTACACGAAAGAACAGATTAACAAACTCAAAGATGAAGATATAGAAAAACTTTTTAGTATCTACGAGGCTAAACTATCAGGTCAAATGGTAAAATCCTTGGGGAAATCACTGATACGCATTTATTCCATGGGGGCTTGTGCAACGTTAGGAATAAACAATCAAGATGCGCTGAGCAATGACCTGGAAACTGACCCCTTCTTAAACTCTGCCCTTCAAAGATTTACATGTGACTTATATTATAAATTCGGTTCATTATTAGCACCACTCAGTGTTGGACTTATTACTGGGAGGCATTATATCAATGAAAGAAATTTAAATAAATCCGATGATAATATAAATACAGCAGATAATAAAAATGTCAGAAGAACAGACTCCCATTCAAGTGACAACGAAGAACCCAAAAAAGGTTGAAGCGGGTAAGAAGTTGGCGGAATACAACCGTAAAAAACGAGAAGAATTGAAACAAATGTTACCTCAAAAAGAAGTGAAGAAGCCCGATGACTCTCTCACCAAACCAAATGAACAACCTATGAACTATACCTATGGTGTAGGTGGAATAATAGCTCTCGATTTAGTTGGTGGATTTGCTTATTTTATGTATAAAAAGAAAGAGCAAATATTACCACGTGGGTCACCACCCACCCCCCTTCCACAAAAATCTAAAATACCGGTGAAAATCAATAAACATGAAATGGAATAAAAAGAAAAATAACGCTATATATAATCTCACAATATATAATAACATGGACAGGAAAAGTATCATCAACGATTTATATCATGCGTCAGTCGTCTGCGGTTTCGCTATCGGCTACTCTATGCTAGCGAAAAAGGTGTTAAAAATGACGCCACCCTCTTTTCAAAAGTTCGACTTGGAAGATACGGGGAAACTAGTTGCTATTATCGCCGCTAGTGAAATAACTCGAGAATACTTAATCAAACAAAAGATTTTGCCTGAAAATATCAATATCTAAATATGGCTTCTATCGCAATGATGTTAGGTGGAGCTTTGGCTAACGCTTTGGCTTTCACAGGATCAAGCTATCTGTTTTCAAGTTTATCCAAAGACAGAATTGATAAGGAAAGAAAACGTCATGATTTGGCCATAGAAAAATTACAAAAAGCACAGATCGAATGGCAGCAAAAACGACAGGAAAGAATCGATTTTATCAATAAGCAGCTCATGCTCGAAAAGAAGGCTGATTCAAAATTCGTAGAGCTAAATGATGCAATGAGAGAGTACAATAGAGTATTTAGTAATCATCTTGAACCGCTACCACTAGAGCCTGTATTGAGCGACTTTTATACACCGAGTCATGATCAACATGAAAGAGAATTGACTTTTATAGCTATGAGTATGCTTGGAATTGGTGGAATTGTGTGGTATTTTGAAAGATGAAGACCATCAACAAAAATTATGTTACACGATACATGTAACATATATATATATATATATATATATATATATATATATATATATATATATATATATACACATTCAGATGGTTACCGTCTAGTGACAAGGTACGTATAGATCAACCCTACAATCAGAGCCCATAAATTTTGACTTAACCAACCTACAACTTCTTTTGCTCTGTTCAATATCCATGATACGATAGACCCAACTATTCCCGGTAAAGCCTCTGCCGCTTTAGATGCTAATCTACCTAGAAGTGATGCTAACGCTTTGAGTTTATTTTTTATCCATTCCTTTGCATCGTTCTTTTTATCATCAGGATTTTGTGAGTGACTTACTGAGCTTCCACCTCCAGATGGTAACAAAGCTTCCACAAGAACACCTATAGCCATACCAAACGCCGTCAGAACGCTAACGATTGTGATACCTTGTTCGCGGAATAGTGTTCGTATCCTTTCACCCAATGTGGTATCTTTGTCGAGGACTTTAGCAATGGTTTCTTTGATGCTCGTAACTTGACTGTTTAGTTTACCTTTGAGAATATTAATGTTCTCTTTCCTAGCTTTCAACTCTTCACGTAATCCCTCCATTCTCTCTTCAACCTCTTTTCGTTGTTCATCTGTGTATGTTGCATCATTTTCCATCTCTTCCAACTTGTTTTTCTCCTTATCAATATGCTGTTCTATTCGAACCTTTTTCGCAACCTCTTCCTGAAGACCTCCTCGTATGTTTCTCAGCGCTTTATCCAATCCTAACAACTCTCGCACAGGATATTCAAATAGATCACCGGTCTGAGTCGTTTCATGATCGACAGATTGTTGTCTTATTAATGAAATTAGATCTTCCGTACTGTTTTCAATGTTCCCCGTAATCTCCTCAAGCTCTACATCACTCGCCTTTGTGATTTTAGATGATGAAGGGAGTTCTTCTTGTATTTTGTTTAGCATAACTGCTTGTCGTGCTGTTATTTTGCTATCTATAGGTATATCATACCCTAAACTACGTAACCTGTTCTTACCCAAATTTTCAGCTATAGTACCGAGAGCCCTTAGTATTCCATTGTTTGTCAATGGTTTGCTACTGTCTTTGTAGTATAATTCACCATTTCTAATTTCAAACTGATCGGTATGTAACACCTTAGGTTTTGGCTGGAATTTTTCGGATAATCTATCATACAGCCCTTCAAGTAGTTGTTTCAAAACTCTAGTATTCAGACTGTCACCTCCAAATGATGTTTCTCGTTCACCTGATGTATGTATCTGTGCACCCGTACGATCACCGGTCGGTATGAGAGGAAACGTCTCATCGGTTGTTTCATCTGTCGTCATCCCATGTTCTCCAAAGGGGTCAATGTCAATGTCTGCCATTTTATTTATTTAGAGGATAATTTATTATTAATTATGTTATAACAACCCTCTAAATATGAATTTTAAAATTTATCCAAAACTACCCACTGCTCCTGAGGATTTGAATGAGCAGGAAAAGTTTAACGCAAGCGTAATAAATTCTGAGTTTGAAGAGTTGATAAAACTTAAGAACAAGTTTAGCATCAAGCTCAAGAGATACAACAAGGCGGTAGAACGATTGATGCTACTAAATGCTAGCTCAAGCGCTATAACCATTGGCTCTGGCATCGGTTCAATTGCAACAGGGGCTACTATTATCGGAATACCTATTTCTGTAGGATTAGGTGGTGTAGCCCTAGCCGGCTCTATCTGTACCGGACTTACCACAGCTTTCGTCAAAAGATATCAAAAGAAGGTAGAAAAAGTCATAAAATTATATGATATTGTTACATCCTCAATCGCTGTCTTCGAAACAAGTATCTCACAAGCATTGAATGATGGGAGGATCAATTACAAAGAATTCCAGGTTTTGCAGGGAACATATTACAAAGCTTTAGAAGGACTCAGTTCTACAGATAGAAAGATGGAGACTGAAACCCAAAATCAATTTCAAAAAAGTTTGATGGTAGAACTTCAAAACCTGAAAAAATCCATAACCGAAAATGGTTACTAGGATGTGCGGTTATGTGCTCCTCAATTTGAAAAAGTGATAAATGAAATGAAACTGTTATAAAAGCATATGATCACAAGTATATATAGACAATGGAATTCCCAACAGTTGCAACATTTGAACAAAACATGGAACAAATTATTCCGATCACAAAGTGGAGAGAGCTAACTGAAAACGTGATTTATCATGTTAAATCTGTGGTTGAGATAGACACACCTGCATCTGAATTTGGGTCTGGAAAAGCTATGTATGCAGAGGTCCAAGACAGAACAGGAAATTTATATAAGACATGGTTGCCTGCAAGACTTTGCGTTGAGTTGAAGGATTATGGTTGGAGTTACAAAAAAGCGTTTATCAGACCGAAGGGGCTCAAACAATCTGAAAAGAATCCTGAAAGACAATTCTTTGATTATGACATTATGTGGCGTTAAACCTCGTCGACTCATCTTTACTTGTTTCTAGTAAAGATACTTTTGTATGAAATGTACGATTTACCAACCTTGCACATAATCAGGAGGTAGCTGCGTATCTTCAGGTATCAACATCAACTCTTCTTTTACAAAAGCTCGTTCAGGTCCATCTTGAAGGTAATACATTACACGGTTACCAGGTTGATCTATTACCTCACTCAATCTATATGTCCTCTTTGACCATATCCTATCTGTTGCTCTTTTTCGATGGTCATCGTGCTCTTCACCCGGTTGCAATAGATATCTATACAAACCATCTTGAGGTAATTTTTCCTCGGGTGGATAGTTCTCTCGTTTAGCGAGTGTTACCTCTTTCATTTTAATAGCATCTTTCGGTTTCATATCGATCATCCGAGTCTTCGTATCGTTTAATCTATCCACAAGTTTGTATAAATATTTGACCCACGTAGATGATACCTTTTCCGAATCGTTCAGTTCTTGAGCATCTTGTATTTTGAATAAATTTTCGGCAAGTATCTTGTTCAACGCCTCGACAAAAGCTGTATGGGTATGATTATATTTAGTAGTTACTCTTTTAATTTCAACGTTATTCTTCTCCAACAGCTTTGTCACATCGGCTTTGAATTCTGAACCGTTATCACATTGAAATACTTTTGGATAGTTTAAGGGTCCAACTCTATAGATATCTCTTATCATATCGGCAACTTCTTTGGCTTTCTCAGTCTTCAAAGGTCGGGCTACTTTGTAACGTGAAGCAACATCGATACCGGATAAGATGTACTTGTATTTATTACCATACAGCATATCACTAGGCATGTACAATATATCAAATTGGTGAATCTCATTCGGTTTAGTTACCTCATAATGTGGACGTTCGATCCTTTTCGGTGCTGATAGATGTACCTGCCACAAAGCTTGCTTTGATAGCCACTTCTTAATTTCCTTCAGTTTGAAACCATATCCTCTTAGATTGCGAACAGCCTTTTGTCCTTTCCATAAGTTTTGAGGTTGATAATAAATCTCTTGAAGTTTAGAGTTTGACATCTTTTATTTATACATATTTTATTATTTTATTACGATATAACATGTGACAAAACAAACAAAAGTGGCTTAAAGTTTATCTCTTTTATATAAAGAATAAACATGACCGACAAAACAGAATCAGATTACGATAATGGAGTATCAGATTACCGATCAATGGGTATTAATGAGTTACGAGCATTATGTGCGTCACGAAAAATAAAATATGTTAACCAAATGAACAAAGCTAAATTGATCGAGGTACTTGAGAAAAATGATAAGGATCCATTGTTTCTTTGTGATCCTGATACGAGACAAGTATTTTATACACGCTATTCAAACTGGATAAGAAACAACGAAGAAAAATATCAAAGGTATCGAGAGAGCCAATACGAGAAGAGAAGGATGGCTCGCAAACAAAATAGATTGGCTCGTTCATCCTTGTAGAGGTTGTTTTTTTTTGTTACTTAAATCGAGTAACAAAAGTTACCTAGAGGGTTTGAGTCGTTTCATGATTGAAAAAATGATATTTCAAAATGAGTTAAAGCAATCATGATCACTTAAATATTACACAAATAATAATTATACAACATGACTTCACGAAATACTGTTGAATTATTAGCTGGCTCACCAGCTCGTTTGTCTACACCAACACCTATTCCACCACCAAGATCTACTAGGCGATTCAAACCGGTCCGACCTGTTACAATTATTCCTAACAGACAAGACATGGATTTGTTTGAGCAGCAAGAGATGATGAAAAATAGACCTGTTGTGAAAAGCAAGTTGAATGAATGGAGAGATTGGTTAATAAATCATGTACCTAAAGCTATTAAGGAGAAAGTGAGTGGCACTTTCAGAGAGATGAAGAATAAGATTCTTAATCTCTACAAGAGAAAGAATGATAAAAAAGATGAAAAACTGGTGAAAACAAAAGCGTTTGTCCCCATTGAAACGGCGTTTGAGGGTTCTTACAAAAGGTTCAAGATAAACTCAGATGGAAAAAAGGACGTTGATTTGTTTCTCGAAAAGGTTCGACCCATTTTAAGTGATCTGATTATGAGAGAACTCAAAAACAAAAAATCAATAAAAATTCAAGCAACTGTGTGGATCAAATGGAGAAAGGAGGATTTATCCAATCCTGAAGCGACAATCTATGTTGATAAGGCGTTCAATAGCAATATGGAAACAATTCACAATGAAAGCGATATATCTGATGTTATTAATAATCGAACAGGTTGAAAACCCTGCGTTACCTCAATCCGGTTTTGTTATCGATAAAATTTTAAATATTGATGTAGACTTTCACAAGCTAAAATTAACGAGAGGTAGCTCTTACTTACCGCTACCTAAGAATTTCAGTGGTAAGTATTCGATAATCAATCCTAAAAACGAAGATGATGAAGAATGCTTCAAATGGGCTGTTATCGCAGCTCTCAATCATGATAAGATTAAGAAAAATCCACAAAGGATAATGAATCTCAAGAAACACGTTGATAAATATAATTGGAAGGGTTCATCGTTTCCAATGGCGCTAAATAAAATAGATTTGTTTGAGAGGAGGAACCCTGATATCGCTGTGCATGTTTTGACAAAAGACGAGAAAGAAGGTATCTATATGTGTCGTAAGTCGAAGCATCTTGATCGCAAAGAAACGGTTGTTTTGTTTTTACTATGTGAAGAGGAAAAGAGACATTATATAGCTGTAAAGAACTTGAGCGGTGTCTTGAGCAAGGTCAACTCGAAGCACAAAAATAAAGAACATTATTGCTTGAATTGTCTCAATGGATTCTCAAGTGAGAAAACACGAGATGAACACTTTGAATATTGTAAAAATAATGATGTTGCGAAGATTGAGATGCCAAAGGAGGGTAGCACCATTAAATTTCATGATGGTCAGTACCAGCTCAAAGCTCCTTTCATAATGTATGCTGATTTCGAAGCTTTGTCAAAAGAGGTTTGTAAAGAACCGCGTAGCGTTAGTGGATCATCCACTGAAAAGGTTGGTATACATATCCCCACAGGCTTCTGTTGTTATAGCAAATTTGCTCATGGTGAAGTTTCAGACCCTCTAACGCTTTATCGAGGTGAAGACTGTGTTTTACGTTTTGTGGATCATGCGGTAGGTGAAGTGAAAAGGCTATACAATATGTTTCCTAAACAGAGAATGCGAGACCTCACATATAAAGAGGAACAGGGATTTACCGATTCTGATAAGTGTCACATATGTATGAAAGAATTTGAAAAAGATAATATTAAGGTTAGGGATCATTGTCATTTTACTGGTAAATTTCGTGGAGCTGCACATCAGTCTTGTAATCTCCGTTACAAAGTGCCTAAATACATTCCGATCGTCTTTCACAATCTAAGCGAATATGATGCTCATCTATTTATCAAAGAACTAGCCAAACAGTATGGAGATGAAGAGATTGCCGTCATCGCTGAAAACAAAGAAAAATATATCTCTTTCTCATTGGATGTTAAGGTTGGTGAATATACTGACAAAAATGGGGAGACGAGAGTTCAAAAGATACAGTTGAGATTCATTGATAGTGTGCGTTTCATGGCTAGTAGTCTGGATAACTTGGTAAACAATCTATCTGACGATCAGTGTAAAAACCTTCGAAAATTCTTCAAGGGCGATGAGCAATTCAAACTATTGAGAAGAAAAGGAGTTTATCCTTATGAATACATTGATTCTTTTGATAAGTTTAACGAAACTAAGCTCCCACCGAAAGATGCTTTTTACAGCAAGTTGAACATGAAAGGTATCAGTGATGCTGATTATACGCATGCACAGAATGTGTGGAAACACATGAAAAATAAAAATATGGGTGCGTATCATGATCTCTACCTCAAGACAGACGTTCTATTGCTTGCTGATGTTTTTGAGACTTTTAGGGAAACATGCATAACAAACTATAAATTGGATCCTGCACATTTTTACACTGCTCCAGGATTAGCTTGGCAAGCCTGTTTGAAAAAGACAAAGGTTGAGCTGGATCTGTTGTCAGATATGGATATGTTTCTGTTCGTAGAGCAAGGTATTAGAGGAGGTCTCTGTCAGGCTGTTCATAGACATGCTAAAGCTAATAACAAGTATATGGATGCTAAATATAAGAGGACTGAAGAAAGTAGCTATCTCCAATATCTTGATGCAAATAATCTATATGGATGGGCTATGATTCAGAAGCTACCAACAGGAAATTTCAAGTGGGTAGATGCTAATAAATTTACCGCCGATTTCATTTCAAAGTTGGCTGAGAAAGACGGTAAATATGGTTATCTTCTTGAAGTTGATGTGAACTATCCTCAGGAGCTTCATGATTCACATAACGATCTTCCGTTTATGCCTGAGCGAAAGAAGATCAATGGTGTAGAAAAGCTAACTCCATGTCTTTCAGACAAGAAGAACTATATTATTCATATTCGTGCACTTGATCAAGCGCTGAAGCATGATCTTGTTCTTGAGAAGGTTCATAGAGTACTGAGATTTAAGCAAAGCGCATGGTTGAAGCCGTACATCGATTTCAACACCAATTTGCGTACCAAATCAAAGAATGACTTTGAAAAGGACTTTTTCAAGCTCATGAACAATTCAGTCTTTGGTAAAACTATGGAGAATCAACGTAAGCATAAAGACATACGTTTGGCTACCAAGAAAGAACAATATGAGAAGCTGGTGATGAAACCTAATTTCAAGGGTAGTATCTGTTTCAGTGAACATTTGATGGCTGCTGAAATGCAAAAGATCAAACTCGTGTTGAACAAGCCAATCTATCTGGGACCTACAGTTCTTGATTTGTCAAAGACGATTATGTACAAGTTTCACTATGATTACATGAAACCAAAATATGGTGACAATCTAAAGCTCTGCTATATGGATACAGACAGCTTTGTCTACCACATCAAAACCGACGATTTTTACAAAGATATCGCTGATGATGTAGCTTTGAGATTCGACACTTCAGCGTACGATAAGAAAGATAACAGACCTTTACCCATAGGTTTGAATAAGAAAGTCATTGGTCTAATGAAAGATGAGTTGGGTGGTAAGATAATGACAGAGTTTGTTGCTCTAAGAGCGAAGACCTATGCATATAAACAGCTGGATGGAAAAGAAGACAAGAAGTGCAAGGGAGTCAAGAAGTGCGTAGTAAAGAAGACCATGGGGTTTGATGATTACAAGAGATGCTTGTTCGATGGTAAGAATGTTTACAGAGAACAGATGACCTTTTAAGCATGATGTTTACACTATAAAAACAAACAAACTCGCTCTCAATGCGGATGATGACAAAAGAATTATTATTGATGGTATTGCTACATATGCCAGAGGACATTACAAACATATATAATACAACAAATAGGTAAGAGGTAAAAAAAACAAAAAAACAAACGAATTATACATGATACCTATGGATAATGACTTTGAAGATCTTTTTGACTGCATCGATGATCTGTGTGTCTGTGTCTGTGCATTATGAGTATTGTTAGCTTATTTATGTTATAAAGTTTAAACTGCTACAAACTGCTTTTTACTACATTTTTATGAGATATTTAATTGTTTACATTTATGAGTAATTTGTGGTTATAATAATAATAAAAAACTGCTTACGTGTTGTTATTTGTTATGTAATCAAAATAACACGTTTCATAACTCGTATCGCGTTATGAAAACAAAGGGAAATTCCCGAAATCATATGATTTCCATGTTATGAGAGAATAATTGACAGGGATTCTCGCTTATGATATAATTTTGGGCTAGTAGTTATTCGTGATAAATAAGCAGTTTTTGATGCTTCAAATCAGATATGAACGACTACAAAAACGGTATGCTTACATCGCTTTAAAAAAATGCGTAAAATTTCTACTAGTCTTTTTCTAAATATAATACAATTTTCTATTTCATGTTCCTAGGTAAGCTATCCTGTTTTTATAAAGCTCTGGAATCTTGAAGCACAGCTCATCTTCCTAATCAGCTTATACCCATTTTATTAATCAATAGATGACCACTTTTTTTATTGACTAGTCGAATTTAAAATATTGTATGATTCTAAAATTTGTATACTATCAAGCTGACGATAAAAAGAAAACACAGATATTTTTATTATTTCGCAAGGCCAAGTAAAAGTTTTTATTATGAAGTTCAGGTACAAACAACATAAAGATTTTCATACTGTATAGTTTTAAAAGGAGTATTTTGAAACGTCCACGGAAGAGTGTTCTCTAATGGATTTTTAAACTGAGGTGTTCCTTTTTAAGCTTGATCTCCGGCAAAATTTTTCAAAGTCTCTTAACTTTTATAATGCTCTCGGGAATGTAATTAAATGAATTCGAAGTTATTACTATTTACGCCACAGATTTTCCATTCAAAACTTAAGGTGACAAAGTTTTCATTACTTAATTACTTTTTGAAGATGCTTTAGGGAATATAATTATGAATAAAAAACTTTTTGAAAAAATCTCTAAATGATGCAAAACAGTGCAGTTTATGTGAAATAACAAATATTACTTTTTTCACAGCTACAAGATAAACTGTAAAACACAAAGAACATCATACCACATTATGCATATTGTTTTAAACCGTGAACAAACATTCACCTTTTAAAGCACAGATTATTTTTAACGCGATAATCTTCTAATTAGTTAATTGCTTCTTGAAGATGCTTTAGGGAGTGCAACTTCGAATGGAAATTTTTTTAAAAGAATCTCTAAATTGATGCAAGACTAAAGTTTTATATGAAACAACAAAGTTTAATAGTTATCGTAGCTAAAAGGTAAAATGTAAAATACTGCAAACATCATTCCGCATTATGCATATGGTTTTAAAGCGTGAACTAACACTCATTTCTTTCTGAAAAGGCTCCAGAAAGTCTTACAGTCATCCGCAGGAATACTTCTGCCCGGTAGGGCATCTTGTTCTTTTTTTTTCACTGTCCAAACCTAGACCAATTTTTGTCGATGGGAAATAGCCACTCAAATAATTAATGTTCCCAACTTACAATCTTTTTATGATTTAACAGTCTAAACTCACACTATATTCATTGTATACAAGTACTTTGCTTGAAAAGACTCTAAAAGTGTAAAATATAAGCTCTAGTGAAAGGAATAATTAACATATGGCTAAATCGCAGATGCCAAGGTAGAAATGTTGTTTCATGTGAGTCTTATGCAACGTTCTTACGTTTTCCGTAGTTGTTTTAAAAATGGAAGCGAAGAAGCGTGCGTAGTTCTGTGAAAGTTTCTTTGTTGAATACATGGATATAGAAGAGGTTGTAGTACGGCTGTAAAACTTAAAAGAATCAAGAACATTTATGATCCAAACTGATAATCTACGTGAAACTAACACTCTTAGTAGTTATTCGTAATAAATAAGCAGTTTTTGATGCTTCAAATCAGATATGAACGACTACAAAAATGGTATGCTCACATTGTTTTAAAAAAATGCGTAAGATTTCTATTAGTCTTTTTCTAAATATAATACAATTTTCTATTTCATGTTCCTAGGTAAGCTACCCTGTTTTTATAAAGCTCTGGAATCTTGAAGCACAGCTTATCTTCCTCATCAGCTTATATCCAGTTTATTAATCAATAGATGACCACTTTTTTAATTGACTAGTCGAATTTAAAATATTGTATGATTCTAAAATTTGTATACTATCAAGCTGACGATAAAAAGGAAACACAGATATTTTTATTATTTCGCAAGGCCAAGTAAAAGTTTTTATTATGAAGTTCAGGTACAAACAACATAAAGATTTTCATACTGTATAGTTTTAAAAGGAGTATTTTGAAACGTCCACGGAAGAGTGTTCTCTAATGGATTTTTAAACTGACGGTGTTCCTTTTTAAGCTTGATCTCCGGCAAAATTTTTCAAAGTCTCTTAACTTTTTTGATGCTCTCGGGAATGTAATTAAATGAATTCAAAGTTATTACTTCTTAAGCACAGACTTCTCTTGACGCGACAAACTTTTTATTACTTAATTACTTTTTGAAGATTTTTTAGGGAATACAACTTTGAATTAAAATCTTTTTTAAAAAATCTCTAAATTGAAACAAGACTGAAGTTTTATGAGACAACAAAGTTTAATTGTTATCGTTGTTAAAAGGTAAAATGTAAAATACTGCAAACATCATTCTGCACTATGCATATCGTTTTAAAGCGTGAACTAACATTCATTTCTTTCTGAAAAGCCTCCAGAAAGTCTTCCAGTCATCTGCAGGAATACTTCTGCCCGGTAGGGCATCTTGTTTTCAGTTTTTTTTCATTACTTCTTAGTGTCGGTTTTTTTTTTCGTTACTTCTTAGTGTGGTTTTGCTTTCGTTACTTCTTAGTGTCGGTTTTCTTTCGTTACTTCTTAATGTCAATTTTCTTTTGTTACATCTTATTTTCAGTTTTTTTTTTCATTACTTCTTAGTGTCGGTTTTTTTTTTCGTTACTTCTTAGTGTCGTTTTGCTTTCGTTACTTCTTGGTGTCGGTTTTCTTTCGTTATTTCACAGTGTCACTTTTCTTACGTTAGTTCTTAGTGTCGTTTTTCTTTCATTACTTCTTAGTGTTAGTTTTGTTTCGTTATTTCTTAGTGTCGTTTTGCTTTCGTTACTTCTTGGTGTCGATTTTCTTTCGTATTTCTTAGTGTCGGTTTTCTTTCGTTTAACTTTGTTGTTGAATTTTCTTTCGTTATTGACTTGTTAGTGGTGGTTTTTGTTCGTTTTCATTTTTTAGCTTCATAGACTTTCTTTGGTACTTATAAGACTTCCTTGTGTATTTTCTCTTCTTAGTTATTTCGATTGCGCAGACTTTTTTGGTATTTTTGTCTTTTTTTTGCAGGAGAAAGTCAGGAAGACTTTCTCCTGTTCCACAAACACGTCCTGTCGCGATGAAATCTGACGTCAAAAATGTAGCTACCTATCGAACTGATAGTGACTGCATGCGAAAACCGTTAGTTCATTCTTTCAGAAAAGTAAAAGAAAATGGTCAATAAAATTGGTCGTGTTGTTATACATTTCTCTTATTTGTTGCGTCCTTAACCCTCCTATATTACAAAGTAAGGATGGTTAAGAAAATTTTTCCTTCTTATTTACTGTAGGTTGTTGAGAAACGAGTCTAGTTTTGAGAAAGTTTCTGCTTCTGCTGCAAATGAAATTTCACTCACAAGCTCACGTAGCTCTTCAAAAAATGTGTATAGAAACATACCACCAATGTCACAAAAGACCTTCCCAAATGCAAAAATTTTGTATTTACCTTACTGACTGTTATGTTCAAACGTGTTTTGATTTGCGTTAATTATAAGGAAGATTTTTCGTAATTAGAAAAATTAATAGTACATTAATGTTTATAAAATACAAATTTAAAATCAAGTAAATCGCTTTTAAAACTGATTTTTCTTGACAAACTGTATTTATACAACGCTATTAGTTAATAAACATATTTCTAATTTGATAATAAATTATATTTATGCCGTTAGACTATATAGGAAACACTCAAGTTCTGAGTTCATTCAAGTTATCTCTGTGCTTCTTGCCTTTGCTAAAAAATTGTACATTATAATGGTAACATAAATTGCGCCATTGCTTAAGTGTTATGTGAGAATTTAATTTGCTTTGTCCCTCAAGAAAGCCTGATGTTAACTAGTCTACAGTTTTTATTTAATTACATCTCATTACATAGGTTGTCTGTATATATTTCCCTCAAAAGCTAAATATCTGTTAACGCCGGTACTTTCCTTCTAAATCTTCTTTCACGCAATGTTCATGCATATCACTGTTCCTTCATAACACAGTCTATATCTTGTATTTGCACATAAGACCACGCTACCAACAACGATGCAAAATCATAAATGTTGGGTGAATAACAAGACCATGGAACTAAAGAAAGACCAGGAGAAGAACCCTCAATAACTTGAAATTTGTACCAAGCAGAGGAACCAACTGCAGTGTGCGTAAGTAGGGAATCAAAATTGACAAACTGACCAGTCTTAATTTGCTCAGTGACAGCTGTAGGCGATTTTGATCCTCAATCTCATTGCCATTGATAGGTAAAGCGTATCTGCGTTCATGTTTTACCGATTCCAGCAATAATAAAAAAACCCCCATCGGTATAGGGACTTCTTCAAAGAGCACAGCATTGTAAAACAAACGACTGGTACAGCATAAACTCAAATAAAAACCACGTAAAATCAAGAACGCAGTACGTATTACTAAGAACTTCTGACACTACTTGGTAACACACTCCAAAATCAATACACCACGATCGCCAAAAATAAAAATAAAATGTCTACCCTCGGGGTTTCTAGTGAGAAACTGAGGTCATGTGACCGGAAGAGCACACCGCACCAAGATGCCAATGCCAAGATGCTCTTGACATCTCCATGGCATTCGACAAGGTTTGGCATCATGGCCTTCTTCACAAGTTGAAGTCTTATGGCATTTCTGGTACACTCTTGAATCTTATAAAGTCCTTTCTTAGTGGTAGGAGTATTAAGGTAGTTCTCGATAGTCATTCGTCTTCTTCTTACTCTATTAATTCAGGGGTGCCTCATGGTTCTGTCTTTCTCATTTTCAACAACGACCTTCCCGATTGTATTCTCAGTAAACTAGCTATTTACGTTGACGACACTACTCTTTACTCGTCTCTTGAAAGAACTATGGACTTGTTTGATAAGGTTAAAATGGCTGCTGAAATGGAGATCAATCTTAGGACAGTAGTTGAATGGGGTAAGAAATGGTTGGTTTCCTTCAAAGCGTCGAAAACTAAGTTTCTCTCTATTAATCGCTTCAGGGACTCTATAACTCCTTCTGTTCTTATGAACGGAAGTGGGCTTGCAGAGTCATCTCATGTTCGACTTTTAGGTTTCACAAAGAAATTCACATTGAATTCTTACATCGAGTCCATTGCTAAATTTGCTGCTATTAAGGTTGATTCACGTTTCCGGGTCCGTCACTTACTTTCTGCTGAATCTATCATTTACATGTTAAAGTCCACTATTCGCCCTTGTCTTGAGTATTGCTGCCACCTTTGGGCTGGAGCCTCTGCTCATTGTCTTCATCTGCTCAATCGTATTCAGAAGTGCTTAGTTAACTTAGTTGGCCCTGATCTTTGCGCTCATCTTCACCCCCTCTCACATCGGAGAAACGTTGCTTCCCTGTCTCTTTTCTATAAATACTTTCATGGGCATTGTTCGGATAGCTTGCATCAACTGACTCTTTCACCTAAGGCTTTCTCTCAGAACATTCTTCCCTCTTCAAATTCTCATCCTTTGACTATTCAAATCCCCACAAATAAAATGGCCTGATCAAATAATCGCGCAGATTCTGTTCAGGAAACATTCACTTTGGTCGTGAACAAAATGGCAAAACGACCGCCAGTTCACAAGGGATAAATAGAACTTAATCACCAGGAAAATCTAAACTCTCCAATAATGTTGTATGTCGATGAACAACTCACAGAAGCTAAAATTTACATTTGCTAATGCGACTGATAGAACACTAATCATGATTTTAAAGTTTTGAATGAAGATCTTCTTTATCAGAGGCGTAGCCAGAGGTCAGTCAAAATTTGTGGAGGAGAGTTAAGTCGTTTAGAGTAGAAAAGGCAAGCGTTCAAGTAACCTAATCGCCACTTAAGACTGAAAAGAAATATGGTAATGTTGGACTCTTCCACTTTTTTTGACTGACCCTGAATACGCCTCTGTTTATAGTGATGTTGTGTACATCAATAGGTATGAGGTATGATATTTTATATTGAAAGTTACTGTATTGGTAAATTGAAAGATACCAGAGTAAATATTTATTTACTTAATTCTCATAGCAGAAATAATATGAGACAACTTAATCCTGAGAGAAAATCTATAGTAATGATGTTTTTATCTGTGGAAGGTGCTACATAGTATGTTTTTTTGTCTTGGCTATTTGATTTATTTACGAATTATTTATGGAAATTTATATTATAGTCAGCAATATATGGGAAATTCATGAATTTTGGAGTTTCATGTCAAAAATAGTGAGAATAAAGAAATGTTGAGCAATGGTACTATAAAACAGATTTTAAAATTCTCAGAGAAAATGTTATGATTTAATACGAAATAAATTCTGAGAAAAGTAACTGGGAAATTTTATTATGAAAATTATTATGACAAAGTAAGAAAAACCAGGAAAAGTTACTATGGAAATAATTCCAATAAAGTAAAATAAAGTAAAGTATTGGAAACTAAATCAACATATAATAACTCATGGACTATTAAAATAATTAAGAAAGAAAACACAATGAGTAGAAGTGACCACGATAGATATCCTAAAACAAAAGTCAAGATGTTTGAAGACTACAGTACTGAAGAGTCAAAGTATGAATATGTGCCATGTTATCGGTACAAATCTATTGTGCGGAAAGTACACAAAAAATACTTTTAACTCAAATTGTCATCCAATAATAACTTTTGGTGACTCAATGGAAGTAAAACAGGTGATAAGAAATGGCATAAAACATAAATACGTTGCTTAAGGGTTAGCAGCAAACCGAAATTATTCAATTTACCAACACATTTGAAAGATGTGAATATACTTAAACCTACTATAATGTTCGAATTATGCGTAAAAAGCAATTCCGAAACATTAATTGCAACGTTTGTAATGTCCCTGTTAAACTGATTATGTTTGGAATAATTAGAATAGGAAAATTAATCATGATAGTGTTTAGATTAGGGTTAATGCAAGGATTTTAAAAATGGAAGTGCCTGTTAGGTTTAGGGTTACATTTATATCAACTGATTAGAATGCCTTTCAAACATATTTAAAAGGAAACAACGATTCATGCTATATGAATAACTACTTTGATGAAAATAGCCTATATAAGAAGGCAATATTGATGTACAACCATCCTTAATCACGCTAAAGACATTTGTTAGATGTGTGGTCGTTTTCCCAAAATGACAATTGTTGTTCAAATACATTATAATAAGTTGTGAAGTTCCACAATAAAATGGAGTCCCCAAAGTGTGGTACTATATGTAAGTTAGAGAACGTATGTTGTGATAGTTACAGTGTGCTCTATCCAAGTGTTTGTCAACTCATGCCTATGTTGGGGTTTTGGAAAAGCCATTATCATGTATTATTTGTAAAAAATAACTTGCCGAATGACTGTGCAAAAGTGAGAGAGAACTTAGCGAACTGTCTGAAGGTAGTGCGAATGTTAGAAATTAATATGCTGCTTGACAGTTACATAAATACTAACAGTAGTAAATTCTTTTGTGGATTGTGGAATTTTCTGCGTGTTAACAGTTTGATAATAAAGACTTTTCAGAAATACGGGATGACAGCCAACCAATAATTCCAATTAAGAAGAGAGAACATTTAAGCCGGGTTTTATTTGCTGCGGTTATACTCTAATCTGATCTCTCTCTATAAAGTACGGTATAGGTTGTAGTTATGTTATCTGGTATATATTATATTATATTTTATTATATTATATTATATTATATTATATTAAATTATATTATATTATATTATATTATATTATATTATATTATATTATATTATATTATATTATATTATATTATATTATATTATATTTTATACATATATTGCATGCACCGTGTTGATAAAATAACAAATTATAGCAAAAAATATAGTTCTTTTCAATCAGTTGCTGATATGGAATGTACTAACCAAGGGGAAGAATTTTCTTCCTACTCCCAAGTGTTTTTCACTGGCACCATCGGTGTTTCATCGATTTGTTATGAAAAATAATATTTGTACTAAGCCGTTAAATATCAAAGCCGAATTTGCAGGATACATATTTACCAATTTATACAAGAGTTTTGAATATTCACCATTCGGTATTCTGAATCAATGAAGGTTGTATCTAATGTTTCAAGCGTTTTTATGTTTTCGTTATCTCATGGTTTGCTCGTAAACAGTTTCAATTTTTTTTCATTTCAAGGATACTGGGGATTAGGCTCACTTTCCATTTTTGTTTTATACACACGACTACTGTGTTCAGCCATCTCCGAACCAGGTGTTAGATTTGACGAGTTGTTCATATCAAATTTTCTATCGTTTTTAAAAAGAGTTCGAAGCGTTTCTTTTGCAGTATTTCTGAATTTTCGCCCTGGTAGATACACAAAGATATTCAGTGATGATATCAGCGTCACAAAGATATTTTGGAACAGAGCGTACTTGTTGGCTATGACGTCATTAGTGGCCAGAACATAATGCATACAGCCGACTGTACATCTTATAAGCCAGAAAATGCAAGTCGAGAAGGTAACAAGAAAAAGTGTAGCGTATATGTTTGAAGTGGATTTTCGTCTTTCATTCGACTGAAACATCTTGTTGTTCTGCTGTTTATACCAGTAACATATGGCGATATTTCCAAGAAGGATAATAATGCTTGGTATCCCGGTAGCCATAATACATCTGGTGATAAAAATGATGTCTTTGTTTTTTAGATCACTTTTACCAATGACGTAGATTACCGGAACTTGCGTAGAAGAGTTTTTGTGGACAGTTATGGTATGGTTCATCCTATTATAGCCGTCACTGTTTATTTTTGGCACTACTGCAAAGGCAAAAAATGTGGTTATGTTAAGCAAAAAACTGACCACAAAAGCCATTAGAATAAAAATCGTTTTTCGGTGCCTTAGCCTTTTTTTGCGTCCCATCCAGATTAAAGTTTCCACACGATCCATGGTCAAACTTAATACCAAAAATCCACTTGAATAAATGAGGAAGAAGTACAAAGGATGTCCGACATAGCAGTAGAAATAAGCAAAAGCGGTTGTCTCTCTCAATTTCGGAATTGCCATCGACAGTGTTTCCGTAAAAAACTGAACGATTAAAACGAAAGAATCGATAGTTGGCAAAAAAATGAAATAGGTAATGAAATATCCTTCCTGCATACATTTTGTTACTTTTCGTATTGACTTCCAAACCACCACTGAAAAAACATTACCAGCAATTCCCATGATGGAGACGGACAAAATGATTGGCCATATAATACTGTAAATCATTTTTCCAATCTAGGAAAATGGATAAAACATGAAATCTTAGATTTGCAGTTGAAAGTATTTTAGTCAATTCAAGTTAGTGCATTATGCTGTGGAAACAAATCAACGCTTATAGGTGGCTGCTAGAAATATATTAGTATTAAATATTATTTCATAATGAGTTCTGCAATGATGACTGTTTTGACATGTAGTGTAAGCTCTACCTGTCAGTCTATTACCATAAAAACTCGATCTCATCTATAGTAGATTCTTTTCATGTTATATTTGAAAGATTACGCTATGCCCATAAATCATGTAGTAATAGCTAGTTGTGTAATGAATATGTTAAGTTTGTTAGCTGACATTGTTTAGTCCTTTGTCTTACTGTATCCAACCAAGGATTGTTTTACTCACCTTCAAGCTTTGATCTTGTTTGCTTTTTAATGTAAAGTTACATGTCGTGATGGGCTGAGTATCGAAATGAAACAAGAGAAAAAATTCACACAAGAGTTAAATGGAAAGTACAAAACGGTAGACCTACCAGTACTACGCCCAGTATTGTTCAATTCGAAAGTATGAGTATTTTATTGCGATTAAACGTTGATTGCTAATCATATTTCATTATTATTTCTCCTTCTTATTATTCAGAGTATTACCATTGTTATTAACACACCATAAATATCCGAACAAGGGTCTTGGGCGCTTATTGAACTTTGTGGAAATTATCTGGGCACTTATGAGAGAGGGGCACTTAGTAAATGCTGGGCGCTTTGTTGTATATTTAAGGTAATATTTATGCAGGATGGTTCCCTAGTTATATAATATAATATTCTATATACAATGTATATATTGTTTTTCTAAAAGTCTTGTTATAAGAACAAAATGTCGTAGAAATATTGTTAAAAGTTCATTATAATACATAAATCGGAAACAAAGGAAAAGTAAGCGAAAATAAAAGTAGAAAGATAGATCAATGACAAAAACCCTCAAGACACTCTCGAATGTTCATTTGTCACATGACCGACCATTATAGGGCGTGTAGCAAGGCACAAATATAGTCGGTTCTCGTCTTATATAAAGTAAAAATGAAGGATGTGTCTTGCTACAATTCCACTTGCATGCAGTACGTGTTCTTGAGGCTTTAAATAGGATTTAAAACAAACTATAACACAATTTTGATATGTAATACTCATGATAAATACAAGGAGACAATGATATTGCTCTCTGCATATAGACCAAATTACTTTCAAACAAGTTAACATTTTAAACAGACCTAAACTATACAGTAACTATAACCTCAATAACATTTTGTAATGCAGGACTTTTCTTTTAAATAAACAAGGAAATAACGACAGGGTTACATAATTAGTTTTGCTTTGTCTATATCCTAATACTCGGACGTGTGTCACACTTTTATTTTAGAGAGTGATACATTTAGTTAGAATTTATGATCAAGTTCTTTTTAGTTGCGCCTAAAACCAAGCAGCGTCGAGAGCGTTCTTTTACGATTATCACATAGCAGCACGTGGCGCAACATCAGATTTTTTATCATTAATGGGGAACTATGGTATTGCATCCTCAATCGAATGCGACGTTTTGGGGGAAGTATCTCGAGAACCAATAGCGATAACTGACGTTTTTTGGGGTCCGTGATACAGGTGATGGGGTGACGAAAAATTTGGGCCTAAACTTTATTTGATACTGAAGATATGACGCTATCAAAATCTTTATATATCTCGATATCTCTTTAACCGTTGATCTTAGCAAAACGATCCCATACACTTTTTTGATCAGTTTTTCGAGCTCTAAAACATGGCTACATTTTCCGTTTCCAATCCCCAAATTGAAATTTTCGGAACGGGTTTTGCACACGAGAAAGGTGAATTTGACACATCCTTTTCAAAGTTAAATTCGATAAAAATTTTTTACCCGGCTAACTAGTTTAATAATAGCTGTTAGTTATTAGAAGAAATGGAAAACAGGTTTCACAGTTAGCAAAACTTATACCAAACTGAAACAATGCAATTAAAGCAAAATTCGGTAGAGTTGACGTGGTAACGATAAAGTAGTGTGGCTGTGAGCAGTGAAAGTACTTTCGGAATATAACGTGAAATTTTGTGTTTTTAAAACGTGTGTAAAGGATAGTAGGAAGGTAAAATTGTCAAACAAATTAGCTGACAATTTTCGTTGAACTATTGTTTATAAATTCATTTTCCTGCTGACATTTAGCTATTTGCATTGTAAATTAATCACCGATCTGTTAAATATTTCTACCTTTTAAGAACGCTGCAGAAAATTGTAAATCAGCTAAAGATATCTTAAATAATGGATATACAATCTAAGTACACAGTCATTCAAAAGAAATAAGGAAAACTGCTCTGATCTTTGATGAACAATATTGTGGTAATAAAATACGATAGTACTTATTTTATGTGTGGACAGAGCAGAAACTAGTTATTGAGCTTCCATTTGATATCACTAAATTATTTTATGAATACACCCCTTTTTATATAGAAAAATTGTGAATGGTAAAATTCATTCCTTGCAAAATTTTAGCTATTTTGAATAAATATCTCTTATTCAAAACAAATATGAATTGATAACTTGATAATGAAGATTAACAAAACGTTGTGAAATACTTACTTGTTTTTCGTTACACAACAGATATTCTATACAACACTTTCACCGGCTTATACATTTACACATATTGAGACATACATCTATACAAGCATTCTTATGAAATGAGTAGCTATATTTTTGTATTCGTTGTGAATTATATTTCTTTTGTGACTGTATTAGACATCAATAAAAATATTTATTCTTATCTACTTTTCCTTATCAAGGGAAAAGAAAACAACAAAACGTTTTTCTCTGGAGCAATTGGTTTTCGGTGATTATCAGTAGTGTGTGAAGTAAAATAGAATAAGTTTCATTAAGATTTTGTTCCAAAATGTTCTCTATGGTCTCTGTGTTCCAAGCCTTCGTTACAAAATCATATAATTCACATAAATTAGGCAATATCAACTGGATAATAGCAAATATTTCTAGTTTTATTTATGTTCACATCAACCTAACTGTGAGATGTGTATATGTAGATATGTATTGAAATTGCCAGCCAATACACAGACTATTTCTTGATAGGGTGAAATATATATTAAAACCTGCTTTTACTATCTCCCTCTTGATTTAGATCTACCAAAAAGCTAAATTTTCTAGAAAGTTGCATGTCTAAGAGTTGCACACAATAATTGAAATTAATAGAGTTATATTACATGCAGATTATGTTTATTTGTATCGCTAATAGCTATGCTAATACTGGTACTGATGGAAACGCCAATGATGCATTTACATTTTTGAATGAGAATTTTTTTTACAGTATTAATGTGTCACATACCGTACTTAATATTGAAATTGGCTGTATTAAACATCAATAGAAATATTCACTTACTTCATATTCACTGCAGAAACAGTAGAGATCCGGAGGAAAAATCTATATTAATGATGCTATTTTATCTGCATAGTATGCTAGACTTTGTGTTTGTTCTGCTTGACTATTTGATTTATCTTCAAATTGTTTGTGGTTATGAACTTAATCTCTTAGATATTACAGGAAAGCATACTTGACAGGGGCGGATCTAGGATTTTTTAAGGGTTAGGCAAAATTTTTTTGCCAAACACACATAAGGGCGCAATCGATGAAATTTACGCCACTTTACGCCCAATCTAATACATACTTTTCGAAATGTAAAAAATATTAACTCGAATTCAATCGTCCTAACATAAGGAGTGTTATAATGCAAGCCTGTATTGTTGCACTAATGGAATAAGGGAAATAAACAAAAGAAAACTAATTGAGTATGAATGGAATGTATTGAACTACTTTATGTAGGCCAAAATAATATTTTCTGCCAGATTTTAGATTAAGTAAATAACCAATAAATTACTTCATCTGCTATCTTCTTCATTTTCTTGATTGCTTGTACATGAACAGGAAGAATCCATCAAATGAAAACATACTTGTAATGAATCAAATAAATAAATTTTCAATCACCTGTACCATGATAGATTGGAGCACTCAAATAAATACATGATATTTCATCTATGTACTGGTCAAGATGGTCAGATAGAAAGAAAAGAAAAGAAATTATGTTAAGAAATAAAGTAAAATGACCAAAATCAAAGTTAGAGACAAGCTCCTTGATCATTATCCGGCAGCAAAATAAAAACATATTTCTGCACTAGGCGTTCATCAAATCAAATAGTATACCCTACCCTAAAAATGATCCATGGTTAAATAATTATGTCAACCATAATACAGTAAAAGATGGTGTTTCCAGAAATCCCTGACACAAGTCCAAGAACCTATATAAAACTACACAACAACAGATAAATTATGTACTGCTTCCTCTTTAATAAGAGCTACAACATTTTTTCAAGAAACAAGAAGTCAAACTAAAACATTATGTAATTACCTTTTTCAAAAGAAGACATAACATAGGTTTTTGTAAAATGAAAGAATAACTCCAAAGATGTTAAAGTGTTCCTGCATCCAAAATAATTTTTCGAGGGATGATAGAATGCACAAAGTTGTTTCAGAAGTCTTACAGTTTTTGGAAATTCTGTTTCCTTGGGCAGATATTTTGATTTAAAAATCATAAAATCATACAATACATAATTATGATGTATAATAATGTATAAGAATAAGATTTTTATTCTTTGTTTATGTGTATAAACTCTCAATATATTATAACTTCATTTTCTTATCACTCACTCAAAGTGAAAGCCCTTTCTCTCTATAGTAAATTAAAAAGATATAGTATTAATGATAACTTGCGATGAGAAGTTTAACCTATATACAATCTTATTATACAGTGGTGGATCTAGAGGTATGTCGAAATTTGTGTAGAAGAGTGTTAGCAATCTAACCATAATAGAAAAGTGTTCAAATAATCCCATTGGTAATATAAATTGAATTCACAAATTATGTTAATGCTCTCCTACACAAATTTCGACATACCTCTAGATCCGCCACTCATCATAAAATATGCATTGCATAAAGTGAATGTAAGATTTCGAAAATTAAATACATATCTCAGAAACTGGAAGTAAGTAATACTAACAAGAGGCTTTTTGATCTCTATCATATTGGTTCATATCATTTTGGACACAGGATCCTTTTAAAGTTCTTTTTAATTCAAAACCAGACAGTCATCTCGAAACAAGAAAAATTATGCTGAACTGTACAAATAAGTTACCAGGTAGAGATACTGGTGCTAAAAAAACCATGCAGCTGCCTACGCAAAACAACCCATAAAAATAACAATGACTTGTGTATTATAAACTCAGCCATTCAAACGTAACTCCATAACATTTACAGATGCATTTTTGGTTAACAGAGAAACAGATACCAAAAATATTTATATACATCATTAATCAATAAAGAAAAGGCTTCGGTTCAGTTGACACAAACAAACTTATTACACATAGCTGAGCTAATAATTAACTGTCGTCAAACTTATGGTCAACGAATTATGGTGCTAATAATCCATGCTAATCATTTATATTACATAAAATAATAAAACACTTGCTTTAAAGCAGCCACAATGTTTTCATTTCGCAAAAGCAAAAGAAGAGACATAACTCGAAAAAAAATGCTTTTCCTAGATTTTGAAGTCAGTTTTCAACAAATGCATTAAGTGAATTCAAAATTTCCTAATTAATACTTCATTATTGCTATCAAAAGCTGCAACGATGTTTTCTAGCGAATCCATGTTGAACTGGGTCTAATTCGAAGGTCCCCCACGGTCGTTTTGTGCAGATTTGGTGACCATTCATTCAATAAAGTGTGTAAACCCATGGTTGTACCTTAGGCAAATTTTCTTCTGGTTCATTCATTTAAAGTGTGTAAACCCATGGCTCCTTAGGCAAATTTTCTTTCAGTTCATTCATTTAAGTGTGTAAACCCGGGGCTCCTTAGGCAAATTTTCTTCGCCTAAGGTGAGCGTTAGGCACTAGTCTGTGTTGTCAATGTGACTATGAGAAGTCATTTTCCGGGCAGAGATCACTACCTATAAACTCAAGCTGTAAAAAACATTAATTTTTAACATCATGGCGCGCGCCGCGCCTCGCCGGGAGAATAATAATCCTATTTGGGGGAAAGAAAGGATCGGGCGGATTGGATGCGGGAATCTCTTGATATTTCCGATTATTTTCTGATTATTGTAATACAATACCTTTTTCATACAATTTTATGAAAAACATTATTTAACTGATTTTGGGTTAGGCATTTGCCTAAGTTGCCTAACCCTGGATCCGCCCCTGCTTGAGAAACTCGTCAAAAAGTTTAAAGGATCTGTTTCTTATGTCAAAAATAATGAAAAGCAAGAAAGGTTAAACCAATCTGTTATCCAAATTTTTTTTGGAATGATCAGGGAAAAAGACATGATTAAGGATAGTCCATACCCTCCGAGGTGAATTTTTTTGAAAAAAATTTTATTCAATATTTCCTTTCAATTTTTTATTTAAAAACAGATTCTGCAATCAGAATTTTAAAATTCCAAATAATTATGGAGTTATTAGCAAAAACCAAAAGGCAAAAAATCTTTGTTTACACAAGTAATTAACTTTGATTTTTCTATCAAAGAGAATATACGTACATGCATGACGCCATACATACTTTTTCGGCTTTGTTTACTTTTCGTATTCAATATTTAGATTTCTGCGAAAGCAAGAAAGCTATTACAACCGGCTCTGTTTTTCTTTTTTGCGGAGTGTAGCTTTTAGCGGAACGGAGCTCATTTGGCAAGATCAAATATTGTCATCAAAATACTAACAGAGAAATGCGTTCGGCTGCCGTCAATCGCTGAAATTTCTTACAGGACATACCAAAAATCTCAATTTTCTCGCTTACCTTTAATTTTCGCAAATTGCGATGTAGATATTAATATGATTGATCAAGCCCAAAAGTGTTCAGTGTATAGCTTTAGGGTAAAATTGTCGATGTGTACGGTAGCGGGAAGGCCAAAGTAGTTGCTTTTTTGAGTTAAGTAGACATTTTTCCCCGGGAATAATCCGAATGCTCTGAGGTTTGTCATGAACTTCCCACTGAGAATATTGCTTGTTGATACTTAAATTTAAATTTAGATCAAAGCTTCTGAAAGTTGTGCATCTTTGCTCACAAGCTGTGTATCTATCTGTGAGGAATAAAATAAAAAACTGCTATATATTTCTTCTCCATTCCTTTTTATCTTTAAGCCATGTTTATTCAAGTTGGTGTTGTATTTTGATCCACTTAACTGTTTTTATTTCCACACACAACACAAAACAAGACATAAAAGTCCAATGATAATGATAAAATCTAATGTTACTTTTGTCGTCCCACAAAATGTTATTCATAATAATAGGTCCTTTTTAGAGATTTACTAGCTACCCATTTTGCATGTTCCGTTATATATATATAAACTTTTTATGCTGACACAGGGAATGTGTGTGCAGAAAAAATTGGCTTTGATAATTTCTAATAACAAGAAACAACTAAGTGGTTAAAAGATTTCCGTAACTTAAGCATGACATGCTTGTAATTTTAATTTGATAAAAGATGTTGTTGTGATTACTTTTCATTGTCAAAAATAAACTTTTTTCTAAGGGATTATACACTTCATTATGTATGTATGCTGCTTTCTCTCTCTTTCCATATATATAAGTCCTGTTAAGTACAATAACAAATTTGCAGAGTGAAAATAAATATATACAATGTAAAATTGCTTAATTTATATACATAAAAATTAAAAAAATAAAAATCGTCAAGAACTATTCAATAAGTCGACAGAAGTAAAATTTCAAATTCACTGGGCAATTACGTAATAACTTTTTGATCCTTATGTTCTTCCGTGGTCTAAAATACAGAGCAGTTTTCACACAGCCACAGAGGTTTGCTTTATTTGCAACAAACAGAATAAGGCAGGATAGGTGTGACCTTTACTCTGTTGGCTTTCCTTAATATACTGCATCGTGATTGTTCATTTTGCTTTTAAATGACTTATTCAGCCATGGGCAAGGACGTCACTTAAGTTTCTTTTCTATTACCAGGGCATAGTTATTAAAAATGATCTCATGAATTTGGTATGGTCTTGTTAATGTTTATTGTTTTGTAGACTGTAAACCAATCGACATCTCGTAACTGCTTCAAAGTGTATCAATTTACTGTTTTTAAATAATGTCTGGATCATGATAGGTACTGACACAAACTCTCTTCAAGATTACATCGTTTCTTTTTTCAAAGACTGCACAACATAATTAAAATCATTATTGAAGCCTTTTGACAGATATTTTGTTGTCAGCCAAGCAATACATGCAGCATGTAAGAAGACTAGGATGGGAATTCTCTTTTGTGAAAATATCTTAATCCATGATATTTTCATTCAATATCTTGTCTTCCCAATTTATTTGTTTCATATGTCAATGTATACAATTCATAACCATCGATTAAATACAAATCTTGAGATTCGGCATCAGATAAATGAGTCTTCATACACAGTATAATATCAATGTTATGATATTCTTCCTTCTCTTGTTATTATTATCAACAACCTGTATATAAAATTCTCAAAATTCGACTGTAAATCACGTATATTTTGTTATACAAACGATAGTCCTGTCTCTTTACAAGTCACATGCAGTTCTTTAATTATGAAATGATCTGTACGTAAACTTTTCCAACATTTCCAGATAAAAGTACCAAGCACAAAACACAAGCACGACCTTCCACGCGCCACCATATTGTTTTTACATGCTTTCGGTTCAGCTTTAGCCTGTCAACATTTTACATTATCATCACAGCGGAGATATGAAAATCACAGGCTAGAGCATTACCCTGATAGATAGATAGATAGAGAAATAGATACGCCGCCGAAATGAATAAGATTATCCATTCCATGGAAATCTTAATAATGTCTAAATCAATGCAATGAGACATCAAAACAGTATACGTAACATGGAATTTGTCTATTTAAAAGAGTATATACAATCTTAGTTGCCTTTTTGTGATCAAATTGGAATGTTTAACAACAAAAAATGTAGACAAGATATCATCTATATTGAAAAATATTCTCTGATTTGGAATTCAATATCAGTAAACTCTGTTGTAGTATTTATATACATTTGCCTGGGTGAAACTTCGAGAGAAATAACTGAAGGTAAAATAGCTATATAGAGCTTACAAATTCTTTAATTGGATAAGATAATTAAAAATAAACGACAATGAAGAGTAAAGAAACAAATCAGTTAATTTGTTTTTGTGTAATTGTTATAACTTTATATACATGTTATATATATATACTTGAGATATTTCTAAAAATATATAATTATATATAATTACATAAATTGTTAAATATATAAATGATTTTGATTACTTTAAGTATCGTGAATGGAAAATTTATGCTTTTAATAATTTGTTTGTTGGTTTTACTAATTTCAGGTGTATAAGGCATTATCAAGAGTAATTGATATCAATTTATGAATTAAGACGAATCACTATGGTCGTGGAATATCTGGTATATATACTCGAAACAATGGAACTGCTGAACCAAGACA
Source organism: Turritopsis dohrnii (assembly GCA_027922465.2). NCBI lineage: Eukaryota > Metazoa > Cnidaria > Hydrozoa > Anthoathecata > Oceaniidae > Turritopsis > Turritopsis dohrnii. The sequence goes on along the minus strand of BQMF02000225.1, from coordinate 627,427 downwards.
GGAGTAACAAATGTGACGTGTCTGGCATTTCCAGCATATATGTGGTTAGAGACTAATACTATCAGCAAACATTCAAAATGTTTTTCATCATTCATTTGAAAGGAACATGTGACGGATTCAAGAATCAAGAATGTATTGAATTTTGTTGATTGACATTTAAAGTTGGGGTTAAGTTACCTGAACATTTTGGCAAAGTTTAGAAGATGGCTGTTATGTATTTCTTGTTGGTTTACTTCCTAGTGCTTCTTTATGCTTTTGAAAAAGCTGGGGTTTTTTAGAATAGGTCATTTTTATTCATGCTCTTTTTGCCACAATGACTGTTAGAAATTTTTTGAATCTGTACTTATGCACAAAAGAATAGGAAATGATTGATTCATGAAGCATTTTGTTTTCCTTCTCTTTTCTATCTCCATCCCACATTGACAAAATCAAATACTTGAATACTCATTATCAGACTATCAAATTCGACTTTGATTTTTTATATTGTGACATTACTTAGTATTATGTTATTCATAACTGAAAATTACTAATGGGCCAATTTCTGCTAATATTCATCAAATTACCACATCAAAACGAGGCAAGGGAGCACAGTTTGGTATTTGGACATTTGAAGTAATAAGGTCTTTGAATCGCAATATAACTAAAATGTACATTACATTGATAGGATACATTTCAAGAAAACTAACAAAAATTACATATATTCTTTCAGTGGTGCTATTTCCTTTTCGCACCCCCATTCTCCGTCCAGGATGTTTTAGGTCTGAGTTAAGGGTTGGGGTTAGGGTTATTTTTTATCTCCATGATGAAGAGCCAACAGTAAAATAATATGGCAGATACCTAGCCCGACTTTTTTTTGCGTCGCCTTATTTTAGCGATTTTAGCGAATGAGCATATTTTCGCTAAATTAAAGTTGCGGAAAATTTAACTTTAGCAAAACTTTTCTTTTACCTTCTGGCAATTCTCCGTAATTAAGGGGTAATTCGCTAAAATTAGGTTGCGTTAAATCTCCGTGTTCATCCATTTTCGCAAAATTTTGCTGACGCAAAAAAAGTCGGCCTAAGCTAGATTAAGGGGGTGCGAAAAGGAAATAGCGCCCTTTCAGTTGTGGATATGCGTATTCATGCATTCAACTCTCTCGTCAAAATTTGTTGAATGAATATCCGGCTTTCACGCATTCCATGTTTTCGCTGGCGAACGGGTGATTCCACGCACCCACTCCGCAAACCTTATTGGATTTCTGCGAAAGCAAGAAATACTTTAAAACCGGCTTTGTTTTTCTTTTTTTTTTTTTTTTTTTCTGATGTCCAAACCTAGCGGTTTTTTGAAATTTCGTGTGTGCGCTTACATGAAACTTACGCTTACCACGCATGTGAGGGTAGAAACCATTTTAAATTTTCTAAAGTTTCTTGAAAATGATAGATATGGGTATCTGAAGATAAAAAAAGAATTTTCATAGAAGAAACTTATAATTATCTTGAACTGTGATCATTCTTTTCTAATTAAAAAGAAGTTTTCAACGTTTTGTAAACAGAAGAGTCAAAAAGAAAAAGGTAGCTATTTGTTTGTTTTTATAGAGAAATGTTTTTGATATTCTTTGATATTCTTTAAGCCTATTAAGCCTATTCTTTAATTCAAAACATCTTCGTTTGTTTTGTATATGAGCTGTTACGCTTTTAAGCTCTGGATACTTTGGCTCAGCTTAGTTTCCTCTTCAGCTCCAACATAGAAAATTTGTGTCTACCCTGCACCACTTACTTGTTTTATTGTTTGATCAGTTTTTAAGTTATACTGTCAATGTCCCTTATTACGAGTGACTAATCACAATAGCAAATTAAAACATCTGTAAAACAACTGTCTGTAAAAATTAAAAGTGTAAAATCTTTTTATTTTATTTTAGCATAAGCTTTTCGGTACAACCATCTTCAGTGCAAAATAATAACAACTGTCTGTAAATTCAAAAGATACATCATGTAACAATACAAAACTTTCCTTTCAGTTACATTATATAATTATGTTATGTGTGTGCTTTAGAACATATATAAGTATATATATAACTGTTAATGATCAAAATTATTGTTTACTTTTTGTGTTTGAAATATTGATAATTCCATTTGTAATTAAGAAGATTGACGGTACATATCAAATGCTTAAAGAACATGATTTACATACGTAATCACTGAATATCCGAAAAAATCAATATAAACTTAATATTATTTCGTACCCCCAAAATAAAGAATGTTTTATGTCATTCAGATGTAGTTAAGTTTATCAGTGGTGTATATACGTATACAATAAAGTTTCGCATAGTGTCAACTATATTTTCGCAATGCCCTTGGGTGCATATGAAATCAGAGATGCAATGTTATGTCGTAAAAATCATTCAACCTTTTTTTGAATTTCTTCAAGAATTTTTATAAACAGGTCATGAATGATAACTCAGATCAAGAATGTTTGTAAGTGCTTTCCGTATTGCTAATCAAAACAAACTACAACAGTTATAATGTTGGTTTTGGTCTATGTGGATGTATTTTGCATGGCCAAAATCTGCATGCGTTTTTGTGCTTGTAATTTAGGAAGTCTGCTAGGAAGATTGACACCAAGTATCAAATTCAGAAATTCAGAACTTTTACAGTTTATGAGTTACGTGCATATACATTGTGATATCTGAAAGGATCAATATATCTTTGATATTATTTCTTATCAACAAAATAAAGAATATTTAATGTCATTCAGATGTAATCCAGTTTATTAGCAGTATACTATAAGTCTCTCATAGTGTCACTTATCTTTTGACAATGTCCTAGGGATTATATACATTAGAAATGTGATTTTTTATTTTGGAAATCACATAACCTTTTTCAAATATGTCATATGCTTTTTCTTTCATATTTCAGCAGATTTTGGCAGAAATCCTTTTGCCTGTTAAGGCATCTTGTATATTGATTTTCTGACGTCCAAACCTAGCGGTTTTTTGAAAGTTCATGCGTGCCTTTACATGAAACCAAGACGCCGTGCCAACGCATGTCACCCAGCAAAGAAACCCTTTTAGATTTACAAGTTTCTTTGATCAAATTAAATGGATTTTTAAGAGCATATACATATTTTAGTATGAAAAAAAAAAATCTATAGAAGAAACTTCGAATTATCTGTGATCATTCTTTTCTAAAGAAGATTTCAAAGTTTTGTAAACAAAAGAGTCAAAAAGGTATATATATATTTGTTTGTTTTTAGTGAAAACACAAAACATTTTCGTTGGTTTCATGTATGGGATGTTTTTCTTTTTAAGCTGTGGATACTGAAGCTCAGCTTAGAGTCCTCCTCAGCTCCAACATCAAAAATGTGGGTCTGTGGATGTTTTAATGTAATGTTTTAAAGTTGATGATATATAATTTGTTTTAAAATTTAGATTTAAATTTAAATTTTTTTTTATGTTTGATTTGTTTTTAAGTTATATATAAACATCTTCCAATTGCCTGTAAATTCAATAATCAACAAATCATGTAAAAACCCAAAATTTTCCTTTCAGTTATATAAATATGTGTGTTTGGTGACTTAGTAGGTACGTTTAGAGCAGAGGTATATTTTCAAATGATTAAAATCTTTCTTTGGCGTTTGTGTTTGCAACATTGGGAATTACGTTTGTAATTAAGAAGATTGATAGTACATATCAACTGTTTAAAGTTTATGATTTAAGTACGTAGTCACTGTGTGACATCTGAAAATATCAATAAAAACATAAGCTGATTTTGTACTCCCAAAAGAAGGGGTGAATGTCATTCAGATGTAATTAAGTTTATCGGTGGTGTATACGTATATGCAATGAAGTTTCGCATAGTGTCAATTACAGTTTTGCAATGCCTTTGGTTACATATGTAATCAGAAATGTAATGTTATGTTGTAAAAATCATTCAACCTTTCTTAAATTTCCTTATGATTTTTTTTAAACTGATCATGAATTGCAACTTAAGGCTGAAATACACGATTAAACTGATGATAGGGGAAACTGATCATGTAAACAGAAAAAACTGGTGAATTTTTCATGATCCTTTGAAACTGTTTTTAAAAGTTTTTTAAAATATGGACGTGTTCATCTTCTTCAGGAAACTAATGAAAATATTCTATTGAAATCATGAGATAAACTACATGTTTCTTTTGTTTTCAACACGTGGCGAATAATTCCGAATGATTTTGTAGCAACTTTGTGTGAAAGTGAAGCGAGCAGTTATTTGAACATCGAAAATGGCAAACAAAATGAAAAATTGAATAAAAGGTAGAATTCTTTTCCATATTTCCATATTGAATATATATTCAATAGGGAGTAGTAATTCATCAAAAGTATCAGGTTCAATACGCAAAAACTTTTTGTTCTACAAATGATCTTTCCACTTAAATTCATTTAAGAACGTGTCGTATGCACCCAATAAATCTTGTAACCATGGCTTCACCAAAATTCTTTGTTTCTTTCTTGTACTTTTTTTATTACAATAACAGCCACAAACGCTGCAATTACTGCACCTTAAACTGCGTTGTCCATGGTAAAACAAAAAGAAACATGAAAGTTTTTTTCAGTTTAAACTGAACGTGTAGACAAGTGCGTTTCAACAGTTTCACTGATGAAAAAAAAACTGTTAGTTTAAATTGATCCATTTAAACTGATTGTGTATTTCAGCCTTTAGATGAAGAATGTAAGTGCTTGCCATATTGTTAATCTAATTTAATATAATTAATATTGTTAAAATTTATATGTTTTTGGAAAAATGTTTTGAGTTTATGAGTTATGATCATACTCATTAAGGTATCTGAAAAGATCCATGTATCGTTTATATTATTTTGTATCAACAAACATGTTGTTCAGTTTATTGGCAGTATATACATTCAAATAAAGTTTCTCATTGTGTCAATTATGCCTTCAAAAAGTCCTGAGAAGCAGGTAATTAGGAATGTAATGTATTGTAGAAATTATTCAACCATAAAATGATTCCAAATCATTCAAGTTTCAAGAATGCTATTATAGTATTTCATTTTTCATATTTTTAGTTTTCAACTGATTTTGCAGAAATCTTTCTGCCCATAAGGGCATCTTGTTTGTTTTATTATCGTTAAAAATAAAACCAGGTGGTTTTCTTTATAATTATGCACACTATCATTATTCAATGAGATAGTTTTCTACCTTTTTAAATTTTCATACATTCCAACATTTCACATTCACAATAGAATTTGATCGCTATTCAATTTTGTTTACACAAGCGATGGAAGAGGAAAAAATCTTTAAATGTGATTTTCTCTGAAAGTAATTTTAGCTTGATGACCAACATTTAAAGAGTTCCAACTCTGAAAGTAATTTTAGCTTGATGACCAACATTTAAAGAGTTCCAACTCCCCTTGTGAACGAGATATAACCATGAAGTTTTTTTCATTTTGTTCAGTTGGCCTTTGCGCAAAAACGTTTGCCACATATTTTGAAAAGAATCGAAATTCGCCCCGTGAGGGAGAGTTGAAGTTAAAGAATCAACGTTTTTATAGGGTCATGAACAAAAAGCTTTATATTTTTGGAAGTAATGAGTTTTAAAAAAAACTGTGGCAAAATTTTTTCGACAAATGATCATGGATTTCAAAAGTGCAATTTGTTTGAAAAAAAAGTGTAATGGAGGGGAGTTGGAACTTTTTAATTGAATGCGTTCTAAATTTTACTTTTTTTCTTCTAATTCCTGTCCTTTTCATTTTTAATAAACAAAATATGGCTCATTAGACAGATAATTAAAAAAGGATTCAGAAAATATATACTTTTGATAAGAAAAAATCAACACATTTCAAATTATCAGGGAAAAACTGAAATCATGCTTAGGAGGGTATGGACTATCTTTAATGTGAAAAAAATTCTGACAAAACAAGAAAAACTAAGAAATTTCATTATCAAAATAATTGCGAAATAAAGTATAGAAATCAGAAAAGTTATAAAGAAAATAATTTCGTAAAATAAAGTAAAATAAAGGAAAGTAAATCAACATTCTTAGAAAAATAAAAGTAATAAAGGAAACCAGGAAGTTTCATTGTGAAAACGTTAGTGAAAAAATAATAATGACAATAAATAAAAGAAAACAAGAAAAATAAGGATGTAAAATTTAATGTTATAGAAAACCAGTATGGTGTTTCACCGACCATCGATTGTATTGTTCACTTTATTGATGATAAATATATTATAATAAAGATATCCAATTCATCACACATTCATTCATCAGTTTCCCCTTGAATGAACAACGATTAGACAGTGCAGAAACAACACTGATACCTTTAATGTATTGTAACTAATGAAAATATCATGATTGCTGCGGGCCAAGGAAAGACACCTGTAAATATGTTGAATAATGAATTTACATTAGGACTTGTTTCCCTCATCATACAAATTCGGTTACACTGTTGCTCTATGGATGAATTTATCTACTAAATTCTCTAAAAGACTATTAAATCACACACAACGATTTATCTCAGATGTTGATTAAACATTTTTTGAAAATTCTTTGCCTTCTTTTTATGAAGTATACAGTTTAATGAACTCCGCATTAGGCTTTTCACTATACTGAAAGGATGTGCATTTTGCTGTTTTAGCTAGGGTAAAACCATGGTTGCTGCCGTTTTATTCTTTTCCTGCACATTTTGTAACTATTTGTATTGTTTGTATTTGTTAAGTTTCTTGCCAAGGAAAAATCAATTTGAAAACAAACTTTGAAACATTCATTTGAGTCGAATATTGAGTTTAAAAACTAAAAATTAGATATTAGACGTTATAAAGTTTTGCTTGTCAATGAATTTGGTTCGTCTTATATTTACTATCCGTAAAGGCCGCGTCGCTCGCCGCCCATGTCCACCTGCTCTCCATCACCCCGCATACCGTCATATTTCCTTATAAACGGCTCGTTTAACTTGTGTTCAGCCAGATTCGAAATCGCAAACTCTGGTGTGCACTCAGTGTTAACTTAACTTTTTTTCAGGGTGTCCCAGTCGAGCAACCAGTGTAATTTTGGAGCCCGGAAAAGAATACCTGCTCGAAATAATTGCTCTTAAAACCAGCAATAAGCGCGGGACGTGTAATGGGAGAACTGAGGTTCAATTCTAATGACCTGAACTGTTTTTACTTCCTTTGCTGGCTTATATTACTTAAATAAAGCTTGTTTGCACATGAAGACAAATGCGTTCTTTGTTAATTTCGCTAGTATAGCGAAGTATTGGTATCGTCGTTCTATGTATCTCCGTGACATTTTGGACGATCTCACTAAAGTAAATAATTGCATATAAAAGCCATGTCCGCACTCACCTTAGCAATAAAATCTTTTGCAGGCTGACTAACGGGCTAAATTTGGACCAAATAATGAAAGTTCTCTAATTTCCTTAAAAATTTGCACAAAGCACAATTGAAAGGTGCTGATTTCGAATTTGACAGTCATTTTGTCAAATTTGGCCAAAATTGGGCAATTCGGGCCAAATTTGGACCAAATTATGGAAGCTCTCCAATTTTCATAAAAATTTGCACAAAGCACAACTGAAAGGTGCTGATTTCGAAATTGACAGTCATTTTTTTAAGTTTGGCCAAAATTTGGCAATGCTATATTGGGATTTGTGTAATTGTGACACCGTCCTGAAGACTTTAAGCCAAATTTAAGACGAATAAGTTTTGATTTATTTGTTTTGTATAATTGCGAGTTGAAATTCTGATACTGTTATCAACTAGTGTATCTCACAGTTCTATGAATAGTATCTATTTGTTAGAATTGTGAGAATGCAATATAGCGAAATTTTCGACTTCCAAGTCGTCTTGTTTATTGTTGCAGTTGCATCAAAAATATCAGCAAAAATTCTTGCTTTACACAATGCATTTCGAACGTGAACTTCACATGGTTTATATTTACGATTTTAAACCAATCAAACATCAGTTTGAACAATGCATCCAAAAAACTACACTTTAAGATGCGCTATTTATTCCCTTTTTAAAACCAATCGATTATCAGTTTAGCAATACACTCAAACGTAGAGAGAAAAAAACTTCAGCTTATTATTGGCTTCTTTTCAATCAGATGCGCAAAACAACCCTTAATAATGTTTTTTAAAAGAAAAGCAGAAAAATATTTTGTTTCATAACACACTATTTTCACCTGTCTGAGTCGGGAAAGGAAAGGTTCGGTTTTTAAACATTTTGACTGCTCGAAGAAAAGGTTCGTCCATCTCAGACAGTCAAGCAACCGTTAGGACACAATACTGGCAAACCGAGCAAGAGAAATAATTTATGTGTGATCTTACATTGCTGACTCCCCAATTTCTTTCTCAGCTCATATCTACCATTTGCGTGACAGACAAACAAACAGACAAACAGAGAATCGGCTATTAATATATAGACTAGTCGCCAAGGCGGCGTCGCTCGCCGCCATGTTCAGCCTGCATTGAATTCACGAAAAATAATATTAAGGGATTGGCAATAATAAGTGTGCCCATGTTGTAGAGCTCGAAAGACTGATCAAAAAAATGTACGGAATCGTTTTGCTACGACCAACCGTTGCGGAGATATCGTCGATCAAAAGTTTTGATGACGTCCTAGAGCCCCGTCCCAAAAAATTTGGCCAAATTTTTTTGTCACTCCATGGCCAATATCGCGGACCCCAAAATACGTCAGTTATCCCTATTGGTTACCGAGATAATTTTCCCTAAACGTCGCATTCGATTAGGGTCTCAATACAATGGTTTCACACTGACGTCGCACAAAATTAAAGAGTTCACGAAAAATGGAATTAAGGAATTGACAATAGAAAGTGTTACCATCTTGTAGAGCTCGAAATCCTGAGCAAGAAAATGTATAGGATCATATGTCTATGACGCACCGTTACAGAGATATCGTCGATCAAAGATTTTAATGACGTCACACGCCCGTCCCCTAAATGTTTCGTCCCCAAATTTTTCGTCACCCTATCGCCTATATCGCGGACCCAAAAAACGTCAGCTATCCCTATTAGTTACCGAGATAATTTTCCCTAAACGTCGCGTTCGATTAGGGTCTCAGTGCAATGGTTTCACACTGACGTCGAACAAAATAAAATAAAATAACTTCTCTCACAACTCATCTACCATTTTGCGTGACATTCAAACAAAGAAACAAATGGACGGAGAATCGACTATTAATATGTAGACTAGCGGCCAAGGCGGCGTTGCTCGCCGTTCAGCCTGAGTTGACTTCACAAAAAATAAAATTAAGGAATTGGCAACTAAAAGTGTACCCATGTTGTAGAGCTCGAAAGGCTGATCAAAAAAATGTATGGAATCATTTTGCTACGACCAACCGTTACAGAGATATCGTTGATCAAAAATTTTGATGACGTCACAGACCTGTCCCCTCAAAAATTGGATCAAAATTTTTCGTCACCCCATCACCTGTATCGCGGACCCCGAAAAACGTCAGTTATCCCCATTGGTTACGGAGATAATTTTTCCTAAACGCCACGTTCTATTTGGGTCTCAATACAATTGTTTCACACTGACGTCACACAAAATAAAATAAAATAATCACTCTACAACTAAATCTACCATTTTGTGTGACAGACAAACAAACAAACAAACAAGCAAACAAACGAACGAACAGACAGGGAATCGGCTATTAATATATAGACTAGCCGCTCATGTCTATCCTGCGTTATTTCACCTCCCAAAAAGTTCACGAAAAATGGAATTAAGGAATTGACAATGGAAAGTATTACCATCTTATAGAGCTCGAAATTCTGCGCAAGAAAATTGATGGGATCATATGCCTATAACGCACCGTTTCGGAGATATTGTCGATCAAACGGAGGATTAAAGATTTCATCCAGGGGGATCCTTTGGCAATGCCATCTTACGCCATTGGTTTACTTCCCCTGCTGGACGCCATCAGGCTGTTTTAGAAATACGACGCGAACAGCAATTGGGGTTTCCTCGGAGGTAAAAAGGCCTGGGTTCTACAAAAACAAACGTCGTCTTGTCGCGATGAGACCTTGAAAATGCTAGCTCTCATCGCGTCTGGAATTCGAAAGCAATATGGATGCTCACCATGTTGGTGATGGAAAGAAAAGGTTCGTTTTAAAGTGTTTGTTTCTTTGGAGCCTTAACTTTCATAAAAAAAATCAGTTTTAGTTTACAAATCAGCATATGGTATGGTTTTTGTGTTGTTTTTGAAGGAAAGCTAAAATTTATCTCAGTTTTGTCTCTTTGAGAAGGTCAGCAAGAGCTTGTTTTTTAAATTTCAAACTAAAAGCAAGCTATTTCATTCATTGTTTAGATGTACCATGGCATGGAATAATGCTAAAGATGTTCTCTTGATGCGAGAAATGATTGGTAACGACATTTTTTCGCATAAAATGGGATCACGAGAGCGTGGAAATGTATGGCAGCACATAGCCACGACGTTAAATTTACTTGATGGGTTTGCTGTAACTGCAAGATCTGTACGAGATCATTTCACAGCAATTTCTCGAAAATATACAGTGCAAAATAACAAACAAGAACGTACCACAGGGGAAGGAGGGGATCCACCTAGTGAATTTGACCTGCTTATGGAAGAACTTATTGCACTATCCAGGGAAAGTGATGAAAAGCATAATGCTGATGGTGAAAAACAAAAAGCCTTTGATAAAATTGAGAAAGAGAAAGCCATTTCTATAAGAAACACAGCCATGGAACGGGTAGGCCAAACACGAAAGAGAGAAAGTAGTAGTGAAAGTGATACGAGTTTTGAAAAGAAGCAACGACGTAGCGCAGGTGACACCTTGGAATTTCTTAGAGAAAAAATGGAGGTAGACCAAGAAACGAAAAGGGCAGAAAGAGAGCTTCAAGAGAAACGAAATGAACAATTCACAACATTATTAGAAACTTTTCAATCTACAATGCAAAGGCAGCAAGAACAATCAAATCAGATGCAACAACAAATGCTGCTGTTAATGCAACAGCAACAGCAGCAATTACAATACTTTATTCAAAAGGACCAAAAGTAGTGACTTATAGCAATATCCGGTTCATAGTTTTGTTGTATATGTTTTTGTTACCTAAAACTCTATCCTCCAGGTGAATCTTCTGTTTTTAATTTTTTTGTTTTTTGTAATGCAGAAAGTAAGTTTTTGTTGATTTTGTTGTTGACTATTTTCAAACTCATTTCTTGAAATGTTTTTGCTTCAACTAAAAGAGACATTTATCAGGCATTCTTAGAGACTCTATTTCTACTTCTAAACACAAAACAAACTCACTAATAGTGCAAATATAATTTTTACACAGAGAAGAGACATTTTCTATTTATTTTAAAGCTTGTGTTTGTTTATCAACAAGTTTTAAATTATATATATATATAATATATTCTGTATAGTTGTGTTTATAGTATATAGTTGTTGTTTTTAACAAAAGAAATGTTATTGAAAATACTCCTCAATTGTTGGTGGCTTCAGTCCAAAATAGTCTGAACTTAGATTTCCATAAAGACATGTTCTGGCATTATGAAGGACCCCACACACCAAAAAGTACTTTCCAACTGAACTTAATCCAATTTTCAGCTGCTTTTTAAAGTCAATGAATTTAAAAAAGTTCTTTATATCTCCAAACAACCACTCTACTTCAATGCGAACCTTACTCATGGCTTTGTTGAAATCCCTTTGTTGAGCTATATTAGGTAATCTAAAGGGCCCTTGTAGATGAACACTAATTGGGTAGGCTGGGTCCCCATAAAGACATAAAGGGTTTCCATTGGACCATGCATTTTGCTGTAGTAATTGAAGAAGCCCAGATTCCCGTAACATGCCACTGTCATGTTTTCTCCCCTCATAAGGGCCACTCAAATGTCCTATCAAACCGTTTGGCAAAGCAACACTTTGAAATTTCAGGGCGTGTAATCTCTTATGGCCATTGTACAATACTCTTTGATTCCTCTTTGGTTTTGAAATTGGCATTCGAGTACCGTCAACAAAGCCAAAACAGTTATCTAATGGCGCTCCTTTTTGATGGATTGCATCAGCATATTCTTGAAGTTGATGTGGACTAAGATGAGGTTGATTAAAGCTTTCCAGTCGAAAACCATGCAACTCATGCATAAGATCAATCATGGTATTAAAAATAAGACATAGCTCTGATATGCTTCTTCCAAAAGCCCATACCATATCGCAAAATCTACATGGGAAGGAAAGTCTTTTCAGTAGTATACATAGTCCTTCCAGTCCACTGCAAGTTGTTCCCTGGCACGTTGTTATTTTATCTGGGATTCTAAAAACACGTGCCAGTACAAACAAGTCACGTTTATAGAATCGAGTTTCGCTGAGGCATCGCGCATCATCCCATGAAGACAAATCAAATTTGTCAAATTTCCAATAAGGATACAATTCTCTCGATATATTCAAATCATAGAGAATTAGAAACTCTTCGTAATCGATTGAGTCATCAGCAAATGCAATAAGAAGGGCAGAGCGAACATTCGCAAGGGTAGCCATATTTGTTTACTTTTTACTCCCGCGCTTTTTACCTAAATCACAAACCTTTCAAAGACGCCGCGTAATTTGTGACGTCTATCATTGCCGTTCGCGTTGTCTTTCTAAAACAGCCTATCAACAGCATCGACGAGCCAGTTCAACATGCTGCCTTTGCTGATGACCTTGGAGGTGCAGGGAAACTCAAAAAACTACGACGTTGGTGGGAGAAAATTGTCTCTCATGGTCCATGTCCTGGTTACTTCCCAGAGCCTTCGAAATCGTGGCTTATCGTGAAAGACAACATGCTTGAAAAGGCACGCAATATCTTTGATGGCACTGAAATCAAGCTGATAACATCAGGACGAAAGTATTTCGGAGGCTTCATCGGAAAAGCTGAAGGAAAAGAAGTATATGTCAACAAGTTCGTTGAAGAATGGTGCTCTCAACTTAACGTACTGTGTGGTATTGCAAAGTCCGAGCCGCAAGCAGTCTATGTAGCTTTTGTCGCTAGTTTCAAGCATAAACTCACTTATCACATCAGAACAATACCTGACATTGAGCAACACCTGGCTCCATTCGATCATATTCTTGACACTGTAATCATCCCAACAATCACCTATGGTCATCACTGTTCCCAGGACGAACGGCTGCTGCTATCGTTGCCACCAAGAAAGGGTGGCCTATCCATTCCCATCTTCAGCTCATGGTCAACGAACGAGTTCTCCAATTCTCAAAGAATGACTTGCAATCTGTCGAGCATAATCAAGAATCAAAACCGAAACAACATTGAGATAACAGAAGACAATAAAAAAGCCAAGAACGAATTGTTGAAATCCAAAGTTGATCAAGAAAATGAAACTCTCAGATCTTTGAGAGAAAGAATGACACCAGATCAACAAAGAGCAAACGACCTCGCATGTGCCAAGGGTGCTTCGAGTTGGCTTACCATCGTGCCAGTTGAAAGCGAAGGCTTCTGTCTCAATAAAAGAGAATTTTTTGACTCCCTGTGTTTGAGGTATCGATGGACACCCAAGTATCTCCCATCAAAATGTGCATGTGGTCAGCGCTTCGATGTCGACCATGCTTTGTCGTGTGCAAAAGGAGGATTCATCTATCAACGTCATGACGAGATTTGAGATCTTCTCGCCGACCTTCTTTCTCAAGTGCATAATGACGTATGCACCGAGCCCCACTTGCAGCCACTGAGTGGAGAAGCATTATCCAGAGGATCCAACAAATCAGATGAAGCTCGCCTAGATGTATCAGTGAGAGGTTTGTGGCAAAGGGGACAACTTGCATTTTTCGACGTAAGGATCATCAATCCGTTCCCAAAGAGTCACCTTTCCCAGAAACTCGAAAATACTTTCAAGGCAAACGAACGAGAGAAAAAACGAAAATACAATAAGCGAGTTATTGAAATCGAACAGGGTTCTTTCAGCCCTTTTTTATTGTCCCCTTATGGAGGTCAAGGGAGAGAAACTGAAATGGTCGTTACAACTTTAGCAAAAAAATTTTCGACGAAACGAGACATTGAATACAGTATCATCCTACATTGGTTGAGAACTTAATTTTCGTTGCTACGTTCAGCAATAATATGCTTACGCGGTTCGAGAAGTGTTGAGAAAATGGACTATGATTTGGACAATGTTGAAATTTTTGAAAGCTAGCTAAAGGAAACTAGGAGATGTGGTTTATAGAATGCCGGGAATGCCTCCGGAGTTATTTAAATTCTTTGTAATAGAATTTAGAATTGTAATAGGATTTAGAATTGAGAAAAAAAAAATTGGAAAAAAAAAATTAAAAAAATTAGGGCCTCAATACAATGGTTTCACACTGACGTCGCACAGAATAAAATAAAATAATCTCTCTTACAACTCAATCTACCATTTTGCGTGACAGACGGACAAACAGACAGACAGAGAATCGGCTATTAATATATAGATTAACAGTGACATTCTAGTTTCTTTTGCTTTGAACATTAGGACACCAGTGGTGAAATAATGTCTTTAAAATACCCAAGTTCCCTATACTTCTCCAAGTTATGAACAAGTTATGTTTACGTAAAATTGTTGCCAAATTTGCTTTTCCGGCGGAATTAGGATCAAATTTCGAAAGTTCAACAATTTTCACAAAATTTACACATGTGAAATGTGGCTGATTTCGAATTCGACAGTCATTTCATTAAGTTTGACCATAATTGGGAAATGGGCAATTGTGTACTTTGATAATGTTTTCTTGTTGTCGAGAGTATATGACTTTGAGTCATTTTGACTCGTCCTGAAGTCTTCATACCAAGCGACCTCTTGTTAAGTATGATGTACATGTTACTTTACAAAAAGTTTCGAAATTCCATCTAACCCGTTAAATTTAATCTGACCAAACTCTATAGTGGAATGGCAATATCTAAACTACATTTTGTATTCATGTAATAAAATCAATTCAACTTCATATTATTAGAACCTTGATACAGAAAATAACTACCACAATACAACTACGACTACCACAATGCGATAGTACAACTACCACAATGCAATAGTACTGCTACCACAATGCAATAGTACAGCTACCACAATGCAATAGTACAACTACCACAATGCAATAGTACAACTACCACAATGCAATATTAGTAATGTTAGGATTACTTTAACCATTACTAGTAAATAGTTGTGAGAATATCAGTTTTGTCCTTGAAACCCTTTTATTATTCAATGGAAAAATCATAAATAATGATTATACCTAATTAATTAATAATGCCTTTCTCATTGTATTGTGGTGATTGTAGTATATATTAGAGAGATGTTAATATCACAGGTACGATCAATTCTTCTTCAGTGGAGCCAACAACATTTTGTGATATCTTGAGAATACGTGTAGGGGTGTTTTCTTGAATGTGCGCTTAATAAAAGCTAAGTGTATGAAGTTAACTGTAGGGTAGGAAACAACGTCTATCTGTTACCACCTTTTGTAAAATGTCTCAACCATTCCGTTAAACCAAGCTGCAACAGATAATAAAATATACAGAAGAGGGGAGTTCAAATAGTGCAGGTTCATTTGAACTAGCAACCACTACATCAATGCGCGAAGATATCCGCGATCACTTTCTGCTTAACTCGAAGGTCAATTTCAGTACAAATTTGTTAAAAAAGTAATGTGGCGATGTAGACTTACCTTATCGGGGATAATTTCGTCGGGGAAAAGTGACGAAATTTTTGCTTCGTTACGAAAATTTTGAAAAAGTGAAATTTATAAGAAAGTATTAACAAAATTTTGAAAAATGACGAAACTTTCCCCCACGAAAAATTTTCCCCAACGAAATTACCCCGATAAGATATATAAAAAACAATACAAATCTGGGCACAGTTGCAATGCAAATGCACTTCGTCGTTATGATTTTTAAGGATTTTGCACGAAGTTCATTTCGATTTACACAATCTGTGTGTAGCCTTCAACCTGATGTATTACTATTTTTCTTTACGTCACAACAAGATATGTCTCGTTTTCAAACTGAATATAAATGACCTTTGCGTTTTCAACAAAGTGGAACGACATCTGAGGGAAAAAAATTTCACGAAATTCTTAGGTTAAGCATGTAATAAGCCATAATCTTAGAAACGAAAAATGATAGACTATTTTATCATGTGTACAATGATGTAATTTATAAAGTGGTCTATCATTTAAAAGTATACAAGGAACTGACCGCGGATAAGTATCAGGAGAATGAAATCTAAAAAAATTCATGCAACACCTGGGCACAATAACCAAAAGAGTCAAAGTCACTTACAATTGTTCTGGCATCTTTGTTTTTCTGATTCCAGCATTTTCTTTTTCTGTCCCAAGTCGCTTTTTATTTCATTGATGGCTACTCCTATGTCACACAAGTGATCGTAAACTAGCCATAGATTCCCTACAATAATGATCAAATAATGCACCAATATTCAAGTCCATCCAATGGGCAAAATCATTAAAGAGTCACCGCACTGAAGAGCATTTCTATTGAAATAGTGTGTAAATTTCTATAGAAATACACTCCTTCACAGTGATTTTCCAACAAACTTTCTAAACAGCCTCTTTTTGATGTCTCTTTCTTGATTTTTATCCAACGTCATAGAAATCAATTTTGTTTACACGAAACTATAAGTTATATATTTTTTGTAGATTAATAGGCAACTTGGTAGAGTTGGGATGTATCCATGAACAACTCTACCAAAAGCCTGAAATTTCACATCGACCGACCAAGCAGACTAACGCAAACTTCTTTTTACATGAGTATAGATGACAGTTGGATCACAAATGAGAAAGACAAAAAAGGGTAGAAGAGACAAGATAGTTTGTCAAAACGACGTCATCCTTATGTCCAATGTTTAAATAAAAAATCTAAAAAAATCGTATAAGTTTTCCTCGGATTTTGGTATTGTACACGCCGTATGATCTGGCCATTTGAAAACATGCCCTGCGTAGATGATATATCTGTCCATGTGGTAAATGAGCTGCTGCTACAAAACATTTCGTTACGCTGTTTAGTATGATTACGAAAATAAAAAATGTCTGTTGTGTAAAAAATGATATTCATGTTTTGAATTCCTTTTTAATTTACGAAATAATCAATTCAATTTCGTCAAGCACCTTTTATAATTCAAACCAGAAAAGGTAAAAAATGTTGACAAGTCCAGAATGATTGGAAAATTCCTTCTTAAATAAGGCACAGTCTGCAGAAAAACAGACTGTGAATAAAGTTAGTCGGGCATTTTAAGATAATGAAATATCATAAGGTCGAGAAAAAAGTGTCAGCAGTTTTCTTGTCAATCTCCATGAGGGAGCCAATCATTTTTTTTTTACTTTCTTTGAACGCTTTGTTAATAATAAACAGCTGTTCGTGCCTAGATCACTTCTCAATTGTTCTCTATCTCTACTGACATCAACATAGTGCAACCCTCATCTCTACATATAACAGTGCATTATTTTTAAGATTTTACGAAAACCTCCACTCAATTTTTTATGTAAATTAAAGTAAAGTAAATTAAAACTTTTTTTATTCATATGTTTTTCAAAACAAACCCTTATCATTAGATTTTCACAGTGTAAACTTTGTCAAATGTGTCTGGGTTAGGAAAGTTCAGCCCTTGCCTCATTTGTTCAAATACCTTTATAAATGTTTTCACAGTATAACGATGAGCATACTTTAAATTTGCAAACAAACCAAGGAACTTAGTATATTTCTTTGCACGGCTAGCATTTTCTAGTTCTAAATGATTACCCACAAGAAGATTTTCAGTTTCTACAACACTACTGAACTGCCTTCATTTTTTCACATCGTTACCTTCATAATTTGATTATATCAATTATGACCTATGGCAACCACAGGAATATTAAGACTTTTAAAAGCTAATAAGAAAAGTAGTTTAATCAGAGTAATCTTGGTATGAATCAAGCGTTAAAGTGTTTAGCAAAAATTAAAACGTAACACAAACGTAACACAGCATCAAATAACGTTAACACGTTACGTTTCATCAAACGTTCTTTATAAATTAATAACACTCGAATTTTCAGTAACTCGAATTTTCAGTAACTCGAACTTCGTGTCACCGACTCGAACTTTCCGTTGGTGGAACTTGGTCTTAAAGAAACGATTTTCAATATCTCATGTCTTCCTGAATTCCAAAAATGTTTGACAGCCCCTTGAAAGTGTGAGTAAAATATCTCAAAATGTTTGTTTTGTGAAAACAGGAAAAAAGGTTCCACTTGCTGCTTTGATGCACCTATCAGTAATAATATTATTTCTGATTCGCCTGTTCTTAAACCCATTAGATTCACACATAAAGATCATTAAAGCAAGTCACAAATCTATGATGATCGCATTGAACTAATTCTAAACAACTAGAATTTTCAATTTTCAATTAAAAAAAAAAAATTGAGCAATCGGGATTATCTAGAGCTCTGCAAACAAAATGATTCCAACATGAGTCATCTTCGATGCGGAGCAATATTTTTCCGATTTCGTTTTGGAAGCTTTAACTGTGTTCGATTCCAGTCAAGCGGTATCTCGATACAACTCCAGTGCTCTTTAAAAGCAGCGTATCAGCCCATTACTGACTGCACACTGGCCGTCGGGCAAGTTAGAGCAATTCTATATCTCTGGGAGAATGACTAACCATTACGGATGGAAGCCCAAAGACTGAAAAATCCCAGCTACTCATTTTTTTTTTTTTTTTTTTTTTAATTTATTTTAACGAGGCCGGAGGGAACTGGCAGTGACATCCACTGATGTGGGCCTCCACCAGGAATGTATACCTCAGATTTTAGGGCAGAGAACTTGCACATACTAGACTGATAGGTGATTGTGGTTTTATTCATGTTATTTGAGGCACTTGTTCATTACATCACATCATGCACATATATATCTCATTATACCTTTCGTTGCATATGTTATTATTCATATCACATTAGCATTCTGCAGTGCCAGGATTTGAACCACTAGCAACTATCACCCTTGTATTACAAGCCAACTGTCTTACCAAGTGAGCTATACACCCTATATTTGTTTACTTTGTTATTATTAAGTCCAATTCCCTCACATAATATTACCTTCAATATCAGGATTGTCATTGCAATCGATAATATCTTTCATTGATGCTCTCACTTCAGCATGGCGGCTGTCAAGACTTTCCATGTTATCAACATAAACTGTTATGTTAGTAATAGCTCCGTCCAATTGCATGACGTTGCATTGTGCATCTAAATATATGTTGGACGAATATTGTCAAATCTCTTTTTGGTATACTACAGTGTTATAGAAATATTACCTTGGGGAAGATTGAACAAATCTATAACCAAGATTTTTCAAAGTGGTTAACTGTTTGACCTTGAAATTTTTCACCTGTTTTTTATTCCAGTGAAGGAGATTTTTTTATTTTGTTCTTATTTTTGCTATAGGCTCTACCCACGCAAAGCTTTAAAGCTATGCCTTTTGATAACATTTCCCCAACTATCATATGTAGTCTGAATATAGATTGACGTAAATTAAATATCCCTTTTTTGTTTTCCCTTCCAGTACTTAAGCCTAAATAGTGGCACTTCATAACGAAGTGCCATAACGATAACAAATCCAGTATCAAATGGATTACATATTTTACGTATACAAGGAGCTCATCAAAATTAATTTCATAATTGCCAGTTTCCGTTGTTCTGTAATCTCTTTACAAGGTGTTGTTCGATAATCCACCACAGTGCTGTGAGAAAATGCTTAAACAAAGGCGATGCTCAAAAGAACTCTTTTCAGCATAACCGTCTATTATTTAGATGGCTTGCATGAGAGATGAATTGAGTAAGAGATACTTATCAGCTTATTCCGATTTTCTCGTTTTTATATCACAATCAAATCCAACGAGCAATGACCTATTCATTTTAATAATATGATTAAATGAATACAAAATTCAATTTAAAATTTTTAAAAAGAACGAGTTAGTAGGTTAATGATGGCAGAATTCCCCAATTTGTGTCATTTACTTGTCTAAATATTATAAAAACAAACAAATAAAAAAAACATATAAAAACTGAAGCGAATTTGTTCAAAACCTTTGCAGAAATCCTGATGGTGTTTATTAGTCCATACTGCCAAGAAGGATCTTGCATTATCCAAATCATTCGTGCTGATTTGAGGGAATGCTGCCAATGATAAGTCAGGTTCCGATCCGGTTGTATACTTGGGAACGATTTCGCATGTGCATGGTTTCGTGTACTCGCAAGCTAATGAAAAAACAAACTGTTGGGCAGATTTGTTGAAAAATCACTATGAGGGAGTGCATTTCTATAGAAATATGCACACTTTTTCTATGAAAATGCTCTTCTTTGTAGTGATTTTCGAAACTTTTGCCCACTGGGAAGATTTCGAATGATGCTAAGATATGGAGGATTTAACGGATTGGTATCTCAATTTAGTGGCGAAAACTTTGTTTTCATTTCTTGGGACATGGAGGTCAATTGTGGCTCATTTTTTCCAACGAAAATAATAGACTTTTCAGGGAAAACCATTTAGAATACAAGCTGTTTTCTTCCAGTGGACAAAATCGTCAAGAAGTCACTGCGATGAAGAGCATCCCTTCTCAGTCATTTGTTAAAATCATATTTGCACACTGCACTCCTTTCATGGTTATGTTGCGTATCAAGACCTCTTATGCAAATTCAACTCGATGCTGACATCAGCAAAACACGCAGATGTATTAAAAGTACACTCGACCACCCAAACTCCATGATGTAAACCTTTGTAATATTCCTTTGAATAACATAGGCTAAATGGTTTCAATCAAGATATTGGATGGGCTTGAATTTATTATTATAATCAAATTTTTCGTTATGCCTCACTTGTGTCAAGGTGACGGAAGCGTCCACGAGGCTAAAATAGTGTGTAATATTTATGCACTTTGCTTTAAAAACGCACTCCGTCGCAGTGACTTTTTCCACTATTACTCACCTGCGGGACAATCTTGTAAATTACAATTTACAACTCTTTCCAACGGCTGTTCAGGGTCACATGGAAGTCCTCCTCCGGATGGTACAGGGTCATCGCAAGTACGGGTTTGAACTTTAACCCCTCCTCCACATGTTCGATCACATGACGTAGCGTCTGTCCATGCAGATAAGCCTCCGTCTAAGTGGTGGAGAAGGAAAAAATGAATACAATTTCTACCTTCGTTTAGATTATAGTTGATTATCGATAACAGATAATTTCTTACGGGTTACTTGACCATGAACCAAGGTCACACAGCTCAAAATAAAACCAATGTAAGACGGCTTCATAATTAGTCTAGAGAAGATGACCATTCAAAATTTTATACAAATACCACACATGGTGATTGTTATTTGTGTTGGTGTTGAGAGTAAAAACAACAACAACAACAACAACAACAACAACAACAACAACAACAACAACAACATCAATAATAATGTTTAAATAAATAATAAACAAACAAATTAAAAATATAAAACAAAACAACATAAAATATAAATCATAAAAAAAAAAATTCTACCGACAGTTTAAAGCTTGAAGGTGAAAAGACAGAGCTGGCTAAACCTTCGACACTCCTTGCTTTTGCCAATTCAAGCAATTAATGAAGCTGATTATTCGCCTTTAGTATGTTACCTATAACTTTAATATCATTTGAGTTGCTTTACTATAGTTACCATTGGATCGAAGCATCTCTCTGACAACCAGAAAATACCATCTGGATTTTAAAAAACATTGTCAAAATAGGTTTGGCTTGGATACAACATTATAAAACATCTTCTGTTTGATAAGCTTTTTCGATGACCTTGCAACTGCTATAGCAAAAATACATCCTTTTTACAGAAAAATGAAGATAATATGGCAAGCAGAGGTCCATTGAAAGGTACGTTTTAAAAAATATTTGGTTGCAATAGAGGGTATAAAATAGCCCATGATCATAAACATTTTGAATAGCATTTCGTATATACGCTGCATCGTGACCGAGCTTTTTTAATCTCGTTTTTCATATTCAAATTGCCTCTAACTATTGTAACGGGGAATTAGAAATACTATAGACTATTATTAAGGTGTGAGGGAAAAATCATTGCCTTTTTTGAAAAAAAGTTTTTTTGCACATCAGGATGAAAGGAACTCTGAATTTTCCAATGGTGAAACTATTTTTTCAGGAAGTGGATGGGAAGTCCGTTTATTTTCCAAAACCGTTGTATTAGCGGCTAATTTGTGTACATTAAAGACCATGAAAAAATAAAACATATTGATCATGTTGCGTATTGATCCTTTTGTTTCAAAATTCCGTTTCATAAATAATTAATTAGTTCACGCAATAAAGAAAAATCTTTAAAGCTGTTTTTTTCAGTGTTCACTTTTCGTGTCAGAGCCACTAACGTTTGATGCTTCATTTACAAAACTAAAAAAGCTCTGACAGTGAGACTTGGCTTACTGAAAAGCTGAAGGGTAGATCTAAAAACGTTTTTTTTTTTATCTTTTTAATTTGAACAGAATATGAGTTATACACGTTTTTTTTTTTATAAGGAACACCTTTATAAGGAACTTGAGGCTGAAAAAGTCTCTAAAAATAAGGAATTCTTAAGGAACTAACCAGGCTGAAATAAGAGTTCAAATATAAGAAACACTAAAGAACTTTCTTTTTTATATCAATAAAACTAATAAAAACTAAACACAAGAAAATCTATACCAAAAAGGCTGCAAACTGAAGTAGTTTGCAAGTTTATAAATTAGTGTCTATACATTTTCTGTGTAAAAACAAAGAATTTTTGGTAAAAAAGATTGCTTAAAAAATAAGGAACTAATTAAGGAACTGTGAGGCTCAAACTCTTTAAAAAAATAAGGAACTTCAGCCTCAGCCCCACCACAAAGGTTCCTTATAAAAAAAAAAACGTGTAGTCTTGAAAGCAAAAAAAATGAAAACAGAAAACGATACTTTTGAGAAATTGAAAATAACTCTGATAATAATTTGTTTGAGTAAAAAAAGAAAAAACCGTTTTTTACTCTATCTCTTGTGATTACAAAAGTGTAAAAAACATAAGTTAAACTTAACTCGTTTTGTAAATGGAGCTACGTTTTTACAACAAGGTTCATTTTCTTTGACTCTTTCTAAAATCTTACATTTTTAGTTTACCTTAAAATTTTTAACATGGGCTTTTAGAGATGTAAATAAGCTTTCCAAAAATGTATCATACTTGATATAAACATATACCTGTCAAAGGAATTAATTAAAAAACAAAAACACATTTTTTTCCCTTACTCACACCTTAAGTTGAAATCTGATGAACAATGATTGGAACGAAAAAGAGGTTGCATATGATAACACCACCACAATGTAGAAATTCGCACTAATGAAAACGATGCCTGTAAAAAGTATTCATACATTTTAAAAAATGGAAAATCAACAATTCTGTTATAGTTATGATTCAAGAAAGACCCAGTGGGCAAGTTTGTTGAAAAATCACTGCGTAGGAGTACATTTCTATGGAAATATACACACTATTTCAATAAAAATGCTCTTCACCGCAGAGACTTTTTGAAGATTTTGCCGATTGTGGAGTGGAGTTAAACTTCACTTAATAATCCATGCAATAAAACAAAACGCAAATTGCCCAAGTTGCTTCTTAAGGTGAAAGCTGGTGAAGTACTTTATTTTAAAAAATGCCATTCTTATTGTGAAAGTATTGTTCTTGAAAAAGAAATGGTACAAGCTGCATCACTGTTACATCGATATATAGCATGGCAAAAAACTAGTTCGTTTGTCATACAGAAGCACTGAGTGTAAGATTATTCAAGGAAGAACAACCTAGAAGAAGGGTTTTGTGTTTCATTCGCTCTCCTTCACAGTCATCTTTAAAAATGACTGGAAATAAATGAATGTAACTGAAACCAATGTGTGAATGTCTGCAGTTTATATATTAATTTATGATAACCGTCACAATTCCAATTGCAGCGCAAAGTTATCGGATCGAGTGGGACTTGAACCCACGACCTCTCGCTTGCCGAGTGATTGCGATTACTGCTAAGCAACTGACTAGCATTTTGTTCATTCGAGTTGTGTATTTGTTCTTGGCTTTTGGTGTATAGAGGTCATAGAAGTTAGGTGGAGCGATTTCCATTTTACACTTATACATAAATGTTAGGGTTTGAAAGCATTTAATTCGTAAAGCGTTAATATGTTCATTTGGAACTTGCCCAAAGTTACGTACAATTGTGGATATTTTCTCAAACCCCATTATCGAATCCCACCTCGTTTTGATGTGTGGTTTTTTTACACGCTAATTACGTAATTAAAGTTTTGCTTGACTGCAAATCAATATGGATTATTTATCGCATCAAAACGAGGCCCGAAAAGATAGTTTGGCAAAATATCGATATTTGAAAAAGGAGTTCGGGAAAACGACTGTCTTTGAAATAATTTAAAGTTGTAAGGAGCAGGTTCAGGTGACAAATCGAGTTCATCAAACCTTCCACAGAAAAGCCTTACAAAAATATTTGAATAAACGAGACATAACGTAATTTTGTGCTCACTGACCCAAGAAAATTTTACAATGTTTTCACCATGAAGTTTCGATGAACTCAGTTAAAACAATCATTAGAACAGTCTTAGTTGGCAAAATCGTCAATAAGTCACTGCGATGAAGAGCATTTTTATTGGAATAGTGTGTATATTTCTATAAGAAAACATTCTTCGTAGTGAGCGCGTTCGCCCACTGGGATGTTTTTTGATCTACTTTGTGAAACGTGACCGAAGATCAAGGTCCTAACATGTTTATTGCAATATCAACCAGAGGTCTATTGCGCGTCATATACTTGTACTTGTCTCCCGTAGCAACCATGTTTCTATCAAATAGTTTCTTGATTATCTTGTAATGTTGAAAAGAAAAAATGGCGCATGTAAGGCGAATAGTAAGCTTGACACTTCAAGTTTTCTCGACGAAGATTTGACGGATCAATATTTGCACGAATGTACGTTAAGTACATAGTTGGATGGATGGATGTTCAAGCGCTAGAAACTTTCAAGTACGTACTCACTAAATAACTTTGAGTTTATTGGAAGTTAAATGAAGAAAATGAGTTCCAAGTTGTCCTTTTGTGCATTTATGTTTGTGCATTGAACTCAATATCATATACCACATAAAAACGATGTTGAAGATAAGGATCTGTTACAAACATATTAGCATTTTGTCCATCAGACAAGATAACTGTTTGTTGTAATATATTTTGACTATCATCCTTGTGGAAATCATGTTTTGGAATTTTGTTAATTCTATTGTAGTATACTTTCAAGAAACGTTTGCTTGATAATGCATCGAAAACATGCTGTTTTTTATAAAGCCCTAAATATCGATTTATCCGTTCGACATAAAATGAGTATTTTTGCAACAGACCCATAAAATGACATATAGCTAATGCCAGGGGGGAGCATAAAGACTTCTGGCAGTCCACTCCTACATGAGTAACATGAGGACAACCTCGAACCCAGGGTTTCTTGCCTATTCGATATAGCGATGGCAGCAAGAAATCCTGTGTTCGAGGTTGACAAGGATATTCGTTCACTTAAGTGTAGGCAGGTCATTCAAGAAAAGTGGAGGAGTTCAACATTGAGATATTACAGTGTCGATTAGATTATATGTAATCTAATGATAGCTTATTAAGAAAGACTAAAGTCTGTTTCATAAATTTTAGGTGACCTTTAGCTATGCTTTTAGTTTGCTTGCTTGTAGCATTCATTCGTAATATGCATATCTAGTTAGATGGTACAACCGTGCTAAAATCAATCCTGTTGCAAATGACTGCGCTTGCAGTATCACATAGACATAGAAGAAAACATGATTTCTACAAGGATGATAGTCAAAATATGTTACAACAAACAGTTATCGTGTCTGATGGACAAAATGCGCTTGCAGTATTATACAGACATAGAAGAGTGATAAGGGCGAGAAAACATGAAAAATATCAAATGATATTTTTAGCAAATTATTTCATAACCAGGTGATATGATATATCTTTTATTATGATAAAAAGGTTCGTGGTCTCACAACCCCTTCGAAAAATGTGATGAAACATAATGGGCTTATTTCAGACCAAGAATACTTTAGTGCTAACCAAGTAAGAACATCTACAATAGTTGTTTGTTTACAAGGGTCAAAGAGGGGCCTTGAACATCATTGTTCGTGCAGTTTGTACATGTAAACAAACAAACAAACAAATAGAATTCATTAAAGGTTTGCATTCCTCTATTATTTTGAGTATAAATGACATTTTTATGTGCAAAATTGAAATGGTGAAAAGCAATGTGAAAATCTTTATTTTACTATCCGGCATTAATGGACCATAAAGTAACCAATGAAACGACACAAAGAAATTCCGGAACAGTGACTAAATCATAACTCAACTTATGGTGCAGTCATAGTTGTTGTGACTCATATCATAACTGATAATGCTTACACAAAGTCATGTCAGATCTGTTTTGTTTATTTTCAATAGAAGAAAATAAAAAAAATAAAAGCTGCATTTTTTAGTCCATTGTTTCTGATCAGTTCCCTTGACAACGCATTATATGAAATTGAACTTCGGCTTAATAATAAAAAGGTTTTCTTACAAAGGAATGTCAGCTTGTTGACTTTGTAGTTTCTGTTGGGAGCGAGCACAACAAGATTTGATTAGCTTTTGGTAGAGTGGCACATGTAAGTACAATTTCATTTCTTCGCTCATTTTTTTACATATATATTCGGCAATCCTTTAAATCAAAATTGAAAAATATCTTTTTAAGAGTTTGTAAGTCGCGTAACACAGTATAGTTGACACCAGAAAATTCTCATACCTACCATGATTATCTGGTTTTATCCACTTTTGGATATTCTGAGAATTCCCACTCGCAATGCTTGATCTTATGAAATGGCTTATCATAATAAGTTAAAGATTAATAGTAAAGAAAAAGTTCATACACATTTTTTTGATAGGAAACAGGACTGACTTTAGGCCAAAACATAAAGAAATGACAACACTTGAATTAGTCTCGACTAACAAACAAATCAAGAACATATCTCAAAAAATATAACCAGGTGGGACCAAAGGCAGAAAAAGAAGTGATATACAAATGTTTCACTTAAGGTCTTAAAAAATTATTTTCATTTGTTCGAATATCTAGAAAAACTAGACTACTGAAATACTGTCAAAAACATAAGAAACTTGAATTCTCGTTTTCACGTTTTTTGTTTCCTTATATATATATATAAAAAAACAACATGTAGCAATTCACTACTTGTTCAGTTCGAGTCAGTCAACTTACTCATTTATAAAATTGCCCACTCCATGAACAAAGGGACAAACAAGAATCCCCTTTTTCTAGGATTTTCTACAATAGTATGAATCATGCACAAAGGTAAAAAACAAGCAAAGCAAAATGCTACTACTTTGTAAAGATGAGACACAGGTGCACAATGAGTTAGTTATCATCTCCCGAAAAATTCCAATCTGCGCAGATCCACAACTGGATAAGACCTTTAATTATTTCAAAGGGTGCAAAAGATCGAACCATTACATAAAACTGAAAGTTTTTTCTTGAAATAAAATCCATGAGCTATGCTGCAAATATGCTTAAATCCCCTTATTGAGCGTCACAACTGTGCAAGAACAATATGATTACCAATCTATTGTTATCAGCCTAATTAGCTATTAATATTTTATAATGAAGGAGAAATCTAAAATTCTACAGCGCTTTAATGTTTTGTGAAGTTATTAAGATGTCAAGATAATGAATGTTAATTGTCGCTGCTAATCCACAATTTCTTATTTCCATTGACGCGCCAACAATGTCAAAATGAAAGAACATGAAAAATATAACAATGGAAATAAAGAATGATTCATTTTCTAACGAGGTAGAAGATGCTAATCGCGCTTGATAATCACGCGAAACCGAATTTCTCGACAATACATTTCGGAAATGTGCTTTCCTGAATTTCAGTATCAGTTAACTCAGCACAACCTCGTTTTGATGTGATACATGTAATATTTTACATATTTTATTACTTGTAGTTTTGCTCAGCACCTGCAAAATCGTCCCACTGCGATTTAAGATGGACCAAAATTCTGTTTAAACAACGTGTTTTGACCTAGTTAGCAAATATTGCTTCGTTTTTTTGGATATTTCTTTCTTTTAATTATTCAACTGTGCTGTGGCAATTACATGTGAACATTTCTAATTCGTCAAGAGATAACGTTAGTAGGAGAATATAAATCCAAGATACTATAACTCTGCATTGACGCGACGTTTAAACTAAGGAAGAATAGTTTAAGGTAAAAGTGAAGATGAAAGATTGAGTAGATTTTTTCCAAATTTTAAAACATCTAATTAGCAAGTGTCGCCTCTTTTGCATGTATACTTATTATTTTTCTAATTAGACATCTTTATTATTTGTAATACTCCAAAATTATTGTCATTCCACAGTAGCATAATTAAAAGCGATTAAAGCGATATGTATTAGCTTATCCAAAAGACGGCGTTTAAACTGACCTTCGAGATGGAATTTGTCGAGGATCGCTTCAGATGCCTCAGTCTTCAAAATGTTGAAACAAAATAATGAAACAGACAAAGTGTGTATTTTCTAGTAGCTAATTTTCTTGTTTAAAAAGTTACTGTCTGTCTATCGAGTCATCAATTAGAAATGGAAAAACGCTAAAAAGATTAACAAATCAGTGATAAGAGAATAGAATCCCTTTGTAACTGAAACTTAGTCAAAACGTTCGTAGATATGATGTAATACAATCTTGTCTCATTTATACGACGCTGGCAGGTTTGATTCGATGTTTTATCAACACACATTAAAACGAATTTCAAATATATCGGCAGTGAACAAAATTTCATGCGTTTGTTCAACTTTCGCGGAAAGGTTACCCAATGACAAATGGTAACAAAGAAACCATAAGAAAAGAGAAACTCAACTACAAAAATATTCTGAAGTAGTTATTAACAAAACCTCATTTTAGGGCATCAAACAATAAATCAATAAATATGCAAAAACAATTCAATCATTTTCTCTGACTAATATTTCGGTACAGGTGTTCAATTTATTACCAGCTAAAACTTCGTTTGACCATGTATTGACGTTTCTTAACCATGCCAGCAATCTTTCTGCCGGCATGAGTCATACTTGATAAATAATCTATGTCTCAAGGCTTAAGAATGCTGATCAAATGAACTAATCAAGTTAGAAAAATACAGAAGACAAAGGAGAAAGAGTTATCGCTTTTAATTATTTTTTTTCATAATTAATTCAACTTATAATACACCAAAGATTCTATTATGTTGTTTTCTGTTATTGTGATGTTCTTTAAATCTTTGCAATACAAGAATTAGTATCGAAGGTATGACCACAGTTTCTTGAATGGAACTTTTTGTTTGACGTAATTATACTTATTACTGAAAAGAATTTGGTAAAAAAGGTAAAAGAGATAAAAACAAACTTTTTTAGTAGTTTGTTACCTATTTTACCAAATGACTTAAAACTTGGCATTATTGTTTACATGAAAATAATTTTTTTGTGTCATTGACTGATGAGATTTAAGGAAAACCTTTGTATATGATTTCTTACCCTTTGATGTTACTTTTAGATATAGTTAAACATCAGCATGTATCGTTCAGTTGCCTTGCTGTTTCTTGTCAGTGTTGTTGTGGCGCAAAATCAAGGTGAGCATTCAAGTCACTACCATGAAGAACATTACTATTGAAATAGTGTGTATATTACTATAGAAATGCACTCCTTCGTAGTGATTTTTCAACAAATTTCCCCACTGGGAAAAATAAACCAGTAAACTTTCTACTTGTAATTGGAATGTTCTTTAACATGCATGAGACAAGTATCGATATTACAGGGTTGTGAATAGATACAGTGGCGTAGCTGAGTTAAACTTAGGACAGGTGCGTTTTTCACATACTTGGGCTTAGAACAAGCAATCGTAAAGCAATACTTCATGTCATGTCAATAAATGCACAAGTGATTTTATGCAATTTTGTTGACAAATAATTAATCAATGATATAAATTTAGTAAAACAAGAGCCAGTTGGCGCAAAACGGTAGCAGCAAATTTACTTGTCACACAAACACTTTCGAAATGTTACTTGAAGTTCTAAAAGTTCTTTAACGGTGTTCTCTGAGATATCTCAGTCACTGGTGGAAAACAGGCATAGAAGATAAATTTGATAAAAATGATTAGTGTAAATAGGGTCTAATCATAAAACACCAGCAATCAATTTATCAAAAGACAAAAGAGTTATACATGCGTGAGCTGTGTAACGTATGTTTTTTTTTATAAGAATTTTTTTTCGTAAGAGCTTATGTACAAAAAAAAAGTTTGTTTATAATAATAATTTCATGACACAAAAATTGAATTCCAACAAATAACTGCCTTTTGAACTAGATCTTTGAAGCCTTAATACAGAAACATAGTGTAGTAGCTAACTAACGAGGTAATAAGAAATTTTGAACTGATAAGCTTTACTAACAAAAAAAGCAACATATCAAGTATTTTCACAGTTAGCGTAATGAACTAAAAGTCCCATTTTTATGTAGGCCTATTTGATTAGAATTCATACTTTCGTGGATTAAGTTACAAAATATCAGATTATGTACTTTCAAAATAAAACGTAATCTACTTTTAAATGTTTGATATGTAAAAGCTTCCAAAATTCGCAGGTTGCGTTCCTTCATTAGAACTTACATTGCGTTAATGGTAGAGTCTCGCAGACTCTAAATCGCAGACTAATTGCCATTTCGGCCGGAGTAGGAGGAGGAGTAGTAGGAGTAGGAGTCCACGGGTGTTTTAATACGGTATTCGCTTTCGCTGCTACCGTAATGAATATCGTATGATATTTTGCTTGGTAAGAAAAAAGGGCAAGCTAAATCCGAGGGCGGTGCGATTGCATCCAACGCACCCCGCCAGTTACGTCACTGTGATACACCCCGCCGCCCCGCAACATCAAATTAGATGTTGTAATTCATGATTCAAGTTGGACTTTCAAATAACAAATAAGATTTCGAATATTTTGGTATGGTTACCACCTTAGTCACCAGTCCTTTTATCAACGTTTTGACTGTGTCCTTTTCATCAAGATCCTTCAACTTTTTTCATTTTTTTTTGGTGGAAAATGACGAAGTGGCTTTTCAAAAACTAAGGAAAATGTCTTATGTCATTGAATGTTTGAAAAGAAACGTTAGGTTGCTCTCTTATTTTGGTTGAA
The DNA here is from genome assembly GCA_027922465.2 of Turritopsis dohrnii. NCBI lineage: Eukaryota > Metazoa > Cnidaria > Hydrozoa > Anthoathecata > Oceaniidae > Turritopsis > Turritopsis dohrnii. The sequence continues at coordinate 596,217 of BQMF02000225.1, read as the reverse complement.
GATTGATGTAATGTTTCTAATGGCTTTGCATGACAAAGTTGTTCATAAAGCCTGGTTCAGAAAAAAATAAATAAATAAATAACCGTGACAATCGCCAATCGCCTGGTGCAAATACTCTCAAGTTTTCGTTAGTAATTAGTAATCAATCAGCCAGGCGTTTACGACAATTTAGACTTTTTATGTGAATTTTTATTCATATCCGTATGTACTCGCACAATGGCTGGTGACAGCCGAAAGCTTTGCTATATGAAATACATGAACGTGCGATATAAAGAATTTTGTTTCTTGTCTCTTACTATTGCAAAAGTGTTAACATTTAGATGATTACGACGATTATGGCGAATACACTGAATTTTAATCGCCGTAGTCGCCAGGTCTGAACCAGGCTTTATGAACAACTCTACCATACCAAGTTGTATGTTAATCCTTGCAGCAAAACAGTTTCGTGTAAACAAAGCAAGACTTTTATGAATTTGGCTACTTCGAAAATTGACATACCACTCAAAATGAGTTCAACTTTTCCCCAGTGGGCAATATCTTTAAAAAACTCACTGCGATGAAGAGCAGTTTTATTGAATGGTTTGCATATTTTTATAGAAATGCACTCCTTCGCAGAGACATTTCAACGAATTTCCACTTACTGCTTAATATTCATTTACATATGAATTTTCTTTTTCAGTTTCAATATGGAATTGCGGCTTCGAAACAGACGCAAATTGTGGAATGACAATTGGACAATACACACAAACTTTCAGTGACACTGTAACACCAGATTTTTTGAGAGCACAAGCTTCTACACCCAGCGGTCAAAATGGTCTTACTGGCCCTACAGACGCTCAAGGTTAGCCTCTTTTTCAACTAAACATTTGTCAATAACATTAATAATCTGGCGGCTACACATTTCAAAAGTTTTTATTTTTCATCATCATCTTTCAACTTTCTGTGATGGATGCTAAGGCCCGGTTTCCAGTTCAATCGCTGCGACGGTCGCGCGACTGAGCGAACAGCTGTTTCATTCGCTCACACAGTAGTTGAACTGATTTCAACAATTTTCACCCCCCCCCCCCCCCCCCCCCCCCCCCCACGCAGCAACACAATTCTTTAAAAGACACGACTACACACTTACTAACAGAAGTTTGTCCGGACGTGAAAATCGAGCTACAGTTGCGTCCACTCTCTGGTGTAACATTGAACGAAAGAACAGCAAACAGAACGAATGACGCGAGACTGGACATCTCAGCACATGGTTTCTGGACAACTGGCCAAAAAGCATTTTTTGACGTGAGGGTTTTTAACCCAACAGCTGGTGTTACGTTGACAAGGAAACAGAAAAAATGTACGAAGTAAATGAAAAAGAGAAAAGGAAATCATATAACGAAAGAATTCTGAGTGTGGAGAATGGCTCTTTTACGCCACTTGTTTTCAGCGCTCTTGGTGGTATGGGTCGCGATGTCACGTTTTCTTTTCTTCAAAAGGTTAATCAAATTATTAGCAGAAAAAAGGAAGCAGCCTATTAGTATTCTTGACAGCTGGATGCGACGGAAAGTGTCCTTTGCCCTCATAAATGCAGTCATTCTTTGTATAAGGGGAACAAGAAAAGCATGGTTCGACATTTACCAACTCTCTATCAAACGACGCACTGAATACTGAAGCGGTGTGTCAAATACACTGAATTTTGTATTTTGTATTTTGTATTTTCATTTTCATGTAATGTATTAGACGTATATTATTGTATAAAAAACAAAAAACAAAAACAAAAACAACTTGAACATTAGGTGACCTATCGTTTTTTCCCGTTTTTGAAAACATTGCCATGGCCAGGTCAGAATACCTTTTTCTTTTTTTCCGCCTCTATTTTGTGCAGTTCATGTGAGAATCAGCATTAAACATTTTCAAGTTCGGTTGTACGGATTTCTGTTAAGGGAACGATGTGCATTTTGAAGAATATCTTAATTTTGGAAATTTCATATAAGCTACAATCATCTTTTTGTGTGTTTCAAAAATTCCATGAATGGATTTTTGGTAACTCAATACTTTTCAGTATTAAGACATAAAGATACCCTCTAGTAAAAGGAATGGAGAAGAAATATGTATGAATGTAGAGCTTTTTCTTTCATTCCTAGCACACACAGCTTGTATTTGTGCTCTGAGCATAAAAGTAAATTTTAATTTCAGCCAATAATAAAGTGAGCTCTAAGAACGTTTAGAAGCTTTGATCTGAATTTAAGAAACTTTCAAAAGCACCAGCTAACAATATTCTCATCTATATATAAATGTTCAACTTACAATAGTATCGTAAAGGGTAGGAGGTATTATTAGTTTTGCAGTTGGAAGTCCATATAACGAATTCGGTGGATTACCGGGGAAAAACGTCTACTTAACTCCAAAATTCCAAATAACGCAACCACTTTGTTCTGACCGCCACCTATGAAGTTAATTCGGCGCCAAAATCTTGTTTGTCAAGTCGTTGAATCGTTTTAGAAGTTAATGCGATTCACAATAAGTCGACATTCAAGTCGTCGAGTCGTTTTAGATGAACACTTGTTTTTCAAATGAAGGCGTTCTAGAAGTTTGTTCGTTTCAGATGATGACGCCTTGTTCAAAATTTGTCGGTATTTCAAATGAAGAGCTATTAAAATTTCATGATCTCTTTACTCTAAATGACACTATTCGTGAGTCCCTTACTTGAAATCAGGCGATATAAGGTTTTCCACAATAACTGAACATGAACATATTGTGCGGTACATATTTCATTATAAAGATACAGAGAAGGGATCTTTCAGAATTCTAACAAACAATCAAATGCATCTGAAAGAAAAGGGAATCCTTCACAGTTTGGTTATTTTCTTATTCATAAACATGCAATGGCCATGCTTCATGCAACTTACTAAAAACCATGAGACGGCCAGCATGATGTTCCGCATAACTGCACTCCGCAAAAAAAAAATATTACCCTTTCTGCAATTGAGTGAAAAAAGGCTGTTTTTTCAGAACTGGAATTGGTTCAGGTTCTAATCGGTTCCAATTCACATTACATTCTTGTTGCCTATCACCTGTATTATGTTAAAAAATGCTTTCAAAATTTTACTTAAAGCCCTAAAAAGTTATATAAACGTTATTTTTTCAGATATCTTACTGGTGGGAAACAGGCATAAACGATAACAATGTTTAGACCTACTCGATTAATATTCATTCCTTCATCAATTAAGTGATAAAATATCAAAGCAAACGTATTTTAAATGTATGTAATATTAAAGGCTGCATTCGTTAATTTATGTTGAGTTTTTAGTGGGGATTCGCAGACTCTGAAGGCCATTTTCCACTAAGGGGAATTAATCGCGCGATGTCGCGCGGACAGCATTTGCGCATGCGCTCTTCTGAGATATTATGATTTTCAGGCGGACATCCAGCAATGTGCAGTGCGCATTTGAAGTTGAAGTTCTTCCAACTTCATTTGAGCGGTTTGGAATATGCTGATCAATAATATCTTCGGAATTTTGCTGAGAAATGCGGATTTGTATAAGTAAACATGGCATCGATAGACGTGGAAGAAGAACATGGGAGAACTATAACTTCGTTTCCCTCGTTTCTTTGGCTTCCAATCCTGAGATATCTAATCTAATATCTAATCCAGCAACAGAGCAGGTATAAATAAATATGCTATTGTTTAATATTTTAATTGTTATGTGTTGTGAGAAATGTCAAAGCTACTGCTAATGGCTCTTGTTTCCAGTAAATTCTTTTCTTGTTTGAAATGCTTATACAGAATAGGTCCAACAATTTGCAAAATATAAATTTAAAATATAATATTTGGTAGAAGTGAACCAAAATCACTTGAAAAAAGTTATATAGATTGACAACTTCCACAATTGTATGCCTCAACACTATTCAGGTCTATTACAACCAAATGATTAGCTCAAACAGGTCTAAAAATTGAAGGTATATGCCTATTTATGGCTAAATTAGAAAAAGTGACTGAAAAATTCGAAATAAACACTTTCCACTTCTTCTTTGAGCACTCCTTTAAAAATTGGCACAAATTGGAAGCAAATTGAGAATTCACCAGTTGAAGCTTATCAATAATACTACGGCTTTCATGTAAATGCACTCTAAGTTAATTAAAAGTTTCATCTTTTTGTTCATAATGAACAAAAAGATGAAACTTTTAATTAACTTAAAATCGAAACAACAGATTTACTAGTTCTAGCTCTCTACGAGTGTGTTTTTACATGAGAGCCATACTGAACGGTTTGAGATTTCAATACGGGTAGAAAAATTTTCTATACACGATGGAATAAATTTAGCACATTCTACATTTTTATTTCATTATGTGTCAGCAAAATTTAATTAAATTGGGCATGCTTGTTAACACCTTTTATGATAAAACAATGAAATGTGAAAACTTTCACACCTTTCCAAGCCGTATCGAAATTTCAAACCTATTATTTGAGAAATAGGTTTGAAATCATCATGGGTAAAATTTCAGTCAGCTGTTATCATGTAAACATCACTGAAGGTGTGACCAGGAACAGTACTGAAATAAGAACCCGTATCGAAACTCGTAACTGGAGGCTTGAAATTCAAAACCGGTTTGAGTTCAGTACGGCTCTCATGTAAACGCACTCTTTATCGCAACCATTTTTCAATTTACTATGTATAGCTTATCCACATTTCGTAGCCAGAAAAAAACTTTGCATTGCATTGCACATTATGTTTATACTTCTTTCAGTATATATGTAGTTGACACAGTCTACATTCAATTCATTTCCAAATTTTAGAAATTTGTCCTTCTTTGGCAGTTCTAGTTATCTACATTTTTTCGATATCTTCAAATGTCAGTGCTCTTTTGAAGACAGTTGATACAGATACCAATGTTCTATCACACCAAGCATTATGCACATATTCTTAAATTATAGCGTTTGTCAATATGTGCAAAACACAACAAAAAAACATTCTCTTTATAAAGTTTTGTGTCAGTTCTATAAAACTTTCTTTTGATTGAGATGAGCACGTTTCATGCATTAATGAGAAAATTTTGTACATGTATTGATTACATATTTCCCCAGTAATTTTGATATTCTTGATGGATGCTGTAAGTTTTTTCAACATAGGATAGTTTAACTTGTTATGAAACATTCATTTTCTTCTTTCTCGAGCGTATTTCCCCAAAACACAATCATTTTCTCTCTAAAAAGTCTTCTAACGATTAACATTAGGTATAAACATGAAAATATTCTTAAAATTCTTCTTTAAAGTTTCTTTTACACGAAGTTCTCCACAACTTCTACAAAACATAACGAAATCGGTTCACGTGTCGCACGTAAATATTTTAAGGACTAGTTAATAAAACTTTTAAAGATTGAAATGGAAATATAAAACGTCCAAAATAACTTCCAAAAGTAGTATAGTCAATTTGCCTAATTATTCCGCATGCCCATTCATCCCACACTTTTAAAAATACTAATATCCACGAAACTAGGTTTCTTTAAGGATAAGTGATGTTTAATTCATGCATTTCAAACATACCCCTGCCTTCTCCCTTTCAAATTTTACTTCTGCCTTCGTCCCCCAGCTAACAACAGTTCTTCAAAGTTTATGCTTCATAATGGCTGTTACGTTGTTTTTCGGAGCGAGTTTACAACTTTTGAACTGATGCACTGTGGGGCTTCAATTCCGGGAAATTAACTTTGCTAAAGGCTATACAGTTAAACAACCTTCCAAAAAATACACACTTTAAAGGTTTTTGAGCGGGCGGATTGCTCAAAATGGGTGCAGGATGATTAGGTGCGGTAAAATTAGGTGACTTTCCTAATCATCCCGCACTTTTACTAAATTGGTCACACAAAACAGAACTAGGAATAGCTAGGCAAAGCAAGCATTTTTAAACCTCTGTTTGATGTGTTAACCCGGTGGAAACCTTTTTAAACGGCGCATGGCCTAAATATCCTGCATTAATCTTGTAGATCTGCCCTGGAGCATTTTGATTGGTCGAAAAAGGTTAAACAGTAATTCTTATTGCATCGTTTTATCGACACATCAATGTGTTCGAATATCTTCGAATCGAATGTAACCAAAAACGTAAATAGCAAGATTATATTGGTTGTCTTTCTTTCGCGCTAAAAGATGGTGCGGGATGATTAGGAAAAAATGCGGAATAATTAGAGTCTTTTTGGATTGAATCATCCCGCATCGAAAAACAGCTATTTTGTCACTTTGAATAATCGTTTGCTGCTAATTTAAGTGCAAAATGGTAGACAGAGAAGTGACGGAAGTTTTCACAACGGTACTCTGCAGGGTATCCCGAATGGTTACAAAACATTCGTAAATTTTCAAAAAGTGCGGAATAATTAGACAAATTGACTATAAAAGGTTATAAAAGAATAACAATTTGATGAAATTATAATAAAAATACCCTTTTATGTATCATGTTTAGCATGGAGTGCTGGTCTGTCATTATCTACTTTGAATAAACAAATTATCAGAAATCAGCGCTGCAAATAACGGGCGGTCAGCGGTCAATGACCGGCGATATAAGGCACTTGATCATGTATTTTTTCTTATGGTTGATCAACTTGACCGGTCAAAATTAATTTTATTTAAACGAAAGGACCATCAGATTTTGTGAAATACGATGATTGCTTGATAGCAAGGGATAGGGATCGCTATAACGCTCCAAGACGCGCTTTTAATCGCGCACAAAGATACTCTTTAAAAACATGCTCAACTATTTCTATGAGCTAGAACATGCTCAACTTATTATATTAGTTTCCGTGCTCAATTGACAACGAAGGATAAACTTAGGTGTATCAATTGATTGTTCGCCAATTTGTTGTTGCTAGGGAGAACGGCCACCATTGCTAAGGTAATTTTGAAATTTCCTTCATTATATGAATTCTATTGTTCACCTAACGAAAGAATATGAAAACATAAGTGGTACCAGCATGACTCGTTTTTGTGTTATTCAGTGAAATTAAAAAGCCTTTAAGTTTCCAGTTCCCTTTACAATAACAGTGAAATAGAATGTTTACATTTTTCAAGTTTGACTTGACCGGCAAAATAGCCATGTGACCGGCAGATTTTGACTTTTAATGATCACGATGACCGGCTGGTGTAAAAAAATTATTTGCAGCGCTGCTGAAATGGAAACTCACTTTCCGAATAGGGATTGTCTTAAAAAAAAGGAGAAAATTTGCCAACACTTTGCCTAGGTCGTGAAGCTACAGAGCCCCTTGCGGGGCAACAATTTTGAAGAAATAATCCAATGTATATGTTTTTTTTGTATGAAAGACATTTCACTGCTGTACATAAACAAATTAGTTACTCTTCAGTTCTGATCTTTCGTTTTGTCCGCGCGGACATTTCCGCTTAGTGGAAATACACTCTGCGTACGCCTATAAACCAATCAGAACGCATGCACAATGGTATAACCTCGGGATTCCGCTTAGTGGAAAATAGCCTTAAATCGCAGACTAAGGCTAAAGTAATAATAATACTTAAAAAATTTCAAAAATAATTTTGGTTTTATTGTGTGACGTCATCAAAATAAAAATCGTACTGGACACGCCCAGTAAATAATTTCAGATATATTCCGGCAATGATTTTCTAGTTCTAACGGATGATATCTAACAGTTGAAAGTAGTTTTACATTGTCCCTCTCATTTCCAATTTTTTTTGCAAGTAGCTACCTGACTAATATGTTATTTTTTCATATCACATTAGCATTCTACAGTGCCAGGGTTTGAACAACTACCAACTATCACCCTTGTATTACAAGCCAACTGTCTTACCAAGTGAGCTATACACCCTTACCAAGTGACCTATACACCCTCTTCAGATAAGAAGCATCGTTTAGGGAGCTATTGCAGTGGGCAACAAATTTGTTGGGTGGGATTATATTCAATCAATCAATCAATTAGCTTTCCATTTAAGAAGAAAAAATAATACAACTTTTGTGTTCTTTTCTAATAAATTTTTATTTGTGAAGTACAAATTATAAATTGCAACATTATACTTTAGTTTCTTTATAACTTGTGACATGTCTATCTGAATGTAGCACCTCAAATGTTTAAATGGGAAAAAAAAGTTCTGTCCAATATTATTCTTATGACACGTGTGGACAAAGAATGCATGTCTTAGCATAATATAACATGTGGGTTGAAGTTCACCTTTTGATCAGAAGATGATGACTGGAAATTATCGAAATGAAAAACAAAACAAAATTGAAATCATTGTGTTTGTTATTATTATCAAACTGTTGCATTTTTATTCTTTTTTCATCATAAACTATTATTTTGATTTTCTAGAGGGTGACTGGTATATTCACTTTGAAGCTAGCTTCCGACCTGCTGACGCAAGAACTGGTGTAATTACATCCCCCACAATAACATATAATTCAAATCTGCAAAACTTGAGATTTACTCTTTACTTTTACGATCATGGAAGCTCTTTAGGAGATCTTAGTAAGTAATTTTAATTATTCATATATTTGTAATGTGAATGAATTATAAGGGGTCAGAGGGGATTATATATTATCTCTGCATTATATTGTTTTGTTTGTTTCAATTGTATAAGTCAATCAATTAAGAAAACAATGAATGTTCTCCCTCTTTGGAAAGTTTTAAGAAGGGATTTTTTTGCATTAACTGCTACAGTCAGTTTCAACTTGCTTGATTTATGAATGTGACCAATTGCTGAGTATATATTCTTGATAAATCCTTTTATAGCATTACGAATAATAAGGGCTGATGGACAAACTAATGATGTGCTTATCAATGACGGTCAAAACCCATCAAAAGCTTGGAACTTCACATCAATACCTTTGAATAATCCTGGTCAAAACTTCAGAGTAAGTAAATTCATTGAAAGTCTTATATACTTTCCTTATGACTTGCCTTCTGCTTTAATTTTTATGTTTTCAAACATAAATTCTAGTGAATGTCTTGTAGAAACTCTTGTAGAAGTTTGATTGATTTGAAAAATTTGAATACATGCCTTAAAAGTAATAGATAAGTCTTGACTTCAGTATATATATGACTTTTTTATATACAAATTTTTCTTGTGGTTATATTTTTCTTGAAACATCTTCGAAGATGTTGATTATATTCCTCATGAAAAAAAAATAAAGTTCTAAATAAAGGAAAAAAAATTTACGATTATTATAATATCTAAAAACTTTTCACAACTACACGTGATAGAACAATTCATTGCCAAAAGTGAAAAATAATGATGAAGTATATATATACATGTTTTTTTATATAAGCATATGATGTTTATAAGCATACCCAGCCTCAGTTTTGTCAAAAAAAGAGCATACACTAAGCATATTCATAAGCCTGTGTTGTTCCTGCTATTATTATTATTATTATAATTATTATTATTAACAAATAATTACACAGGATAGTTCCTCAGTTGTATAATGTAATATGTACAAATTTACACTGTTATCATTGAAGTCCTGTAAGTATATCTCCTAAGTCCTAAGTGTATCTAAGCTAATGTGGTCTATACACTTGAAATGTTATTTCTCTCTTCCTATTTCCTTTTATAGTTTACACTAGATTACTACAAAATTTAAATGAAATCAAATGAAAATTTGTTTGTAAAAAGAAGCATGCATATTAAACTTCAATAAGTTATGTTAATAATACATTGTTTGTATCATAAAACACCAAAATGACAAAGTGTGAATTATCAGCTTTTAAGGAGCCCATAAGAGTAATATAGCATGTTTATGCTAATTTTTATTTCGTTTTCAAGAATACTGAATTATATTGTATATAATAAGCATACCGTAAGCATAAATCCAGCCTTTATTTTGTGAAGCTTAAGCATAACTGAGCCTCATCCAAAAATTTAATATGCTTATAAAAAGAAAAACATGTATTGAGCATGAGTGAGATGAATAAGTCATGACATTGATTTTGACCCTTTCGGAGGAATATTCAGCTAAAGGTCAACTGCTGGTGATCTTGGAATGAAAAAACGGGTCAAGAAAAATCACAGTTATAGCAGACGCTTTTTTATAGATGCCCATTTGGAAAATCAATGTGTATACAGTAACATTTGTTTAGCAAAGAAGAACAAATAAACTAAGGTTACCAATGTGACAAATATAAGTTCATGTGTTGTATTTGTTTAGTTCCAAATCAGAGCCACCACAGAAGGGCGTTTTGATGCAGATTGGGCCATTGACAATATAAACATTGTTGGCGAAGGTAAATGAAGTATAATGCATTGAAATACACTTAATGAGCACTGTATACTAGAATTGGTATGAGTGCTTATATTCTTTGTGTGACTCAGATGGTAGACATGGAGCTATTCATTTGTTATCTCAAGCACCAAGGTGAACCCCCCCCCCCCCCCCCCCCCCCCCAAAATGAAATTTTGCTTCATGGTCCCTGTATCTGGTTGAGTCATTTTTGATGCTTCATAGATATATAGAAAGGAAAAACGTCAAGGCCTGTATTATCCAATTTATCCGTCCTTTTACTCATTTAATTCATTTTACAACCATTTTGTCTATTATTTTTCATCATGTCATGTTTTAACTGGGCGGCCTGTGCATATATGTTCTAAAACAAGAAAATAACATTTAGCAGTCTGGAATAGTAATAGTAAATGGATTTTCCTGTATGAAGTAAATTGAAATTGGATAAGTGAAAATGATTGGCTAATATAACTCAATTGGTGTACTGTGAATGCTTTTTTTTACTAAGCTGGTTAAACAGATGAATGCATTATGAAATGTTGAACCTTGTAAACCTTTTTTTAATTTTTGGAGTATTTATTTGCTGTTTGTCATTATAATTTTGCAGAAGCAGGCTGTGATAGCAATCCCTGTGTGGCTTTGGCGTCATGTACCGATATTTCTGCTTCTCCATTTTTCATCTGCACATGTCCAATTGGTTATGCTGGAGATGGTCGTATCGGAGGAACTGGCTGCTCAGGTATGTACTTCTACATACGTTAGTTCACATTGCTGGAGTTAAAATGGAAAAACGTTATCATGTTTCAGGGGCTAATAGAGGCCAAGGTCAAGGTTGGCCACCTAGTTTGGGATTCGTGAGTTTGGGATCCCAAAATCCAAAACTCACATAAAAACTCATATAAAAAGTATTAAACAAAAGAAGGAAAAAACGACAAAATAAAGACAGGAAAGTGTGTCTTTTTCTCACTACATGGCCCTCCACAAACTGTCATCTTATGTCTGGGTTCAGGTGTGGCAACTCAACTGTCCTTTGAAAGTAATATTTTGTGCAAAATAAACACGAGCAGGGTGTCTTTGTGGTGATGAGCGAACTTGATTCTTATTTTTCTTACCTGCCGTTTCAAAAGTGAAATGACTTTGATGACCATTAGCAGCATCTTTCGCCTTGGTTTCTTTCAAATTATCTGAAAATAGATCCAGGCTAAGCATTTAAAATGCACCGTGAGCGAATAACTACCGAATGTAGATCTAGGTTTACCAATTTGGTCACGGTAAATTTTTATCAAAATGATAGAACATAACTGTGCTACTTGTGCTGTTTCGCTTTGACGTTCAAACGAAAAAAATGTCAAACTATCCCGATTTAAAACTAGGGAAAAAAGGAAAGAACCACTTAAATTCATATCATTTTAAGCCAATCTAAGCCTTAGAATGCACCAGAAAGCGTTGGCTCCCGGGGCTACTGCCCCCGAACCCGTCTGGGGGGGGGGGGGGGGGGGTCCAGACCGCCAGTTCCTTTGGATAGAAAAATAGCTTTGGGAGGCAATTTTTTTGTGTTAGCCTGTGTTTATTTTTTAAAATCATCCCAGTATGAGAATCATATTATTTTGTTAAAAATGAAGGCTTGAGGGTGATATACCGGGTATGGCAAAAAAAACGTCCCCAAATTTGAAAATTTGATGTAGCTTCGTCAAATGATCGTAATGATTTGAAACTTCATAGGGCTGTTTTCGCACCTATTTCTGATATTTCCTGAGAGTTTGACAGCTAAACGACAATTTTTCTTAAAGATATAGCAATTTCCCGAAAACATATAAAAAATCACTTGTTTATAGAATTGACGTCAATATCTTACTGTGATCAAAATGAAATTTTATATCAATTACAAAATTTCATTGAACTAGACAATGACAAATCCACAAATCTATTCATAAAACTAAAAGAATATGAAATTTACAAAACGTTTATGCAAAGTGCATTTTGATTGAAGAGCCGTTGCAGTCGTTTACTGCTTTAAGTCTCTCTGTAAATTGTTTCATTGCTTTTCGGATCTCGGAAAGATTTGATGCACATTCTTTCCAGACCGATTTGATTTTCCGAATCATTTCATCCTCTGAAGTAAAATGTTTGTTGAGTCTTTCCTCGTATACTTTATCTTTAACTCGACTCCAAAAATAATAGTCGAGTGGATTCGCGTCTGGTGATTTAGGGGGCCACTGATCCTTCTTGACATAACGTCGTGGAATAGTTTCCTCAAGGAAATTTTGAACTAATCTACTGGTATGGGAAGTTGCTCCGTCCTGCATATAAATCCAATCATTGCGAGGGTAAATCTTACGGATAGCCGGAAACAATTCCTTTTTCAAATGATCATGGTATCGTTTAGCGTTAATTTTAAGACCATTTTGGTTGACGAATATTGGTTTGCTTACACCATGCCATGTGAAAGCGGCGGATACCATCACTTTGATTGATTGACGATCCGAAGTGTGGAAAAGATTCTTTTCAGGCACATCCTTTTTGTTTCCTTTGTAATACACTCTGTTGTTTTGATTGTTGAGTGGTACCTGTAAAGGAAAATCACACTCGTCTTGAAATACTGCTCTTTCCACCATGCGAGGATTTCGTGAAAATTTTTCGTAAAGAGATTCGGCTCGTTCGACTCGTCTTGCACGTGTCCCTTCGTTCATTGAGGGAGCTTTCAAACGTTTGAATTGTTTGATTCCTTTCGACTTCACCATTCGTCGCACAGATCGATCCGAGATGTTCAAAATCTTGGCTATGTTGTTTGGGGTGACATGAGTTCCCGGGGCTTCTTCTTGAGAACATACCAATTCCTCAACAGCATTTTGATTTTGTGTTGTTGTTGCCGTGATTGGACGACCAGAGCCTTTTTGCCTTTCCATTGTTCCAAATTCCTTATATCTTTTAATCAAACGAGTTACTGACTTCTTTTTCCAATTCTTTTCAGGATTGTCTTTCCAAATACGATATGCAGAATATCCTTTCTCGTGGTAGTGCTTGATAATGGCTTTATCTTCATCTGAAAAAACCATATTGACTTCACGCAGGTGTTTCTAGATCAAACTGAAGATGATTTTCGGTTTGCGTGACTGTTAGTAATTACACATTGCAGTGTCTTCATTAACCAGGGACGTCAGTGGCCACTGCAATGACTTCATGAAGAACAACAAAGTCAAAATGAATTCAAGAATAAACCGGGCGCTGAACAGGGAAAATGAAAAATTACTTTTGACGTCAAATCTATAAACAAGTGATTTTTGATATGTTTTCGGAAAATTTTTATATCTTTTAGAAAAAACGTCGTTAAGCTCTTAAACTTTCAGGAAACATCAAAAATAGGTGTAAAAACAAACCTGTGAAGTTTCAAATCATTTCGATCATTTGACGAAGCTACATCAAGTTTTCAACTTTGGGGACGTTTTTTTTGCCATACCCGGTATTAGTTAATCCTCATTATAAATATTCTCACCGATGATTAAACTAAGTGCTATTTTATTGATCGATTTTTAGTTTTCATTATAATATTACTTTTATTAAAAATGTGTTCATTTCAAATTTCAATTTCCTAAAGAGTGTGATGTTTAAACCTGTTCACACATTCTAAAGAGTATGGTGTTTAAACCTGTTCACACATTCTAAAGAGTATGGTGTTTAAACCTGGTCACACATTTTAAGTATTGTTAAGAGAATAACATATTTACCAGTATCATTAGATTAAATATCATTCCTATTTGAAAAGACTCACAAATTTGATATTCCTATAACAGCAACGAATGCTGTATTACTTACCATTATTTCGATTATCAAAATCATGATTATGTTGTAAAATATATACCTGTTGTGACAATGTCTTTGATTTCTATAACTTTGCAGATGTGAATGAATGCTTGAACAATCCTTGCGGCGGTCTCAATGTTCGGTGTGTGAACACAGTTGGAAGTTATGTATGTCAATGTCTTAGTGGCTATCAATTTAATTCAGGATCTCAAAATACATTGTCTTGTACAGGTGAGTTCTTCTTTTGAATTTTTTTTAGAGCTTTGGGTGAGTTAAGGAGAAACTCAAAACTGAGAGTGAAAGTGTAGCACTCGACTGAAAAATTCGTTATCTTTGACTAATAAGAATTGTGTTTGAGGTTTTATGCTGAATAAAAATGTTTGTTTGTAGATAAGATATACTTTTAAGACTTGAAGAGGAAATGCTGATTCGAATTTTTTGCATTCTCTGACTTCTTGTTTGTTCATGTTTGGTATATTTCTGTGATCTTTAATTTATATAATAGGCTCTTCATAAAGTAAACATAAGATCTGATGTTATGAATACGAGTTTTCATTCGAATTGTGTAATTTCCATGTTAATTTTCTATGATGTTTAGGGTCCCATATAAAAAAGCGATACATCAGAATTCTTATTATCAGTAGATCTGTAAAAACTATTTAAATGACATTTAAGATGACTTTTCCAGTATGTATTCCTCTCTCTTGTCACTGGCTATGCTCTTCAACTTAGTTGACCTCTAAAGGTCAATTTTTCGAAATTAAATATCAATACGACTGCATGGTTTAAAAGATATAATGTTTATATTTATCTGCTATATATTTATTATGTGTACCCGTTGAAAAGACTATTTATAGAACCGAATTGTTCCTGTTAGACATTCATTAGTTTAGTCGTGATAAATTTTGAGACAAGGCTTCTTCATGCGAGATTTCATATGATTTCACGAATACATCATTTCATGTCAGTTTACAAAACATTCATTGAATATGTTTAGATACAAATGAATGCTTAGCGTCTCCATGCACTGGTGCCTTTGTGAATTGCAATAACTCACCTGGAAGTTATAGTTGCGATTGCTTTTCCGGTTATCAACCTAACTTTGGCACCGGAGATTCATTGTCATGTGCAGGTTAGCTTTATAATAATTACATGATTTGAATGATTTTGAATGCTGTGGGAAATATGAAGCAAATAAATTGAATTTCATGTTGTTGTACAGAGTACCCTTTACGTAACTAAAATCCATTCCATCTTGTTTATTGTTTCATTATTACTGTCAGACATCAACGAATGTGCCGATGCTAACTACTGTACTGGTTCAAACACACAATGTGTAAACAGTCCTGGATCTGCGAGCTGTCAATGTAATGCTGGGTATGTCCCGTTGAACAACGTAGGCACCAGACAACTGAACTGCCAATGTGAGAACTCTGTTTAATGTATTTTTTTTTATATCAATTCTTCCAAGTTTTATCTGTTATAACATATTCTACCATCATTTGAAAGAACAACTAACGAACATTACTCTGGTTTATTTTGTTACAAGTGATTGTTTACAAGTTTATAAGTTCAACATTTATACAGATAGGGTTAAGGTTAGGGTTTGCATGTGACTGCACAGTGATTAAAAACTGCATAGGCAGTAGTTATTCAGCATGGCTGTTTTGTGGGCTGTATTTTTTTGATAGAGGCATTTCTAAGTTACATTGCTTATGTTAATGTCCCTGTCATTCTATTCCATTTAATTCCATTCTATGCTATGGCAGCCAGTTCCTATGTTGATGTTCCTTCTGTTTCATTTAATTCCACTATGCTATGGCAGCTAATGCTTCTGTTGAAGTCCCTTCCAAGCTGTTCCATCTTATTCCATTTTATGATATGGCCGACCCAGATTAGGGCTAGTTGGTTTGTTAATTAGATCGATACTTTAACTGAAAAAAATGTTGTCCAACTCAAACAGCTGAATGTAATTTCTAGGAAGGTTAAAATTTCTAAGATGATTAAATTGCTGTATATATTGAAAAATCCTTGTTTTTGTTTTTAGTACAACTCGTTGACGAGTGTTTGAATAACCCTTGTGGAGCAAATTCATTCTGTACTGATACACAGTCATCATATTTCTGTACTTGCAATACAAACTATGCTGCTCGACCGGGTACTGGACCTGGTTCATCCCTGATCTGTGATGGTAATATAATATATTTCGTTTCTTTCATTACAACCTTGGCTTCTATCTGGTGAATGCCCACTAATACACCCAATGAAAATGTTTTATCCTATGATATCCAATAAGCTTCAGGAAAACATAACATGTATTCTGTTTTCTTATTGTAGATGTAAATGAATGTAACGATGTCGATTTCTGTGTTGGTGCAAACACTGTTTGCGTCAATAACATTGGTGCACCAGCAGCGTGCCAGTGTGCTTCTGGATATCGGTTAGACAATCGGGTAACCACAGAAACTGGATTCCAATTAACTTGCGTCCGTAAGTATTTTAATACTTTGTTTTGAATGTTGCATACAAGTTTTTTTATGGCAGTCAGACGTCAGTAATGATGTTGCTTTAAAAATGACCATTTTTTAATAGTAGTGTTGCTAAATTTGTTGCTAAGCATTAATCGGTAATTCACATAATGTCCTGTCTTGAAAACCATTGTGTACGTTTTATCAAACTAAATTTGTTTCATTAGAGTATCTGAAGTATAACTAGAAGCCTCATGGCTTGAACAATTTCCGCATCAGGCCTAGAGGAAATTGCTTTAGGCTAACTTTCAAGATATCTGAATGACTATCCAATCTTTTCTTGCTGCTTATGTGAGAACAGGTCTATCACAATTCCCAAAATATGAGTTACGGTTCACATGGAAAATAAAATGATATTCGATAGAAGTGAACCAAAATCATTTGAAAAAAAGGCTGCATGGGATTGAAGACTTTCACAACACTATTAAACTATTAAAGTTATACAAGCAAACTCGTTTAAAAACTGAAGACCTCGGCTATTTATGATCTGCAAGTAACTGCCGACTTTGATATCAGGACCTTACAATTGTTCTTCGTGCACACCTTCCTAATTTTGCCAGAAATGTGAATTTGGAGATATATTTAAGTAAACATTACATGAAATTGTTCACAACTGCATTAATAAGAGCAGGAGAAACTTGGGCATTTCAAAGATTTTAATCCATGACATTTAACAGGATTACAAGAAGATAAAAATTACATTGTTTATACATAACTTAAATCAACATAACATACAATATGAAAATCTATTTCTACTAAACCAACCAGTCGCGGATCCAGTGGTAAGCCGCAACTTGTGTAGGAGAGTGTTAGCAATTCAAACATAAAAGAAAAAGGTTCAAATAATCCCATTGATAATATGAACTGAAGTCACTATGTCAATGCGCTTCTCCACAAGTTGCAACTACACTCTAGATCCACCACTGTCTCCATATTACCACTTCCATAGAGTTTATAAATAACACCAATGTGCACGAAAAGACAAATGACACAATGAAACTTTGTTAGGATCTGTATGAAAATGTTCTTTTCAAACATGATATACCTTAAAGGCATTTTTTTGCGTGGACTAACTTTTGCGAGCCAAGGTTTGAGAGCGTTTTGCGTGGATTAACTTTTTGAGTCGGAGCTTCTAAAGGAAAATGTTTGGATTTATATTTGCGAATGGGCACAAAGTGCAATGTGTGTACTTTATAATATACCTAAAAGGAGAACTAAACTTGAAAATTTAATTTTTCAAAAAATCTTTTTCTACTTAACCTTCTGTTAATGTAACTTAAAAAATCATAATTTTATAAGCGAAAGAACTTTTATTCTACATGAACGAGCTCTTTATATTTCTGCATAAAGCCGGTTTTTTTCAAGATTGCTGAAAAGTTTGGGATCTGGAGCCGAGAATTTATAATGACGTACAAAAGTTCAAAATAAATGTAGCGTATGTTATACAAGAAAAAGAAACATGTCTGAAATTAGCAGTGATGAAAGTTTTAGTTACGAATTTTTATATATGAACAACAAGTTAGTTCGGTAGGTACACAGAGCCAAAAAATGAGCAAATAAAATCATGAAATTTTGCGTGCATTTATTTTCACGAATCGTTCATTTGCGTCAATTTATTTTTGCGAATTTGACTAAAATTCGCAAAAGTCGCAAAACTTAATCCACGCAAAAAAAATCCCCTTAAGGTATTGTGTCCTAGAACATATTACACTCCAAATTTTCACAAGGCTTTAGTGATCTCATTGTATGTATATAATTGGTTGGATTTGAATCATCATCCAAAGTTTGTTTTCCTGACATATATCCAAACTAAATCATTGTGCCTCCATTGAATGGTTAAAATGTGAATTTAAAGCTAATCGGTTCCACACAGTGATAAATTGACCGACCATTGTACAGTGATGAATAATTTGATACAGTCTGGAATTCCCCAAATTAGCTACTCCCTTCTTTAATTTATTACTGCTTTTCAATTCACTATGATGTTTCAGAGCCAAAAAAACAGTTTTATAAGACATATCGTTCACCAATATCTTGCACATGTTTATACTTGCAGTATGTATGTTTGGATCAATTCATTCACAACACAAGTGATTTGTGCTGCTATGACAATGTCATTTGTTTTTGTTTTTTTTTTCAATATCTTCAACTTTCGGTGTTATATTTATTAAATGAAATGAACATATTTCATGCATTTATTGATAGGACGTATGACGTATTCACCAGTAATTTTGATACTACATACATTTCTGCTGTGATTTTAAAGTTTTTTTCACAGCAAAGTTTCGTTTACTATCAAACATTCACCTTCTTTTTCAAGAATTTTTTTCCAGAGTCAGCTAAATATCAATATTTCCTCCGTAAGGAACGTTCTCATGATTATATTTTGATTGCAATAGTAGATAAAGTCTTAAAATTCTTCTTCAAAGCTTCTTCTAAATAATCTATATATACAACTTCCTCAAAACATAAACTAAATCGGTTCGAGAACGTTTCACGTGCTCGGTGTGCATATTTTACTGACTTTTTAAAGAAGTTTTAAAGGATAATTGAATTGGGAAGTTTTCAACAAAAAACGGCTAAAATAACTTCTAAAAGTATTCCAAAAGTATTAAAAAGTTAACATTTTTATGAATTGATATTGAAAGTGGCCTTTTAGTATTACATTTTGCATAGAGTTTTGGGTCTTTCATTAACTATTCTGAATAAACAAACAATTCTAAATCCGAACGGACTTTCCGAAAACGGCAAAAAACTGTTACATAGACAGTCAGATAGATAGATAGTTAGATAGATAGATAGATAGAATGTCTAAACCAAACAATTTCCTACGCATAGCGCGCGGAAATTGAATTAAAGTGTCTAGGAAGTCAGTCAATAAGTTTTAAGAAAATAATTTCGCCAAACATTTTTCTTTTTCTCTAAAACAGTATCAAGGTCAGAGGATGGATATCGTGATGAGTATAACCAGTGGGCAAATTTGTTGAAAAATCACTGCGAAGAAGTGCAATTCTCTGGAAAAATATACCGTGTTTCCATAAAAATGCTCTTCCTCGCAGTGATTTTAACGGTTTTGCTCACTGTGTAAGATCTATAGCGTATAATGCATTGGAATACACCAAATGAGCACTGTATACTAGAATTGGTAAGAGTGCTGTCATTCTTTATGTGACTCACATTTCCAATTCAATTTGATCAAATAATTTATGAGGGTCTAGATTTGGATCAGGGTGAAAGTTACTGAAACAAGATGGTAGACATGGAGCTATTTGTTTTTTGAATTATTATTATTATTATAGCTTGAATTTTTCTTTTCTCTAACCCGATGTTCTCCAGGCGTGGTCTAACGGAGGTTTTCATTATTGATGACTTGCCTTTCAATTCTATTATCTCTAGACCATAAACTCACTAGTTAGTTACCAGTTATTTGAGAAAGTGTTTTTTTTTTTTTTTTGATAGCCTGGAAAGTAAGTTGGTGATATGCATTCCATTGAAAATGATCTTTAACTAACCATTTTAATAGGATGTAATTTTCCCAGTCGACAAAATCCTCAAAAAGTCTCTGCGATGAAGAGCATTTTCATTGATATAGCCAGTCTATATTTACCTTTCTAAAGAAGCGCACACTATCTTAGTGACTTTTCAATAAAACTGTCAACTGCGATTATTGAAACTAGAAATTTATCACCAACAACAACGTAATATGTCGAGTTTGGGAAAGGAGGGCAAGAAAGGTCCCTTTCTGCTTCAATAAATAATGCTATTTCATTGGTTCATTAAATTAGTCCGAAAATAGTCCTTACCTAACCCCAATCCTAGCCTTAACCAATGGAATATCGTTATTTATCGGTGCGAGATGGGACCTTTCTCTAACTGGGAAGGAAGGATTGACCTTTTCATTGTTGTTTATAGAAACTGTTGTTGTTTTGTTTTGTAGTTGGTCCTGTTAACGAATGTTTAAACAATCCATGTCCAGCAAATTCCTTCTGTACCGACACAGCTTCCTCTTTCTTCTGTTCCTGCAACTCTGGTTACCAACCTCGTGCAAACACTGGCAATGGAGTGTCACTGGTTTGTGATGGTAAATATATTTTGCGACTTACAGCTGTTATTGGTATATGTATATGTTTCGGGGATTGTGATAAATTCGGGGATTATGCATATTAACCAGTTATTTTACATAATTCCCGATAGAGTTAGGGTTAGGGTTATTATGCATAATAACCGGGGAATATGCTTAATTCCCAATTTATCATATTCCCCGTAACATATACATGTGGCATAGTATCTTTCATCTACATATTATTCCAAATAGTCAGTTCCTCTTCTTCAAGTGTTTCTTTAATTTTTGATGCAACTAACATCATGTAGTGTTATGTGGAATTCCCCATTGTGTTATTGCGTAAAGTCATTGCGACGAAGTGCGTTTTCTTTGACTAATCTGCGAAGGAGTGCATTTCTATAGAAATATACACACAGTTTCAATAAAAGTACTCTTCCTCACAGTGCCTTTTTTACGGTTTTGCCCACTGGTCAAACACTTTTATTTTTCCATTGAGACATATCTTGTTGTATTCTTTGCTGTTGTATGATGCAGTAAGGACATAATTGAACCAGAGGAACTAACAATTTTGCTCCTAAAAAAATCATCCCGGTGTAGAGAATTCTCGTCGATTCTTTATGTAAAACGAACTGTGATATAACAGTGGGTAAAATCTTCAAAAGATCACTGCAAAGAAGAGCATTTTTATTGAAATAATTTGTGTAATTCTATAGAAATGCACTCCTTCATAGGGATTTTTCAACAAATTCACCCACTGGATAATACTTTCATATGATGAAGGTGAACTGTTTAATAAACTGTTTAATTTTTTTTTCGTCGTAAAAATCTTTCAGATGTAAACGAATGTCTGTCGGTCACATGCGATCCGGATGCAGATTGTATCAACATTCCCGGAAGTTACAGATGTGATTGTAGGTCGGGATTCACACAAGCCGGAACACAACAAGCTGCTGAATGCTACAGTACGTGAAAATGTTCCTTCTCCTCAAGTATATGTCTTTACGAGTTTCCACGAATAGTTTTTAAAGATAATGAACTTTTCTCATAATAGCGAGAAAAAAGTGTGTCAGCAGTTTTCTTGTGAGATAATCTCCACGAGTGAGCCAATCATTTTTTTACTTTGTTTGAGTGCTTTGTTAATAATAAACAGCTGCTCGTTTCCAGACCATTTCTGAATTGTTCTATTTCTACTGACATCAACATAGTGCAACCCTCAGCTCTACGTAAAACAGTTCATTATCTTTAATATCAAACAGTTTATAACTAACTTTCAGTTTAAATGAAGATAGAGAGAAGAATACACTGACTTTCTTTTATAGGAAACGGTGGACTGTCTAATTGGGTGAATTTTGGTGGCTGTTCTGAATTATGTGGTGGAGGTCTTCAAATCCAACAAAGAAGCTGCAGTAATCCATCGCCAGAAGCTGGAGGCTTACCTTGCGACCCTGAGGTAGCTTTTCAACGGCAGATACCCTGCAATACCCAAAACTGCTCAGGTACGCCCTAATTACGCCCTAATTAGTTTAATGACTACTTCTCTCTGACAGAGCTCTTTGCGCCCTATAATTCGATAATCGATACCCTTTATGAATTATGTAAACAGTTAAAGGTAAGGCCTAACACTATAAAGGCCACAATCAGGCACTTCTCACTACCTTTAATATTTTCTTACTCTTTATTAGCAAGTTGTTTGTCCGTTTGTTCACAACCCTTACAATGGCGTTATGTTATAATGCAATCACCCAATGAATTTGTAACCAAAATAAGAGGCAATGATGTTTTCTTCTAGGATGCGAAATCCCGAAACCTTGTTCATGTTCCAGTGTGACCCAGTATGTAACCGGATCAGAACCGACCCAGTCGCTGGCTTTGTTTCCTGGAATATCACCTGGTGATCTACAGACTTCATTGATATTCTTACACATCTGGCAAAACGAAAATGTGCAGAAATTCTGTGAAGGTACGCGATACCAATTAAATGCATCATCGTGCATAGTTCCGAAATTCGTTTGACTTACATCGAAAATCTTCGTTTTATTTCTCGTTATATCTTGTTACACCGAAAATCTTCGTTTTAATTCTCGTTATATCTCGTTACACCGAAAATCTTCGTTTTATTTTTCGTTATAGATGCCAAATGCAATTCTAACGTGTTGAGTGGTGCCATTGCAAACATGACAATTTATATCGATCAGATTGTGAACATTTACGATCATAACAACGACGCCCTGGACACCATGAAAGATGTGATCAACTGCAATGAGAATGTGGAAATTGAAGGGAATTTGTGGAGCGTGTATGATCATTTGTGCGATCGTGGTGTAGCGATTGGTAATATCAAACGTGATCTGATGCAAAAGAGGACAATGTTGGAAGATGAAAGTGAACGCTGCAGCAAGAGAAGTATGTGACCTTCATTGAACTAGTGTTTCTTGTGTTTTTTTATTGTCAGTTTGACCATAGATATGCTGTGTTTTAAGTATTGTACACAGTCTGTTAATCTGTTATCAAAATCCAAAAAAGATAATTATGCTCCGATCAAAGTCGAATTAAGGAAGGTCATTTTCCAAGAAATAATGATGAAGGCACATTTGAATGCGTTTGAATTCGAGAGAATTCGAATTATGATGATTGTAGCTCTAAAGATCTGGCTGTTACTTGATGCAGCAGAATTTTTGCCATGTCAAATTCACTCTGATAGATTAACGATTAGCCATTTTGCTCCATTTTTTTAGTAGGTTTAAAACGTTTTGAGGTGAATTGGACGAGCAAACTCGCTGCAATCTGATTGGTTCGCGCAGTAAAAAATTGACCACTGAGCCAATCAGATTGCAGAACATTTTTCTCTGTTACTAAATCCACCAATAGATGAACGTCACTAACATGTGTGTGTGTGTTGTTGTTGTTTAGGTTGGTTTACGAATATGCTCGAAGGATTCAACAAAGGATGGTAAAAGATGAGATACGTTCCAATGTTATCGACAATGGATATTCTCTGTGCATTTTGTGAACTAGAATGTATTAATTTCTATTGGTGATAAAAACAAAGAGTGAAGCTGAAAGGAAGGCAAAATGTTTGGGAATAAGAATAAGGAAATTTACCCTTAAGTGACCATGGGTAGGATTGAATTATGATCATCTTCAAATTTCTTCGCCTTCCTCAGCAGCCATCTCTGACGTCAGCATTTATTTAATTCAGTCCAATTTGAATTCATATAATCCGAAAAAGTTGTTTTGGACTTTCTCAATTATACCGATAATACTCAATGTTTCGTCTGTATGATTTCTTCACAGGAAAACATCCACTAGGATCGACTTTTCATAACGATTTTTAATTATACTTACAAAAGTTTTTAACTTGCATGGTTTATTTAGGTTTTCGTAAATAATATTTTTGTTTTTTTGTTGTTTTTTTATTGTTAATTTCACATAGACATATATTCATAAACAATTCCTTGTATTTGTAAACAAACTTCTTTTCATTTGTCAATTGACAAATAGAACTTTTGGATATTCCAGTGGGCAGACTTGTTTAAAAATCACAGAGAAGGAGTGCATTTCTATAAGAAATTTACACACAATTTCAATTTGAAGATTTTGCCCACTGGGATAGCTGATGGTATGGGGTGGTTGAAATATAACTTCTTGAATCTTCGATAAACCAAACTTCCATTCAATGATAATGTTCAGCCTTGATGTTTTGGTTTCCTAAATGACGCCCTTACGCCATACCTAAACTCCGCCCTTACGCCCAACCAAATCTCACCCTTTCTTATATTTGCACAGTTGTTATTATTCAAGTATTAACTATGCTATAAATCTGATTTGTTTCTTCCTCATTACCCTCTGTGCAAATTTGTTGTGATTCACTGCAAAGGAGTGCATTTCTATAGTAATCACATTGTTGTATGTAATTTGATTGACGTCGTCAATGGCGTTATTTTGAAATTTCCTGCTGTTTTGTAATTTCCCGCTGTTTTGTAATTTCCCGCTGATGATTTATAATTTCCTGCTGTTTTCTTTTTTCAACATTCGAATAGCCGATCGAACATGAAATTGACAACTTTCGAATGTTTTGATTTACGCTGTCATTCTTTCGTAGAAGGTCTGTGTTTATTTTGATTTTTGAAAATGGAGAGTCAATTTGTATGATTTGTCATCAAGTGATTAACCAGTAATCACATGTTAAGTTTCGTGAAATTTCGGATAAATTACCCTCGTTCAATTTTTGAAAATTTGAAATCTCCCTCGTTTCACTCGGGAGATTTCAAAATTTCAAAAATGAACTCGTGAAATTTATCCCAAATTTCCCTCTCAAACATGTGATTACTAGTACAAATCTATGCATTGTTTCTATAACGATGCCCTTCATCACGGTGGATTTTTGATGATTTTGTTCAGTGGGTATGAATGTATTGGGAATATCTGATTATGTTCCAGACCTCTCTAAAATAATTCTTTTTCTTGAAGAAATTATATCGTTCATTCTGATTTTTGCCCATTTTATGGAATGTTATTGTCTTACACTATTATAGGCACTACTGCAAATATTGCGCATAAGATGTGAAGGGATGTATTGGGAGAAGAATCCATTGAATTTGTTCCAGAATGTTTCGGTTGTAACAAATACGAAAATATTTAAACGGAACAAATCTAAATCTAGATTAAAACTTGAAGGTGATTTTCACGGAAACTTTAGATAAGTTTTTGATAAGATAGATTTTGAATCAGTTATAACAAGATTATACAATAGAATCTACCCATCGTGTACAATGGTTCATTCTTACACGTTGAATTGTAATGACATCTTTTAAAAGCTTACGTTAGGATAAAGTCACCTGATAAGGCAATGGATTTTCTTAGGATAAGTTTATACGCATAACTCTTGCCTCATCTAAAATAACTCAACATGTCCTGCAATTAAACATTTGTATCACTTTTGTATCTGGCACCCAGGTTTTCTCTTGCCCTTTCGATATACGGATGGCGGCTCAGAATCAACAGTATAGGTGTTAATATCTATTTATGCAACATTTACGTATTTAAGATTTTTTAAGTATCCGCATAATGAAAAGGCAAGAAACCCTGGGTTCGAGGTTGCCTTTTTACATGGAGGTATAAAACAGAAGGAGAACGAACTCAAAATCTGCTATTGTACTATCCGTGATGCGCTGCATTGTTTAAGTCCTCAGTGTGTAATAACATATAATTGCTATCATCTTGCATAATTTTTATAATTTTGGCGTTCTTGCGTGAAAATTTCGTTCATATCAATTCTCCAATGTGATTAAAGATCGTTAGGGTAAAGTTCTTAGCATGCATAATCTGTAGGAATTGGGAGAATTATGCAAAAACGTCACAAATATGCAACGAAAACATTGCAACTTTAGGTCTATATATCTCGTGATCCCCTCAAGCAGTTTCGCCGAGCTTCAGTTTTTGAAGAGAGAATAATCCTAAGTTTTTGCACGTACCGCGGCACTATCGAGGCGCATTTAAGTCAGAAGATATGTAGATTGGAACTTATACATGAATTACGCGATATCTTCAACTCTGTATAAAAACATAGATTTTCATTTGTTTCTCAAGGAAGCTTTAGGTTTAATAATCTGCTTGTCACTATGCAACAAGTTGATCCGTTGTTATAATGGATGATATTTGGTTTTTAAATTGTCGTTAATTTTTAAAAAAGTATTCGTTTCACCGACAACCAGCCGAAAGCGCATCACGGATGACATCAAAGTGATACCGCAATGAATAGAATAGTCATTATCTGAATAATAGAAAAATAAGAGTTCGTTCTCCTTCTGTTTTATACCTCCATGCTTTTTATATGTACGCGAAGGGTTTCATAATAAGTGCAGGTCTATCGAAGCGATGTAGATGAGACGGATGTTTTGTTATGTAGAGCTGCAGTGGTTGATCTAGAGGGCAGTCGCAATTCGCGTAGGAGAGTGTTAGCAATTTTACTATAATAGAAAAACGCTCAACTAATCCCATTGTTAATATAAATTGATTCATAAATTATGTTAATGCGCTTCTCCACAAGTACTACTCTCTAGATCCGACGCTGAAGTTGGCCTTAAAGAATAAATTATATTGAACGATTGCTTCTGTTTCCAGCAAATGATTTACATCCAGTTGGCCATAAAGACGAAAATATATTAAACGGTTGGTTATGTTTTGAACAAATGATTTACATTTTTTGTGTAATCTTTGTTATAATATCTGCTGAATGTTTCAAGATTTCTGAAGGAGTTACATACAATTGGATGTAGACGACAAAATGCTTGGATCTTCGACACCTGAAGAAAAGAATACATAAATATATAAGATAACACACAATACATCTAGTCAGCTTTACGTTGGTCCCCCCGGATTTAGCAACCATTGCGCCAGCATTTTTAACCCTACGTTGGATACTCGCTTGTGGAAAATAATAAATAAAAATGACGGGGGTCAATATAGAAGATCTCTATCAAGTACTTTAATAATCTTCTTATACTGTGAATATTACATGTGCACTTTGAAATATGAATTTATAGAAATACTTATTGTGATTCCGTGATATGAAAACTCGATCTTTTTTATTGTGTTTTTGCAGTTAAATTTGCTGAAAATCACTGCGGATGAGCACATGTCGGTAAAAAAACATACAAATGTACACACCCTTCGTCGCAGCGAATTAACGATATACCCACTGAGGTTGCGATAAGATGACCTGACCATGGCCTTATTAATACGCCTACACACCCATTAAACAAATGTCGTGTCCTTCTAAAGGATAAAATATTCCAGACCAAAAAAAAAAAAAAAGTTAGTGAATTTTCATAATTTGGTCAAAAAAGAATTGCCAAATTTGGACCACATCGTGAATGTGGCTTAATTTCTATGAAACTTAAACACACCTTTTAACACATGTGTTTGTTTGTTTAAAGACAACCACTTTTAACGTAAGGAATCAATTCATTTGTAACACTCCTATCTATTAAAACCCCATCATTGTAACCCTCCTGCCCAATGTAAATAAATACTTATTCGTAATCCAACATGGCAAAATAAATATAAGAGAACTTCAAAAAGATATGATCACTTTTTTGTGAATGATATTAATGCCATAATCAAGCAACTCCTAAGACCGATAAGAATATAGTTAGAATAACACTTATTTCTCTTCCATGAATTTTTGACTACCCTCGTGGATTTTCTAACTAGTTTTCCTTACCAGACTTATTGCTTGCGCAGGAGACTTGTAAGAGAGCTTATGACTGCCACTTGTTAGCGCCTCGACCTGGTTATTAAGGATATAAGACACAAACACCATACACATGAATTTCAAAGACATCTTCAAAAATGTTTCTGCTCACAAAAAAATTTACGTTTGAACAAGATACGGTTTCAGTCAATAATGAAAATATTTAATGTTTAAATAATGTTTTTTTTTTTTAATTCAGAATTCTTTTCATTGCCATTTTAAGCCACAATCCTTCATTTTTTTCAAGTATTCTTTTACCTTTGCTGCAATGAAATTTTCGTATGGTTTCTTTGAAGATTCATTTTGATATATGAATGTCGCCAGTCAGAAAATAACTCGCATGCGATGAAATGTGGCCGTAAATCAAATAAATACTTTGCCAATCTAAAACCCAGTGTCCTTTTTCCTTTTCGATACGCCATGTGTTGAGACACTTGGTTCGAGGCTGCTCTTTTGGGTCATCAGAAAAATCGAAAATTCTCCTTCCTTTCTATGGACCGTTCATAAGTAATAGAAATAATTATAATGTATTATAATAAGATACGTCCTTTTGTAACAGAACGCGATCACGGTTTTTCTTCACCTGCCCAACAAAAACCGGAAACTTTTACAAAGAATTTTGAGAAATGGATGTACACCGTTTCAGTAACAGTAGCCAGCGCGTACGCTTGTAAAAACTCTCCGCGAAGGAGTGCTTTTCTATACACACTATACACACTATTTCAATGAAAGTGCTCTTCATCGCAGTGATTTTCACAATTTTGTCCACTGGGTATTACCACGCTAGAGACCTTACGGAAGTACGACCGCAACGAACACGACGACATACCAGGTATTCGTCTTCAGGGAATCACAAAACAGCAGAAATTCGACACTTGGGTTACGAAATTTGCTTTTAATGTTTATGAAGTTTCTTTTTTGAACTTAAAGAGATAGAATCATGAAGGAACTATGGGGATTTTATCCGAAGTACTGCTATTCTCACGTCTCCGTTTTCAGTACGACTTCAAAATATTACTTTTCACGTTGTGTGTAGAACGTGCAAATCTAATACTGATATTAGTAAAGTTAAAAACATTTCCCAATAGTATAGTGTGAAATAGATTTCCATTCTATAGCAAATAGATTTCCATTCTATAGCAAATCTATGGAGTAAAGTGAATCTTTTGTTTGCCTCACGTCGTCGTCTACGTTGCCGTCGTAGTTTCGTAAAGTCTCTGCTTTGGCAACTGTGACAGCAACGACAGCGTAAACAACGACATGGAAACATGGGGAAATGATTAAACAATTAAATTATGAAAGTCTAAAAAACTTACTTTTGTTCGAGAAACAATTCCATTGATAAAACTAAGCTATCAAATCATAATAAGTGTAGCAGACTAATTCTCCAACCATTGTCAGCACCTTTTCAAGTTGACCATAGAAACTTGCTTATGCCTGAAGTGCCATAGGTAGCGGACTCTCTTTCTAAACGAATTTCACATCGGAAACAAAGTTGTTGCTTAAGTGACGTCACCTTTCTTATTGCCATTGGGATTACCGGTTCCTTATTCAAAGGTGCTTTTATATGCTAGATTCAAAAACATGGTTTCTTTCCAATAATATTTCCTAATATTTTCTAATATGAACAAGCGTTTGTGCAAAGTTCGACTTATTGACACGGAGCCTTAGCTAGAGCGCAATGGAAAATTATAGAGAACAGTTTAGACGATTCAAGTAGAACCGAAAAATGTGCGAGTAACCTAACCAACAATTAAGACTGAAAATACTTATCACATTTCTTAAAAAATCACCGTGAAGAAGTGCATTACTATAGAAATATACACACTATTCTAATAAAATTGCTCTTCATCGCATAGAATTATTGAGAATTTTTCCCGCTGGGAATGCTGGACTCCACCACTTATTTGGTTGACCCTGAATATGCTTGTACGGTCCTTTAGGTGAGATGTTTACAATTCATCATGTCATGCCTAGAAAATAAAAAGTAAGGTCTAGTTTCATAAAAATATATTA
Source organism: Turritopsis dohrnii (assembly GCA_027922465.2). Lineage (NCBI taxonomy): Eukaryota > Metazoa > Cnidaria > Hydrozoa > Anthoathecata > Oceaniidae > Turritopsis > Turritopsis dohrnii. Next base: position 566,344 of record BQMF02000225.1, on the reverse strand, counting down.
GTACAAACTTTAAGGAAACCAATACCCCCCCCCCCCCCCCCCCCCAACTTTGAAAAATTCTGCCGGAAGTTTATTTCGCGGTTGAACAATTTTAAAAAGTCAGAATGAAATTCTGAATGCAACTAAACCACGGTGTTCAAGTCTCCTGAAGAGGATATAATTTCCTGGTTTGGTAGTGTAGACTGACATTGTTTCTCGAAAAACCAAATTATCACTAGTACTACAGTAAAATTCAGAAATACCCTTTTTATTTAAAGCTTGGCTCATACGACGATTTAAATATTTCTTTATTGGGTGGATAATCTTTGGTTTGTTTTGTTCTTATTGTGGCTTTTGTGATTTTATTTCTTTTATTTTTTATAACTTAAAAAAAAAGTGTGTCAGCAGTTTTCTTGTGAGATAATCTCCACGAGGGAGCCAATCATTTTTTACTTTGTTTGAGTGCTTTGTTAATAATAAACAGCTGCTCGTTTCCAGACCATTTCTCAATTGTTCTATTTCTACTGACATCAGCATAGTGCAACCGTCAGCTCTACATATAACAGTTCATTATCTTTAACACCGAGAAATAAGTAAATTTGACATATAAGCAAAATTTTCATGAAGTTTACTTCTTCTAATCTTTTTGACATAAAAGATATGGAAATATGCAATTGGAACAGGTGGTGTTTTTTGATTGGTTCCTCACCTGCATGTATTCTAAAGAAACAAGATTTTAAAACATTTTAGCGTCCAATTAGAATCCGTAACGATTTCGTTTCTTTTCCCGTTGTTTCATTTTCGTTGAGAAATCTGTGATGCACATATCTCCACGTAGGACTTTTAACGGAAAGGCGTCAACTTGGAGCATTTGAAATGCAAACTGCTGACTATTTTGGGTGATATCTTTTTAAAAAATCGTTAGTAACAAAGCTAGCCACCAGAAGCGAGGCCACGGCTTCGTCCAAATTTGAAAATGAGAGTTTCATCATTAAGAGAAGAACAGAAGAAAAGAAGAAACCTAACGATACTTAAGACTGAAAAAAAATATTATATTGTAACACTTTTATGACTGATCATGAATACACCTACTGAAATGACAAAGTCAAAGAATAATTGGGTAATCTATTTAAGGTGACAGGTGTTCAAGGGTGGCTGGGTGGGTTTTTTTGACTCTCCCTGCGTGTCCGAAAATTACTGGAAAGAACAGAAAAAAATTGCAGGTAACACTAAAGACTGAGAATAAATTTCATTACGTTAGAATTAACAGTTCTCGAATACATAGTACAATTGCCACAATGCAATGATGTAATTACCTGCTCTGCGATAACTGTAAGCACTGATCTGTATAGCTCTAACAATGAGTTTTTTTTTTTAAACTCTTTGGGGTTCACCTTTCCGGAAATGAGACAAAAATAGCTGGAAACTTGCGAAATATTTTTTTGTGAAAATATTTAAAAGTCATGAGCACAAAAGGTCACGAAACCTAAAAAAGGAAAATGTCACGTACACAAAAGTCGCGAAAGTTGCGACAATTTGATCGCGACTTTTTATGTACGCGAGTTATTGTGACTTTAAGGTATGAAAACAGAGGTGGAGGTAAAATCAATTCTCTACTTTTTTTTGACTGACCCTCTATGAAACCCTTACTCCTAGCGCTCATGATAGATGGTGAAACAAAATATTTTAAAGACATATCTAAATGAATCATCCCTTTAAACATGCTGATCATTGAATGGCCAAAATCCATTTCATTTGCACTTTTAAAGTAAAGTTCATTTTTTAACTGTCGTCAAACTTTTCAGCTGTGTTTCAATATTTCATCATTCAGGAAACCGGATTTGGAAATTTACGTATGTTTATATGTCATGGAATAAACCGGATTTAGAACTTTACGTATGTTTACATTTTATGGAATAAAAGGTTTCTCTTCCATTTCAAATTACAACACAATCTGCCTAAATTTAGAATGTCGCGGACCTATTTTCAATCAAAGTGCCCCTACACTTCTTAAAATCCTTTTTGATTTTAAAATAGTGCATACTATGCGTGGTTTCTTGTGAGTATAAAGCAATGTTTGGGAAAATACAGGAGATAAGGGTTTTCGCTTCTACAATAATTGACGTCATTTTTTCATCTTGAAAAGAGCATATGTGACTCATGCAGCAATCTCCGCACGAAATCACATACTTTCAATGAACATGAGCAGACCATTGTTGTTTCAGTAATATATATGATTTATGAAGTACACTTTTTTTTCTTTTTTTTTCAATTATACAGATAATTTACAATAAGAACCATTGTGAGGCTGTACAAATTGATGGTGCAATATAGGGATTTTTAACATTGAATCACCCGGATGTTCCTTTTTAGCTGGCTTTTAACTTCGCTATAAAAAAAGCAATCACTCTCAAATGTACAGAACTAAATATCAGTGAAATAAGAACTGATAAAAAAACAAAATTTTGTTATTAACTCAACATTGGTGTCGTACCAACTAACAGGCTGGAAATGAAACCTTCTTCAGTGACCACTTTTCTACTGTTGGCCAATATTTCTTATATATTGGCACTTTCGAGTGGATTGACTTCACCAGGACAAAGAAATAAAATATCAAAAAAGACTGGGGTAAGCTTTTTTGCGTTTATTGTATGTTTTTGTAGATTTTGTCTGAATCTAATAAATTTTCAATTATACTGATGGTGTATTTCAGACTTAAGATTATAACAAGTCTGCATTCTCAGCAGGCAATATTGTCAACATTTTCTGCGATGAAGGGCAATTTTATTGATATAGTTTGTATATTTCTAAAGTAATGCACTCCTTCACAGTGATTTTTCAAGAAATTTGCATTGGGCAATGATAAGTTTTTTCAGTCTTAAGACAACAATATCCGAAAGCAAAATGTAATTTTTGATGACAACCTCTGTACCAAAATGACAAATAATTTGGATCCAGTTTTCAATATATCATCATAGGAGATGCCTCACTAAATAAAAGTTTCTTAAAGTTTCTTACCCATTATTCAACTAACCTTATCCCAAAATTCGATATAAGAATCGTGTAATGGCCAAACCAATAAATATGGGTTTGTTTTAAAGACTGTTTTTATTTATTCTGCAGGATTGGATTTAATTATCCCCGTGTAATTACCACCCACACCCTTTCCCCCTTTCCCTAGCGCTAATCCTAGGGTGAGTTGGGAGCAATTGTCGTGTTTGGGGTGGTAATTATAGAACCATTCGCACTATTTGTTTCGCAAACAATTTTGATTTGACTCGAAAAGTGTTACTTAAAAGTAAAAACACCTTCATCACTTTACGTTAAAAATCAACAAATATAGTAGACTCTCTTTAACTCGAACTTCGAAGGGGAAAACAAAATTGTTCGAATTATGGAAAGTTCGAGTTATAGAGAGTGATATTGCTAGGTTTAAGCTTGAAGGGATCCACTGATTTGAATTATAGAGAGTTCGAGTAATGGAAAGTCGAATTACAGAGAGTCCACTGTAATTTTTTTCTTTGTAGATTACAAAGATCGTGATGTTTTGCAAACAATACCCAGGCTTTTGTGATAAAATTGCTGAAGTCAGAAATGGAGACAAGAAGGAAATCAGAGGATATAGTGACTCAAAAATTAAAGACGACTCAGAGAAAAGAACCACCATCTTGGAATACAGACGCAACGCAAGATACGATCAACTTGACAATTTACGGAGAATTATAAGGCTAGTCAACAGAAGAACGTATAACGTCAGATGACGATAAGAAATCAACATCGAGATTGGAATTTTCGCTGGTGAAATTTATCTACCGTGTTTCCGCTGAAATGAAAAAATTTCCAAGCTTAGTCATAAACATTGAAAAAAATCAATTTTTTGTGTACATTGGGATGTACTTACGTAATCATGTAATTTTGTTTTCTGTAAAGTATATCGTTTTGAGTGTCCAGATTTTCACCTTCAACTATCTGACATATACCATTATATGAAAGTTTTAATTTCTGTATGAATTGTTGTAACAATTTTACCATGGATTTGTCTAATTGAACCAGCAGATATTTTGCTATCAAAAAAAGAAATTGTCACTTTGCTTTCTTAACATCTTACAAATTCTCATCTAGAAGCTATTAATCGATTGAAAAATCACTCAATACAATATCGAATCTACATTTTAAGTTGAATTGGGTTTGGAATTCGAGCTACGGTCTGATTATATGAGTGGAGTTGAAGGGCCTGGTTATATGAGTTGGGTTGACCCCGGCTGGGACGTAAAGTAAAATTATAGCAAGCTCACCTTTCTTAAAAATGTCTATTGAAACTTTGATCGAAATTGGATGAGAAGGTTGACCCGGGTCTTCTCACATTGCTGAGTCAACCTGCTTCCACAACCTGGAAGTTGTTGAGGGCTTAAACTCATCTCTATTTTTTTGCAAACGCGAGTTATATGCAATGAGCCTACGGTACCGTGGCCGATTTTAACATCCTATCGTGAGTTTGGAAACAAGAAGTCTGGCCGGATATCTCAGACTTCAGCAGGTCAGGAAGCATCTTTTCATAAATATCCGGCTGGATAAATCAAATTCCGGCCGGGTGCTTGAACTTCTAAGAAATTTTCAAGACCAGACTTTTGCAAACGTCCGGCCGGGCGTTTGAGTAAAGATGTACGGCCGAATGTTTCAAGGCTAGTTTCAAAACTCCCGTCCGGACATCTAAAACTCCTGGCGGGAGATGAGATATCTGACATATCCGGCCAGACTTCTTGTTTCCAATCTCATGATAGGATGTCTAAATCTGCCACGGTACTATTGGGCTTTCAATCTATCCCAGGCGATACTACGAGTTTTGCTATACTAGGAAATATAATCTTATCATCTCCTTTAATTTTGGGGACTTCTTGACAAGGCTTCTTTGTTTGTTTTTGAAATTTCAAATTAAGTTCGGTCATACCCACTGAAAAATTTGTTGTGAATCACTGTAGAGGACTTTCTGGGCGAACGAAGATATACACCATTCAAAAAAAAAGCACAGTTCGTCGCTGAAGATTTTAGATGATTTTACCGACTGGTAGCTTTGTGGAAGAGTGCTCGATTCCTGTTCACGGTAGAAACATAAACAGAACAATCAAATGAAATTGTTTTTGTTATGTCAGGATTGAGCACATTTACATTTTTATGTATTTTTTATAGAGGTTCGGAATTCCCGAGTTACAAAACCGAGTTACAAAACCGAGTTACGCATTGTGACGTCACAACCCGAGTTAGTAACTCGGAGATTTTTAAATTTTAATTTTTCTCGAGTTACTAACTCGGAAATTTTATTCACGTAAAATTTTCCCGAGTTACTAACTCGGAAGATTTTTAAAGTTTAAGTTTTCTCGAGTTAGTAACTCGGAAATTTTATTTTCGTAAAGTTTTCCCGAGTTACTAACTCGAAAATTTTTGTTGGTTTCATTTTTTCCGAGTGAGAGAATATTTTTCAAATATTGTAAGGGATATTTTCCAACCTCGAACTCAGGGTCTCTTGACCCTGGCGAACGCTGGTCACGTGACATGAAAATTACACAAAATCTGTGTAATTTTTATAAGAGGTGGCCCGAAGAAATTTTGTCTCGTGCATTCAGTTTTTTATATAGTCACATTACAACCAATATAGCTCATTTCTGCAAAACTTAGTTGTTTACAAGACTTCAACAGCATTCTGGAAAGACGGTGTTTCTGATTTGATAAAGATTTTATTCGTTATCAAGGTTATTACATTCGAAAACCTTGAATGATAAAAGGGAGATTGCAAAATTCGTGTGGTGTTGTGTGGATTTTATCTTTGTAACGAGCTGTGGTTTATTTTGGAGACATCCAGAAACAGAAGCAGAAAATTAAAACTTGAGTGTATTGAGGTTCAATCTTCCACAAAAGAAAATATAAATAGCCAATAAAGGCACACAAAAAGTAAAAACAAACTATGAAGATAATACATAAACAACAATACAACAGTGCAGTGGTGAGAGAAGATTCTCATTAAATGTTTGGGATGAAGAACTTATTCAAATTATTAAATGATTCAACATCGTTATTTATATCAGAATTTGCTAAGTTCACTGGCAGTAGATGTATGTCTATTTCGAAAAAGCTCTATACCTTCTTCATGTAAGTGACCTAAGTATTATCAAGTATACGTTTCTCGCAAATGAAGACAGAAAAACACAACTTATAAAATTTTCACACTTCTTTAACCTATGAAGTCTTTCTCAAGTGCCAAGTGTCAATATATACTTATTAGTATACTTAAATTGATGTTTGTTGTATATGTTAACTACCCTTATTGTGTATGCTGAAAAAGAAGTATTTTTATTATGGATTCTTGTAGGATCTTGTGTAGGATCCTGTCAGGATTTTAAACAACAGAAGTATCGCTATGTTTTGTAAAAAAGAACATAGCCGTTATCAAATTATGTAAAGTGTTACTTTGGTAGTTTCAAAAACGCCAATGATATAAACCTAATATTAGCACTCAGGGGCGGATCCAGGGTTAGGCAACTTAGGCAAATGCCTAACCCAAAATCAGTTAAATAATGTTTTTCATAAAATTGTATGAAAAAGGTATTGTATTACTGCAATAATCAGAAAATAATCGAAAATATCAAGACTCCCGCAGCCAATCCGCCCGATCCTTTCTTTCCCAAATAGGATTATTATTCTCCCGGCGAGGCGCGGCGCGCGCCATGATGTTAAAAATTAATGTTTTTTACAGCTTGAGTTTATAGGTAGTGATCTCTGCCCCGAGAACGCCTTCTCATAGTCACATTGACAACACAGACTAGTGCCTAACGCTCACCTTAGGCGAAGAAAATTTGCCTAAGGAGCCCCGGGTTTACACACTTTAATGAATGAACTGGAAGAAAATTTGCCTAAGGAGCCATGGGTTTACACACTTTAAATGAATGAACCAGAAGAAAATTTGCCTAAGGTACAACCGTGGGTTTACACACTTTATTGAATGAATGGTCACCAAATCTGCACAAAACGACCGTGGGGGACCTTCGAATTAGACCCAGTTCAACATGGATTCGCTAGAGAACATCGTTGCAGCTTTTGATAGCAATAATGAAGTATTAATTAGGAAATTTTGAATTCACTTAATACATCTGTTGAAAACTGACTTCAAAATCTAGGAAAAGCATTTTTTTTCGAGTTATGTCTCTTTTTTTGCTTTTGCGAAATGAAAACATTGTGGCTGCTTTAAAGCAAGTGTTTTATTATTTTATGTAATATAAATGATTAGCATGGATTATTAGCACCATAATTCGTTGACAGTTAATTATTAGCTCAGCTATGTATAATAAGTTTGTTTGTGTCAACTGAAACGAAGCCTATTCTTTATTGATTAATGATGTATATAAATATTTTTGGTATCTGTTTCTGTTAACCAAAAATGCATCTGTAAATGTTATGAAGTTACGTTTGAATGACTGAGTTTATAATACACAAAGTCATTGTTATTTTTCTGAGTTGTTTTGCGTAGGCAGCTGCATGGTTTTTTTAGCACCAGTATCTCTACCTGGTAACTTATTTGTACAGTTCAGTATAATTTTTCTTGGTTCGAGATGACTGTCTGGTTTTGAATTAAAGAACTTTAAAAGGATCCTGTGTCCAAAATGATATGAACCAATATGATAGAGATCAAAAAGCCTCTTGTTAGTATTACTTACTTCCAGTTTCTGAGATATATATGTATATTTAATTTTCGAAATCTTACATTCACTTTATGAAATGCATATTTTATGATGTATATAACAGTGGTGGATCTAGAGGTATGTCGAAATTTGTGTAGGAGAGCATTAACATAATTTGTGAATTCAATTTATATACCAATGGGATTATTTGGAAACTTTTCTTTTATGGTTAGATTGCTAACACTCTCCTACACAAATTTCGACATACCTCTAGATCCGCCACTGTATAATAAGATAGTGTATAGGTTAAACTTCTCATCGCAAGTTATCATTAATACTATAATATCTTTTTAATTTACTATAGAGAGAAAGGACGTGAGTGATAAGAAAATGAAGTTATAATATATTGAGAGTTTATACACATAAACAAAGAATAAAAATCTTATTCTTATACATAATTATACATCTTTTGAAATAGGTAATTACATAATGTTTTAGTTTGACTTCTTGTTTCCTATGCTACATTAAATTCTGGAAAAAATGTTGTAGCTCTTATTTAAAAGGAAGCAGTACATAATTTATCTGTTGTTGTGTAGTTTTATATATAGGTTCTTGGACTTGTCTCAGGGATTTCTGGAAACACCATCTTTTACTATATTGTGGTTGACATTAATTATTTAACCATGGATCTTTTTTAGAGTAGGGTATACTATTTGATTTGATGAATGCCTAGTGCAAAAATCTGTTTTTATTTTGCTGCCGGATAATGATCAAGGAGCTTGTCTGTAACTTTGATTTTGGTCATTTTACTCTATTTCTTAACATAATTTCTTTTCTTTTCTTTCTATCTGACCATCTTGACCAGTACATAGATGAAATATCATGTATTTATCTGAGTGCTCCAACCTATCATGGTATAGGTGATAGAAAATTTATTTATTTGATTCATTACAAGTATGTTTTCATTTGATGGATTCTTCCTGTTCATGTACAAGCAATCAAGAAAATGAAGAAGATAACAGATGAATTTATTGGTTATTTACTTAACCTCCAATCTGGCAGAAAATATTATTTTGGCCTACATAAAGTAGTTCAATACATTCCATTCATACTCAATTAGTTTTCTTTTGTTTATTTCCCTTATTCCATTAGTGCAACAATACAGGCTTGCATTATAACACTCCTTACGTTAGGACGAATGAATTCGAGTTTATATTTTTTACATTTCGAAAAGTATGTATTAGATTGGGCGTAAACTGGCGTAAATTTCATCGATTGCGCCCTTATGTGTGTTTGGCAAAAAAAATTTGCCTAACCCTTAAAAAATCCTAGATCCGCCCCTGAGCACTCATAAAAATTAATTTGAATTTAATTAAGATCTCTGGTCTTACAGGTTTATTTTAAAGTTGCCAATCGATTACAACAATCTAAAAGATAATAAACAAAAGGTTTTTCGCCTTTGGTGTTGAGACTATGAATTAACTATGATTGGTAGAATATTAAAAAGGTAAAACAAATTCTACAAGAGTCTAATTACATAAAATATTGGCACAAATATTAGACTTAAAACATCATAAGACAGAAATCATAAAACAAATTACTTGCTGATAAAATATTGATTAGTTATGATTAGGATTCGATTCACAAAAAGTTAAAGTATTTCTCAAGAGCAATAATTTTAAGTTTGATTGTTTCTGAGTGAAGTGACTACAAGAAATGTGTTTACTGCAGTATACTTCAGTACATGGGACATTCTACAAGAAATTCTACAAGAGTCTAATGACATAAAATATTAATATAAAGACTAAAAATATCGTACACTAGATTACAAATGATAACACAAATTGCTTGCCGATATAATAGGGACTAGTGTTACATTCGATTCGATTTACACAAATACGAAGCATGTCTGAAGTGCAATGACGTTAGGGAAACGATTACATAAAATGTGTTTAACGCAGTATACTCCTCTACGTGAGAAATCAACAGGACACTTCTAGCTCGTGAAACAGTGTAGCTTCATAAGAAAATCTTGACCGAATCTAGACCGAATCTTGACCAATTCTAGACCTTTTTCCCTTATATAAAGAATATACTTCCCAATATACTAATAAAAAATGGGAAATGAATGTTAATATCCAATAAATATGTCAAGAAGCTAAGCATCAGTACTACAAGGACTTTGGATAAATTAGCAACATACAAATTTGAAATGACGAAACACTAGCATAGCCTCAGCACATTTCTTGAAATTGTTGCGCTATATTGTTACATTAGCTCAAATAACTAGGTTGTCCGCACTATATAATGACAGGAATGTCCTAGACTTTGTACTTGCTACTTTAATTAAACAAATAAAACCATATACAAAAAATTTTCAAGATAGAACCTGCATGTATTATCGATCAAGCAACAAATTAAGCAACAAGCAACATTGCTACTAAAAATGGTTACTTCTAAGCAACATTACTACTAATGCTTGGCCTTGGTTGCTTATAAAAAAAACCTGTATTTATTACTATTACCATTTTTTTGAAGAATGGAAAAGCCTGAAGAAAAAAGTGAAATTATTTTTTCTATAATACCTGCAAAAAAGAAGAAAGTTGCAAAAGGTTATTAAATTATAACTTAAAATGTTTAAGAAAAGAAATAACAATCCTACAAAAATACATACCAAAAGCCAAACCCACTGCATAATAGTCCTCAGGACATAACTCAAGTAAGCCATTGTCAAAGTATTTTTTTTTGATCTTCCTGATAATTAACTCAAAAAACTCCTTACAAGGGCCCCCATAATCTTTGGCATCCTACAAATATAGCCAACATCACAAAATTAGAGGGTATATAAATACTGTATGAAAAGTGATATGAAATTTTCAACTCTTACATTGACAAGGAGTTTCTAATCTTTGAAAACTAAAGCAAACAAGTCAGGTATCGTTTGATGTATAACTTAAGATTTATATAAATACAATACACTCTTCACGTTTTCAAAGGAAGAATGAGCATATTTTCTTCAGGACATGCTGATTATAACACAAAAGAAAAACTACATACCTCATTGTAAAATTGGACTTCCAAAGTTTTGAATCTTTCTTCAGTTCCCAGTAGTTCCTCAAATCCAGTATTAAGAATATCAGATCGACTAACCAGAATAAAACAAGTATCGCTTTCTGGGCAACTACTCAAATCTGTTATTTCAAGAGCACGACCAACAATTAAAGTTTTTTGCATATGACGCAAAACTTCAATAGTATTTTGACTAAGGTTCTTTTCTTTAAAATATTTTAGAATTTCTTTTACTTTGAGCTCCATAGCATCCTGTGAACTTTCACAAAGTATGTTACCATTGCTTGTAGTTAGATCAGTAAATGGTGTTCTTACATTAGTGTCAGTTGTAGGTAATGTGTCTACTGATGTATGACTAATGTAAGTCATTGTAGATGTTGCAGATGTTTCAGAAGATGCTACTGAAGATGTAATCATTGATGTTGTAGAGGTTGACACAGAAAGTAATGATGAAGTAGGTGGTGGAGATAATTGTTCTTCTTAAAAACTGGTATATCAAAAATATCTTCATCAAAATCACTGCTTGAAGAATCATGATCTTTAATACACACACGAACATGATTCCTGAGCTCCTTCAATAGAAATTTCCCACCACATTGCAAACAAGTTTCCTTCAGTGTTGAAGGTTTTTCTTCTACAACTGACTCGGTTGAAAGAGACTTCTGTATAGGTCTGATGTAAATTCTTCCTTGACTCCCTCCAACAGCCCTACTGATATCCTCGGCAGCAAGAGTACAGCCTAAGACAACTAAGTCTTTGGAATTGGCAACGCAAGATAGAAGCTCAATTCCTCCACAGTCTTTTGCAGGAGGAAGAGCTTGAGTGATTTTTTTAAGCACGTCTTCTTCGTTATCAGACAAATATACTTGGACTTTTTTGAAACCTAAACCAGCATTTTATAGTTTCATTCTTTCTAATGTTGATGGTAACTGCAGTGCAAATCTATTTGCCAGACACATAAAATTTATGGTCCATGTTCTACCCTTCTTAGTTCCAGCATTATTTACAAAGCCACTTTGTCTGTTGTAACTTCCTCTTCTTATTCCTCTCAGCGTCGATGATGCTATTCCTCTTCTCCTCCCATAAGCAAGAAGGCTCGCTTTTTCACTAACATTGGTCCTAGAAGAACTTGCAGTATAGGAACTTATTTCGTTTTCTGTTGTAGGTAAGAAGGATGTTGTCGAGACAGCTCCTACAACATGATGATGGCGACGACAGTAATCTTGTAATCTCATCCTATCTCCAATAGTTGATACCCCTAAGCGAATTAAATCACTTTCCTGCAATGTCGCTAACATATCTACATCTACTTTTTCTCTTTCGAAATTTGGGATTAGATTTTCAAGAGTGATACTGGTCAGAAGACTTTTTATATCACCATGTGTTTCAGCAATCTTGAATTTAAAAACGTTTGCCTTTTGCGTCTCATTTCATAACAACTCTCCAAATTTTCACCCTCCTCCGTATAAAGTTTGTACGCATAAGGAAGTTAGCGCTGCACATAATGAATCTAGAACGCAAAATAAAAATAGCGCAGCACATAATGAAGTTAGCGCAAAACACAATGAAATTAGCATAGCACATAATGAAGTTTTTGTAGCGCGTAATGAATTTAATGCGGGACATAATGCTTTAAGTGCAACACACAATGAAGTTAGCGCGGCACACAATGAAGTTAGCGCGGCACATAATGAAGTTAGCGCGGCACATAACGGAGTTAGCGCAGCACACAATGAAGTTAGCGCAGCACGTAATGCATTTGGCATAAGGGAAAATAAAACTATTGCATACAAGGCAGCTACGGCGTTCCATATATATGTTCTATCTTGAAAACCTTTTGTGTACCATTTTGTTGTTTAATAAAAGTACCTAAGGATGAAGACTGGGACGTTTAAACTATTACATAGAGCGCACAACGTAGTACTGCAACGTTAGCATAAGGGGTTTTCAGGTTTGTTCAAAGAAGTGAATGAGATCCTCGTTATGTTTTTTCAGGCTGAAGTTTCAATATGGTTACCGGCATGCTTTTCTGTTCTACTTAACTCTCCTTTGACTGAGGACCTTTGACTTAGTTCTCAACTACTCTCTCTGCCTAGGCTCTTCTCTAATTTTTAATATCTACACATTTTTGTTATTTTTATAAGCAACACTAATAACTTTTTAAAAAAATGTAAGCAACAGTAGTAATGTGGGGCAAAACGAGACACTTAAGCAATAACAAGTAATTAATAGCAAATATCTGCATAAATCAATGTATTTCTAGTTTTGTATTCATTCAAGAGTGCTTTTAGGTCACAACGATGGTTTTTATTTTTTTATTCTTGCTGTCCTTATGACGTCACAGGCAAAATCCGGTAGGTCACAGGTGTCTCATTTTACCCCTAACCTGAATGTTTCTAGAAGGTAGATGATAATACATGTCTCGTTTTGTCCACTTTAGGTACACTTTATTTGACCCCAAAAATAAACGAAGTACAAATAAAAACATAATAAACTTTACAAAACCATGAAGAAGCGATGCCATACTAATCTTTTAAAACACAACATTAAAGGCAAAGAAGCAGAATTTGCAAACAAATAATATTTTCAGAATATATAAAAAAATAACAAACCTGAAAATTCACAAATAAAATCGGTGCTCGTAAAATCGCTTAACTTTTCTTCTGTTTGATAACCACTTCTTGCTAATATTAATAATGAAAAAAGGCGCCAAGATGGTGTATTTTAAGACTCAGCATTTGAAATGGCCGTAGAAACTGCCGAACGGCTGATATCAAAGTATATATTTTTCTGTCGCGTATTGTCCCGCTGTCTCGTTTTGCCCCGCATTACACTATTACCAGAATCTTAGATAAACTAGCAACATGCAATTTGGAAATCATGAAACACTGGCATAGCCACAGCATATTTATTAAAATTGCTATACTACGTTGTTACACTAGGTTGTAGGCGTAGGTTGCGTGCTCTTATAATGATATGAATGTCCTAGACTTTATACTTGATACTTTAATTAAACAACTAAAACTTACAAAAAGGTTTTCAAGATAGGACATGTATGTATTGTCGATTAATGCTTAGCAACAAATTAAGCACCTTTACTACTAAAAAATGGTCAATTTTTAAGCAACATTACTACCAACGTCAGACCTTGTTTGCTTATAAAAAGGACGTATTTGTTACCATTCGTTGGACTGTTCTTATATCTGGTTAACTATAGGAAAGTCAAAGCAGTTTCAACTACCTTCTAGAAATTAAAAAGAGAAAAACAGTTTTTAAGATTTTTTTCGATTAGAGAAATTCGAACTTAACCGCCTAAGAAAAAATCCTATAAGATCATCTTATTGAACTGTCACCGTAAATGATAAACGTTCTACAAAAAACATCTTATCACGTAATAAAATCTTGGAAATATATTATGACCTAAGCAACAAAATAAAAAATACCATTCAACCGCTACAAACACTAAAAATTCATAAAATAGGAGTAACCAACGAACATACGATGATTTACCTTAGTAAATTTAAAACATTATTTTTCAAGTTACTTAATTCGCATGCATTTTGTTCTTGATAAAAACTTTTATATAAACAGAGACTCATGATATAGTTTAGATAACAAATTTCCACGAAACTCTTTGTTTGATTTACAATGTTGATAGATTTGAACAAACATGAACAATAGTTCATGTGAACATTATAAAATTCCTTAATAATACAAAAAAAAAACACAAGTACCATATTTCCTCTAATAAACGCCGCGGCGTTTATTACAAATTCAAGGTTTTGGATGTTGCGTTTAATAGAGGGAGGCGTTCATTAGAGGGCGGCGTTTATTACAAAATGAAAAATTGGACAGAAGCAAACTTAAACAATAATGCTTCCTTATCCTTAAAAAGGTTACAAAAGATTGTGTGAAAATGTTTTACACAACAGATATGTTCATGAAAATGTCAAAGAAGAGCAATATCACTGTCGCCGTTCTCTTGCATGAGATGAAAGCTTTTTTATAATTCTTGTTTAACCTGTTTTCTAATAAACGCCGCTTTTCAAGATGCGACGTTTAATAGAGGGAGGCGTTTATTAGAGGGCGGCGTTTACTACAAACGTTCGGCTATAAGTGCAGCGTTTAATAGAGGGCGGCGTTTATTATAGGAAATATGGTATCGTTTTATTTTGTGCCAGTTGATAACTCAAAAAACGGCTTACCTTCAGGGACTGCGGAGCAGGGTGGCCAAATAATAATGACATCATCAGATCCATCCCGCAGAAAATATGTCGGACGTATTTCTTAATAGTAAACTCTCTGCAATTGGAATTCTCCAAGGTGCAGAAACTTCGTTCGAATTATAAAGAGGTCGAACAGTAGAAAGCTCATTCAGCTTTACTTAACTTTGTCACTTTTTTTAAGTAGGAAGTATTTGTACCTATTCAAGATGTTTTTTGGAGTTCTAGTCGAAAAGAGATAAGTTAAAAATATGAAAGTTATATTTCTAAAGCTCTTTCAGAAAATTGTTATGTCGATGAATCGATGGATTTGTCCTAATGATATTTAAAACATTCTATTTAAATCAGTTTGCACGATTAACTACAGTTAATTCTCAATTACTCGAACCTCTAATGGACCAGAAACATTAGTTTGACTTAAGGCGATTTTTCTTCTTCAACAAAAAATATCAAAATAGCATATTGTGCTAGTCAATGATTTTACTTCTTTTGAAAATACTCTCGTATATTAACTTGTTTTAACTTTGCGATTAACTCGTTCTCCACAATAGTGTTTATTTGATTGACACATTAGTGTATACAACATTACACATACACATACAAATTATCACTGAAGGGCATATATTCACACAAGACCTCCAGTGTTCGGTGAATTTCATCAGACTTGGGAAAACTTGGCTGAATATATGAAGTATCATCGTCGCCTTCTTCCTTCGCATGATCATCTTGATCTAGCATGTCAAATAAAGTTTCATCATCAGTCATAACTGGTTCTGTGTTTATGACGGAGTCAACTGCAGATATGACGTCAGCAGCAGTGGTTCCTTCGGAGAAAATCTCTGATGCATGAACGGCAAGTTCATCCAATGTCACTTGTAGATCTTTGAAAGGATAATCTTAAGTGGCTTGTTCTTCTCTATGGCTTCAATTTCGGACAGACAATGACTTGTAGTAAACTTTTAAAGATCTTATGACACCCTGATCCATTGACTGAAGCATTGATGTTGTATTTGGTGGCAAGAAAATGTTCATAACGCGAAAGTGACTTATGCGAGTTTCTTAATTAATTTTTACGCTGCCAAATAAATCGTTCAAGTTAGGGAGATGTTCGAAAGATAGGAAGTCAAACTATAAAGAAAATCCTGTGTCTGTGATAGCAAAGATAGTTGAGGATACGCCGCCACAGTTGAATATGCCTGGTAAGTTTCCCTGGCTCTATTGGGAACCAAAAAATAAATATATTGTTTAGTTACAAGGTCCCCAAGTTGCAAGTGCTTTGCCTACAACCTTGATTAACACAATGATACGGCAGATATGACTGGTCACAAACAATGAAAAATCTGACGTGGTAAGATGTAATGTATAAAAAATCAATTAAAAAAAAAAACAAGCGGCACATCTTTGTTTCTTAGTTTTCTTCAAAGTGTGTAAACCAAATTTGTAAATCTTATATGACTGCATCCTTGTACAACCTCTTCTCGGGTTTGAACATTTAAATAAATTGAGACTGTCCGTACTGCCTTAGAAGAAAACTTCCGTCACATTAACGGTGTTGATGGGGAATTTGAAATTTCTGCTGCTTCTTTGTCGTAATTATGGTCTTTCAACACGATATATAACGAATACGAATAAGGATCTATTGCCTATGCATGGTAGAGTAAATTTTAAAGTACATTTTTTTATTCTCATCTTTTACAGGCTGTACATGTCAAAGCCAGCTTTCATAAAAGTTTTAGATAATATTTCTTCAAAATCCGGAAGATTACATTCAAACCATTCAAAGGCAATCCATTAAGATAGACCTGGGAGTATTTCCGTTACAGCTGCTAACGGTTGTGCTAAAGGTATGTCGGCAACATCATCGTCATTCAAACTCAGAATGTCTTCTTCATCCATCTCTGCATGGCTTCCTTTTGCTTCTCGAACTCGGTGGATGTAAGTAGTAAGGAAATATAAGCAACAGTTTTGTTCATACCTTTCAAAACGGCATTCACATTAGGGTCTGTCGGACGGACATTTCGATACTTCAAAGCGTTATAAAAAACGACTGGATACTCATACCTCGACTTAGTATTCTAACCTGGAGTTAGAAGTTCTAACCTGAAATTAAACACTCCACATAGAAAGTAACATATTTTTCCTTTACCGGTTAAACCGGTTTTTTGAATTTCTTTAAGACTTTTTATAAACAGGTCATGATTGTCAATTCAGGTTGAAAATACTTGTAACTTGCAAATATGATACATGCCATATAGTCGATCAAACTAAGGCAGAAATTTCTGATTTTAGTTTATATGTTGGTTTTGATACCTTTTCGAAGTCTATGTTTCCTTTTTGTGCTAGCGATTTGGAAGATCTGCTAGAAAGATGGACAGCACATATCGAATTCAGAAATTCAGAATATTTAGAGTAGTGCATACCCATTTTGATATCTGAAAGGATCAATTTGGTTTCACAAACTTATTGCCCATTACTTACTTATTATTACCTATACACATTTGGGTCCTCTTTTTTAGGGTCCTGGTTTTTCTGTTATAGGCCTAACAATAGAAGTTGGACTTTATTCGGGAAGTATAAGATGCAAATTATTTATAATGGCAGAGATGTTCCGGGAGAAGCATTTCTTACAGAAACAAAGGATTGCTTTTTGTTACACATTAATCAAGTTGAAATACTTTACAATCAAGATAACTATATTCTTTAAAATACTTAGCCCTAAAACTTCAAATACGTAAAATATAAGTACTAAGTTTGGAGATTAACGATATCATGGACCTGAAAGGTTCTCTAACGTAAATCAGAAGGTCTACGATATGATACATTTCTTTAGTGATAATAAATGATACTGTTCCGGTAGACGAAATCTTCCTAAATTTAAAACGTCTTACTTTTTTCACAATATAAGAGAAAGTAATTGAAAAGATAACGTATATAATAGTTTTCTAATCTCCGCAAACATTCCAATGTTTATTACATATGATACATTTTCCAACAGCTTTAGGCTATAACTATGCAGAAAGTAAAGCGAGAAAGATGAGCAATTGTTGCCTAAGTTTGAAAAAGTTTGAGATAGCTGAGATAAATCAGTGACTTTTATAGTGGTATATAAAAGGATAAAAATGAAAAAAGAAAGAATATGCGATGATCAGCAAATATAAAAAACAAAAGCACAACTATAATGATATATGTATGAAATAATGGCAATATCCCAACAAATAGTTTACTATTGACACTTCGAAATATATGACCTAACCATTTTATTTTTAAATTTAGATTTTAATTGTTTTATTTGTTTGGCTATAATCAAGATGTATTCAGTGTCAGTCAAAAAAGTGTAAGAGTTGGGGTAATGCTATTTCTTTTCAGTTTTAAGTAACAACTACGTGCATGCTTTTCGTATCTCCTTTAAGTGACTAAACTCTTCTCCATAAATTTTAACTGAACACTACCTGTACCTTTCATAATAGCCAACTACGAGTAAAAGAAACTTTCATACAAAATCTTCCAAACAAGATACAACAACTTGAGGCAACAGTTACTGGTGCTAACATTATGCACGACACTCTACGTGAAAGTCATAGCCTCAAAATGTAATATACTTTCCTAACTCAATTCACAACTAGAAGCCTAGTGGCTTGAACAATTTCCGCATTAGGCCTGGAGGAAATTGCTTTAGGCTAACTTTCAAGATATCTGAATGACTATCCAATCTTTTCTTGCTGCTTATGTGAGAACAGGTCTATCACAATTCCCAAAATACGAGTTACGGTTCACATGGAAAATAAAATGATATACGATAGAAGTGAACCAAAATCATTTGAAAAAAAGGCTGCATGGGATTGAAGACTTTCACAACACTATTAAACTATTAAAGTTATACAAGCAAACTCGTTTAAAAACTGAAGACCTCGGCTATTTATGATCTGCAAGTAACTGCCGACTTTGATATCAGGACCTTACAATTGTTCTTCGTGCACACCTTCCAAATTTTGCCAGAAATGTGAATTTGGTGATATATTTAAGTAAACATTACAAGAAATTGTTCATAACTGCATTAATAAGAGCAGGAGAAACTTGGGGATTTCAAAGATTTTAATCCATGACATTTAACAGGATTACAAGAAGATAAAAATTACATTGCTTATACATAACTTAAATCAACATAACATACAATATGAAAATCTATTTCTACTAAACCAACCAGTCACGGATCCAGAGGTAAGCCGCAACTTGTGTAGGAGAGTGTTAGCAATTCAAACATAAAAGAAAAAGGTTCAAATAATCCCATTGATAATATGAACTGAAGTCACAAATTATGTCAATGCGCTTCTCCACAAGTTGCAACTACACTCTAGATCCACCACTGTCTCCATATTACCACTTCCATAGAGTTTATAAATAACACCAATGTGCACGAAAAGACAAATGACACAATGAAACTTTGTTAGGATCTGTATGAAAATGTTCTTTTCAAACATGATATACCTTAAAGGGATTTTTTTGCGTGGACTAACTTTTGCGAGCCAAGGTTTGAGAGTGTTTTGCGTGGATTAACTTTTTGAGTCGGAGCTTCTAAAGGAAAATGTTTGGATTTATATTTGCGAATGGGCACAAAGTGCAATGCGTGTACTTTATAATATACCTAAAAGGAGAACTAAACTTGAAAATTTAATTTTTCAAAAATCTTTTCTACTTAACCTTCTGTAAATATAACTTATAAAATCATAATTTTATAAGCGAAAGAACTTTTATTCTACATGAATGAGCTCTTTATATTTCTGCATAAAGCCGTTTCTTTTCAAGATCGCTGAAAAGTTTGGGATCTGGAGCCGAGAATTTATAATGACGTACAAAAGTTCAAAATAAATGTAGCGTATGTTATACGAGAAAAAGAAACATGTCTGAAATTAGCAGTGATGAAAGTTTTAGTTACGAATTTTTATATACGAACAACAAGTTAGTTCTGTAGGTACACAGAGCCAAAAAATGAGCAAATAAAATCATGAAATTTTGCATGCATTTATTTCCACGAATCGTTCATTTCTGACGTTTTGCGTCAATTTATTTTTGTGAATTTGACTAAAATTCGCAAAAGTCGCAAAACTTAATCCACGCAAAAAAAATCCCCGTATTGTGTCCTAGAACATATTACACTCCAAATTTTCACAAGGCTTTAGTGATCTCATTGTATGTATATAATTGGTTGGATTTGAATCATCATCCAAAGTTTGTTTTCCTGACATATATATATCCAAACTAAATCATTGTACCTCCATTGAACGGTTTGCAGGATTATTTTGAACAATGTAATCTTAAAACCTTTTAATGTGAATTTAAAGCTAATCGGTTCCACACAGTGATAAATTGACCGACCATTGTACAGTGATGAATAATTTGATACAGTCTGGAATTCCCCAAATTAGCTAATCCCTTCTTTAATTTATTACTGCTTTTCAATTCACTATGATGTTTCAGAGCCAAAAAAACAGTTTTATAAGACATATCGTTCACCAATATCTTGCACATGTTTATACTTGTAGTATGTATGTTTGGATCAATTCATTCACAACACACAAGTGATTTGTGCAGCTATGACAATGTCATTTGTTTTTGTTTTTTTTCAATATCTTCAACTTTCGGTGTAATATTTATTAAATGAAATGAAGTTATTTCATGCATTTATTGATAGGACGTATGACGTATTCACCAGTAATTTTGATACTACATACATTTCTGCTGTGATTTTAAAGTTTTTTTCACAGCAAAGTTTAGTTTACTATCAAACATTCACCTTCTTTTTCAAGAATTTTTTTCCAGAGTCAGCTGAATATCAATATTTCCTCCAAGGAACGTTCTCATGATTATATTTCGATTGCAATAGTAGATAAAGTCTTAAAATTCTTCTTCAAAGTTTCTTCTAAATAATCTATTATACAACTTCCTCATAACATAAACTAAATCGGTTCGAGAACGTTTCACGTGCTCGGTGTGCATATTTTACTGACTTTTTAAGGAAATTTTAAAGGATAATTAAACTGGGAAGTTTTCAACATAAAACGGCTAAAATAACTTCTAAAAGTATTCCAAAAGTATTAAAAAGTTAACATTTTATGAATTAATATTGAAAGTGGCCTTTTAGTATTACATTTTGCATAGAGTTTTGGGTCTTTCATTAACTATTCTGAATAAACAAACAATTCGAAATCCGAACGGACTTTCCGAAAACGGCAAAAAACTGTTACACAGATAGATAGATAGATAGATAGAATGTGTAAACCAAACAATTTCCTACGCTTAAAAGCGCGGAAATTGAATAAACAATGCAAAATATATACAGTTGAAAACGATGTTATGAATAATCTGAGATTAATTGAAACCCAAAAAATCTCCAAAAAAGGACTCTTGAGTGTTCTTTTATTTTAGCACTGACACGTATTGTAGTATCCAAAATATCTAATATTTGAAACCAAGAAATATGGTCTGTTTGGATTTATCTAATACAGAAACGTTGCTACTGATTGATGTCTGATGGTTTATTAGCATATCTTGTTATCTTATTCTTTTGATAGGAATTTTTTATCCAAGTAGATTTCCTTTTTTTTCTTTTGCCATTTTTTCTGCTTCCACCATCTTGTGCAATCGGAAGTTGTGCTATTGGTTTCCATGGATTTCCACTACTTGTTTTATCTACAAGACTGGTTGAATTGTCTCGTACTTTTATAACTTTTAACCACATCTTTCTTTTGCCAGGCATTGTTAAAAAATATGCAAATCTTTCGTGGAGGGCTGCAAGAGAGGCTTTAGCAACGAAAGAGGTATGACTGGAAATACATTTACTGTTGGTTTTTTCTTGAATGATGTCGTATACATTCTCTATTGTATTCGTATCTATTTCTCCTTTTATGGCTTCCTCAACAATTGCTACGAATTTCTTTTTCGTACAGAAAGATTTCCCCGTAGCAGTTGCGGTAATTTTATCTATAAATCCTTCCTCCTTCAATATCTTAACAACTTTGTTATCACTAAAGTCACTATCCTGGAAGGAGTAATTAAGCTGACACTGAGTTACATCTTCTAAGTCGTCGTACTTATTGGTGCACGACGCTATACATACAAAAAACTCAAGTCCGTTACTTAGCATTTGTTTGAGAAACGTTGCTTTATCAGGAGCGATATAGTTCTCGACTTCCCGCTTTGTTAACTGACGGTGGACAGAATTTGATTCTGCAGTTGCAACATCAAAAAACTTCTCGAATATGGTGTTCTCTGAAGATGAGGTAACGGCACTCCAAATCTCTTCACCACAAACTTGAACTTGTGAGCAAACGTCTCGATACGCGCTTGCATCAAATCCCTTTTTAACATGCAGTAAATATGCCTTTTGTTCGTCCTTATTGTAAGCCATGACATCAAAAAGCTCAATATAATGGATGTTGACATCAAGTACACGGTCTCCAACAATGTACTTCCAATTTGAATTTGAGCAATAGCAATTTGACAAATGATATAACTCATTGTAATCACCTTCGCTCATCGGTGTATGCATGCGTAAATACTGGATCAACTTTACGGGACATATTCCAAGATTTAAATTATGAATTTTGCTCCATGTTGTTTTATTAAGGAAAGGTGAACTAACCAGAAATCTATCAGAGTCTTTGTCACGTTTTATCAAATTACAACATGTTTGTGACATTACTTGAGCGATTTCATTTATGATTTTGTCTTCGTTTGCAGCAAGCACAAAAAATGCATCTTTTCTTTCTTCCGTGCTTTCACTCTTCTCAAGTATTTCTGTTAACGACGTGCGAATTTCCGGTTCTTTGCCTTTATCGTATTTTATGAGAGAAAGCAATCCATTAATAGGTTTACTGGCTTTCAGGTTTTTCTCTACTCCCTCTTCCTTCAAGTATTTGACAAGTTTCTGCTTGAACTCTTTCTGATTAGAAGACTCCTGAAGAGCGTGTTGAATCTTTAGCATAAATGAATGTTTAGTTACTTCCCCAGCACTTTGCTTTCCACTGCATTTCAAAATTGCTTCACCTAATACGGACCTGGGTAGAATATGGAGATTTTCATTCAGCAACTGGCCATCATGTTCGTCAGGTTCTCCTTTTCCTAGAAAATCATTTTCCTCAGGATTGATTAGGGGTGATTCAGTTGTCAAAAACTTCTCTAAATCTTTTATTTTCTGCTCAAATTCTTCACTCGCGTCTTCGCTTGTAATACAAGTTGTGTGCTTTAGCAGTTCCATTAGTGAAACTGTTGGTGGGCATTCTTTATTATGTGATGTGCACCAAGGAAGTATACTGGGCTGTTCTTCGTCATTCATGCTTTTGTTCGTCATTAATGTTCCTTGAACTGCTGATATAAAGAATTTCAATAGCTGCAAATGGAAATCATTCTTAACTTTATACCAATAACTGCCGTACTTAAAATAAGAACCAGCCATGTCACTATCAGAATCGTCCTTTGGGAAACCAGTGCCATTTACAATGTCGTCATCGTCAGTATCTTCCAATCGCAAGTGAGCTATCAAAAGATCACCAAGAGATCTTTCTTCATACTGATTAGAAGCATAATCGTAGTAACCTAATTTAATTTTTTCAATATCTTCTTCATTCTTTAGTTTTTTTCCCACTGAATCAAAGACTTCTCTGACTGTAATATCCTTTCCTTTCATTTCTCTAGAACCGCATTTCCATTGACAAGGCAAGTCATTGAATATTAATTCAACATCAGCATTGTCAAAGAATTCTTGCCGTTCATGCACAAGGAAATTGTCCAGCTTGAATTTATTTGGATTTTCTCCATTTTTAAATGCATTAAAAAGTTCTTTCAACAAATTTGCATTTAATTTCTTCGCATTTGTAACCTTTTCGATGTAAGTTAAAAAATCCCAAGATGTGCATTTTTGGCCACTCTCATTATTCATAGAGATTGAGACGTCTAGGAACTTTAGGAGGTCGAACGTATTTCGATTTCTTGATGGGAGCTTCACTTGCCCAGCTTGTATGGTAGCCAAACAGTTATTATCTTTGATATTGCAATGCTCACGTAGTTTCTTTCCATATCCATCGTTGCAGACATTTCCCTCTAACTGTCGGACTACGCCGTATCGTTTCATGATTTCCGATTCATGGAAAGAGAATAAATCCGGGTAACGCATTGTTGTCACACCAGTATTTCTTCCTAGCAGGAATTGAACGTTTATTGCTTTTATTTCCTTTGGATTCAAAAACGTCTTTGCAAATGACTGAGGAAATTTAGTATTTCTTAATTTATATAACTTCGTCCAAGCATTACTTTTTTTTGATTGCAATAATGCATAAACTTTGGTACCATTGGTAGCTTTCCAATAATAGAATTCGATATCACCATTAGTTACGTCCGTTCGAGTTTTAAAAGAACCGATTGTAACAACATCACATAAAACTGAACGTTCATTTCCATTTTTTGCAAGAATTTTTTCTTCATCAAATTTGCACGTAATTCCCATTTGTTCTTCGTTTTTTTCTTCGTCATCATTTTCTTCGTCATTAATAATTTCATCAGACTGGGGCTCTAGTTTACCTTTTAGATAAGATAAAACATGTTCCACTTCCAGGCTTTCAGGAGTTCTCACTTGCACTACCGTGATGGAAACATTAGAAGTTTCCTCGTCAATGGGATCCATTGTTATCTATGGAAAAATATTTATGGAATAAAAAGGTGAATGAAACCAGACAGCTGGACTTCATATAAACAGCCCCTAAGGCGACTTTCTAAGTGACGTGTGTTTGTAAATGTATTGTTTTTTCTCTCGATAAATCCTCTATGTTTCAACAAATAAAACGTTTGTGGCCAAGCCATTGATTACCGATTTTACACAAATCTTGACAGGTAACTTAATTATACTTTTACAGTACAAAAATTTCTGCTGATGTATTGCTCTGATGATTTTGATGATGAAGATGTTTTATTGACATTAGCACTTAAGTTTGATATTAGATTTTGAATTTATTTTTAGGAGTTATTTTTTAATGGTTTTGCATATAACTTAACAGATAACCGTGTTTTGACTTAGTAACCAAATTCTTGTTTGGTTTACACAAACTTAATTTTCTAATGTATTTATATGGATTTACATATAAGTAGAGTCGTTCCTGCGGGCACTTATTTGAGCAATTTCAGTAGTTAAAACACTTTAGTTTTGAGTCGTGCGGTAGTATTTTAGAGACTAGTCATGCAAGCGTGAAGCAGGTCCATCACGTTTTCTGCAGTCCTGGACAAAAACAGTGGCAAAACTTCAAGATTCATTTGCTCCCTGCCCCCAACATCAATATTGAACAGGCGTTGTGGCTGTCCTATGGGTACAGTACAACCATTGATTGTTTGGGGGAGGGGCAATTTACGTTTCTCTTAAATTTTGACATATATTTTTGTGCAAGATTTTAGCTATGTTATGTTTCGTTGAATAAAGGCCATCTGTAGAATTTCCTTGACTTTGCATAGCAGATTTGTCTCGCATTTTACCGTTCCTCGTTTTTTTGTGTTATCATATCGGTAGGTGAGAATTATTTTGTTCTATCTTCAATTTTTTTAAAATGAGAAAATTAAGTTTTAAATTTCATAACCTCGCTGAATCTTTTAAGAAACCAACAAGATTAGACTGCCGTTTGGTGAAGACTTTGCGCTTGTTTTTGGAAAAAGCTCACGGAAAAAAATCCTGAAAAGCTCGAAAACAACCGGGGCTCATTTTTTCCAATAATAGAGATCGAAAAAAATAATTGTCAGCTAACGATATCTTAATTAGTAAGTAAATGATATTACCCATTATCCCCAATCTTGTGGGGTAACTAACAGCAACAGAAGCTGCGTGGGTTTTATCAACAATAATGAAAAAAAGACATGATTCTAAATAAGACCTTCATAAAAACCTTCATGAAAACTTGTCCAATTTTGGTCAAATCTTAAAATGTGACTGTCAAATTCCAAAATCAGCATCTTTTAATTTTGCTTTGAGCAAAATGAAAAAAACTATTTTAGAAACTATTTTAAAGACTTTGTTACATCACGAGTTTTCGGAATTAATATTTTTGAAATGATGCCATACTTTTTGTTGTCGACTGCGTTTAAACAAAAATTCGGGATATGTCTATTGGAGAAATGTGTGAACAGTAATTTTTGAATGGGATTTGTTATAAAAGTTCTGCTTAACTTTATCATACAGATTTTTATGAAGTTCCAGTTTCAGTCCTGTATTGTTTGCGTATCAAATATTTTTATATATTTCCCCATAGGCCGAAATATATGTTAAAACCGGCAGTTTCCTTCATCATCTTCTCCGTTCACTTTTATAGCCGCGGTTCAGTATTAAACTTTGGCCTACCTAAGGTAGTAAGAATAGAGGCTAGTCTTCAGCGAAGTAGTGCGCCATGGTTTTTTTCAGGCAGTGCAGATGCAGTGCCAGTGGAAGATGTTTGTTTTCTGCTAGCTTTTACGATCATTCGAGACATAAAGCATTAAATGATTGAAATAAATGTTTTTGGCTCGGTGTTGTCCTAAAATGCTCTGTATATATGTTGAATGAACGTGTGAAAATTAGAAAAAAAGTTATATCAAATGTTACTGATGTTTTGTTTTTGTTGATGGCAACAACTGTGTTACGATGATTGGTAATTCATTCCTGGGAACAATAAAGGATTAAAGCTGTGACTTTAGAGCAAAGGCAAAAGTTCATCATTATCAAAAGCCAGGCTGAAGACTCATTTTTATTTTAGGTACATCATGATTTGATAATATAGAGCCCAATAATTGAATACATACACAGCCATTATAATGGAAACCCTCTATGGGAGAACAGTCAGTTATGTTAATTCAAAGAGTATATATAACAAAAACTGCAAGTAAAAACATGATGCCATGTACAACAAGAAGTTCAGGAAACGAATTACGTAACAGTGGATAGAGATGAGATTCATATTAAATAAACGTGAAGGAATCTGGTCAAGTGTGCTTCCTGGATTATAGATTAATCTAATAACAGAAACGTAATTTACTATGGATAAATTCCATGATCACATATCTTGTTTTGATACAGTGTATATAATAATCTATATGTTTTATTTTGTAAAAATTAGGCCGATGGAAATTTTAAATTAGTTTCGCATCACGCATCTCTTGAAAATGTTATGGTGCATTTTTTTATTATTCATTAATTTTGTTCTTGGCCATACATAGCCGAGAACACATAAAATACACCATTTTGCATTGCTGTAATCACCGAGATCCTGCCGGTCGGAGATTCGATATATACTAATATAAAATTTTCATCGGCCTATACTGTTAATTTTCCTAATTATGAACAACCTCTTCTTATTTAACTTCTTATCACGAACGTATATAAATCAAAACACATTCCAACATGATAGGCTGTAAGTTAAAAGCACTACACATCCTGTGTTGTCAATCAAGCCAGAAAACAAATATCTGCCTTCAGCTTATACGTATGGTGATTCTGTGATTGATGGGTATTTTTCACTACAGTACCAAAATCTGTTTATTTATTTTTTAATTTGGGGTTAATTAGAAAGGTCATTCATCACATTGACAGTATGTTTAAGAGTTCTTATACTGAAGAAATAATTTGCGAGAACATATCTTTTTGTATCAGAGATCTTTATTCGGAATTTGCGAGAACATATATTTTTGTATCAGAGATGTTTATTCGGAATACTTGAATTTAATTTCATAAATTGACATTATAAGCCGTTTTTTTTTGAAAATAACTCTCATTTTCCTAATTTGGAATGTGACACATTAATATTGGCTTTAATCAATTTTCTTTTGTTCTTTTGTAAACCTGCACACAACTTCGAACTACAAAAAGGATCTGTTCCGTTGAATTACATTGTTTTCCATGATTTTATGGTACAAGAGATAGGAAAGTTGTCAAGCTTCTGCAAGAATAAAGATTATGTGTCTATTACGATGGCATTGCCATACATTTTGATGCAGTTGTTAATATTCTGTAAAAACTATTTAGTTAAGGCGAAATATTAGTTGCACATAAGTCATGTAATTTTAAGCAATAGCTATATCACTTTTTAAATCCTCAGCAAGAATTGTAAGTGAAACCTTGTCATTTGACCATCTTCAGTTTATAATAAGTTCAAAATAAGTTCTTCTTCTGGTTATCAAATTCAATTCCACCCTGATTAGTAAGGACAACGTTTTTATGTGAGTATCAGGCTGACTTGTTAATAATGTTTATTTGGCTGGTAATTGTATCATTGCAGCTGTATAGCGAAATGATACATTTTTTCTTTTGGTTATGAATGTAAACACAGTAATTTTTAAAACGGAAGTTTTGGGGAAATATATAGTCGCATTTTTGCAAATCTTGTTCGTAATGAAAACAGCTTTAAAAACAGCTTGTTTTCAACACCAGACAAGTCCCGAAAAAGCTTACAAAAACAAAGTATATTGTTGTTGTTTTGACAGTTATTGATAAACTTTTTTGAACAGTTATATTCGTGGTAGGAGTGCCATAAAAACGCTGTTGTTTAAAAGGAAATTTGAGAACACTTTCGTTAGATCTATGTCAGAACATTTTAGATATATTACACGCATGGACACATGAAAAAAGGAGACAACTTTTATGAAGATATTCAAATAAAGCTTGCCTCTGTTTAATAAAATTTTGACTGTGGTAAAACATACTTAAAATTTTCTAAACACTGGTATTTTCTGAGAAGCTCTTTGTAAAATGTAATAAAAGCTCGATGTTAATCAAGAAATCAAAATGTATTCAACAGACTACCGAAAGGGTTTGAAAAAGAATAGCTAGATCAGTTTGTGTTACACAAGAAAATACACCATTTTGATAATTATCATGATTCTTTGTTAACATGCTATCAATACAAGTTGACTGGCTCCTTGTTGTTCTTTTGGGTTGTGCGGTGTCTTATATTTGCCCACTATCATTTGTTACAAAAACATGTCAACAGCCAGAGTGTTGCTAGCCATTTTCTGTGATCAGAAATAAAAAAACAACATTCTGTTTCAAGGTTTTGTCGAATGAAGACTTTTTTTTTAAAAAAAGGACTATATGAATTGAACGAAAACTTTTGTAGTTGCTGTTCTGAAATCACTGTAACCTTAGTTGATAAGCAGACTTGAGAAATCATTTCACAACATAACAACTACTGTATATGTACATATATGAATAAATTTTGATGAACGGCCTTCTAAAGTTTCAAGTAAACTCAAGTTAGTGAGCACGTAAGCAAAACGTCTTGTCCATTCAGGAAAAAAGAAAATAACTTACAATTTACCTTGATAATAATGAAAATTTTCTTGCAATTTATTCGACTCCTTTTGAAAACATTTTACTTCGTTTCAATCTCCTTAGGAAGACAACTTAGTATACACAAAGACACGTTTCATAACATATAATTAATTTCCATGAAATTCTTTGTTTGATTATTCAGTATTGATACACTTGAACACACATAAACAATAGTATAATATTGAAAAGAAAATTCCAGAAAAATTACGTAATCATCTATAAAATGTTGATTGACATATTTTGGTTGAGCAGCAATTGTTTACAACAGACGAGTGATAAAACGAGTAAAAGGATGAATTAAAATGAAATCGAGGATATTTTATGAGCACGATCGAAGCTGCGATCTTATATTGGATCCCATCTCCCTTGTTAAGTTAATGTCAGTTCGAGATTTCCCGAGAACAATATTTCTACTATCTTCTGAAGTGCACCGGATTTTAAAGATAATGGAACTGTTAAAAGTAGAACTGCGAGTTGCAGTGTGCTGATGTCAATATTGGGAATCCCTTTTGTGGAAATGTGAAAAAAATTTCTTCAGCTCGGCTAACGTTTAGGCGGATTAAAGAAACGTTTATCAAACTGCAATTAAGAAGTGGTTGTTAACTGTGGTTGTTCTTATTAACTCGCTATATGAAATAATTAGCAATTACGAAGAAGATCAGCTTTCTGTTGTCGTATAAACTAATCTTTCCAAATTGTTTTTGATATAACACATCGTGAAATCCTGAATTTTATTTCATAAAATATTTCAAATCAAAAATTTCAAATCAAAAAAGATCTTTTTCACAAAATGTACACATTTTTATCTTAACTACAGTGTGTCCCAGATTATTTCGGTCTGAGATTTTAACAGCCTATAACTATTCACACATATATCAGGTTTCAGCGATTGTTACACCATTCGATAGGATATTATTCAAGGATTCTAAAAACCTGAATTTTAAATAATTTAGTCCAAAACCGTTTGTAGTAAATAGGATTTATTTAAACTGTCACGACCATTAATTCCTTACGGTTAATAAAATAAGTTTTCACGTGCTGTCCCACACAATGTTGTGATACGTGCAATGTTCTCCATAAATCAGAAAACTATAGCCTCGCCTAACATTGCGCGTTTCTGTCCAACTTTGCACTCCCGGTTTCGCACAGAGTAAGCGAGGCGAAGCGAGATGGGAAATCTTGTTCCATGTGAAAATCTCAATTTATTATATGGGTAAATATTTTTTTTTCCTTTTGATAGGTGGCATCCGATTCTGCAGGGCGAGACCCAGTAAAATGTCTTTACGTGAGCCTTAAAGAATCTAAATTTCTTATCACAAAGATGTTGAATAAGTTATAACAATATTTAGCTTTACAGAATCCCAATTTCAGAATAACAAAAATGTTTCCAGATTTATCTGTCTGCAGGAAAAACAAAAGGGTCTGTAGGTCTCACTTATTCCAAAACACCGGGAGAACATTGTTCATTTCAGTCCAACATTGCACGTCGCGCATTTCTGCCCAACATTGCACGTTTGCCCAACATTGGTTGGAACAGTGCAATTATTCTTTTTTTATTAAGAACTAGTCGCGGTGTAATAAAACACACTAAAAATAATATCTAATCACAAAATTAAAAAGTGTGAGACGGGGTTTTCTACAAAATTTTGTACATCCTATGAGCAATCTTTAGTTGCTACTTAAAACAAAAAGTCTTCTCCACTGAGATTCAGAGTCTATCAGAGTTGATAATTAAAATTGTTGACGCATCAAATTATCTTAGACCAAATCAAAATGTTATTCGCCGCACTTCATGAAATGACAGCAAGAGCGAATCGCTGTGTTCAGAAAAACGGGGGACATGTTAAAATTTTCTTTTAATGACTCATGTGTGTTACAGCCACTTGACTTGTTATTGTTTTTGGTAATGACCTTTGATATTTATTATTGTAAGATGTGTTAAAGTAACCATTAAGAAGATAATTGTATTTTCTCATGGTAAAATCCTTAATTGCTTCTACAGTAAAAACCTTTGGAGAACAAAAGATATATTTTTAAAATCCTGGAATAAAATTCTATCGAATGGTGTAAAAATCACTGAAATCTGATATATGTGTAAAAAGTTATAGGCTGTGAAAATCTCAGACCGAATCTTTCTGTACATATCGATCACATCGCTCCCGCAGACCTAATAAGGTAGAGTACATCATGCATTTTCATTTTATTCTTTTGAAACTGCCTATAACACGTGAATCTTTTAATTATTTACCTTTCATTTTTGTGATTAGTCTATTTTGACTCTTTAAAATCATTCAACTGCACTATTTTATATTTATACATTTAAAGAAACTGTAAAACTATCTGAGAAAAAGAATAAACTGATTTTGATTGTGAAGTGAAGACGTGATAACTCACTTTATGAGTGACAACACAACAAGTGATATTTTAAAAGAAGAAACTTTTTATGCAGATACGTTTATTGTTTATTGTTTATTGTATTGTTATTTATTAAAGGTTAAAGTTTTGTGATATTTTTTTAAAACATTGTTGCGGAATAAAATGAGCAACTAATAACTGTCTGCCATTCTTCTTGCGTTTAACACCAAAACTAAAGTTTTGTATTTACATAAGTTTCTGTCTCATCTCGTGTGGAAGCCGCATTGAAGACGTTTTTGAAACTAGCTTCTAAGCGCTACAGATTTCAATCAAGTAAAATCGTATTAAAAACGTCATCTTGAAAGAGTTCTTAAAGACCATTTTCAGTCATTTTAGAGTCGGCTTTTGAGCTCGTCTAGAAAACGTCTCAAAGAAGTCTTTGAAATTCGTCTCAAAGCGCTACAGATATCAGCCAATTAGAGACGTATTAAAGACGTCTTTATGTCATCTTGAAAGGCGTCTTAAAGACGACTTAGAGACGTCTCAAAAACGGATTTTGCACTAGTCTTGAATTGGTTTCATAGGCGTCTTTGAAACTCGTCTCAAAGCGTTACAGATTTCAACCAAATAGAGACGTATCAAAGACGTCATTTTGGTATCTTGAAAGACGTCTTAAAGTTTAGATTAAAGGTTTTTGTTTGGGATAGTGCGAGGTTCGAGACAACCAGAGTCAACTGTACTTGAAACACGTCTGTTTGGTACTCGGCGTTTATTGTGAGCATGCGTTGTAGTATGAAACTAACGAGTGTTCATGATGGCGGAATGTCTTATCGTTACCCAGCAATAATAAATAAAATATCAATAAATATGTAAGCATAAAGTAATTGGAAGCTAGCTAAAAATGTTCTGAAAAGCTTGAAGCTTTGCTTTCATCAGTTTGCATCTACAGAAGTTGATGTTTGTGATGCCTTTTCACACTTAAAACAAGTATAAATTTTGACTGATCTTACCGTCAAGTTTGTATTTGTAATTGCATTTAACAATTTGTATTTGTATTTATTAGGAATTTCATGTGATAATGAATTTACCTGGCTTTGGTCTTGGGTTTTTCTAAAAGCCGAAAGGTACAAAAAATTTTAAGCTTGTACCAGCTTTTTTCAAGTGCAATGAAACTGGACATAGATCACAAAAAAAAAGAACTCCAGAGAACCTGAGTATTACATTTTGTTGTGATTGGAATGCTTAAGTTTAGGATTGTTTAAAATCGATGTTGATGTAGTGGCTGGTAATAGTACTTTCGGCAGTCTTCCTTGTACCTCTTTTATCGATTTTCATATCGATGTGATCGCAAACACGTAGTTTTTTATGACAAAAAAAATCGAGACTACGTCAACGCAATGTCAACGCAGAGCCACCTGCCCCATAAGATTTTATCAAAAGATGCTGGGAAATGTCGAAAATTAACAGATTTGTTTTCATGGTAAATGAATTTTTGGAAAAAAACATGCCTGACCGTGTCATGGTCAGATAGTTCTAAGCTGCGAACTTACGGTCGTCATTGGCACTGATAAGGTAAATTTTATTTTTGCGTTTTTTATAGGAGATCGTGAAGGAAAACCCGATCACAGTTTTGAAAGTAGTGCATCAACTATATTATTTTCAAAAAGTCAGCCACAGAACCTATATGAGGTTGGGAAAAGACGCTGCGCTGTGCACAACTTGCGTTTTTCAGGAGAAAAAAGGCACTTTGACTTTATCATCGGACACCTTTCTTTCTGCTGGGTTTTCGAATTGTAACAAGACGTTGAAAATATTTAGAAAACAAGAGACTTCAAACTGTCATCTAGAAGCGGCAAGTATGTCAGTCATTCGAGAGACACATGAAAACTTTGGGGAAATGCTTAGCGATAGATTAACCCAAGAAAAATTTGAGAAACGTCAGATGCTTTTGAAGATACTAGAAAATGTGCATTTTCTAAGCAAATAGGGATACCCTTCAGAGGTAATGATAAAGTTAACTGTTACTTCATTCTTCAAAAACTGATGGCAGGATAGTTGAAGAAAAAAGTGGAAAGTACACCCACTCCAGTATTCAAAATGAGCACATCAAAATAACGGCACTGTTTGTTTTAAGAGATGTGGCACGTAATATTCAAAATGGCTTGTTTTATACCATCACGGCTGATGAGGCCACAGATAGTTCAAATCAGAAGCAGTTTGTGTTATGCTTGAGGTGGGCGAATGAAAATTTGAATCCTCATGAAGAGTTTATAGGTCTTCACGTAGTCCCAAATATTTGTGCTGATACTTTGGTGGCACGTATTCAAGATGTTTTGATTCGTATGAAATTGTCACTTAAGTGCTATGGTGGAACTAGCAACATGTCCGGAGCAAAGTCGGGCGTGGCAACTCAAATTACAGCGGAAAAACCTAGAGCAATTTTTACTCACTGCTATGAACATTCATTGCAGCTTGCTGTTGGTTATATGATTAAGGACGCAAAAAACCGCAGCGATGTATTACATATCACATTTGAAATTTCAAAACTATTAAAATATTTACCTAAAAGAGAGTCATTGTTCCAAAAATTAAAAGAAGAACTTGCTCCCGAAACACCCGGCTTTCGAACATTGTGTCCAACGTCCAACTAAGTGGACTGTTTGTGCAGACTCCCTTCAAAAAGCTTTTGACAACTGGAAAGTCTTGCAAGAACTATGGGACGACTGCCTGCTAACAAAGTTAGAATCTAATATTAAAGGGCACATCATTGGGGTAAAACATCAAGTGGAACAATTTAATTGTTTCTGTGGTGTGAGCTTAGGGAAGATGTTGCTGAAACACAGTGACAACCTTTCTTGGACATTATAACATTTACACATGTCTGCTGCAGAATGTCAACTGGTAGTAACATGTACATCAAAAGCCTTGGAGGAAATGTGTTCAGATCAGGAGATTTCGTTATTTTGGAAAAAGTGTCAAAAGATGCATAATACTTAGGGAATTAGGGAAGCCTGTGTTACGACGTAAAAGGCAATGTCCAATAAGATATTCTGTAGAATTCCGAATCACTATGGAAGACCAATATCGACAAAATTCCTTCGAATTGCTTGACACGATTGTTAACTGCATCAAAGCGCGTTTTTAGAAAAAAGATTTTCTTAATAGACCGGGTGAAAATGGGGGGTGTGAGTCATGCAAGAGGTGAAAAATTTTCATTGTGATTTTTGGGTTCCTAATACACTATATTTTTAGGATCGTGATGGTAAATGGCTTGAACAGGTGGCAATAATTGACAATTGGCCCTCAAACAGAGGGGTTTTTTTGGCTTTTAACCAATTAACAAGGGATTTTGCTGGAACGTGGAATCACCATGACATCATTAAATTGCAATTACGAAACAAATATTCAGTGAAATTTCATAAAACTTTCAGGAGTAGTCACATATAAGTTATATTTTAGTTTTTTGAAAAAAAATCAAAAAAAATTTTACCCGGGGGTACTTTACAAAAGAAAACCGGGGGTAAAACTCATAAATATGCCATTTTTTAGGAAGTTTTTATCTATATTTTCACTTAGAAATGCTTGGACGCTCTTAAAACAATGAAAACTTATCAGTAATATTAAATTACATAGTTTATAGTCAAAATTTGCAAATAAATGTACTCAGGGGCTAAGAAATAAGGAAAAACCGGGGGTAAAATCCTCAAATTTTGAGTTTTTTTTTACCAAATATCCAACTTACAGTCTTTTACAACATTAAAACACTATGATAATATTATTTTAAATGCTATAAAATTATATTCTCCGTGTGCAAAAATCAATTCTCTTTTTGTCTGGTGTTTTTTTATTATATTTTGTAAAGAACACGATAAAATAAACAAATAAACACAAAAAAATGAACGTCAATATTCTATAAAATTGAATCTAATCATAAGATATTAATTAAGTCAGTCATCTTCATCATCATAACCATCATCTGAATCATTAGCGTTTTCTTCACTCGATGATTGTTCGTCTTCTTCGTCAACATCTCCGTCTTTGTCATAAGTGATATCGCATAAAATTTCTTCAATTTCTTGTGGAAACACATCATCAACCCAATATGTATCACCGTTTGGCAACCATCCATGTTCTGCGATTTCTTCTGCCTCCAAGTGGCTAATTAAAGAAGACTTCCAAATCTTTGCAACAAAGTTAGCACGTTCTATGTGTAAAAACAAAAATGAGTGACAAGGTGGCAGTAAGGCCATGTCGATTACTTTTCCTTCCTTGATATATTTCTTCTCGAAGCATTTTGATCTCACGACGTTTAGCGATCTTTCTCTTGCGTAGCCGTAGATCGTACAAACAAATCGTTCCAGGGCGTGAACCATGCCACCATTCTCGTTAACACCCCAGTTGGATCCCAATAAGCAGAGCGCCTCAACAAAATTCTGATTTTTTGTCATAGCTTTCCAACACATTTTCTTGCCTTTTTTGAAGAAGGACGAAACATAATCATTCCCAGTAAACGCGTGGAATCCGATGAGAGCTTGTTTGGTTCGATCTTCTATTGTGATGTTTTCCATCCAAAATCCTTTCCTTGTTTTCCCTCTCCCGTAATCAAAGTAAAGTCGGCTGCAATCCAATAGTGCAATAGCAAGAACGAGAATATCAGTATCACCAGAATGGGAACGTAGCACTACTTTTGACGAAGGATCCTCTTGCATTCAATGGTAACTGTGTAGAATAACTTTTGTGTCGGCCTCTTCTTGATTCGACGATAATTCCTCTTGGACCACGACACCACCCATAGTGACACAATATGTAACATCTTCTTGTGATATTATCACCATTTGACAACTTAACTTTTCCAAAACCTTTGTGAAGTTTTTACGCAATACCTCTGATATGATCTCAATAAGGCGAGTCTTATTTTCTCCATTCTTCAAGAAGGCAGACAAGTCACGTGGAAGACTTGATCTGGCGATGCAATGATAACCTTTTGACCGGAATCACGTGTGTTTCTTGCTCCTCCTTTAATTGAATTTTTCTGGTAGGTATCAGCAACAACGTCAACTCGTTTGAAGCCTTTTGGAATCGTAGAAACAAAATTTCAGACAAATTCTTCGTATGTTGCAGGAAGATTTGTCATTGTGCGGATAGCTGCCATCAAGTCGATGACGAAGGTTGTTTTATCTTTGATGTTCTTCACAGTATTGTCGGATTTAGGATCTTTCAATGTGACGCCATTAGTCAGCAAAGGTACCAGTTTGCTTTTCGATGTCCCCCTCCTGTTGCCATCTCCTTTAACAAAACACAAAGGTATTGGTGATAACGGGTACGTTAACGCAGCAGCCATGTCGATCACGCGTTCATTTGCAATAGAAAAAGCAAGTAACGATCCCAAGATGTTTCTGTTGACCTCCACGCTACCCTGAAAATGTTTCAACTTCACGGTTGACTTATTCAAAGACTTGAATGGTTTCACGTTGCATCTTGGCAATGTATCATGTAATTTGACATGTTGATTGTTAATCCTCGATCTTACTAATTCTTCTTTCTTGTGTGTTCCATATTGATAGACATCAAGAATATCTAACGCCTTTTCTTCTGCAACTTCCTCTCCCGAAGACAGATTATACAATTGATCATAACCAACACCAAAAGGGTTAATAAACTCCTCTTCTAAAAGTGTTACGACTTTTTTTACTTTCCTTTCACTCAATCCACCAATCTTTTTGCGTTCAATCTTCGCTTCCAAAATTCTTTCCTTGTTTCTTTCACTAACTTCTTTTAATTTTGAGTACACAGGAAGTCCCTTGTAATGGATTATACATCGTTTTCTCATTTTCATTCTTCATTAAATATATATTAATCTGAAAAAAATAATTATTACATCAATAAAATTAAATGGCTCAAAACAAGAAGAAACACTGATTTTTAACGTTTTACCCCCGGTTTTTCGCGCTAAACACCCCCAGACAAAAAGTTAATTGAATTTTTCACACTAATAGGTCTGTGGTATGACAGTAAAAATACTATTATAGTGTTTTAATGTTGTAAAAGACAATAAATTGGAAATATTTGGTCAAAAAACCCTAAATATTGTAATTTTGAGGATTTTACCCCCGTTTTTTTCTTATTTCTTACCCCCTGAGTATATTTTTTTTGCAAATTTTGACTATAAACTATGTAATTTAATATTACTGACAAGTTTTCATTGTGTTAAGAGCGTCCAAGCATTTCTAAGTGAAAATATAGATAAAAACTTCCTAAAAAATGGCATGTTTATGAGTTTTACCCCCGGTTTTCTTTTGTAAAGTACCCCCGGGTAAAATGTTTTTTGATTTTTTTTCAAAAAACTAAAATATAACTTATATGTGACTACTTCTGAAAGTTTTATGAAATTTCACTGAATATTTGTTTCGTAATTGCAATTTAATGATGTCATGGTGATTCCACGTTCCAGCAAAATCCCTTGTTAATTGGTTAAAAGCCAAAAAAAACCCTCTGTTTGAGGGCCAATTGTCAATTATTGCCACCTGTTCAAGCCATTTACCATCACGATCCTAAAAATATAGTGTATTAGGAACCCAAAAATCACAATGAAAATTTTTTAGATCGTACAAACAAATCGTTCCAGGGCGTGAACCATGCCACCATTCTCGTTAACACCCCAGTTGGATCCCAATAAGCAGAGCGCCTCAACAAAATTCTGATTTTTTGTCATAGCTTTCCAACACATTTTCTTGCCTTTTTTGAAGAAGGACGAAACATAATCATTCCCAGTAAACGCGTGGAATCCGATGAGAGCTTGTTTGGTTCGATCTTCTATTGTGATGTTTTCCATCCAAAATCCTTTCCTTGTTTTCCCTCTCCCGTAATCAAAGTAAAGTCGGCTGCAATCCAATAGTGCAATAGCAAGAACGAGAATATCAGTATCACCAGAATGGGAACGTAGCACTACTTTTGACGAAGGATCCTCTTGCATTCAATGGTAACTGTGTAGAATAACTTTTGTGTCGGCCTCTTCTTGATTCGACGATAATTCCTCTTGGACCACGACACCACCCATAGTGACACAATATGTAACATCTTCTTGTGATATTATCACCATTTGACAACTTAACTTTTCCAAAACCTTTGTGAAGTTTTTACGCAATACCTCTGATATGATCTCAATAAGGCGAGTCTTATTTTCTCCATTCTTCAAGAAGGCAGACAAGTCACGTGGAAGACTTGATCTGGCGATGCAATGATAACCTTTTGACCGGAATCACGTGTGTTTCTTGCTCCTCCTTTAATTGAATTTTTCTGGTAGGTATCAGCAACAACGTCAACTCGTTTGAAGCCTTTTGGAATCGTAGAAACAAAATTTCAGACAAATTCTTCGTATGTTGCAGGAAGATTTGTCATTGTGCGGATAGCTGCCATCAAGTCGATGACGAAGGTTGTTTTATCTTTGATGTTCTTCACAGTATTGTCGGATTTAGGATCTTTCAATGTGACGCCATTAGTCAGCAAAGGTACCAGTTTGCTTTTCGATGTCCCCCTCCTGTTGCCATCTCCTTTAACAAAACACAAAGGTATTGGTGATAACGGGTACGTTAACGCAGCAGCCATGTCGATCACGCGTTCATTTGCAATAGAAAAAGCAAGTAACGATCCCAAGATGTTTCTGTTGACCTCCACGCTACCCTGAAAATGTTTCAACTTCACGGTTGACTTATTCAAAGACTTGAATGGTTTCACGTTGCATCTTGGCAATGTATCATGTAATTTGACATGTTGATTGTTAATCCTCGATCTTACTAATTCTTCTTTCTTGTGTGTTCCATATTGATAGACATCAAGAATATCTAACGCCTTTTCTTCTGCAACTTCCTCTCCCGAAGACAGATTATACAATTGATCATAACCAACACCAAAAGGGTTAATAAACTCCTCTTCTAAAAGTGTTACGACTTTTTTTACTTTCCTTTCACTCAATCCACCAATCTTTTTGCGTTCAATCTTCGCTTCCAAAATTCTTTCCTTGTTTCTTTCACTAACTTCTTTTAATTTTGAGTACACAGGAAGTCCCTTGTAATGGATTATACATCGTTTTCTCATTTTCATTCTTCATTAAATATATATTAATCTGAAAAAAATAATTATTACATCAATAAAATTAAATGGCTCAAAACAAGAAGAAACACTGATTTTTAACGTTTTACCCCCGGTTTTTCGCGCTAAACACCCCCAGACAAAAAGTTAATTGAATTTTTCACACTAATAGGTCTGTGGTATGACAGTAAAAATACTATTATAGTGTTTTAATGTTGTAAAAGACAATAAATTGGAAATATTTGGTCAAAAAACCCTAAATATTGTAATTTTGAGGATTTTACCCCCGTTTTTTCTTATTTCTTACCCCCTGAGTATATTTTTTTTGCAAATTTTGACTATAAACTATGTAATTTAATATTACTGACAAGTTTTCATTGTGTTAAGAGCGTCCAAGCATTTCTAAGTGAAAATATAGATAAAAACTTCCTAAAAAATGGCATGTTTATGAGTTTTACCCCCGGTTTTCTTTTGTAAAGTACCCCCGGGTAAAATGTTTTTTGATTTTTTTTCAAAAAACTAAAATATAACTTATATGTGACTACTTCTGAAAGTTTTATGAAATTTCACTGAATATTTGTTTCGTAATTGCAATTTAATGATGTCATGGTGATTCCACGTTCCAGCAAAATCCCTTGTTAATTGGTTAAAAGCCAAAAAAAACCCTCTGTTTGAGGGCCAATTGTCAATTATTGCCACCTGTTCAAGCCATTTACCATCACGATCCTAAAAATATAGTGTATTAGGAACCCAAAAATCACAATGAAAATTTTTCACCCCCCCCCCCCCGCCCCCTTATTTTCACCTGGTCTATAACTACTATGCTAAACTTCTTATGGCTTGCAGCAAAAGGCGAGCCGTTTGAAGAACATATGTCATCAATCTGCGATTTTTATGAAGATGATTTGAACAAAAATAATCTTGAACTACAGCTATCGTTGCTCGGAACGCTTTTTCAAGATCTTAACATGGCTAACATCGATGTACCATTAATAATAAAAGAAATGCGCAAGTTGTTGAAAGCACAGAAAGTTTTTTTTTTCAGAAGTTGTAACTTTGATCAAGTTACTTTTGCTTGCTCCAGCAAAAAATGCTGTTAGTGAAAGGTTTTGTTCAACTGTCAGAAGAATTTTAAAGTACCTTCGCACCATCAAAATAGACTTAACCATTGTATGATTTTAAATACCTATAAAGAAGCGCTCGAAGAACTTAATTTAATAGACATAGCAAACGAGTTCTGCGGGAAAACGACACAAGATTAAAAACATTTGGAAAATTTGTTGATAAAGACATTCCCCAGCAATTTCGTAAGAAGATGTCACTAACGAGACAAACTCTGTAACTTGTACTTTTTACTGTCTTTAAACAATGTTTAATAAAACTCCAGAACGCATTTTGCATCCACGATTCTCCTCTACTTAGCAGATGATTTTTCTTCTGAGCAAGAGTTGAGAAAGTGAGTGCACTTATTGCAGTAGAAGAGTGCGTTTTGAGAATATTTTTTCTGAAAGTTTATACTCAAAAAGCGAACTTCCACTGTGATGTTTCGCACTTAAGAAACCTACTAGTAACCTTAATTTTAAGTCATCTGTGGTTCTGTGAAGGCCCAAAATTGCAAAGTTTCTGACCCTACTTGGGATACTTACAGCGCCTAACATCTATGGAAATGCATGTTTCTTTAAAATGAATCTTATATATTCGTCGGTTTTAAATTATACAAATACAGAACATGACATGATTTGGCACGACAACAAGCTCTCTGTTAGCATATTTCATGTATTTGCCGTTAACTTTCATGTATTTGCCGTTAACTTTCATGTATTTGCCGTTAACTTTCGGTCTTTTAAGGCTGCTTTATTATAGATTTTGATTCCCTCAGTTGCGCTGTATATGTTGTAAGTGTATCATATTTGCATCCAAGTTAATGTTCGGTTCAATTACAGCACAAATAAATTCACAATTGGGAAATTATAACACATCTTTTTTCAAAATCAATATATATGTACAACTACATTGGATTCATTTCTAACAGCTAACACCCACGAAAGAATATTAATACAAAATTACAATGGCAATATTAGACAAAAAGAGAACAAACTTTTTGAGGTTTACGGCATATTCCCGGGTTTAGTAACCTCTTACGCCTCTAAATTGACATCAAGTTTTTTTTAATAGATTTGATTCTTTCTTGTGGAACATCATACTCAAAAGAACAGAGAAAGAATAGGGAAGGTTGAGAATATTTTCGAACAAAATAAATTTCTCAAACTTTCAGCCATATACATATGTTTGACTGTCAGGTAAAAAGGACACCAAATCATGTTTAATGTGTTTGCTATGTTGTATACACAATGTAGTAATTTTCGCGTTATTGTGATCAAACATCTCAAACGTGTGATAGAAATAATTCGATGAAATTTCAAAAGTAATTTCAGCAGCAACTGTCATGTTACTGATGAAAATAGAAAGTAACTTGCAGAAAATGTAAACAAATGGAGCATAAACAAATTTCAGATTAAAATAACTAGTTTTATAGTAAGGAAAATACAGTTAAAAAACTTCAGCTTTTATTTGATTTGTAAAAAATGCTTTTACGGTCTTTTGTCAAAGCTTTTTTAACTTCATATTTGTTATTTGGTGGAATAAGCTGTGGCTATTAAGAAGAAATGGCTCACTGGGTGTCTTTCCTACAAAAGATTTGTAACAACAGAAAGAAAAAGATGACAATTACCACAACTGACAGAAAAATCCAAAGAATAAATTCAAACCACAAAAAACCCTGACCAACAACAAATAAATGGTGAGAATATGTCCAGTCAGACATAAAATCAACTGCCCAAAATATACACGTTGCCACATACGAGATCAAAAATACGTTTATAAAGAAACCGACATAGCCGTTCACTTCATCAGGCCACAATTTCAAACAATGATAAATGACAAAATAAACAGCAAATAATAGCAAAACCCAATACAATTTGATAATCGGGTCGAACACAAAAACGTCGATTGCGCCGAGGCAAAGGTTTCGGTACAGCGTCCAAAACATTCCCAATCTTCTCAAAAACATCCATACAGCATGGCAGCAGCTATTGTTTCCATTGTCGTTCGGTGTATTTAAGTTGCTAAATACGTGATATAAAGTATCGTTGACTTTGTCATCAGCGTTAACTTCAACATTAACGTTACTCTCACCAATGTTGTTATGCCCAGTGGACCTCATTTCTACACTTTTATCTGTGTTGGTCATTCTTGCATTTCCAGTCCAAAAAACGATAAATAAAATTCCAATAGGAAAGAAAGGTACTGCTGACATTGCAGCGGGGATTCCGATCTTCTTTTTCCTCAACATGAAACTTACTATCTGCAACCATATAGGCAAAAAGCCACATGAATTTGCAAAAATTATGCAAAAAAAAAAAGCTGTGATGATGATCGAACGATATTTGCATCAACATGCAATCCACCAACGTCCGCTGGATTCAACAGATGAAACAGAAATTTGGAAGTGCTTATG
This sequence comes from Turritopsis dohrnii, assembly GCA_027922465.2. Taxonomy (NCBI): domain Eukaryota; kingdom Metazoa; phylum Cnidaria; class Hydrozoa; order Anthoathecata; family Oceaniidae; genus Turritopsis; species Turritopsis dohrnii. Next base: position 523,111 of record BQMF02000225.1, on the reverse strand, counting down.
TAAACCAGAAAATAAAATTTTACCAAGGTCCGAAACATTTTATAAGTCAATCCATCCATTGTTTGGTTCTTACTTATCAAATAGATCACCCAGCTTGCAAAAAGTAGTGCAGCCAATACACTAGCTACAAGGATCAAAGGATAAACCAAGTTAGACTTAGTTGTGGCATTTTCATGTAAACAAGGTTTCAAAGTCTTTTCTGGTCCACTTATTGATGTACCCAAAACAAGATCCACTACAGGTTGAATTGGAGATAAATCAAGATAGCGATTAGGTGATTGCACATGCAGGAGAAAAATAATTTGGTAGCAATATATAACTTGCATGGCAATGTTTCCGTAGTCTATATCAATTCCATGGTCATTATTTTCATTGTAACCTAGAAAACTTTCTTTCAAACGTGATAAAATCTCTCCACCAAACAAAAGAGACAAAATCACGAAAATTACCAGCAGGATCATAAGAAACCAAGTTACTCCAATGGAGGTTTTACTGCAAGGTATACAAGCAGTAAGCAAAAACCTTTCAGCATATCCATCAATGCACTGTCCGCACATCGTACCTTTGCGATTGAAATTACAAGTGTTATAGGAGGTACATGGATTTCCGTGGTTAGAGCAGCATTTATTTTCAAAGCAAACATGAAATTTTACGTGTCCATTGGTCAGTCGTTCTCCCCAAAAATTATCTGCGCTGATCAATCCAGTACTTGGATTACATCTTCCACCCTCTGGACAGGCTGAACATTCTATATCAAAAAATGATTCCTGATATGTGTTATTTTTTATATGCTCGTAAGCTCCAGACAAATTGTAAGTATCCTTATGGCATGGAACACAATAGTACATCAGCATCTTATAGGCCATTTGTGTTTGATTCCTTGCAAGCAAAGTTGATTTTTTCCGAATGTGATTGTTAGGTGGACATTGTATGTAGAAGTCCTTTCTCAATGTGACGGTTCCTTTTGAAGTTTGATAAAATATGACATCATCGACAGTTGTGCTGTTGGCAAGAAGTGTAACATTTTCCAAATTTAAAAACCCATTAGAATAAATCAGATCCCCCGATAGTGATGATGCTTTCGCTCCAATTATTGTTGTATTGAAAATGTAAAGAGATTTTTGGGCTATTTGGGCTAATGGAGCTGATTCATGGCCATGTCTAATAGCACCACCAAATGTGCTGACGTGGTTATCGCTGAAATAAGAATTGTATATATTTGCATCGGCAAGATTGACAATGGCACCTCCATCATGATGTGTTCTGCCTTGTTTTGATGGATAATATTGCTTCAATGTTTCTGAATGAACTATATTGCTTGTAAATGTACATTCATATACTAAAACAGGCGAATTACTATTTTGGAAAAAGCATGCTGCACCACCGTCTGCAGCTTTGTTATGAAGAAACTTTGAATTGGATAACAACACTGAGTTTGCTTGTGTGACATATAACGCTGCTCCTAACCATGCTGTGTTGTTTATGAATTGTGACCTTTCGATATTGACATTCACAAAACTTCCATCAACTAATATGTTTGGAACCAGCTTGTCGGTATTATTAAACTCAATTACATTTTCAAATCTGCAATTGGACACATTAAGATATGATGAATTTGAGGAAGTGCTGTTCACTTGTATAGAGGTGGATATTCCATCAAATGTGGTGTTTTTAACAATGGCATTGCATTTGCCAACATCACATTCCATTTGTATAGCAATATATTGTTGATTATTGTCTTTCGCACCAGTAAATTGAGATCCAACTACGTATAAGCTCGTCCATAGAAGTCGTGTTGTTATATCAAAGACTCTTCACAGTTAATGAAAGTTGAGTACTCGACATTTAATGATAAAACATGAACTTCAGAGTTAGGAAGAACTTTAAGCACTTTTGTAGCATTACATACCGAACAGTTTGTTATGCTGAAGGTCAAATTTGATTTCGGTTTAATGGTGGCTATGCCAATTGAATGGAAGTTTATAGAACTGATGTATATTGATTTCAATTGATGGACATTGAGATGAAGTAGGAAGTCCACATTGTTTGTAGCTGTTATTTCTGGATTGTGTGTGGAGATGTTCCATTTTGTAAAACACAACCATTCAACATATGGTAGATAAATTTGTTCTGTTATGATGTAAGTTGATTGATTCTTATCTCCTCCATCAAGATAGATCGTAGTATTACGTATTGGAATGTGCTTTAGTGCTGTTTGCAAGCTGCTACATGGCTGATTTTCTGAGCCACAGGGCCAAATATCAGTTCCATTCCTTTCTGCTGAGAGTGACACAAATACGTCAGTGCCAGTTGATACTAAAATGATATCCATCAAAACAGTGTATTGTTTCTAAATTCTATTACTTTCACCGTCACAGATCAGAAAGCAAGAAAAAAGATTTAACAAATTGTTATTTGATCGTATATCAACAAAAAAATTCATTATGAAATTGGATGCTTCGCATGGTAACATGGTCATTCATTTATTTTACATATACGCCAAATTTGCAATTTACCTTATGGGAAAAATTTCATTCAGCAGTTGCTTTTGAAATACAGCTACACTACAGCTACACTAAAATCGCTGAGCCCCATAGACAATATTTTTATTGTAGTTTTTCTGCCATGTGGATTCATTTGATCAACAACCTCTTTCTAGAATATCATTGATAGAGGTCCCTTTCATTTCAACCATAGAGGTAGAAGTAGACCTTGTGGGATGACCTATAAAACCGACGTGTTAATATACTTATCGTAATACTGTTTTGATCCATCCTGAGACAGTTGACTTCCTTATGCAGCTTTATATAGCTTAACAAAAGTTTAGTTTCCCTTTTGTTTTTTTTCTTTTCGCATCATACAAACAGTATTTTATATTAGGACTTTCAGGGCATTTTTTATTTGTGCGGATTAGTTTTTAAAAGTTTCTAGCCTTCCTAAAACTGGAGATATTTAAATTTTGTATGCCTAATTTAGGGTAATTTTGGACATAAATTTGAATGGAAATTGCTGCGATTTTTGGCACAAAGACGGAGGTCATGTTACATAAAATGTGCAATAACACAATAGTTTTGATGCTGAATTATTTAATATAAGATTTTTAAAGTGTATTTCAGTGTTTACTAAATCTATGCTATATAATGCAACGCATTTTGCCTCAACGATTTTAATGATTGGGTCCTAGGACCGGGACCCAGACCAAAACCTACAAGAAGATGCTGGATAAGAAAGGTTGAAAGGTATAAGCAGAATAAAAATTGTCAAATAGACATTAGCAAGCCACGCCCATTAGAAATATGTACCTTATATACCAAGACCCTGCAACCTGGACCCCGTAGGCTTGTTTGGAAAAGAATCTTATTTGAACGATGTTACTCCACTAAAATTGTCAAATAGACATTGACGAGCCACGTCCATTAGAATTATATACCTTGTAAAGCAAGACCCCGTAACCTGGACATACTTCTGAGTGTTATTTTGCTATCTTGTTATTTTGTTATCTTTCTTTTTAATATATACAATGTTAACTAGTAACATATATGCCACACTCCATGGACTTTCATATGACCTGTTTATGACCTGTCCCTACCACCAAGACCAAGGATTCGATCCATGTCTCCAATATTTTGATTGTGGCTTTACAACTAGACTCAGGCCGTAGTACCACTGAAGTGATATTTGTGTGACAAAACAAAGTTTTATGTCACTGTTAAAGATTGCAAAACCGATGTCTAATAGCCCTTCCCACATGAAATACATGCAAGGAAAAGGCCCCAATACCGGGACACATGATGAAACCTTGTTTCTAACTCCAAAATTGGTGATTGTCCTTATTGGTTTTATCAAGAACACAATAATGAACAGTTAGAATTATCTTTTTGTCAAATAATGCAAAACAACAAGAACAGTATTATTATTATAACTATAAAGTCAGTGACCACTGATAGCAAGAAATGAAATTTAAAATGCTTGAGTTTGGATTATTTTCTTTCAAAAACAAAAATGTCTAAAAGATGGAAATTGGAAAAATATAAATAGTATACAATACAGAAATATTCAGCTTCTTCTGTCACTGAAGAATTCTACAGGGATCGAAGAGGCGAGTTTAAACTTTTTGACTGGTTCTTCTAATGATGTTTTAGAGGAAAACAGCTAAAAAAAGACACAGAAAAAACAGAAAAAAGCAGAAAAAATCTTTTCATATATATAAAATAACACACAGCAATTGCTATATTAGGCGCAGTTTGTAAACATAGAATTTGCAGTACTGACAAAAGTATTTGTCCAGAAAAATGGAAACCAAAATAATCATTCACGACATAATATATATATCCCCCTTCTCAAAATCTAAATGGGAAAAACACAAATTTCGTCGAACTCATTATCATACTTTATTTAAAATTAGGTGCATCTTGAATATTTATTGCCTTCGTCAACTGTAAAGAATGTTTCTATGTTTCTTTGTTCTTTTTACACACAATGACTTTTCCAACGAAAGGTTTTGGGTTTAAAAACTTGAATTCAAGGAAATTCTTAAGCAAGTCATTCTCCTGCTTGTCTGTTAACTCTTTCATTTGATAATCCTTTATTTTTTGCATAAGATTATTTTTCTGTTGGAAAACTGCTTGCTCTTTTCCGATCAAGTCTGCTGCACTCCTGATCTGATGTTTACAACTTTGAAATTCTCAAGTGGCTCATGCCAAGCCAGATTTACATGTTTACCTGCAGCCTGCAGCAGATGTGATCTGACTGAAACATTTAGGACTACATTTGGACATAATTAATCACATCTATCTATAGATTTTTTTTTTTTTGGCATGTTTTTCAAGAATGATTTTAAGAAAGGTGATATTTGTAATGTGTACACCTATTTCAAAATAAACCAGCATCAAGTATGTAATTATGCGAGTAATGGCCAAATTTTATTTGACAATAGCTACTTACATGAGTTGAAAGAACATTTTTTGTCCTTTCATAGTTGAGGTGAGCCATTACTACATAGTTCGCAAAAAACGTATTTGACAATCAAAACAAATTTATATCGCGAATAACTTTTGTTGTGATGACTTTCCGATCATGGCTCACTTGAATTATAAATTTATAGGTACCTTACAAGCCCTAGCAACCGGAACTACTGCTTTAACTGCTGTCAAAGGGCCCATACTTGAATTTCAAATTAGGCACTCTTAAAATAATTTTTCCGAAAATGCAACTTCGCACGCTACGCATCTCTCAGGCGGAGCTAGCTGGACACAGATTTTGTCACGTGACTGAACATCCTATTCATATATGTAAATTTACACTATTTGAAATTCAAGCAAGAAACTATATTAAAATTACATAAAATCGTTTAATGATATGCAATCGACTCGGAAATTCCGATTTCTTCTATCTTTGTCGCCGATGTTCTAGTGCCTCGGATGAAGTGATGGCAGATTGTGTCAAGGCAAACGAGATTTTTGTGCGCAACCAATTTGTTACCTCCGAGAAGAGATCGTAATTTTTGTCTGATAAGTGTGTTGCAGGTGCAAATAGAAAGTGTTGAGCCTCTATCTCCATACCCCCGTTTGTCGTAAGGATCAGCGGAAGTATCCTGTCGTTTTAGGATCTTTTCTTTTCTCTCTCGTTGATGGTAAAAGCGTTTTTCAGACTTTGGTTTGCGTACCTCTGAGCGAAGGCATTGACTATCTTTACGTCGAAGATTGCTCGTTGGCCACGCGTCCAAAAGCCTGAAGCATTGTTGTCTGCTCTTGCACCGTCAGTCATAATGGTACGACGAGCAAGTTGTTCTCCACTCAGGGGTTCCAGTGCTGGTACAATTACCACATCTTTCTTGACCTCTCCTATAATGGCTGCAATGGTATCTCTCAGCTCAATGTGCCTTTGGTACACAAAACCACCCTTCGGACATGAAAGCGCATGATCTATAGTGAAAGATTTCCCACAAGCGCAAACAGATGTTAAGTGCTTCAAATCCCACCTGTATCTCAGTGCAATTGCATCAAAAAATTCTTTTTTTGAAAGATAGAAATTTTCAGATTGAAGCGGCAAAGTAGTCAACCAATTTGATGCACCTTTCATCTGGACAAGGTCGTTTGTTCTTTTCTCTTGTTCTGACATTGTTTCTCGTACATTTTGTAGTTGTTGTTGCCTTCTTAAACTTCAGCGTTTCTTTATGTTAATCTTAATTGAAGGATTGTTCTATGGGAGTTCTGCCTATACAAATTTGGGTTCTCTTTTAGGGTTTTTTTTTCTTTTAGGAAAAAAGCCAGGGCTTTTCTGTTATAGGCCTTACAATAGAAGTTGGGCTTTATTAGGGAAGTATAAGATACAAATTATTTATAATGGCAAAGATGTTCCGGGAGAAGCATTCCTTACAGAAACAAATGATTGCTTTTTGTTACACATTAATCAAGCTGAAATACTTTACATTCAAAATAACTATATTCTTTAAAATACTTAGCCCTAAAACTTCAAATACGTAAAATATAAGTACTATAGGTAGAGATTAACGATGTCATGGACCTGAAAGTTTCCCTAACGTAAATCAGAAGGTCTACGATATGATACATTTCTTTAGTGATAATAAATGATACTGGTCCGGCAGACGAAGCCTTCCTAAATTTAAAATGTCACACTTTTTTCACAATATAAGAGAAAGTAATTGAAAAGATAACTTTCATAATAGTTTTCTAATCTCTACAACAATTCCAATGTTATGTTACATATAACACATTTTAAGACAGCCTTAGACTATCAACAATGCAGAAAGTAAAGCGAGAAGAATGAGCAATTGTCGCCTCAGCTTGAAAAAGTTTGAGATAGCTGAGATAAATCTTTTATACTAAAAGACATTTCTACTATATCTTGCTAATGAGAATTGTAAATCTTTTGTAACCAACCGGATGTGTTACTTACATGCCAACAAAGTCAAAATGTAGAAAGAGTTGTCTGCATTGTAGTTGAGCTTGTCTAAACTTGTCTTGCGGCTTTTTGGTAATGGTAAATAAAACAATGAAAATGAAGAAGAAATAATACCGGTGATCTGTACATAATATAATAAATTAGAAGTAGAAGTATAATAATATATGAATGAAACTATTACAACATCCCAACAGTTAGTTTACTATTGCCATGTGCGCGTTTCCTTCGAAATATGACCCAAAACTTTTATCCCGTAAAATTTTATGAACTAAAAATTTGGATTGTTTTATTTGTTTAACCAAATAATCATGGCGTATTCAATGTCACTCAAAAAAGTGTAAGAGTCCGGGTTATGATATTTGTTTTCAGTTTTACGAGACGGTTAGGTTACATGCATGCTTTTCTCCTTTAAAGGACTAAATGACTGAACACTAACTGCACCTTGCATAATAGCCAGCTTCGAGTATAAGAGACCTTCCGGAAAACTTTTTCTGAAATTTTCTGAAAAATGTAACGACTTGAGACTGCAGTTACTGGTGCTAACGTTATGCGTTATATGAAACTCTATGTGAAACCAATAAAATCAAGATGTAATATATTTTCCTACATCAGAAATTTATAATAAACAATGCAAAATACATAAAGTCAAAAAACAATGTTGTGAATAATTTTGATTGAATCCCAAAAAATTCCAAAAAGATTGATTAGCACTCAAACATATTATATTACCCCAAAAATATAATACCAAGAAAAATGATATGCTTGGATTTACCTAATACAGAAACATTGTTATTGATTGGTCTCTTATGATTTAGAAAAATATCTTGTTATCTTATTCTTTTGATCGGAACTTTTTATCCCAGTAGATTTCCTTTTCTTTCGACTGCCATTTTTTCTGCTTCCACAATCTTGTGCAATCGGAAGTTGTGCGATTTCCTTCCATGGATGTCTACTGCTTGTTTTATCTACAAGGCTGGTTGAATTGTCTCGTACTTTTATAACTTTTAACCACATCTTTCTTTTGCCAGGCATTGTTAAAAAATATGCAAATCTTTCGTGGAGGGCTGCAAGAGAGGCTTTAGCGATGAAAGAGGTATGACTGGAAATACACTTACTGTTGGTTTTTTCTTGAATGATGTCGTGTACATTCTCTATTGTATTCGTATCTATTTCTCCTTTTCTCGCTTCTTCAATAATTGCTACGAATTTCTTTTTCGTACAGAAAGATTTCCCCGTAGCAGTTGCGGTAATTTTATCTATAAATCCTTCCTCCTTCAATATCTTAACAACTTTGTTATCATTAAAGTCACTATCCTTGAAGGAGTAATTAAGCTGACACCGAGTAAATTCTTCTAAGTCGTCGTACTTATTTGTGCACGATGCTATACATACAAAAAACTCAAGTTCGTTACTTAGCATTTGTTTGAGAAACGTTTCTTTATCAGGAGCGATATATTTCTCGACTTCCCGCTTTGTTAACTGACGGTGGACAGAATTTGATTCTGCAGTTGCAACATCAAAAAACTTCTCGAATATGGTGTTCTCTGAAGATGAGGTAACGGCACTCCAAATCTCTTCACCACAAACTTGAACTTGTGAGCAAACGTCTCGATACGCACTTGCATCAAATCCCTTTTTAACATGCAGTAAATATGCCTTTTGTTTGTCCTTATTGTATGCCATGACATCAAAAAGCTCAATATAATGGATGTTGACATCAAGTACACGGTCTCCAACAATATACTTCCAATTTGAATTTGAGCAATAGCAATTTGACAAATGATATAACTCATTGTAATCACCTTCGCTCATCGGTGTATGCATGCGTAAATACTGGATCAACTTTACGGGACATATTCCAAGATTTAAGTTATGAATTTTGCTCCATGTTGTTTTAGTAAGAAAAGGTGAACAAACCAGGAATCTGTCAGAGTCTTTGTCACGTTTTATTAAATTACGACATGTTTGTAACATTACTTGAGCGATTTCATTAATGACTTTGTCTTCTTTTGCGGCAAGCTCAAAAAAGGCATGTTTCCTTTCTTCCTTGCTCATTTTGCTCACTTCCTCTTTTAACGTTTTGCGAATTTCACTTTCTTTATCTTTGTTATTGAATTTTATGAGAGAAAGCAAGTCATCAACAGGTTCACTGACAGATTTGTCTTTCAGTTTTTTGTCGATCGCTTCTTCCTTCAAGTACTTAGAAAGATTTTGCTTTAATTCTTGCTGATTAGAAGATTGCTGAAGAGCTTGTTGAATCTTTAACATAAATGAATGTTTAGCTTTCTCCCCGAAATTTTGCATGCCACTGCATTTCAAAATTGCTTCACCTAATACGGACCTGGGTAGAATATGGAGATTTTCATTCAGCAACTGGCCATCATGCCCGTCAGCTTCTCCTTTTCCTAGAAAATCATTTCCCTCAGGATTGATTAGTGGTGAATCTGTTGTCAAAATTTTCTCTATATCTTTTATTTTCTGCTTAAATTCTTCACTCGTGTCTTCGCTTGTAATACTAGTTGTGTGCTTTAGTAGTTCCGTTAGTGAAACTGTTGGTGGGCATTCTTTATTATGTGATGTGCACCAAGGAAGTACACTGGGCTGTTCTTCGTCATTCATGCTTTTGTTCGTCATTAATGTTTCTTGAACTGCTGTTATAAAGAATTTCAATAGCTGCAAATGGAAATCATTCTTAACTTTATACCAATGACTGCCGTATTTAAAATAACAACCAGCCATGTCACTATCAGAGTCGTCCTTTGGAAAACAAGTGTCATTTACAATGTCGCCGTCGTCGTCAGTATCTTCCAATCGCAAGTGAGCTATCAAAAGATCACCAAGAGATCTTTCTTCATACTGATTAGTGGCATAATCATAGTAAACTAATTTAATTTTTCCAATATCGTCTTCATTCTTTAGTTTTGTTTCCACTGAATCCAAGACTTCTCTGACTGTAATCCCTTTTCCTCTCATTTTCCACAAACCACATTTCCATCGAAGAGGCGAATCATTGAATTTTAATTCAACATCAGCACTGTCAAAGAAATCTTGACGCTCATGCACAAGGAAATTGTCCAATTTGAATCGATTTGGATCTTTGCCATTTTGAAAAGCATTAAAAAGTTCTTTCAACAAATTTGCATTTAATTTCTTTGCATTTATAAAACTTTCGATGTAAGTTAGAAAATCCCAAGATGTGTTTTTTACGTCACTATCATTATTTGTAGAAATTGAGGCGTCTATAAACTTTAGGAGGTCAAACCTTTTTAGATTTCTGGCTGAGAGCTTTACCTGCCCAGCTTGTATGGTAACCAAACAATTATTTTCGATATTGCAATGCTCACGTAGTTGCTTGCCATATCCATCGCTACAGACATTTCCCTCCAACTGTCTGACAACGCCATATCTTCTCATTACATCTGATTCATGGAAAGAGATTAAATCTGCATAACGCATAGTTGTTACACCAGTGGTTCTTCCCAGCAGGAATTGAGCGCTTATTGCTTTGATTTGCTTTGGATTTAAAAACGTTTTTGTGAATAAATGGGGAAATTTAGTATTTCTTAATTTATATAACTTCGTCCAAGCATTACTTTTTTTTGATTGCAATAATGCATAAACTTTGGTGCCATTGTTAGATTTCCAATAACAGAATTCCATATCACCATTATTGATGTCAGTTCGAGATTTAAAACAACCGATTGTCACAACATCACATAGAACTGAACGTTCGTTTCCATCTTCTGTAAGAATTGTTTCTTCACCAAATTTGCACGTAATTCCGTTTCTTTCTTTGTCACCATTTTCACCTTTGTCACCTTTTAGATAAGATAAAACTTGTTCCACTTCCAGGGTTTTAGGAGTTCTTATTTGCACTACCGTGATAGAAGCATTAGATTTTTCCTCGTCCATGGGATCCATTGCTATCTATGGAAAATATTTATTGAATAAAAAGATGAATGAAACGTATAAGGCGATTTTTAGGTGACATATTGTTTATAAATGTATTGTTTTTTCTCTCGATAAATCCTTTATGCTTCAACAAATAAAACCAAGCTGTTGATTGCCGATTTTCATACATATCCTGAGTGGAAATACGGTGGCTCATATCTCCCACCCATGTTGAGCTGCTGAATAAGGATTTCTACTGTGCAGAAGTTAGATCTCTACTGTACAATAGGGGTACTACCCTTATTATAAAGCATCTCGATACCTGAAGCATATGAGATATTGTGTGATTATTATGAGGGTGAGTTTGTTGTATAATCTATGATCGTTTGAAAGTAATAACAACTTCTTAGTATCTTTATTCTTTATGCAATCAGAAGAATACCACAGGAAAACGTGTATTGTCCCATCTTTCCCCTCTTACAAAAAAGTCAGTCATTACCGATTGAAAAAGCTGTTTCTGTGACAGTAAGCAATAGCTCTAATCCACTTCGTATACTACTACATAGAAATCGTTTTACCGCGCATTAAGAAATGCTTTGCTGCGCAGTAGCAACAAACGCACTCCGCATTAAAAAATAGTCTAGACATTCTATTACTGCGCAGTAAGTTTGTTGCTACTGCGCAATAAACTTAGAAATCGGTATATGTATGACTTACTGCGCAGTATAGATATTACTACTGCGCAGTAGAATCATGACTACTAACCTGTTACAATACAAACATTTTCTGCTGATGTATTGCTCTGATCATTTTGATGATGAAGATGTTTTGTTGACATTTGCACTTACTTTTGATATCAGATTTTGAATTTATTATAGATTTCTCCATAGGGCGAAATATATGTTAGAATCGGCATTTCCTCCTCCTCCTCCGTTCAATTTTATAGCTGCAGTTCAGTATTGAACTCTGGCCTACCCAAGGTAGATAAGAATGGAGCCTAGTTCTCAGTAAAGTTGCACGCCATCTTTTTTTAGTCAGTGCAGTTAGACAGTGGAAGATTTTTGCTTTCTGCTAGCTTTTTTGAGATGATTCAAAACGTTAAATGATGGAAATAAATTGTTTAAGTGTTGTGCTAAAAAGTTTTGTAAAAACATTTTGAATGGACATGTGAAAAACAGAGAATAAACGTGATATCAATGTCATGGATGTTTTGTTCGGTTTTGCTGATAACAATGTAGCTATACCTATACAATGATTGGTAATTAAATGCTTGGAAAGCATTGAAGCTGTGATTTCAATGCAAAAATTCATTATTAAAAAGCCAGACTGAAGATTTATTTTTATGAAAACATGCACACAATCATCATGATGAAGGAAACCTTTTCTTCTTTGTGGAGAACAACACCAAACAACAACACCAAATCAAAAACTGCATGTGGAAACGTGATGTCGTATATGCCAAAAGAAGTTTAGAAAACCAATTACGTATAATACTTTAGAAAAAACAAGTGTGTTTCCTGGATACCTAGTCATTCAACATAACAACAGAAACAGTTTGCTATGAATGAATTCCATGATCACGTATATAACTGTTTTGATATTATATACAATTTTTTATTTTGAAAAATTAACATACTGTCAATTTTCCTTATGAACAACGAATGTAAATCAAAACACATTCTAATAAATAACAGTCTGTAAACTAAATCAAGCCAGGACAGAAACTTCTACTTTTCAGCTATGCAGTATTATTCCTTACAAATTTATATTTTCACAACCGAAATCTGTTTTTTTCATTTGGGATTTACAATAAAGATCTCTTTATCACATAATAAATAATGTGTGAACATATTTTTTTGAAAAAGACATGTTTATTCTAAATATATACATGCTTTGTTTTGTAAGAACAGTTTTATAAGAACACAAGCCTCAGATTTAGCCAAAAATAAGAACAACATTAAGAACAACCTGAGACTCTAGTCACTGTTCCAAAAATCAAGAACAGCCTGAGCCTGAATTTTCGTGTAAAATAAGAGCTGTTCAAGATGTGAATTTTTTCTCGAGCAGTCGTAAATAGTTTCTAAGTTTATTATTTTCGTATTCAGGCTGGAACAGCCTCCAGGGTAGATTTTACTGGTTCTTATAAAGAAAGAGTGTACTTCGATTTAATTTCATAAATTGTCATTTTAGCCCTTCTTTTTTTTGAAAATACTCTTCTTTCTTTACACGTAATATTTTGTTAGCAGAGATTGGGTTCTGATTGCCTTTGATAGTTATTTGCTTATATGTCTATCTCAAAGTATTTTTAATATTATATATTAGTAGTATTGGCATTAGGTTTTCTTTTTTTCTTTTGTAAACCTGTATACAAATTTGATTGTATGTTTAAGTTTTATCCGAATTACAAAAAGCAATTGTTATTTTGAATTACATTGTTTCCTTTGATTTTATGGCATAAAGGATAAGGAACTTGTCAAGAGTCAGCAAGAATAAAGATTTATTATGACAGAATTGTTTTAAACAATGATGTGGTTGCTAATATTCAGTTGCTTACGGGGAAATGTTAAGTAATTTCAGTCATAGTTTTTACCTATGCCCATAGTAACTTCACAGTCACTTTTTAACTTCTCCGCAAAAATTGTAAGAGAAACTTTATCGTTTTTTTACCACGAACATCTTCATTTCAGAATAAGTTCAAAATAAGTTCTTTTCTGGTATTTTTTATCTGAGATTCAGGCTTATGAGTTACATCTTTGTAATTATTTAATGATACATTTTTCTTATGGTTATCAATGCGTACAATGATTGACAAAATTTTCGTAAGTTAGGGGAAATATATAGTCGCATTTTTGCGAATTTTGTTTTTAATCTGCACAGGGTTTTGCATTTACGCAAACTTTATTTTCTAATGTAGTTATAGGGATTAACTTGGTAGAGTTGTACTTGCGGGCACTTATTTGAAAGGAGTCCTAATATGAGCGATTTCAGTACTTAAAACAATTTGGCTGTATTTTGAGGCGTGCTGTAGTATTTCGAGACTAGTCATGCAAGTGTGAAGCACGTCCATCTCGTTTTCTACAATCCCGGACAAAGATTGTCACAAAACTTTAAGTTGGAGCTTGAATTGTTCCCCTGCCCCTAACATCAATGTTGAACACGTTTTGGCTGTCCTATGGGTACAGCACAACATTGATTGTTGGGGGGAGGGCCAATTTACATTTATTTTTAACTTTTGCCACATATTTTTTTCCGGGATGTTGTGTTTCTTTGACTGCCGTAGATTTTCCTTGATTTCGCATAATAGACCTGTCCCCAATTTCACCATTCCTCGTTTCTTTATTTTCTATTATTTTACTAATCACATATCTTAAAGTGAATAATATTACCCATTATCTCCAATCTTGTAGGGCAACTGAAATCGATAATAATGAAAAAAAAGACATGATTTTAAATAAAGCTTTCATAAAAACCTTCATGAAAATTTGTCCAATTTTGGTCAAATCTTAAAAGATGACTGTCAAATTCCCAAATCATCATTTTTTAATTGCGCTTTCTTCAAAATGAAAATTGAAGAACTGTTGAAAGATGGTCTAAATTATGTACAAATTACAAATTTGATAATAGCTTCATGCAAACATTGCACAACATCGTTCATAACTTAGACTGCTCTACTAGGAGGAGGAGGAGGAGAAACTCGGGTATACTAAAGACTTTACCACGAATGTCCCAAATTCAAATCTTTAAAATCAGGTCATTACTTGCTGGCGTAACTATAAGACCGTGTTTACACGGTAATTCAGGATGATATGTCTATTGGAGAAATGTTCGAACAGTAATTTTCGTTTATAAATTTCTATGATTAGTTTCAGTAGCGCATTGTTTGCGAATTAAAAATTTTTTGTAATGAAAGTAGCTTTTGAAACAGCTTGTTTTCAACAACAGACAAGTCCCGAAAAAGCTTGCAAAAATAAAGTATATTGTTGTTGTTTTGACAATTATTGATAAAATGTTATGCTATTGTAATGTCGTTGAATGAAATTTGAGAACGCTTTAGCTTGATTTATGTCAGAACATTCTAGATGCTTCACGCATGGACGCTTAAAAAAAGTAATACAACTTTTACAAATATATTCAAATAAAGCTTTTCAGTTTGATGGAATTTCGATAGTTGTTCAAGATTTGATTTTGTATTCAATTTCCATACACTGATACCTCACGACCAAAATCCAGTGAAATGAGAGTTGAGTTTTATATCAAACAAATGTCGACATAAAAGATTTTAATAAAAGAATGGAAACTTTAGAAGTTTCGTTTGAGTCTCGAACTGTCAATGGACTGGATAAAACGTTCGAGATATCGCCACTTTAAGATAATGAGATAATGAGAGATTTATAGCTACTACCTTATCGGACAAAACTTAGTCGGACAAAAGTGACTAAATTTTTTGGAAGTGACTAAAATTTTGTCCGACTAATTATTATGTCCCACTAAATATTTGGTCCAAATCATTTTTTTTTTTTCAGAATTCTTCTTCTTATCAGTTTAATTACAATATTTTAAATATTTATAATTTCTTTATGATTTTTCTTTTCGCTCACCAACGAATACAATATTTTTACATGACTTAGTCATAAATAAACAATTTCTAAAGTGGTAAAGTGTTTTGATGAATAATATTAACGCTCGTTTTCATGATGTTCATTGTTTATTCTTTACGCTCTAAAGGGATTCTCGACCCTTTCGTAAACAGATTAGACGTTTTTAATAGCCTCACTTATTCCAGGAAGGAATCTACAGAAAAAGAGAAAAGCACCGGTAATAACAGAAACTTCCGATGAAAGTGATAGCGAGGTAGTTCAAAAGAAAATGAAGAAAACAGCCATAATAGAAGAAACGCCTGAAGACAGTGCAGGAACCAAAATAGATTTTTATACTGATCAGGAATATGACATTGAAATCGAAAAATAAAATTATACTACAACCCTTTAATTAGGATTTTTTTCCGACGGCAAAATTGTGCCGTCGTGGTATGATGATTTTGTTGGACATATGTTTTTCACGTCGGCAAAACTGTTTTTATTAAATAGGCCTTTCCCCTCGTTTTCCTATACATATCTAGAACTTAGATTAATCGGCGCACTCCCGAACGCTTTTCGATAATCCTTCTCGAAAATTAAGTAAGTTATGAAATTTTAGAAAAGGACCAAAATTTTAGTCAGGACAATATTATTAGTTGGACAAAAGTGACTAAAATATTTGGAGGTGACTAAAATTTTGTCCGACTAATATTTTCATCCGACTAAAATTTTGTCCGACTAAGTTTTGTCCGATAAGGTATCTCTGTTTCTAGAAAAGGCTTTAAACATTGGTATTTTCTAAAGAACTCTTTGTACAGTCTTGGAACTTTCTTGATGTTTCCACTACCACGCTACTAACTTCGTTTCAAAAACAATGGTAATTTCTAGCTGGTTCTTTGTAAAATGTTTATATAAACTTGGTGTTTATGACTAGTAACCGATGTGCCAAGAAAATGTTTGAAAAATACTACCTCTAGATTGCCTATGGCAAAAACAAATTCCTCATAATTGAAAGTTTTAAGAAGCACAGTTTTGCTAGCCATTTTGTGTGATCAGAAATAAAATACATAAACATTCTGTTTCAAGGTTTCGTCGGATAAATACTCCGTATTTTTCTTAAAAAACAAACCTATATAAGGCCATATAAATTGAACGAAAACTTTTGCAGTTGCTGTTCTGAAATGACAGTAACTTTAGTTGATAAGCAGACTTGAGAAATCATTTTATAACTATGCATACGTATAAATTTTTAATAAACGACCTTCTAAAGTTTCATGTTAGGACATCAGGAAAACGTCCTGTCAATTCAGGAAAAAAGTAAACAACATTACGATTTACCTCGATAATGATGGTGATTTTCTTGCAATTAATTGAGCTTCTTTGGAACAAATTTTGTTTCGTTTAAAATATCCTCATGAATATAAACTTGTATAAACTTGTATGAACTTGTATGAACGGATTACGTCTTACAACATATAACAAATTTCCACGAAATTCTTTGTCTGATTATTCAGTATTGATACACTTGAACACACATAAACAATAGAAAAATATCGAAAAGAAAATTCCAGAAAACATTTTGTAAAATGTTGATTGCTTACAGAAAGACGAGTGATAAAACGAGTAAAATGAATTAAATTAAAATAAAATCGAGAATTATGCAAGGGCAGGCAGTGCAATTCCTATAGATAATGGAACTGGCGTAAGTAGAACTTTGAGTTGCAGTATGAGGATGTCAGCATGGGGGATCCCTTGTGTGAACTATGTACGAAGTTCTACAGTTCGTCTCACGTTTGAACGGATTGAAGTAAACGTTTATTCAAACTGCAGTGTAAAAGTCGTTGGACAATGTAATTAACTCGCTATATGATTTAATTAGCAATTACGACGAAGATCAGCTGTCTGTTGTCATATCGCTGTTGTAAACTAAAGAAACTCAAGAAAGAAAGGTTCAATATAGGAAATGTGAGAAATATGAACTTATTCCCTATACCGTAAACCTCCGAATATAAGCCCACCCGTCTAACGATTTCCATGTATAAGCCCACCCGTGTATAAGCCCATAATATTGGAAGGGAAAATTTCATGGTTGTTTTTCTTTTACTAAAAAACATTTGCAAAAACATACAAGTACAAGCTACTTCTTCAGTTCTTTACGAACTAGTCCTCTATTGATATTTGGTCCATATAACTATACAATGTCTCAACCAGAGGAGGAATTCCACCTTGAAACATCAAGCGAGGAAGAAGATGATGGTACCGGAGACAATGTAGAGGCAGCGACGTCGAGCGAAAGTGAAGATAATGGTGATAGCGAAAGTGAAGATAGTGAAGAAAGTGGCGATGAGTGAAAAGTTTTTATTACGTAAAATATATGCATAGATATTTAATATGTTGCTATTGTTTTCCATGTATAAGCCCACCCGTGTATAAGCCCACCCCCGTGTATAAGCCCACCCAAAAAAAGCTTACGAACTTGTATAAGCCCAGGGCTTATATTCGGAGGTTTACGGTAGATCGACTCACGTTTGAACGGACAATGCTTGTAAATAGCTTTTAGACAGATATACTAGGGAAGATATATCTTTCCACATTGTTTTCGATACAAGAGACCGTAAAATTTCAATTTCACTTCATAAAAATTAAATAAATAAACTTTCCACTCGATGTTTCATAATCTCGCTTATGAAAATATACAGTCGAGTTCCGCTATCTTTTTCAACAACTCAGATAAAAAGCTCCAGTTAGCACGACTTCGACAGAACGAGATTTATGGTGAAATTTATGGCTGTAAATGCAGACGGATCCAAAGATTTGTTCGAGATATATTCACATATACGAAATAACAAGAGTCAACCGTACTTTAAACTTCAACACATGTTATTTTTGCTTTATATCATTATTCTAGTATTCATATCCGTTTTTGAAATCTACCTATAATAAAAGGCTCAAACTGAAAAGGGGATTCTACAAACCAATGGCTTCTTTTAAAAATTTTGCGCACAAGATTCCCCCTTACTCATTTTGCTTTTGATGTGGTTGCTGATCTAGAAGAATGTCCTGGAAGAATGTTTTAGTGTTAACTCAGAAAAAACCTGTCGAAATTTCATACTGCACTTGCATGTGTTGATTTTACATTGAACAACCGCCATCTTGTTCAACTGTTTTTATAAGCTTGGCACAACAATAATATCTTATTTTAATTTTTGAAGAATGCTAAGATATAATGCTTTTGTGGTACATTGTTCTAAAATAAACTTGCACATCAATTTCACTTAGTCTTGCTCTTTGCTGTTGCTTCTTGCTTTGTTTCATTGATTACGCAAAGCTTCACTTTTAAGAATTTGGATTGCTTTAGGGTAGGTTACCAGGGGCGGATCCAGGGTTAGGCAACTTAGGCAAATGCCTAACCCAAAATCAGTTAAATAATGTTTTTCACAAATTGAAAAAGGTATTGTATTACAATAATCAGAAAATAATCGAAAATATCAAGAGATTCCCGCATCAATCCGATATCCTTTCTTTTTCGCAAATAGGATTATTCTCTCCGGCGAGGCGCGGCGCGCGCCATGATGTTACAAATTAATGTTTTTTACAGCTTGAGTTTATAGGTATTGATTCTGCCCGGAAAACGACTTCTCATAGTTACATTGACAACACAGACTAGTGCCTAACGCTCACCTAGGCGAAGAAAATTTGCCTAAGGAGCCCCGGGTTTACACACTTTAATGAATGAACTGGAAGAAAATTTGCCTAAGGTACAACCATGGGTTAACACTTTATTGAATGAACCAGAAGAAAATTTGCCTAAGGTACAACCATGGGTTTACACACTTTTATTGAATGAATGGTCACCAAATCTGCACAAAACGACGTGGAAGACCTTCAAATTAGACCCAGTTCAACATGGATTCGCTAGAAAACATCGTTGCAGCTTTTGATAGCAATAATGAAGTATTAATTAGGAAATTTTGAATTCACTTAATACATCTGTTGAAAACAGACTTCAAAATCTAGGAAAAGCATTTTTTTTGAGTCATGTCTCTTCTTTTGCTTATGCGAAATGAAAAGATTGTGGCTGCTTTAAAGCAAGTGTTTTATTTAATGTAATATAAATGATTAGCATGGATCATTAGCACCATAATTCGTTGACCATAAGTATGACGACAGTTAATTATTAGCTCAGCTATGTATAATACGTTTGTTTGTGTCAACTGAACCGAAGCCTTTTCTTTATTGATTAATGATGTATATAAATATTTTTGGTATCTGTTTCTGTTAACCAAAAATACATCTGTAAAAATGTTATGGAGTTACGTTTGAATGACTGAGTTTATAATACACAAAGTCATTGTTATTTTTCTGAGTTGTTTTGCGTAGGCAGCTGCATGGTTTTTTTAGCACCAGTATCTCAACCTGGTAACTTATTTGTACAGTTCAGTATATAATTTTTCTTGGTTCGAGATGACTGTCTGGTTTTGAATTAAAGAACTTTAAAAGGATCCTGTGTCCAAAATGATATGAACCAATATGATAGAGATCAAAAAGCCTCTTGTTAGTATTACTTACTCCCAGTTTCTGAGATATGTATTTATTTTTTAAAATCTTACATTCACTTTATGCAATGCATATATTTTATGATATGTAACAGTGGTGGATCTAGAGGTATGTCGAAATTTGTGTATGAGAGCATTAACATAATTTGTGAATTCAATTTATATTTCCAATGGGATTATTTGGACGCTTTTCCTTTATGGTTAGATTGCTAACACTCTCCTACACAAATTTCGACATACCTCTAGATCCGCCACTGTATAATAAGATAGTATATAGGTTAACTTTCTCATCGCAAGTTATCATTAATACTATATCTTTCTAATTTACTATAGAGAGAAAGGGCTTTCACTCTGAGTGAGTGATAAGAAAATGAAGTTATAATATATTGAGAGTTTATACACATAAAGAAAGAATAAAAATCTTATTACATAATTATCTATTGTATCATTTCATGATTTTTAAATCAAAATATCTGCCCAAGGAAACAGAATTTCCAAAAACTATAAGACTTCTGAAACAACTTTGTGCATTCTATCATCCCTCGAAATATCATTTTGGATGCAGAAACACTTTAACATCTTTGGAGTTATTCTTTCATTTTATAAAAACCACCTACGTTATGTCTTCTTTTGAAAAAGGTAATTACATAATGTTTTAGTTTGACTTCTTTGTTTCCTATGCTACATTAAATTCTGGAAAAAATGTTGTAGCTCTTATTAGAGAGGAAGCAGTACATAATTTATCTGTTGTTGTGTAGTTTTATATATATAGGTTCTTGGACTTGTCTCAGGGATTTCTGTCAACACCATCTTTTACTATAATGTGGTTGACATTAATTATTTAACCATGGATCATTTTTAGGGTAGGGTATACTATTTGATTTCATGAACGTATAGTGCAGAAATCTGTTTTTATTTTGCTGCTGGATATGATCAAGGAACTTGTCTCTAACTTTGATTTTGGTCATTTTACTCTATTTCTTAACATAATTTCTTTTCTTTTCTTTCTATCTGACCATCTTGCGAAGTACATAGATAAAATATCATGTATATGAAGTAAAATATCATAAAGTATATATCATGTATTTATCTGAGTGCTCCAATCTATCATGATAGGTGATTGAAAATTTATTTATTTGATTCATTAAAGTATGTTTTCGTTTGGTGGATGCTTCCTGTTCATGTACAAGCAATCAAGAAAATGAAGAAGATAACAGATGAAGTAATTTATTGGTTATTTACTTAACCTCCAACCTGGCAGAAAATATTATTTTGGCCTACATAACGTAGTTCAATACATTCCATTCATACTCAATTAGTTTTCTTTTGTTTATTTCCCTTATTCCATTAGTGCAACAATACAGGCTTGCATTATAACACCCCTTTACGTTAGGACGAATCAATTCGAGTTAATAATTTTTACACTTCGAAAAGTATGTGTTAGATTGGGCGTAAATTGGCGTAAATTTCATCGATTGCGCCCGTATGTGTGTTTAACAAAAAAAATTTGCCTAACCCTTAAAAAATCCTAGATCCGCCCCTGGTTACAAAAGTATTAGCACTTTTTCCATCTGACACGATAACTGTTTGTTTCAACATTTTTTGACTATCATCCTTTGACTATCATGTTTTGTAAAGTCTATTCTAGTATACTTTCGAAAAACGTTTGCCTGATATTGCATCATGAACGTGATGTTTTTTATATAGCCCTAGTATCGATTTGTCCGTCCGACATAATACAAGTATTTTTGTAACAGACCCATTAAAAGGTTTTACTCAGTTTTTGTTTCAATAGACCAAATACGATAGTTGAGTTTCCCAATAAAAATATTTGGGTAGTCAAGAATGTTCATGTAAAGACAGCGTCATAAGGGTGTGAAATTTCTTATGTGTAGCAGTATAAAAAGGCGCCAAGTTGGCAGCCTTGAAATTCTATGATGAGGAGGCATGGGTCATGTTTTTAGCAATGAACGGAATATAATTTATTCTATAAAAAGTGCATTGCATCGGGAAGTCACTAGTCATAAATGGATAGAATGATTTATATCATTTAGTCGACATAAAAAAAAGTAACAGTATACCAACAACACTATGAACGAAGAATAAATAGGTGTGAGTATTAGTATTCACACAGTTCACAATTGCAATTCCAACGTCAATGCCGATTGGGTGTTATCTAGTACAGTTTTTAGCCATTCAGTAAGAGAAACTATAGCATTTTTGAGTTCTTTTCGAAAAGGTGAGGTAAGGTATTGATTTTAATACGTGCCTGGTCACACTCAGTTAGTATTGCATCTGTTTTCAAGGAGGGGCTACGGCTTAGGTTAGAGGCTCCGAAATATTTGGCGCTCTCCTGAGTGACACGACCCAATCAAGGGCCTGTACTAACCTGGATGATCTCCTGCAGCACCCGATGATCAACGATGTATCATCTAACCCATTTCGGTCGACCTAGCGCTGTGGTACATTCACTCACGCATGGTGAATCACCACCAAGAGGAATTGAACCCCGACCTATCGCATGAATTCCGACAGTGATATCCATTACACTACGGCGTCAAAATTGTTAAAAAAAGATTCTGGCTTAACAAAATTTGTATCAGTAATTGTATGACTTTGAGGGCAATTTCGGGTAAATAGCCCGAGGTTCATCTTGACGCTTCTCAAAATCGCCCGAACGTAGTGAGGATTAATCGTATGATAGATTACACTTAAGTACAAAAGTGACATTTTTCTCTTGTTACTTTCTCAAGCATTTTTCTTACACTCTTATTTTGTATTATGTCAACAAAAACGTGGTACGATTTTTTTAGCCAATAAAATCTCTTTCTAGACAATAGGATGATTTTGTTAACTAAGGAGATTTCATAAAAGACGAAAATGAAAAAAAACGTCCGAAAGTTACGTAAGTTACATAAGAGAACAAACAAAAAGCTTTTTTTGTTTATGTTTTTTTATAGCAGGGCCGATTACAAATGAGCAGGCAAATACAGAATAATCGGCCCTGCGATCATGGGCCTTTTGTACTGAGCTGTCATCAGTCATATGATTAGATACTTAATCAAATGAGGTTGTAATGATTTCTGGACCAATAGATGTTTTTCTTGTAGTTTATTGATTATTTAAAGTTTTATTTAGTGTATCTATGTTGAGGATTGTTGTTTTGTTTGGATTCATTTGGCTGCCAACTTTTTAAAATTTGTTCACACAAAAATTAATGCACTTGAAGATATTGGACTGTTATGGTCTTCAGAAATCTGAACCAGCAATATTCTATGAGGAAATCACCAATCATTTGTTTGTTTCTACTACTAATTAGATTTGTTTGTGCGACCACTTGTTCGTTCCAAACTTAGTTCTAATTATTTTAATCAGCCTAGAACCCAAACTCTCTTGGCGAAATATTTAGGTGTAAATCTGATGACGTCTTGGTGTCATTGTCTAAAGCTAGGATATAGTTATAATGACACAGTATAACAGAAACAGAGGCGTAGTTAGAGCTCAGTCAAAATTTGTGGAGAAGAGCTCAGTCATTTAAAACAGAATAGAAAAACGTACAAGTAACCTAATCTATACTTGAGACTGGAAAGACTGGTAAGAATAACATATCACTGGACTCCTCCACTTTTCTTGACTGACCTTGAATACGTCTATGCATATGAATATGTACATTATAACACTGAGAAGGATTCTAATAAAATATATGTAATAATTCAATATATTGCTATTCAAATTAACATATATTAAATTGAGATGTGCACTTGCAGAAAAACTGGCTAATGAATGCTATTTCAATAGCTAAGATCTGCAATTATGCCAGTCATGACGGACAGAGATAACAGGTGTATAACCTGCCATTGTGTTGCATGTTAGGTCTCCCTTGAAAAATTATGTTATAAAGTACAGGACTATACTAAAGTCGTATCGAACACCAAAACGTTATTCCAGACTAACGGAGAGATTTTAACCTTTTTAGTAGACTTCGCCTGACATTTTTTCTGCTTCCAAATTTTCCTACGGCAGACCAGGGCTATTCACTACACAGGCACGGATAGCCAGATAACAGTTGGAAAAGAGGGTTGACTTCAAAAGGCTTCCTTTTCCAGTTTTCGTAAGGTTGACCAATGTGTCCAATAATGGCTCCAGTATTAAAATGATCAAACTTTCCAATTTTCTGCTTCGTGTAAGCCTGTGTCTATAGCCCTCCTTTAAAACTGTACTCCACATTATCTATTCAACTTTTCAATAAGCGACAATTAGAGTCGTATGAAAGTTGAAGAAGCGTTTTTACCGTTAGTTGTTCTTTCATTGGAGAGTAACCTTTATTGAAGATTGGCCCAGAACGAAATGTTAGCAACGACTTTGCGAATAACTATTTCATAGAAAGTAGCCTAGAACAGCCTGGATGTTTTTGAAGTAGTGATACACGAAACAGTAGCCGAAATGTTTCAATAAACAGTTTTCTCAAAATGGTTTGAAATCGCAAACAATAAGCCCCCACAAAATATTTGGGAAAACCCCCTTCCCCTCTGATCTCAATGTTGTATGATGTACTACTAGGCCCACAACTGCTTTTCTTCATCCCAGAAACATTCTGTTATCTTGCAGGGACTTACTGTTACGTGACAAAACAAAGTTTGGCAATTTCTTGTTATCAGCCTCCTTTTGCCGCTTTGCTAAAGCTCGGTGTCGGTTTTGATAAGAAAGTCTTCGAGTCTTGGTCTATGGCCGACTTGAGGTCGAAGCATCGTTATTGTTTTGTTTATATTTTGGTTTGTACCCAGCAGGCACAAAGACGTCGTAAAGACGTCGTAAAGACGTCTTTTCAAGACGTCCCTAAGACGTCGCAAAATGATCGCGAAGTGGGAATCTCAAAAGACGTCCCAATTACATCTTCACTGAGACGTCTCGATGACATCCCAACGACATCGTAACGACGTCGCAGGATTATGAAATTTACTCTTTGAAAAATGGTAATAGGCCACAGGCGGACCCGAACCGGGAACCTCTGGTGTGCCAGCCGAACTCGTAACCGTTATGCCACCGCTGCTTGTTGTCAAGACGTTTAAAAACATTTACAATAAATCATTCTTTACAGACTGATTGCTTTTGAAAGTTTATAATTGTTTCGAAGATCGTTATTCAATCCGCATAAAGACGTCCCAAAAACGTCGTAAAAGGATCCCAATTGCGACGTCCCGTTTCAAACGTCCCAACGACGTCGCAAAATGATCTTAAATTTATAATTGTTTCGAAGGTCGTTATTCAATCCGCATAAAGACGTCCCAAAAACGTCGTAAAAGGATCTCAATTGCGACGTCCCGTTTCAGACGTCCCTACGACGTCGCAAAATGATCTGGAAAGAAAACGACCATTTTACGATTAAAATGAGACGTCTCAAAGACGTCTTGTGCCCGCTGGGTATGCTTTCATGCACTGTTTTGTTTTTGGAGAGTCATTCTCTTTCAAATTTGGGTGAGTGATACTGTGAAATACATGTTGATCGTATTTTGTGAAAAATTTATACGCAGTAATTTCCATGACTGTTTGAAAAGTTATTTCAAATTATTTCTGATTGCGTTCCAGTACTCCACAGTAGATTAGCTCTTTCCAGTTGTGGCGAACGCACTCTGAACTACCTGGCCAAAACTTTCGCAACAGGGGAATTTGTCGCGGTCAGTCTGATTTTACTCATAAAATCGGGATTGCACTTCGGGCGCTTCGCGCCCTCGCACAATCCTCAATTTCATTTCGTAAAATCTCCGCCCGATCTAATTCTGGATCTCGACCCGTTGTCGCATAAAATCTAAAGGTCATAATCTCAACTCCTCTATTCAAAGCTTATTTCAAAATAATATTTTGGAAACTTGGTTCGATCTCTTTCCTGTAAAATTTTTGGAACGTACTTTCATTTGACCAATGTCCATGTTTTACAATTTCCTTTAATGAAAGGCCCTTCAGTTCTGCTTTTGAGGTACAGGCTGACCGTGTAGAATGACCTGTGAAGGTGTCATCTATCCCTACTAATTTAAGCATTTGGCAAATTAATCTCGAAATAGTTTCAGTAGACACTGCTTTGTGAGGTTTTATATGGCTCACAAGCAAAAAATCTTCACTGAAGCCCCATTTTTCACGCCTCTTCATACAGGAGTCTATTGTTCGGCAGACGGCAGACACACAATTTTTCATTATCTGGAAACGCAAAAAATTTCAAAGGTGAAGGTGTCGAAGAGCCTCTTCTCCATGTCTTAGTTAGACCAGACACGGAAAGAACATACACTGCAGGTAATTTACTTAGTCTACTTATCTTAAGATTCTTTATCTCAGAAGCTCTTGAAGCTGAAATTAGAGCCAATAACATCACTAATTTTTGAGTCAGTAATTTGTCTGATAGATCATCATTTTCAGGCATGTTCCGAATAAAACCAAGTACTGTCTCCACAGCCCAGATCATACTGTGCTTGGGTAAAGGGGGTCTTTGGTTAAAAATTCCTGTCATCAAAGTTGACACCCTTGGATGTTCCCCAATAGGCTTACCACTTACAGGGTCATGGAAAGCAGATATGGCAGATCTATAACCTGCAATTGTATTAAAAGCAAGATTATCTTCAAACAGTATGGCTAAAACGTCAAGCACTATTCTTACATCGCATCGAGTGGGAGAAACTTGTCGTTCAGCACACCAGCTAGAAAACATTTTCCAAGCTGACTCGTAATGACTGAGGGATTTTGGTCTTCTTGAATTTGTGATAAGTTCGGAAGCCCTTTCTGATATTCCTTCTGCTTCCAGATTTTTCCTGAGACAGTCCAAGCCACTAATTGGAGGGATCTGGTTTTAATTAATGGGTGTTGCTCTCCTGATGGATTGATTAAAAGGTCTCTTGAGTGTGGAAGAAGCAGAGAATTCTGTACAGATAGTCTCAGTAAGGTTGGGAACCATGGTTGTGTTTGCCAAGCTGGAGTTATCAGTATCATGCATGCATGATCTTGTTCCAGCTTTTTTATCACCCTTCCTATCGGACAGAATGGAGGGAATGCATAAGAGAGGAATTGGTTCCAGGTCATCTGGAATGCATCTTTTGCCATGCTTAGCGGATCCAATTTCCATGACACGTATTGAGGAAGTTGATGGGATTTTCGGGAGGCAAAAAGATCTACAGTTGGTTTTCCTCTCATCACGCAGATCCTCTCGAAGACGCTTGGTTTTAATTTCCATTCGCTTGAGTCCTGTACCTGGCGAGACTCTCTGTCTGCCTTCACATTCAGAGCGCTTGGGAGGTACTCTACATATACTCTTCCATACTCTTCCATATTCTTTGTTTCATTGTGAAGGCCATTAGTGCAAATTTTGCTGCTTTGAGTTCCAGAATATTGATATGAGATTTCTTTTCCAACATTGACCATTGTCCCCCTGTTGTTTCCCCCAGACAGGCTACCCCCCCCTATCAATGGCCTTCCATTGTGTATTGCTAGGTTCTCTATCCACCAATACAGTTCTTCCTTCGCTGCCTGGGACAGAGTTACCTCCCCATTGTATGAACCTTGAGAAATTAGAGATTGAATTTGTTGGTTTTGTAAATACCTGTACTGCAAAGGTGGAGGTAGAACTGCAATTGCTGCTGATGACAGCTTTCTTATCAATCGGCTCAACTCCCGCACTGTAGCTTTTGGTTTTTTCAATAAATTGCTGCACATTTCTTGAATCCCTGCTAATTTCTTTTCTGGTAAAGAGACTATCATAGTTTGTGAGTTTATTTCCACCCCTAAAATTCTAAACTGGATGTTGGAGTCAGTATCGACTTCGGGACATTGATCAAAATTCCCAAATTCTGTAGTAGAAATATCAATGTATCTCTTCCCATTTCCAATAGTTCTACTGTTGCCGCCAATAGAAGGATGTCGTCGAGATATATAATGACTCTCACATTCAGTTTCATAAGTTTGGTGAATACCCAAGGAGCTGAGGATAGGCCAAAACAAAGGCATAGAAATTCGTACAAGGAACCTTTCCACTGAAATCTTATGTATTTTCGAGAATTCTGAGCTAAAGGAACTGCAAAGTAGGCGTCCTTGAGATTCACCTTGCACATATAATCTCCTGTTTTTAGTAGTTCCTTGAAGAGAAAAGGACCCTCCATTTTGAAATGAAGATAAGGTAAATGCCTGTTCACATTTTTTAAATTTATGACAGGGCGGTATCCCCCATCTTTTTTGTCGACCAGAAAGATTGAGCTTAAATATTGGCCCTTCTCCTCCTTCACCTTTCTTATTACCCCCTTCTGGAGCATAGCTTGTACCTCTTGATCCACCAAATCGGATTTCTTTGGGTGGGGCAGTTTGTATTGGCAAGGAAATAAAGGGAATTTCGTAGCCTTTCACCATATTTACTATGGCTTGGTCGTTGGTTAACCTCAGCCAATTTTCTACAAAGTGGATTAGCCTTCCTGCCTGAGGCAGTTGAGGGATTTTTTGTCTGAAGAGGTTTCTTACTAGAGGATGAACCTTTTGCAGTTCCTTGGTGAATAGCAGAGGTACAACCCATCTCGATAGTGGATTTTTTTGAAAGGAAAAAATTGGAGTTCTTACCCTGTCCTCTTCCATGTTGTTGCCCTCAGAGGTGCTGTCCTGTTGTTGCAAATAAACCACGCCCCCTGTTTCTCGATGCAAACAAGGGGCTGTTTGGAAAGGGCCGGTTACCACGGGCTGACGTTTTCTTAGTTGCAATCACGATCTCCTTAGACTTCCTCGTATTTTGGCCCAAACAGCTTATCTCCATCGTCTTCTGCCAGTGACGATTGACAGTCCTTTAGAAGAGATTCAGTTTTAATCCTGTCACCAAGGAATTCCATCAAAATGTTGAATCTTCTAATGTATTCACACGAATTCATCGCTTGGCCAAGCAATAATATGGTTTGATCAAAAAGTTTTTTCATGGATCTTATTGGGTCGTCCTCTGAGTTATCGTCAATTCTCATTTCTTCATCAATTGCAGCCCACATCTTACATAAAGGACCATAGACGTTATTTATTCTCTGATGAAGCATAGACAGTGATCGATCCTGATTTAAGCAAATGCGCTTATTCTGTTCATTTAAAAGTTCCTTCATAAACAGGTCAAGTTGCTTTGCCTTCTTAACGTTTAAAGGCACAGGATTATCTTTTAAAATCCGTTCACTAATATTTGCACTTGTCTGGAAAGTATCCATTTGTTTATTGGCATAGTCTGCCATTTTTTCTGGCAGTTCCCAGCTGGCACAGGATAAATCATCATCCAGTTCAAAAAATCTTGCCCTTTTTGTGGGAGGCCCTCTACTGCTTTCGGCAGTCTCCGATGTATCTAGGTCTCTTTTATTGGAGAACCTTTCATCATACTGTTCCACGACAGAGTCGTTATCATCGGTATCAATAAGTCCTGTCACAGCAGGCTCGTCCGGCTTCTCATTGGAAGCTTGTCCAATCTCAGACTGAGACATTATAATTCTATGAGAAATACGGGCGAACATTGTAAAATAGGTTATTTCTCCGTTAATCAACGTTAATCTTGCCAAATAGTATTATTCTTATGAAATAAGAACGATGTTATTACTTATCCTTGTGATTTGAGCGGATTAAAAACATAATTACTTACATTGTTGTTTTAGCGTGGTTGTTCGTTCGAGCGAGAAAGAAGCAAGAGGAGTTGAGATTATGACCTTTAGATTTTATGCGACAAAGGGGCGAGATCCAGAATTAGATCGGGCGGAGATTTTACGAAATGAAATTTGTGGAGGGTTGTCTAAAAATTTCAAACTGAAATGCTTGATTGTTTGGCAACCGTATGTGATAGGCCTTTGATTCTGTAAAGTACCATGGACATTGAAATTCCAGTGATAAACAATTTTTTGAAAAATCCATAATGGCGGACTTAGTTGTGACGTTTTGGCATTACACCATGTGGATCTTTTTTTGTTGCAAAACATAAACAGTTCTTCGTGTAACTAAATTGCTTGGATCATATAAAAATAATTTTCGTGTCTCTATCTCTCGCAAAACGTGTCTTTCTCGAAAAAAAAAACAAACTTATATTTCAAGTGTAAACAAAACAAATTAGCAGTTTGGTATTTTCCCTTAGATCATAGATATACGAAAAGGCCTTCGTAATGTGGCAATCGATTATATAAACAAAACTATGGAATGTATATGTATAAACGGCTAGATATGATTATACAAGCCAAATATTAGAAGGCAGCAGAAATAAACTGCACAACACCGCGGAAAATGAAATACAACGTTGATGTCTTGCGCAAGATATCTCATCATCAAAACAATCGTATTTATTAATCAATCAAAAGCTAATATTTCCGTTGAGAAGCAGTTGTGGTCTCTTGAAGTGCAGCTTAAGTCGCTGCCTTGTTTATTATGTATGTGATACGTTTTGCTTATATTTTGTATATGGACTTAGTTACGACTGCTTCTTAGGACTTCTTGTCAGTGTAGGATGGCTCTAACGAAACAAAATGTGATGTAACAAAAATAAAAACAGAAGTAAACAGAAGTGTTTCACACGTTATACACACGTTACACACACGTTACAAACACGTTACAAACACGTTACAAACACGTTACAAACACGTTACATTTGTATTTTGGTTGACTTTCCACTACAATACTTTGTTTTAGAACATGTTACACGCGTTACATCAACATTGAATTTGGGGACAGTGATGACCTGTCATCTCAACTTGCAGGGGCATTTCCCCTGTTGCAACCACTTTTTAAAGTTTTTCCAATACATTTCGTGGAGGTTTGAAAGTTTGTTTTGGGCTATAGTTCAACATTTATGCCTTAATAAAGTTCATAAATTCAATCTTTCTTATGTTTGTTCACTGAACAAAAAATTATGCCCAGTGAGGACAAACACAGTGGAAAAATTTGTTAAAAAGCCAATGCGGATGAGTTTTTACATTTTTTACAGAACATACACGGTATGTTCAATGGAAGTGCACTTTGACGCAGTGGTTTTTACTAAGGAAAAAACTTATCAATATTTTCTTTCAAAAATCTCATTTGTCATTTAGAGTGTGTTTACCAAACATTTTCAGAAACCATTAAACGTTTCGATCAAAAGTCTTATAATAGAGTTTGCAAAAGCAAGGCATTACATGCAAAAACGCTCATTGGCCCAAACAATTTTAATAAGATTTACACTATGAACTTTTGATGGCCTGAAATTGTCAGGTAAACTATAGTAGCTAAAAAGATCAAAGACTTCAAAATATGTTCAGTTATGCTAAATATTTTGTTTGTTTGTTTACAACGTAAACATTTCGTTTTAATGTCAACAAATCCATAGCAAAAATAAACAACAGGAAATAAAATAAACTAATACAAAAGCAAGAAAATATCCTTGACTTAAATGATAGCATACTTGTAGTCAGTCACGGTATTGAAATTATAAAATACACGTAATCCCTGGATTACTTATTATGAGATAAGATTGTAAAGTTGACGCTCGTTAGACGTGAAACTTTCCCAATTTTTTAAAAGCACTGCATTTTTCACTCAAAGTCCAGACGACGAATTTTCACTTGAAATAATGATATTTAAGAAATGTAAACATTCGAAAGTTGATTAGTCAGCGGTTTTAGGAATAGAGTTTTGTCGTCGTCATCTAAATTTGTTATTTCTGGTCAGCGGTATTCAGATAAAAGGAAGACCGTGCGAAGCATAAGACAAACGGCGCTGACTTGTTGCGAGTATTGGCTGCATTTTTTTAATTTTTGATTGGACGTTCATATTTCGAAAGTTACAAAATGTAAATGGAATCTAGAGTGCAGTCGGTAGAGCTAAGCAAGAGATCAGTCGTGGTTTCAGTGCTAAATAAATCAAACAATCCATCCCCTTGTTCTAAAATCTATCGTGTAGGATCCCCATTGATAACATCAGAAGGTTCTCTTAGGATACTGTTAAAACATCCAGGCTTAAAATGATAGATAATTAAATTGATGAAGCAATAAACTCTAAGTCATTAAGGTCGACAAGGAAGTACAAAAAAATCTAATGACCATATGATTTTAGTTATCACTTCACATTTTTCAAAAAGCACTGATAGCATCGCGCCCTCACACAAAGTCTCATTAGAGAGAGGCGCTTAAAGGAGAGTGGCGGTTTTACATAATGGTGCATTTCATTTCATTGATTAAACGATATACGTATCAGACTAATATGGACATTAAAATAGTAAATTAACTACCTGAATAACCATGAATGAAGTGACTAGGCAAATATAATCCTGAGTGTCGAAAATGAGTTGTCAGAATACTTAAAATATGTGAGACTTAAAACTGATGTTAGAGTGTACATTTACATTTAGTTTCAACTTAATTAGTAATACCCTGTGACAGTTTTATTCTTATCAAACTTATACTCTATAAAGAACATATTCTACTCATCTACGCATTCTAAGCTATCTGACTAAGTAGTTATAAAATTCTATAATTATAAAATTAAAGGGGGGTTCCACCAAATAGCTCACTATGTGTATAAAACATTATGAAAGAAGACATTTCAAGACGAAGGCAATATAGCTAAGCATTCTAAAACTAAGATGTATATCGTTAAGCGAAATACACAACAAGGTAAAATAAAAAATAGGTAAAGTTTGTTCTTTATGCTTAACAACAATGTAGATTTCTTTCAAATCCTTTAAAGATAATGAACTATAATATGGAGATTTGAGGTTTGCATTATGTTGATGTCAGTAGAAATAGAACAATGGAGAAATGGGAACTGGGAACGAGCAGCTGTTTATAATTAAAAAAGCGCTCAAACAAAGTAAACAATTGATTGAATCTCTCGTGGAGATTATCTCACAAGAAAACTGCCGACACTCGCTATCTTCAAGCATTACGGAAAACCAAATAAGATTACGGGTCTGCCATTATGATTTCAAAATCTTAATTAATGATTAAAAACTATTTCAAGTAGCTAGAGAAGATAAAGCTTGGCTGACAAGAAAGATTCTAGGGAAGATAACAATAAAAAGATCAATTTTCCTTAAACTGATATAAGCCTTAATGAAGAATCGATTGTAGGAAAATATTTAAAATATGAATACATATACTGTATTCATTGTATGCATACTGTTTTCGAAGTTTCGTTATCTATACTTTCTTTTGTTGAATCTCGAACCTCGATACACTCAAAGTTTGATTTTTTTGTCCATTTTTCTATGGATGCGTTTTCAGCATAAACCACATCAGAATTTCATTAATGCAAAGATAAATCCCACAATTCCACTTGGATTTTGCAATCTCCCATCTATTGTTCAAGGATGTCTCCTGTATTAATCTTGATAAGGAATAAAGTATTCAAATTGGAAACAATCCATACCTTTCTGGAAGTCTTGGAAATATGTAAGCGCATAATTTAAAAAACTGAATTGTTGTAGAATGAGCTGGAATGAACTCGACCAATCATATTTGGCCTCTATATTGGTTGTAATGTGACTATATAAAAAAAACTGAAAACAGGAGACAAAATTTCTTCGGATCACGTTTTAAAAAAATTACCCCGCAGATTTTGTGTAATTTACATGTCTCGTGATTGGCGTTCGCCATGGTCTTTTTTGCTGCCGTCTGTATATATCGAAAAGCCAAAAGGCCCTGGATTCGAGGTTGGATTATTTCAGGGTCCACATTGATAGCAGCTTTTACGCTGAAGGGGTTAACTTGGTTAAGTATGTTTTTAAATAAAAAAATAGTGGTGCAGTTGAACCATGCTCAAGAAAACGTAGCAAATAAACAGATGCTGTAATATCTATTTTACAGGGTTTCTGTTGATAACATGTATATCAGATGTGAAAAGTTTCTCTAAGGATACTATTAAGTTAAGTGACAGATAAGTAAATTGATAAAGCGATAAACTCTAAACCCTTCTTAAAAGTTGTTTAGCTCGACAAGGAAGTAAGGAAACGTAGCAATAAAATCTTTCTACATTTCGGCACGATAACGTCTAAAGAATTACTCACTAAAATAACAATTCTGAAAGGCCCAGACGGCAAATTTGTTGAAAAATCACTGCGAAGGATTGCATTTCCATAGAAATATACAGAGTGTTTCAATGAAAATGCTCTTCGACGCAGTGATTATATGACGATTTTACCCACTGAAAGCTGGAGGAAGAGGAAGTGGAAATAATGTAGGGAAAAAGTAGGTAGTGTCCTTTAATTGTTCGGTTTGGTAAAATTTAAAGAAAAAGTAGTTACGGTAATAACGAAAGCTGGAGGATGACAAATTGCAATTATTGTAGGTACAAAGGGGATATTATCAAATAAAACACACATGAAGAACAAAGTTCATGTTATCCAATTAACTATATATACGAAGCGAAACAAATCAATTTTGTACACATTTTTAGTGGGATATTTTAAAAATGGTTAGAAAAGAACGAATGGAAACTGTTTATCATACTGGGCTTTGTCCAGTCTCAATTTAGCTAAAAGTTGTGGTGTAAACCCTCTTAAATTTGTTTGAATGATTGAAGTCTCATTCTATCTTTCAGGCAATTTAAGAAGTTTCAATCCTAGAAGTTTAATTGTTCTCAAACCTGTAAATATATAAGTCAACAGACCCAATCACTCAGAAAAACTTTCAGATTTAAATCATGTTTATTTACTTGGTCTGAGCTAGATATCCTTTCTATTACAGTGTACTTCCGTACAAAATTAAACAAAGCGTTTTTCGTACAATACAAAATGTCTCGCTAAACTTAGAATAATTGACTGTTTTGTGTGTGTGATCAACACGTGACGAAGTCATGAGTATGTAACACGAAAACAAAGAATTTAAACGAAAATATTGCTGTGCAAATATTGTTGTTTATTAAAGGATGTTTATAATAAAGGATGTTTATAATAAAGGATGTTTATAATAACAAATCCGAGTAGTTGAGAGAACACACCGACCTTACTCGTTCTCTATTCTCATGAGGATTAATTCACTGCGCATGTGTAAGATTGCAAGAGCTACAATGAAATATAGACCTATTGGCTATAAGAACCAAATCTGTTAACGATCCAATAAGATGCTAAGTTAACGTTTCTGAAGGTTTTCTTATTTCAGTTAAACTTACAGTTCATGTGTTTGAACTTTGAGAAAATGTTTTGTAAGATTACGTGAAGATGTTTCTTCGTTGACTAGAGAGTTTCTTACAAGAATAACAACAACAACAATAAAAGATTTATTAAGTGAAAGAAATTAGACACTTCTCCACATTGTCATTTTAAAATGAAACAGGAAGATATAATCTCAAAATACACTTTCTATCCGTGTTTCGATGTTGCATCGCTATATTATTATGAATGGAACCCTCTAAAGAATGATCAATAGGTGTACAGGCTTTGTTCGATTTATTACACCGTAATATAGAAACACATGACTTAGCCGAGCACCTAATATCAGATTATTTCAGATCTAAAGTGTAGTTTATATGGTCGAACTGTTGCCTTGTCTAATGTAAATCTAACGACATGTACTTATCAAAACTCTTTCATTCTTAAGTAACAGCATTGACAATGTCTAATCGCAGGTCAATTGATTTGCATTAGACAGGCGATAGTTCGACACCTTATAAACTATCTATTGTTGCTAAGCAGTTTCGTACGATTGGACAATTTTAACCCTGAGTCTTTCCTGACCTTTATTATTTCTCATCTAAGTTGGTTAGGGTGAGAAAACTCATCCCTAAAAGTTGCTCAAAGTTTGCCCGAGTGAGAATTTTTATCAGCTGTTTGTTTCTAAATGAAGTGTACTCGAACATCCCTTCTTTTAAAAAGAAACCCTTTCACAATGAAACCGATTACTAAGATTACCAAGAAATTTAAAAAAACTCTTACAACCTTTTATAAAACTAAATTACTGGTCTCTTTACTTTAATTTCTTATGAACAAAACGTTTTTGATCGGTAATTGCATGGTGGTTTCGATTTGGTTTGGATAGTTGTCGACATAACCATGCAATGATCTGTCGCGAAGGTCATGAGAAAACCAGTTAAATAAGTTAAATACTTAAAGATTATGAACTATCATAAGGTCGAGAAAAGAGTGTGTCAGCAGTTTCTTGTGAGATAATCTTCACTGGACAGCCAACCATTTGTTTATATCGTTTATTTTCCAATTTGATATTGACTTTCGTTTCTGGAAGCATTTTTTATTTGTTTTAATCCTTAAAGAAATGCGTTACACCCACTTTTACTTTCTGTAATAAAAAAACTGTTGACAAGATCGTAATAGAATTTTTAAACAGAAACTCGGAACATATCTTTATTGAAAGTAAAAAGCTCTGCGATGAAGTGTGAGATGAAATTGACAAAAGGCATTATCTGAAAGCAACAGTTGACAAAGAAAGTTGTTTGAATAAACGATAATTGATAATAAAAACTGCTCTCTTGATGTATTTGTTTAGTTATGCAAAGTGATCATTTCGGTTTTACCAACTACTGAAAGCAGTCGTGTATCATCGAAGTTTTAAGCGGAAGTTTTTGTTAATATTTTTTAAAAGATAGCAAACTGAAAATGTGGAAATTACTTTTTGTATTTGCAACTTTGTTTTTATGTGTCTACACGAAACCAACTTATCATCACGGAAGAGGTAAGAAATTGATTCTATTTCAGATTTTAACGAGCAATAAATGAATCGTTTAAATCATTACCGAAACTAAAGCTGGATATATTCGAAATGAAGCATGTCATTTTCAATAGAAATTTTTTTGTTACTTAAGTAAGTTTCGTGATGTTCCTTTAACCCAGTAACCAATTTTTCAATGGCTGGTAAATCACTTGAGCCAACACATAATAAGTACCCTAGTTCTTAAGTTCGATATAACCACCAGAACATGGTCTTTAATGTCTGCTTTTAGTTAATTTCACAGAAAGCATGCTTTCCTTACATGAACCTATACTAAACTATACAAATGTAGGAATTCCTACATAAATTAATTAATGTAAAAATTTTCAGACTTGTTATTGAATAATTTCCCTTAGGAACTTATCAACAACTCGCTCGAAGTTAGTGTGCAATACGAGATACAAAAAAGATATTAAATCTGTGGGTTGAAAAAGTTAAAAGTCTGATAAAGCATTAAATTTACTGATTCCATAAAATATATCAACTGCTTTAAAATAAACCTATGACTACAGTAGCTTTTTATCCTGTTACTAAAGGTAGATATAGTATATACAATCAAAAAGTTAAACAAAACATTAAAAATAAAGATTATTATAAACGTATCAACGATTTTCATTTAGCACTTAATTATGAATTTGTAAATTCTAACAGGAAAATTGATTGCAATATTTTTCAAACAACTTTAATAATGTCATTGAGTTCTAAGACAATTATACTGCGTTGTCTACATTAAGTAATTCGACAATTTTTAAAACCTCTCTTCTAGCTGATAAGCTTTCATTTTTTAACAAGATTCCTGGGCGACTATTTGAATTTGGTGATTCTGATCGCTTTCACAAGAGATTATTTACATTAGTAAATTCAACTTTAATTGCACGCCATTACTTGAAAGTTTTCTTAAAGAAATTTTAAATCTTTATTTCGTTTTCATCTTTAATATTCCAATGCAATGCAAGCATTCCTAACCCTGACTTATAAAAATTCATGAACTTATGCAAACAGTAGATTATTGTATCATCTTTATACAGTTGATGAAGGAAATTTATTTTCTCTAAATATGCCAAATATGAAGCTGTAGTCAGATATTCCTTATGATCATAATTGCAGTTAGATTTATCTAAAAAAACATACTTTTTTCGAGAAATATAGCAAAAATGAAGTACTTCAATTTCTATTGCATATTTCATATGTTATTCCAGACTTCTATCAAAACGTCTTGCGTGAGTTGTTCCGTGATGCTCGAAGCAGACATTTTGATTATCCGGATTCCCGCCGGTATGACTTTGACGATGAGGATGATAGAGATGATGAGGATGAAGATGACCACGGATCAATAAACATTGATTTCTCCGATCTCAAGCAGAGAATCTTTGATGCAGCTATGAAAAGGGTCAGTGAATTTATCTTGGTGTCATTTTCTTAATCGTCACATGTGTGTTTCTCTGATACCCTCTTATCAAAGGTTGTTCTTACCTCGAGCACGAGGTTCCTTTTGCTGTAATTAAAATCAAGAGTTAGGTCCGCTGATCGTGACATCTCCACTGAACTTACTGAAATAACAAACAAACAAAATCATTTCTTAGTTACTTTAACCTTCGAAGCTTTCAAAACAATTATGACGTCATAATTATACCTTTCCGAATGATAATACTGTCTTAAAAATCATAATTAAGAAAAAACAATTATAGAATGCGGAATAAACGTTTGAAGATCCTTGGGTCACGCCATACTTCGAATGTAAGTCTAGGATAAATAAACAGGCTTGGGAAACCTGCATGATGACCTGTATACAAACAATAAAAACCTTTTACATGATACTTGATATAATCAAGTAATACGTGTTTTTGCATGGTTTCACAGAGAAAGAAATAATTTTCATGCCGTGTGGAAGGAAATTATTTATGAATCTTATCTCCTTTCTACTTTTACTAGCAAGAAACCCTCACACGTTTTGCAGTTGTCCTTCGAAAAATACTCTGCAAACAAAGTCTATTTCTAACAAAAACTTTAGAATTCAAAAAATGTCGAAATTCAGCAAATATGCTACGGACGTAAATAAATTTCCGTGTGGATGTGATTGCAAATAATTTCTGCATCGATGTTTTCCGCCTTGTGGAGAATAGATTTTGTAGTCAAAAATTTATGGTTATTGTCTGTGAACAAAAAAAGAAGTTAAATGCATGTTGTTTTTTTTTAAAAATTATGAAAATAGTTTCAAATATTCATTGTGATAAGAAAATTGTCTGAGCTGGCAGTCACACTCAAAGTCCAAGCCCTTTTTTCTACAATTAGGAACATAATTTCCTTTTGAAGTAATAAGAATTAATTGAGAATACATTTCCCTTTCAAATTCCCTTTTCACTCACTTGTACACTCATGGGACAAAAATACCCGATGGCCACACCGTTTTTAATATTTATCGTAACTACCTTACAGAAACATAGATGTAGCCGAGAAGAAAGACTGGAACTGCAGTAAAGGTCTTTCAAAGCAGACTTATTTTTTAATGTATGTTCCAAAAAATAAGAATAAAATAAGTATGAAATTTGAAACTGCCTTCCTAATCTTAACATTGAAATAAGAACAATACACTACGGGAAATGTTCAACAAATACAAAAGCAGCTCGGTAAAAAAGATTTTGTATCTGCAAAACATTTAGTACGAAATAAAAACTCAAATGTGATAATCTAAAATAAGATCTAATATTATTTTGAGATGGACTCAACACATCTCAAGACATCTTGATTGATAATAACCATCATAGTAACCATTAGGTCATATCAAACCTTCATTTCTGATTTTCTTTTGACTGAAAATATTGTCATTCAAAAGGTTATTCTATTAGACATAGATAAAGATAAAGACAAAGAAAGATAAAGAAAAAGTATATTGAGGGTTGCAGTATGGTGATATCAGTAGTATAAATCACTCGTTCTATTATGGAAAACTGCCGATTGCTGTTTTTTATTATAGTTCATTGTCTTTAATAATTCATCGTGTAAATGATACATTATTTTATGACGAAGGTTATACGAAGATATGTCGAGAGTCTTGTCATCGACTTATTGTTTCCTAACTTTTACAATAGAAAATTTGAGTTTATGATTATGTTAAATAAATCATAGACTATCGCCATTTTAAAGAACATCAAAGGAAAACACAACATGATAAGTAGTTAGCGGTGGCGTATTACTCCCCCTACCCACACTTCCCACGACCCCCTCCCAAAAGGTTTTCAGCTGTATTCTTTAACTTGTTTTCTTAGAAACATGACCACGATGAACGTGAGAAAGATAACACTCCTGTGAAAAAAGACGAAACTGATGACTTCATTCCCGAGATAAACGAAGTTACCCACGTAAAAGATGCACCAAAGAAGAAAGAATCAACAACAAATGAAGACGAATCTCAAGATGATGTTGAATCAAAGGAAGAAGAGAAAGATGAGCCGAAGAAAGTAGAAAAAAAGAAAGATGAGCCGAAGAAAGTAGAAAAAAAGAAAGATGAACCAAAGGAAGAGGACAAGAAGAAAGACGAGGTTGAAGCAAAAAAGGATACCCCAAAAGTGGAAGAAGTTCATGTGAAAGATTCTAAAAAGATCGAGAAAGATACAAAGGAGAACTACCATGGCGAACAGGAAAATGATGTTGAAGAAAAGGAAACCAACGACGAGGAAGAATTGGATAAGAAATTTGAGGCGCTCTACACTGATGATAACGATGCAAAAAAAAGTAAATACGAAGATGATAATGACGAAAGAGAACTAAAACGTTACAGCGATCACCACAAGAAAATAAAACCCGGAAGACGACATTATCAAGATCAAGAAGAAAATGATGATGATGAAAGATTAGCTCGTGCCTACTTGAGAATGTTGTTCCGACACTAAACTAACCTTTTTCAATATTTAACTACTTATTTGCACTCTTGTAACATTTAGTTTAGAAGGCTTTGATAATGTAAGATTTGTAGGAAGAAATTTTGTTGTAAGTGTTGAAATAGAAGAAGTAGGTGTCTTTTCAATCGCAGGTAGGCATTATTTTTTCAATTACTTTATGGTCGTTAGGAAATGAAGTGGAAAGTAAACTCACTGTCGAGAAACAGAGGAATGTCCAAATGGCTCTTACATTAGCAAATCAGTGCTCAATTCACTAAAAATTAGTGCTCATTGCTCGATACACAACATAAATACTATTGATCAATTCAATTTCCTTAGAACATGCGCACACATCTTCGCAGGTAATTGGATACACTTCGATATGTCATTCGTTTAATTGGCTTCCAAGCAGATTTCCTTTATTTTATATCACACATGTACCATCTGCGCAAAACAAAGATACTAATCTCCCAATAGGTGGCAAGTAGACGAAAGAGCTAATAAGGTAGTCTTGAGCTGAAGCGTCTGCGTTAACACGATGATTTAGTTTTTAACCTTGCGTTTACAATTTTCAAAATTGAGACAAAAAACATAGATACAAAGTTTATTTTAAACATTTTCCAAGTTACTCAAAGACATAAACAAATAAGAAACAAGATGCCCTACCGGGCAGAAGGATTTCTGCAAGCTTTGCTGCTGAAAATGAAACAAAAATGCAACACGAGCAGCCTAGATTCGTCCTGCTAAACTAAAACAGTCACATCATTCAACTCGAGAAGCATCAGCATTAAATCAACAAATATGTTGATGCGATTGACAATGTTCGTCAAGAAAGTCAGTTTACATTAACGGAAAAAAGAGGCTTTTCTTTATGCTACGGTAGAGATTATTTATGAAGATCTATTGGTACGAATAAGCGGAATGATTGTTACTGGATATTTGCCACCCACGTACTCCAAAAAGTGCATTGACACAATACGAAACTCTAATTTAACCACATCAAACATAATGAATTCTATAAAAAGATTCTGTGTATACTGGCGGCAACCAATACATCATTTGGACAGCACAATAATTATATAAAGTTTCTACATTGATCTCCTCAGGATGAAAAAGATATGTAATATCACAATAATTGTTACTTAGAAATTAAAATTCATATCTAATCTAAAAGTTAAAAAAAAAACAACATACATAGGGAGCAAAGAGATATGGTGATATAGCCAGAATACATCCAAACATTGCTAGTAAATATAGTATAATAGCTGTATTAGAGTAATTATGTTGGTGATGCTGGGGGGAGCAGCTAAAAGGAAGCTAAGCTGAGCTTTAAGAATCAAAAAGCTTCTAAAAATTGACTTCAGACATGCGTACACATACAAATACACAAAGGTCTTTCATATTTAAAAAGGCTTGGAGCAAAAATAAAACAAGAAATACCTTTTCTTCCACACCATGTATTGGCATTGTTTTCATATTTTAAACTTCAAGAAAACTTCTTTCAAAAAACCGAATAACCACGCTGTAATTTAATTTTGTGAACATGACAAGTTCCCAACAGTAATGCAATTCTTTATATAAAATTATAAGCTGTATTAACTTCTTTTAAATCCATATTTTCATCAAAGAAACTTTTAGCAAACTACACACGTTTTTTCGCTGCCATTTTTAAAACGTTTTGAAGACGATCACATGGCATGGCGAAAATCAGCCAATGAACTATCGCTATTGAAGTTAAGGTGGCTAAATTAACACCCTTTCTTAGTAGTCGGGCATTATGCGCCAATGACGGTACAGACGGCTTTTCTATCGACCAATGAAATTCGAGAAACAAATATGCGCCGGTTTGGACAGGATGAAAAAAAAACAACAGAAAAACACGGACGATCGTAAAGTATTTCTTGCTTACGCAGAAATCCAAATACGTTTTACGAGGTCTCATGAGGACTTATTTTACTTGAAATATTGTTTAGTGATTATCACTTGTCTTCTCATTCGCTCAATAAGCCACCCTGCCTACATGATGTAAACAATCACACAGATATAAAGGAGAATATTTCTATTTGTTTGTG
Source organism: Turritopsis dohrnii (assembly GCA_027922465.2). Classification (NCBI taxonomy): domain Eukaryota; kingdom Metazoa; phylum Cnidaria; class Hydrozoa; order Anthoathecata; family Oceaniidae; genus Turritopsis; species Turritopsis dohrnii. The sequence goes on along the minus strand of BQMF02000225.1, from coordinate 480,549 downwards.
ACAGAAAGCACAATGTGAACTGTCTGTGCCCATTTGACAAAAGTTACTCTCTACACCGTGATTGGTTTCATTATTGCTCTATAGTCCTTTAATTTATTATAGATGTTGATATTTTATTGTGTATTATCGTATTGTGATGGCGAAGTGATACACCAGATGCGCAAAACTCCCAACTCATTGAACGAATGCAGCACCGTTTGTCCTCGAAGTTTAAGAACCGCCAAATCTAACTTTGTTTCTGTGTTTAGCCATTGGGAAACCTTAAGAGAATGAATTTTCGCTGGAAGAAAATTTCGCGGATTTCGCAGATTTCAGAAAAATCCATGCAATTAAGTTCCCGCGGAATTTTTCAAAATTCACGAAGTAATAAAATTAAATCAATTGAGTAATCGTTGATTTTAGGCATTGGGTATATGTTTCGCCTCCTTCAAAATAGTACACTGGGGGATTAATGGTTTCCTTAAGGTTTTTACTAATATATTCATCTGCTTTGAAATAATACCTACACTCAATAACATTTAATGAGCATTTAAATTCTGCGAAATTAAATTCTTTCCCTCAAAGTATTTGTTTCGACATAATTTAAGTTTAGCGTTTTTGGTTTTTATGACCGTTATCGTTTTAAGCATTTTTGAATGTATGTGTGGAATACGTTTTTTTTCTTGTGTTTCAAATTCAGTTTTTCTTTTTCGGTTTCCTGTTTGGGTTGATGTTGATTTGTAGAACACAAGTGATTTGATATTCAAGAAAAAAAGTATCGAACGAATTTGACTTTTCCCGCGTATTACCCGCGTAATTCGTTCTAGTACTGATTCTTTCGTGATTTGAGGACACGAAAACAAGGATAAAGTTGATTAGTGGTTTGTACGTTTCTTCGTCGCAGATAATAAATGAAGTGCGTGCTTTCTCTTTCTTCATCCTTGTGCAAATGTGCATGTGAGATGCTCTCACAATTTTATTGGCGGGACCGAAAAGAATCTTCCATTATGCCATTCCATTCCATTATTCCATTATTCCATTATTTCATTTTTGTAAATACATGCAACCAACTATAAATAAATAAGTCACATCACAACACACATCATACAGCGTGTTAGCGTGAAACTCATAAAATCAAATGTTAAAGGAGAAATATGATGCTTTTTTTTCTTTAAGCATAGTAAAATATTATCAAGTATTCTTGATGGTTTCAAATTGCTAGATGAACTATAAGTCAAAGAAAGCATCTCTATAAGAGCCAGCAAAATCTGACCTGAGGCTGGGTGTTTTTATTTTTTTGAGATTTTTGCAGTTTATATTGTTCTTGTTTTGTTCTTTGCTAGCTTTAAGAACACAATTTCAGCCTCACTTTGGCCATAGTGCCCCCTCCCCGCTTCGATTGTTTTTTTAATAACTTTTTTCTTTCTGTTATTTCTGGTAATATTTGCTCATCTTCATCATTTGGACCTTTGTTTAATACCAATGTTGAAATCTAGATAGAAGAAACCCTTTAGGGAAATGAAAATAAATGTTAGTATGTTAACAGATAAAGTAAGTAGCGCAGATTTGACAAGTGCATTAGACTGTGAGTGACTGTTGGACTGCCTATAAATGCCGCAAATCAACCGTAAGTGCTGCAAATCATACATAAATGTCGCAAATCATTCGTAAATGTTGCAAATCATCCGTAAATGTCGCAAATCAACCGAAAAAGAAAAAAGAGTGAAAGATATATTTTTCATTATACGCCCTTTAAAATGAGTTACATTTTTATCATAAATTACATAGGCCTTCGATAACTCAAGAAATGATGGACTACGAAAGCAATACCGTACAAAAACTACAAATGCTGTTGAAACATTATCCTTAAATCAATGGAACACCGTAAATCCTCTAATGAACGCCTAGATCGTTTATTTAATTTTTCGAGTTTAAGAGAGGGCGTTAACTACTCCCTCCACTTAAATCCTCTCTAAAACATTTAAAAGAGAGGGCGCTTATTTACAAATTTTAATTTTGCCTTCTTTTCTGAAACCACAATTTTACAAAACATCATCAAAATCGTCCTCATTTGAGTGTTCGTCAAGGAGATTTAAGGAGACGTTTGCCTCTTGAATGTCAGATTCTGTTGGTTCTATCAATGAGTTAGCTTCCATCTCACTGATCAAGTTTTTTTGATCTTTTAAAACATCTTTACCTGATGCATAGGGTTGAATTTGTTGGATAGTGATTTGCGCCATCTTCACTTCCATCCTTCTTGATGTTTAAGGCGCAGCCCTTGAAAGAATCAGCAATGAAATCTTTGGATGCACTTTTCCATGCACTCACAACAATTCAACAACTATGTGTCTGGGTGCTGTATTCATGTTTACTGCCTCGGTATATTGGTGAATGCCATTAGCGAGGCAATAATTCTATTTTAGAGATGTAACGTTTGAAGGACTTACTCCATTAAACGTCTGCATGTACTTTATACATCACTGTATTGTAAGCTGCATTCATCCAACCATTAACAGACGATGCCACTACACATTTTGTTTTGAATTCCTCATTTAATGCAACTGATTCCCATTTGGCACCACCAAAGACGATGGACTGCTTTTGGCTTAGTTTGTGCTTTGGTGGTGAGGCTCACGATGACCTTTTCGTGGTCAGTTCTTTTCAGTATAACATCTATCTGCCCAGTTTTATTAACTGTGGTACTGCTTACTATATCAGCCCATGCAGGTGGTTCATCCATTGCGATGATATGGAAAGGGTTTAAATCAATTTTAATAGTCAATCTGCATAAACGGATACCAAAAGCCACCAATCTGTTCAATAGCTCGTATGGATCCTTTTGAGCTGTTGTTGTTCTTCGTCTAAAACATGTGAAACTTGCTTTAGTGTTTATTACCTTCAGGATTATAAAATCCTTATTTATTCAAATGAGTATCTATATTTTCCTAAATTTTAACAATTGTACTTGCTTTACCAGAGAGAATTTATTTATTTATTTACAAATGTTTATCCAGGATAGCTTTTTCAGTTCCTTAAGGTACTGTTATCAATGAGGGTCCTGCAAAGAGGTCCTGGAGCAATTAAATCTCCAATTTGGGCTATGGAAGCTGTATTTACAGAAATACCTTAACTAGGCAACCATCCTAGACATCATTGTTACTCCTGCGAAAGTTTCTACCTTAAAACAATAACTATCAAGCCCTGCTTGGCCTTAATCGCTTGAGACGTGAGTAAGGGAAAAAGCATGATTTTTTATATCCTTAATTTCAGTGCAAAAACTGTTTGCTTTGGTATCAAAGTACATACAGGGCCGGCGAATCCAGAAAACCATGACTCTACTCTATTAGAAAATATCAAAAAGATTTTGAAATAATAATAATTTCAGGTTTTTGAGGCTAATAAAAAGAGGTGTGTCTTTTATTTGAAGTTTCATTGTCAAAACGGCTGAAGCTATACTGTTTGGCGTTTTCAAATCATAATCTAAAAACGGTTTCTTTCTTTTTTCCTAAAATTGTGTATTTTTGAAGGTATTTTCACTTTTATTTACAGCTTGTTTTTTCTATATTTTTATCAAAGTTAACATCATAACTCAAGTTCTGTTCATTCTTACGAAAAAAAATAAAAAAACTGCTATTTCAGCTATTTAGCTTGAATTATTGCTAGATTTCCACCTCCACCACCTTTCCAGCTCATTTCGTTCTTACATTGGGTCTTCAAAAGTATCAACCTTCTTGAAAAAAAATGAACACGGCGAAAAAGCGTTTTTAAGTTTTATTTTGATCTCTGACTTTAACATGAATGATGTGTGTTTATGTTCATTCATTTCTAGATTTGATACATAATTAATGAAGTGATAAACAGGAAAATGAATGTTTTAATGAAAAAAACAAATTTTCAATTTATTCTTCCAAAAAAATTGCACCATTTGAAAATTCAGGTCATTTTATATCGGATTAGCGAAAAAAATGAAAAAGTAGTATTTTCAAGAAAGTTTCCCTTACTCACGCCTTGAATGAAGTCTAACTATTGATGAAGTAAGAAGCGGAATAAACTACTTGAAAAAGTTCCAAAGTTCATGTCTTCTAATAATGACCCTGCAGACAAAATCGTCCACAAGTCACAGCGATGAAGAATATTTTTTTTGAAATAATGTGTAAATTTCCATATGAATGCTCTCCTTTGCAGATGGTAAAAAGCTATGAATAATAGATAAAAATGGAAAGGATTAAAAATAACCTTGACCATTGACATTAAAACAACAATATCAACATGTTTATTTTGTTATCTATTTTCAAAATTTTCAACATTCCACATTGTTAAAAACAAAACAAAATAAATCAACGAAAAACATTGTACATTGTTTAAGCAAAACAAAGCATGGAATATTTCAAGTTTATAGCACACCCTCAATCAAAAAATTTGAACACGAATCAAAAGACAAAGTGCAGTTGTGTATCTTCAACAACTTTATTGTTATAAAAGCCGAATAATAGACAATTTTAATAATTTCTTATAAGCAACTTTATGTAGCATCAATTTTTGTATTACATTATTTAAATAGAACTGGACTTCAGAAGGCATCGAGATAGGCTGAAGCTATACAAAATTCACTAGGTTGCTTTCTCCAGTACTGCTTACACAAAAACCGTTTGCAACATCAGGATACTAGGAGGATTCAAATCACATATACAAATTATGAAATTAAAATATTATAGCACCAAAATATTAAAGCTTTCATTGTTCGGTTGGTTATTGACAAATGAAAACGTTCCTATTCAAAAGAAAACCATTAAAGAAATTGCCACCAGGGAAAACAACATGAAAATATTGATATTCATCAGCTGATTAGCTGCAGCACAATATGTGGAATTTTTATTGGATATGTCAAATGCACTGCATTCACCAGCTACGTCAGAACAAATGTAATCGTCATCCCATTCTGGGGCCCCCTGTACATCGATCTTCATGCAATGTTTACCACCAATGCATCCTTTGTTTGACCATTGGAAATTGTACGGCCAGGAACGGGGGACACAAAAATATTTTCCATTACTTGTGTAGTTAACTGCAGTTTCTTCGATATTAATACAATTCATATTCGATATTGCTCCTAACAAGATTTAAATAAACAAATTACATAAATCGCCAAATCGTGCAAAGGCTATATAGTGTGAAAATAGAACGTGTACTATTATGAATACCGTTTCGATGAAAATGTTACATTTTGACTATAGGGTTACTGGACATATCACTCTCAAATCATGCCTTTGTATAATTTATGTTAGAAATAGCTTCTTTTTTTTCTTTTTTTTAATGAAATATATTTGGCATTTCCACATGACATGGCTATTCGTCCAAAATCTTGAAATATATATGCATTATTAAAACATTATTATAAATATATTATTATATAAATAACGATTTCGCGATTTTTGAAAATGGAAATATCAAAAGAAAGATTTTCACACTTACCATTCTGAGCTAATGTCCATGCATTCATATCAATTCCTTGCACTTTAGGAACACAAAGATAATGTCGAAACTCTTTGCCATAGTTGTATTTAACAAGTGGTGCACAGAAGAAATTGACACCTATAGTTACGTTTGTTGAGTCATATCCTGACTGGAACTGACTAGGCCAACATGGATACTTTTGTGCCAATGAATATTCAGCAAGTAAGATTACAATGAAAACTTTGAATCCCATTTCTGTAGAAAAAATCTCTTATGTGCTGTCTAAATTAAAAGAAATATTTTAATGAACATTTTAATGCTAAAAGCCAAGAAATCATTTCTAGTTCATAGACATGCAATAATTGTAAATATCAGTTTATCAATATTTTGATCGCTTTCAAATACACACCCATTTCTTGTAGACCTTTAATTAAAAAAACACTTTTCCTATTTGTACATTTAATGCCATATATAAACTTATTTGATTTCTCAGATTTCAGTATAAATTACTTTACATGCAACCTTCTCTTAATAAAAGTTTCACTGAAGGTCTTTTAAGTTGTTCTTTCATAAATTTCTTAACATCTTTCCGAGTGAAAGATCTGCAAATTATACAATTGTTGGTCTGTATAAAAAAACCAAACATCTGTTACCGACAGTCTTTGTTGTTCTCTTGTATTTACAGAAAGATATATTCTATAAAAACATTTGCAAAACTTATGTCAATAAATTGCGTAGAATTTTTCATTCATACTTAATCTTTCAATAAATGGGTTAAATCGAATTGAAAACAACCAAAATAACGGTAGAAAGTAGCAGTTGTTGAATCTGACGTCAACTGATTAAGCATTTAAAATTTGTTATTTTATGTAATACATAAACCATTACGAAATGTTGTGCTGTCTGAAGTCTGTTAATCGTGATTGTGGCGTTTCTACAAATTTGGACAATACCAAAAGTGATGTTTTGATGCTTTTGGCATTTTTAGGTGACGTTGTCAAAATCTAAAAAATGTTTTGTGTTTTAAATATGATGTTTTTACGATTTCGGAGAATTTCATATTTCCTGTTTGGATGTTTTCCGTATTTGAGCATGCTGATATTTCCATTTGACTACACCAATTGCGCATATGGATCTACCATTATGATTTAACAACTTGACCCTTTACATGGATCCAGTCTTCATATCATAAAATCATAATAAGATGTTTCTGGAGATTCGTACCGTAAATGAACGATTAAACGCCCAGGATTAGAGGACAAATTTGTAATAAGCGCCCAGGTTCCGATTAAGCGCCCAGGTTCAGCTGAAACTGGGCGCTTATTCGGCTTATTCATCTCAAAGTGAGATTATTTATTGTGGTTTTTTTGCTCGAGTAGGACACAAGCAGTTCTTTTGTCAGGATTCAGTTAAATGATAAACTGTACTGGTAATTTTAATGATTTTTTATTAACCGCCTAGGACTCAATTAAGCGCCCGTCCGTACAAGCGCCCACCGTAACAGTTCAAAAAAAGTCATATGCGCCCATTGCGCTTAATTGGTCATTTACGGTAAATCAAAGTGAAAGTATTAACTCTTTTTAAACTACAGTATGTTTCAAAACTTTAGCTTCAAAAATTTTCATCGCATTTTTGAAGAAAATATCCAATTAATTTTTATAAATTTTATAACGATGAAATTCTTATTTCTTGGTCTTTCTCGTGATGTCATTTCTGTAGGAAATGGAAAAGTAGAAAAAGAAAAAAATCAAGTAAGTTTGGAAGAACTCATTGATTTCTTAGCAATGAAGAATAAGAAAGCGACAGAATGAGATTCGACAATTGGAAGTTACTGTTCTGACAGGTATCTATACGGTGTAATTCAATTATATGAGCATCCAGAGAGCTTGAACAATAACAGAGGCTGCCCTTTAATACAACCATTTCAGTAATTTATCCTCCCATAATTCTTGTTTCGACTTATAAAACTTTCATTCTTCTAATTTGAAAAGTTTAGTTAGTTAGACGTTGTTAATGACTTCCTACCCACTTTATGATGATATAAATAAAGATAGTGAAAGTTTTTTGACCGATCATGACCATAACCAAAACGATACTCATTAGCCACAGCATTTAAAGATTTTCTCAGCTATTTTAAGTGAAGTGAAGACTACTGTAGAAAGATTACATATAAAGTTTCCTATAGCTACATTAATTTTGTACATACATGTTCTTCAATTAAACTTCCAAAAGCAAGAAATATAGTGCAAGATGTCCATTGGACAACCATTCTTCAGTTTTGGCCTCCCTCCTTCCAACTTTCCAGCATTGTCACGCTGCCATGATGGAACTGGATTTTTTGTTCGCTTTCGGAAAAGGGTATAAAATTATCTTGATCAGCATGCCGTACACTTGTCCAATTACATCAGTTTTGCTTACATTAGTCAGACACATCCCAAAACCTCGCTTAAAATTCCCGCATCTTGACGCCACTGGAGTGGATAAAAATGAATGCCGGCAACTGTCCTTGTGAACGTGTATTTTGCAAAGGGGCGTTTCATACTTGTTATGCGGGCTAAATAACTCAAAAATAAAATTCTCGGCCGAAAAAAATTCCGTCGGCGAATATATTGCAGCGGCGTAAGTCGAACAAAAATCTGTCACAGTTAAAAGGGAAAAAAGGAAGTGTCCGACTGAAAACTGCATTAATTTTGGTTCAATTTTAGGTTTAATGCACCAACTAAATGATGACCGAATTTCACTGGTGTAAATATACCAGTACACCAGCCTAAATCGCCCCTGTTGTGTTAATAAATGGAAAACTAGAAGCCTCAAGGCTTGAACAATTTCTGCATCAGGCCTAGGGGAAATAGCTTTAGGCTCACTTTCAAGATATCTGAATGACTATCCATTCTGTTCTTGTTGCTTACGTGAGAACAGGTCTATCACAATTCCCAAAGTATGACTTATGGTTCACATGAAGAATAAAATGATATTCGATGGAAGTGAACCAAAATCATTTGAAAATCAGGGAAAATCAGGGAAAAATCTGCAAGTAACTGCACACCTTCCAAATTTTGTCAGAAATGTGAATTTGGTAATATATTTAAGTAAACATTGTTGGTAATATATTTAAATAAACATTGAAATTGTTCATAACTTGCATTAATAGGAGCAGGAGAAACTTGGACATTTCAAAAATTTTAAATCATGACATTTAACAGAATTACAAGAAGATAAAAATTATATACATAACTTAAATCAACATAACATACAATACGAAAATCTATTTCTACTAAACCTGCCAGTAGCAGATCCAGAGGTAAGCCACTACTTGTGTAGGAAAGTGTTAGCAATTCAGACATAAAAGAAAAAGGTTCAAATAATCCCATTGATAATATGAACTGAATTCACAACTTATGTTAATGCGCTTCTCCACAAGTTGTGACTACACTCTAGCTCCACCACTGTCTGCATATTACCACTTCTATGGAGTCTATAAATAACACCAATGTGCACGAAAAGACAAATGACACAATAAAACTTTGTTAGCATCTGTATGAAAATGTTCTTTTCGAACATGATATACCTTAAGGGGATTTTTTTTGCGTGGACTAATTTTTGCGAGCCAATGTTTGAGAGCGTTTTGCGTGGATTAATTTTTTCAAGTCAGAGCTTCTCAAGGAAAATGTTTGGATTTATATTTGCGAATGGGCACAAAGTGCAATGTGTGTACTTTATAATATAGCTTAGAAGTAGCAGGAAAAATCACCATTTCCATGTCTGCCACATTGCAAAACCAATGGGTGCTTGATAAGTACAAGGAAATACTTAATATATGAAAGTTACACAGAGCCAAAAAACTTAATCCACGCAAAAAAAATCCCCTTAAGGTATTGTGTCCTAGAACATGTTACACTCCAAATTTTCACAAGCCTTTAGTGATCTCATTGTATGTATATAATTGGTTGGATTCTAATCATCATCCAAAGTTTGCTTTCCTCTGACATATATCCAAACTAAATCATTGTGCCTCCATTGAGCGGTTTGCAGGATTATTTTGAACAATGTCATCTTAAAATTTTTTAAATGTGAATTTAAAAATAATCAGTTCCACAAAAGTGATAACTTGACCGGGCATTGTACAGTCAGTGATGTATAATTTAAAACAGTCTGGAATTCCTGAAATTACTCCTTTCTTCTTTAATTTATTACCGCTTTTCAATTCACTATGACGTTTCGGAGCCAGAAAAACAGTTTTATAAGACATATCGTTCACCAATATCTTGCACATGTTTATACTTTCAGTATGTATGTATGTTTGGGTCAATTCATTCACTAGTGATTTGTGCTGCTATGACAATTTCATTTGTTTGTTTTTTTTTCAATGTATTCAACTTCGGTGTAATATTTATTAAATGAAATGAACATGTTTCATGCATTTATTGATAAGACGTATTCACCAGTGATGTTTTGATACTATTATAATACATTTCTGCTGCGATATGGAAAGTTTTTTTTACAGCAAAGTTTCATTTACTATCAAACCTTCACATTCTTTTTCAAGAATCTTTCCCAAAGTCAGCTAAACATCAATATTTCCTCCATAAGGAATGTTCTTATGATTATATTTCGATTGCAATAGTAGATAAAGTCTTAAAATTCTTCTTCAAAGCTTCTACCTACAATTTCCTCAAAACATAAACCAAACGGTTCGAGAACGATTCACGTGTTCGGTGTGCATATTTTAGTGACTTTTAAAAGAAATTTTAAAGATAATTGAATTGGGAAGTTTTAAATATAAAACGGCTAAAATATATGAATTAATATTGAAAGTGGCCTTTTTGTATTACATTTTGCATAGAGTTTTGAGTCTGTCATTAACTATTCTGAATAAACAAGCAATCCGAAATCCGAACGGACTTTCCGAAAACGGCAAAAAACTGTTACGGAGAGAGATAGATAGAATGTCTAAATCAAACAATTTCCTTCGCTAAGGCGCGGAAATTGAAAAATGTGCTCATTTTACATTTTGGAGTTTGCAATTCCAAATTCCGACCGAAGTTTCTTCAGTTGTTACAGAAATTTGCACTAAGCACAATTTTAACGTGTCGCATATGAATGTAACAATCATTTTGTCAGATTTGATTTAAATTAGGCTATTCCGATCACATTTGAACCAATTGAATCTCCAGCTTGCAGATTTCAATGCTATTGTAAGTTTAGACATAGTACAAATAAGTAGCATTAACTTTAAATTTGGAAATTTGGTTTCAAGAATGGTACATGTTAAAGAAGCTGGATCGGACATTTTATGTCAAGTAACCCTTGTTGAGCTTTAAATAAGGGTGCTTCTATGAATTTTTTAAAAAGGCACCCGATCTCTTCTACTTTTAGAGATAACACCAAAACCTATAAGTTGACTTTAGCCCATGTTATATTGATAGGATCTTAATAAAGAAAGGTTCAATTTTTTTAACGATTAGATATATTTCAGCTGGAAATAAAAATCGATAATCAAATGGCTGAGATCCTTTTAAAGAATTACTAGTATCCCGCACTGCGCCGACGTTACCAGTATCCAGTGTTATACGCTTCCGCATATCTTTGCATACGGACATGTATGCCTTACTATGCGGAGTGTATGCGGAGTTGGTATGCGGAGATATTCATCTTGCATACGGACACTTTTGTATCCGGATGTATGCGGACTTTGCATATACTCCGCATATACTTGTTATATCTCCGCATATTCTTTGGATACCTTCAGCATAACTCCGCATATCGATTTGAGAAAATCCGCATATCAACTTCGCATATTAAATCCGGAATTCCGCATATCAACTCCTCATATCAGATTTTTTCCCGTTTTTTTCCGTTTATTAATGATAAGTCATATACAGTACTTCATGTTTTTTCCAATATGAAAAATGACTTTAAATTAGTTTACATTTATCTATTCTTAACTAAACATAAAACAAGTACAAGCTGTCTACAATCGAACCCGTGCAAATCAAGCTGCTTAACAAGTCGGATTAACGGATTGGCGGAGCTTGTGATACACACGAGTTTTCTCCTATCAAAATATTTTTTCTGGAACTTTCGCAGATGGTTTGCGGTTTGATGGTTGTCCATATCGGACAGGTCCTCCTCTCCTTTCGTCTTCCTTTCTTACGCAGTCGCGAAGATCTTGTGTCCTCCACGGAATGGTTCGATGAGACTTGTAACCATCGTCATCACTCTCCACATCGCTCATCAACTATGTAGTTACATCCTCCCATTCTTCTCCTTTAAAAAGCTAAAAAAGTAGCCAAAAAATAACTGGATTGTTTGAGAATATACTGTTCATAATTTAAGGTTACATTGAAAAAAATCACTTACTCGATGTCGCCGTTGGACGCCTCTTTTCTTCTTCTTTTTCTTAAAGTGAAATAATAAGATAGTTATTATTATAACAAATATAAATAAGATTATCATCAGTTGAATAATTTATTTAAAAAGTTTAAGCAACCAACTATGAAAACAACTTACAGAAAGTTCAGTTGGGATGACAGTCCTACATCAACAGCTTCATTTTTTTATGCCTTTTTCATGACACTAATTTCCATTTCCAAAGGCGAAATAGTGTCTCTATCTATACGACTAACGTCGACTCCATCGACAAGTATCCTTCCTCCATGTGATCTTGAAGATCGTTAATTGCTCTAAATTGGGTAAGAAAAAATTGAACTTCATCATTTCAGTTATTATAACTTTTCTTCAAATAAGACTTATTATATTATTATTATAACACCTGATAACATCATTGTTTTTTGGCAGTTTTTTTATTATTTGTGGCGTCGATTTCCGCCACGACGGGTAACATCTTGATGCACTAAAATGTTGAAAAGCTAAGTTATTTCCATCTTAAACGTTGTCTGTAACAAGCTTCTATTTACTATTAAGAGAAAAAATTACCCCGCTAGTAGTAAGATTGACTCTGACATTATTTCATTTGATGGTGAACTAAATTGTTCATTTACTAAAGAAAATTCTTCCTCCTCTTCATGTTCACGTCGTCGAGTCAGCTGTTGTAGCCTATAAATGAAAATTTTAAAATTAAAATATGTTTTTACGAATAGCTAAAACGGAAGAAAGCTATAACATATTTCAAGAAGTGGTTAAAGCGAGTAAACTCGAATAAATGAACTCGATTTTCTTACCAAGAATGCAATGCGACGACAAGCAAGTTGCACCTGCACGTGTGCAGTGTTCTTTTCTTTTCAAGCAATGTGAAGGTCGGTAGCGTGTATGTGTGTTCGTATGTAATTTTAATAAATAGTATCAAATAGTATATGGTGCATTATTCAGGTAAGAACAACTTGTAGTATTTTTTAATTTTCAATGATTGTGTCTTTTAAAAAAAGTCATTTGAGCTTTTCATTTTTAGAAATTAACAGCAACAAAGAACAACTAAGAAATTGTAGTCTGTATGATGCAATAAATGATCAGAAGAAATCAACATATTTCTCAACTCGATTCTCAAAAGATGATGGTTCTCAAGACACATCCTAGAAAAATTAGACTAAGTGAAAATTTCGAAAGGAGATAATAATGGTAAATATTCAAGTTGTTCTTGGTGAACTGTCAATTCAAAAATGCAAAAACAGAAATACAGGTAAATAACTTATCTGCATCTGGAAAATGAAAAGGTCGAAAATTTTAAGATCAATTTAATTTAACTGATTAATTTCCTTAAAACATTTTATTCCAGCCAGGAAAATGGTATATGTGATTTAAAGATCTGGAATTTTTTTCAAACACTTTTGTTTTCATTTTCCATTGTTATGTTTTTTTTGTGAAAATCAGTGAACAGTTCTTTAAATCTTGAGTTTCGAGAATATTACATTTCTGCAGGTGCTTTGTGTTAGGTGTTTTATGCTCTTCTCCTTGCACGTTTTCTTTTTATAAGAAATCCGTTTACATGTAGAATCTCAAAAAAATTAAAGTTTTACTACAACTGACTATTTCTTAAATAAGAAAGTTTTTTCCATGTTTGACTGTTTTGAAAGGTAAACTTCTGTTTAAATTGTGTTGTTACTAAGTTTCTTGTAGAAAAAAAACAAAAAAACGTTTACTCTTTTCTCGCATGTTTCTCGTCATAATTTTCGAATGTTCAAGTGTTCTTTTCTATGTGCTCTGGGCAACTGGGATTTCGAAATTCTAAAAATAATTTTTCAAAGAATCAACGCTTTAATTTGTTAAGTTTTTGTTATACGTTGATAAAAAAATTCCAGATCTTTATGAAAATTCTCTTATCCGGAAACTCAATGATATATTCAATCAATTTCAGAAACGCGATGTATATATCTGAAGCGATACAAACCACTCAATGATTAAATATTTCACATGCAGAAAGTTGTCGTGAATCTGATATCAGGAATAACCTACTATGCTCTTTGTAACTTATCTTTCTCTTTTCAGATTGGCTTTGCCATTTTGAGGAAAGAATTTTACATGAACTCGAAATACTTGAAAAAGCAATTTTACTCGAAATATATTCTTGAAATGACTTTTTTCTTCATAAGTCCCTGCGTCGTAATCATTCACCCTAGATCCTAAAAATAACATGTGCACCCATTGCTCTTTAAGGTTATGGGTGTTTCAGCCAGGCTTTAAGTGTAGGTATATACTTACGTATACCGTTGATCGGGTTTTAACTTTCTTTTCTCCCCAGTTTTCTCATTTGGAAAGAGTAGTTTTGGCCCAGTGGCTAGTTTCGTGAAAAACTTTGTGAGTTCATCATTGGATAGCGATTCTTTTCACTTTTCGCGATACGTTCTTCCCCCAAAAAAACAAACACTATTCAACAGAAAACAAAAGCTTCTGCTAAAAAAACCATACATTTGCGCAAGTCAACTAATTGTGGACAGTTTATATCATTCGGGGTGTTGGTACGACAACTGAGCGCAGCTAATAACTGCAAATGTCATAAAGTGATAATGAGATAGCCAAAGGTTTTGCGAATTGCAAATATGCAATGCCCTTATTATGAAAATGAATAAATTTTTGACATTGACACGAAGTATTTATTTGTGCATTCACTGTAATGTACCCCCGGTTTACATTCCACGGACAAGTCATGTGATTAAAAACGTCATCCGGGGGAATATGCAATGGGTCCGCATATCTTTTTTTATACATATGCGATGTATCCGAAGTCCGCATACCATGTACAATTGGAATATGCTACGTATCCGATGTCCGCATATCCTTCGCATAGATATCCGGAGTTATCCAGAACAAGGATACCATGCAGTTAGGATACCCTTCGCATAACTCCGCATATCGTACGTATGCGGAATTCCGCATTCACTGGGATATTGGAGCCGTTTACGCAGTGCCGTGTAAAATTTTTTTACGGGTTTTAATTCTGAAAGTGACGTAGTATCCCGTGTAAAAACATTTTACGGGTTTTTCTGAAAGTGACGTCTCAAAAATGGTATCGAAAAATTAAATGACAGCATGACGAACAGAAAGGGTGTCAGTGCTGTAAGTACTTTAAACTTTAAATATAAGAACGCAGAACAGTCGTTTTACTTGGAAGATCTTAAACCCATCAAAAATAAAAATACGCGCTGTGCATCGGCTTTTTTCACTCTGTGAAGTAAATTGATTGAAGATGCAATGCAATGGTTCCCCGTGATGAAAATACTTAACGTCAATACATAATACGAAAAAAAAACACTTCTCACCCTATTAATCAAAAATCTCTAGGTATTCCAGCCAAAGCATTTTTAGTTCAACACTGGAGTTATGAACAGAAAAACTTTTAAATCAGAAGATCTGAAACACATCAAAATATTCATAATAAATACGATAAATACGATATATGTATTTATATATATTATTTATTATTTCACAATACGATATATGCGGTAGTAAAAATAAATTGTGCGTACAGGTAAACAACAAAAACATTAAAATCGCTGTAATTGTTCATTGAATCCATACCCTAATGTAAATAAAAGCCAAACGCGAAAGTCGTAAAAGTGTCAAAATGTGAATTGTAAACAATTGCGATTTTCTTTACAAACCCAGAACGTCATCTTTTATTATTATTATTATTATTATTATTATTATTATTATTATTATTATTATTATTATTATTATTATTATTTGGTAAAGGTCAGTAAAAAGCAGTTACAAACTGATGTGGACCTACTATATAAACTAAAACTGAAAAACTAGAAATTATATATATAAACTAAACAATTAAAATTGTAAAATGATAAAATATCTTTTCAATTAATTTAAATTAAAATACAAGTACCTGATTTGTCAGAGAAATGGCATTTGAACCATTTGTTTGAAAGACCATGTACTATTACACCAGATGAAAGGATTTAGAGAATGATATCGCAAAGCATTTGAATTAAGGAAATAGCAGAAGATAAGAGGGTGGAAAAAAAACCACGATTAACGTCACAATCGGATTTTGGATTGAGATTAGGAAAGGACAAGGCGATGAAACAAAACAAATAAAAGATGTAGTTGTTACTATATATACATATAAGTAGATATAAAAAGTTTTAAATAATATAGATATAATATAGATAAAACCATCCTGGACATAACTATTGATGTCAGAAGCTTCGCTGTGTACAAAGTTAGACATGAAAAAGGTGTAGCAAACAAGATAACTGGCTGACTATTGTAAGGATTGAAGTCACAGTGAACTAAGAGGAAGGTAAGGGGAAGTCTAAGTTGGAAATTTCCGCTGTTATATAAATTTATAAATTGTTGTAGGTACTTATAGATAATATTATCTAGAATAGTTTGATTTTTGAATACGTGATTTTTGAAGGCTTCGTAATCTAACTGCTTGATGTGGTCAGGAAGTTTATTCCAAATTGACGAGCTACGGTATGCGAATGACGTTTTATATTTCATGAAATTGAAACGTCTTTTTTCAATTTGTAGGTTGTTTCTTAGATTTCTTTTCGTAATCAGCACTTTGTTTGGATCGTTTCTAAGATATAGATTGTGCGTAATGCAGGCTGTTCGTCTTTTGCAGTACCATGAAATTGAACGCCAGTTTGATTTTTCTAAAACTTCATTATCAGCTGTGGTCTTTTTTATACGCTGTACAAATCTAGCTGCCTTGATGTGGATAGAATTGATTTTATACATCTCATTACCAGGACAGCCACGCTATACTGCGATGCAGTATAAAATTGATGGCAAAATTCCTTTGAAATAAATTTCTTTCAGGTGACTTTGATCCATGAATCTCATTTTGTATAGGTTTTGTAGCTTGAGTTTAAAGTTTTTCAGAATTTTCAAAGTATGTAGTTTCCATGATATGTTATCATCTATTGTAACACCAAGGCACTTGACACTCTTTGTTACATTTATTGCGTTGGTGCCAAGCTTGAATTCTGGAATAGGACTGATAAAGGGACTTTTAGAAATGAACATGATTTCAGTCTTTCCTACATCTGTGTGGATGGCAAATCCATTTTTGTCAGCCCATTTTTGTAATTGGTTTAAGATTTTCTGTACTTTTTGAAAAGCATCAGCATAATTATCGCATACTTCATGACAAGTGGAATCGTCAGCGAACATATCAGTCTCGCCATCTTCAACATTTTCAGGAAGATCGTTAATGTCAATACTGAAAAGTTGCGGTCCTAACAAAGAACCTTGTGGCACACCATTTTCGACTTTTAATTTATCAGATTCGCAGTTATTCACAACTGTATATTGATGTCTTTCTGACAAGTAGGAGTCAAGAATTTCGTATAGACTCCCTGATATTCCACATGCTTGAATCATTTTTAATAGTGGTTGGTGTGGGACTACATCGAACGCCTTTTTGAAATCAATAAAGATACAAGCTACGACTTTTCTCTCGTCAACGGCCTTATGCCATTTTTCGGTCATGTTCAATAATATCAATTCAGTTGAACGACCTGATCGAAAACCCCATTGTCTTTCGCTGATTAGACAAAGGGAATCAAGGTGGGATTTCATTTGGTCAAGTATAACTTTTTCAAGTACTTTGCTAGCTATACTCAGTAGCGTTATTGGTCTGTAGTTGTTGCAGTCAGACTTTGAACTTTTTTTGTGCAGGCAAGACACTCTTCCAACTTTTCAATCACTTGGGAACTTGTTTCCTTCAATCGAGCTCTTTATGACTTTGTAAAGACCACTGGATTGTGGTCCTATCGCTTTAATGTGGTCGGCCTTAATATTATCAGGACCTGAAGCTTTTCCCATTTTTATTGCGCATTTGAAGGCATTTTCATATATCGATTCGTTGATATGGATAACATGAGAACAGGGTGTAACACGATATATGTGACTATTGTCATTATTACTTTGAGTGTTCAGTATATTTCCAATGTTTGCAAAGTGATGGTTAAGTGCATTTGCCTTTTCTTTACTATTTGTATAGCGAGTATTTTCTACAGTAACTGTCCCTATAGTCTTTGAATGTTGCTTTCCCTGGAAGGAATTTACAGCTTTCCAGAACGATTTAGTTGATTCACATTTAGCAAAAGTTTCTTTCCAATAACTTGTTTCAGCAAATCATAGTAATCATCTTAATCGTCAAGTCTGAACCAGAACTTATGAATTATTGAATCGCGTGTTAAGTTGTTTCAATGAAATTTCATAAATCAAAAAGGTTTTTTTATGAATGATTTGCCATTTAAAATTTAACAAAACATTCATGAACTAAAACATGGTTTTAAAATTTTATTACGAAGCTTTTCGTAGTGAATTATAACATAACATCATCAGGTAGGAAAGGATTTTATATGGTAATAAATTTACAAATAAACATTGATCTTTAAGCAATTAAAGATAAAAAAATGAGGGTTTGTTTGCAAAGGATTAGAATATTGAAAGCTAACACTAGAAACTGGTCCAGATACTAGAAATGTGACTTCTTTGCTTTATGTACTATTTTAAGAACCTTTATTGAAATATTTTGTGTGCATCTAGACATTATTGAAAAGAGTTTCCTACTGTAATGGGAGATCAAGTTTTCATTGTCTTATTACTTATTGGATATTCATTGGCGCAAGACTATCCGTGTTGGCCTAGTCAGTTCCAGTCAGGATATGATACAGCAAACAAAAGTTTAGGTGACAATTACTTCTGTGCACCACTCGTTAAATACAACTATGGCAAAGAATTTCGACATTATCTTTGTGTTCCTGAAGTTCAAGGAATTGATATAAATGCATGGACATTAGCGCAGAATGGTAAGTAGTCTACTGAGCGAAATTGCTGAAAAATTATTAGTGCTTGAAATAATATGTGTATTTCAATCTTTTTAGGTGCATTATCGAATATGAATTGCATTAATATCGATGAAACTGCAGTTAATTATACAAGCAGTGGAAAATATTTTTGTGTGCCCCGTTCCTGGCCATACAATTTCCAATGGTCAAACAAAGGATGCATTGGTGGTAAACATTGCATGAAGATCGATGTACAGGGGGAACCAGAATGGGATGACAACTACCTTTGCTCAGATGTTTCTGGTCAATGCAGTAATTTCAATATAACCAATCAAGTGTCGACATATTGTGCTTCAAGCTTCAAGTCTCGTGCTGCAGCCAATCAGCTGATGAATAACTACATGTTCATGATGCTTTCGTTGGTGGCAACTTCTGTACTGATTTTTTTTAAATAGGAACGTTTTCAGTTGTGAGAAGCATAAAATAAAACAATAAGCGTAAGTTCTGCTTAATTTCATTCATTTCGTAATGTCGCGTTGATATTCCAAAAAGGTTTAGTATACTTATGAAAAGAAACAATTCAATGAACGTTATATGTCTTTAACATATCCCACAAACCTGCGATAAAGATTTAAACTCTTCCTTACATGAATCTATGCTTATTTAAGTACAGGTCTACCCAATTTGTTCAAAAGAAATGTGATGCTGAACAATGTATGGTTTTATTTGTCTCATATTGCTTTTGTATAATATTGTTGCTGAAGATACACAACTTTGTATTGTCATTTGATTATTTTTCAAATTTTGATGGAGATGTGTAATTTATTTGACGCTCTGTTTTGATTTAACAATGTACAACGAATCTTTTCATTTTGCAAACCGCTAAAAGTAAGTCCATGGAAATGCCAGCACCTTTCTGGGGTTTTTAAATGATGTTTAACGTTAGATCTCGCAACTATCTCATCCAGAACAAGTCAAGCACTTCCTTTTGAACATTTTCTCCCCACACGCTTGATTTGACGCCAATAAAATCATCAAATGCAACAAGGATAAAATAAGAAAAAGGCACAAAAGACGTGGAAAACATACAGTTTTTGGAAACATGGTTTTTGAAATAAAAATGTATTTAAAATGTGAAAATAGAGAAATTGATTGAATGCTTTTGTATGCAATATGGTCTTACCATGCAAAAATAAAATACACCAGCCGCCAAGGCGGCGTCGCTTGCCACCCGTGTTCAGCATGCGTTATGTCATCACCTGCTCCAAATTACTGCACTTGACACCACCGATAAGTGAGGGACGTATAATGGGAAAACTGAGGTTCAATTCTAATGATTTTCACTTCCTTTGCTGCTGGCTTTATCGCTTAATAAAGCTCGTTTGCACATGAAGACAAATACGTTCCTGGTGTTTCAAATTGTGCATGTTCTTAACTCAGCCGTTCATTGTCGCGGTCGCATTTAAAATGTCAGCAAACTTTATTGCTTTATACAATGCATTCCGAACGTGAACTTCACGTGCTTTTTATTTACGATTTTAAACCAAGCAAATATCAGTTTAAACAATGGTTCCAAAAAACTGTATTTCAAGATGTGCTATTTCTTTACTTTTTAAAACCAATCGATTATCAGTTTAGCAATAATACATTCAAAAGGTATAGAGAAAAAACTTCAACTTATTATTAGCTTTTGTTTTACGCGCTCTAACATGGGTGCTGTCAGAAGTATGAGAAAAAATGAAAAGCTTGTTTTTTTCATCTTCGTTTTTCTTTTGCCATTTTCATTATTCTTCCAATTTTTTTATATGATGAAAAAGTGCTTTTTAAGCTTGACACAGCGCAAGAAGAATTTTTGAAATATCTCATAACCTTCAAAATTGCCAAGCAATTATAAAAACTGTGCAAGTTCATTTGAAACGTATTTTAGATTATAAAAACAAAGTAAAAAAACATTTTGTTTCATGACACACCATTTTCACCTGTCGGGCAAAGAAAGCTTCGGTTTTTAATCATTTTGATTGCACGAAAAAAGAAGTTCACCCGTCCCAGACAGTCGGGCAAGCGTTAGGATACAACACTGGCAAACCGAACAT
Organism: Turritopsis dohrnii; assembly: GCA_027922465.2. Taxonomy (NCBI): domain Eukaryota; kingdom Metazoa; phylum Cnidaria; class Hydrozoa; order Anthoathecata; family Oceaniidae; genus Turritopsis; species Turritopsis dohrnii. The sequence goes on along the minus strand of BQMF02000225.1, from coordinate 459,812 downwards.
GCTGCCATGTTATGCCACTGCTGCTTTTTGTCCAAAATGTTTCATCATTTAGTTTCTTTGTATTTAGTTGATGTATTGTTTTCAAATCCAAGTCAACGGTGGTCCTTTGAATCTAAAATTGACAATAATAATAAAACAAAACGTTATCCCTATTGGTTCACCAGCCAAAAATGTTCGGTTGGGGTTGCAATGTATTTGTTTTGCATTGACTTCGCTTACAAAAAAGAAATAATTCTCTCACAACTAAATCTACAATTTTGCGTGACATTCAAACAAACAAACAAACAAACAGACAGGAAATCGCCTATTAATATATAGATTGTAATAAAAAAACGTTATCCCTATTGGTTCACCAGCCATAAAAAGACACGTTCGATTGGGTTGCAATGTATTTGTTTCGCACTGAGGTCGCACACAAAAAAAAGAAATAATTTCGCTCACAACTCAATCTACCATTTTGCGTGACAGACAGACAGACAGAGAATCGGCTATTAATATATATAGATTCAAACCTGATTTTTTTGAACCTGGAATTTCACAACAGCTGCCCCCATCGTCTTCCTATAAAAAAGATTCAAAGTCCTTGATACCAAGTTTTCTTTTGTGTGTGTATGTGTATTTTCTTATTCTTATCTTTGCCAGTGCGTGTGTCCACAATTTTTATCACAATAATCATTCTAGCATACCGGTATTCGCTTCGTATACTTTTTTTTTGATTTTTTTTTTTAACAGCATTTATTTGTTGAAGTGACAATCCTGTAAATAAATATTCGTTTAATAATAAAAAATAAAAAAGAGTTCTTGGGTTCGGAATTATGATAATAACAATGATAACAAGATGCCCTTGCAGGCATAAGGATTTCTGCAAAATCAGCTGAAGCATGAAAATTGAAAGGCTATGAGGTAGTTTATGCGGTCGAACTTGCGCCTTGTCTAATGTAAATCAACAGACCTGTGATTAGACATTGTCAATACTTTTACTTAAGAATGCAAAAGTTTTCATCAGCACAGGTCATTCGATTTACATTAGACAAGGCAAAAACTCGGCTGTATAAACTATACTCAAGACATTCTTAAAATTTAAAAAAGATTGAATCATTTCCGCAATATATGTTTATTAAACTTCTAACCACCCAATTCTCAAAAATCCAGAAAAAAAAATTGTCACCATGCAAAATTTTATACCAATAAACAATGAATTGGATGATAGAATGTCGTAAATGTTCTTTATTTTGTTGGTACATAATGATATCAAGGACACAGTGATTTACTCAGATAAGACAATGAGTATGTATGTAATTCAATCTTAATGTTATAAATTTATATATATGAATTCAATATGTCTATTCTATCTTCGTAACAAGAATTCCTAAATCGCAAGCACAGAAAGGAAAACATAGATTTGGATCATGCAAAATATATAATACATACAAAATCAATAAACATATATAACTGGAAACAGAAATTTGTGCTCTTGGTCAAATTCGCAAAAATAAGTCCCCGCAAAGTGCTTCATTCTTACCAATTCGCAAAAATAAATCCACGCAAAATTTTAGGTAAAAAACGATTTTTTTCTTTGAAATTTTTCAAGTTTAATCTTTTGTGCTTATATCTTTTGTTATAATTTTTAAAAGTTTCAAACTGAAGTATCTTTGTTTGTTTTCTCCTGTTTGTGAAATTTTACGTTACAAATATTCACTCATTGACAAAAATAAATCCACGCACTTCCTTACACAAGTATGAATTTGCAAAAATAAATCCACGCAAAACGAAACCAAAATGGCGCTCGCAAAAATTTATCCACGTAAAAATTTATCACAATAAGGTAGTTTGATTAACAATATGTATTTGCCATCTTCTTAATTTACAAACATTACAAAGAAAACATTACCTATATACCTGAACTTAAATTTCATGAAAAGATTATAAAGATTTATACCGAAACTTAAAAAAACATTTAATTTTTAATTACGCATACATACACCCCAGGGCATTATGAAAGCATAACTGACGACACAATACGAAACTTATTTCAAAAAGTAAACAAAGATTTGGATTATGAAAAATCTGAGGATGTCTAGTATTTGGCATTTACAGACAGTCGAGATAAGTTTCAATTTGTTATTGTAAATATGAAGCCCCATTCCTAACGCAGGGCATTGATAACACAGCCAAGAACTATACAAGTAAATAAGCTAAAATAGCTAGAGAAACATCAAACATAAAATGATACACAGACAGAGACATTCTTGTTGCTGTTGGAGCTGTGGAAACTGAGAAACTGAGAGGAAACTGAGCTGAGCTGTACGTATCCAAAGTTTAAAAAGCACTACTGACCACACATGAAACAAACGATCTCTTGTATTTACAAAGAATCCCAGATTTTTTTCAAAAAACGAAAGTATTCTTTTTTTCACACACTTTTTTTTTACTGTAAAAAACATTGAGAACATGTTTTTACAGAAGAATGAACACAGTAGAACCATTGTAAGATAATTATAAATTTCTACCCTTCACTTTCGGTTTTGGAAGTGTAACTCTTCTTTTAAACCTATTCAACATTGATCAATCAACTTTTGGAAATCTAAGGTTTCTTCGATCACGCTGTGGTATGCCATTATGCGAACGGCGTGCAAATGTGGAGACGAAAAATACCCGGATGGTCACATGGCGGTAATCAAGCCAATAAACTAGCGCTATTAAAGTTAATTAGCACCCTTTTGCAATAGTGGCGCTTCATGCACCAATAAATATTGAGACGGCTTTTGTGTGAACCAATGAAATCGGAGAAACAAATATGCGTAGGTTTGGACAGTAAGATGAAAAAAACAAAGACGATCGTAAAGGCTTTCTTGCTAACGCAGAAATCCAAAAATTCACTTACTTCTTGTTACGTACGGTTTCTTCCCATGAGTCTAATGCATCTATTTTCTGTAGGTTCCAGTTGATACAAAGCATCTTATTCTTAGCATGACTTTTTTTCATCGATTTCCTCTTTTAATTTTCCCTTAACTTTTTGTAGCCACATTAGAACGACATATTGAAATGTTTAAAATAAAACAAGCATCAGTTAAAAAGCAGAAGTGTGTGGAAGAGAGACTTGACATGGAAGGAACTTCAAATCTTACTCTTGTTAGGTATTTCATAATCAAAATTCGATCTCACTATAAATCCAAGCCTGATTTTAAATTCGAAATGATCTCGGTAAAGGAGGTTTATGAGATGATTTTGAAAGTCGATTGTTCAAAAAAGACTAGTGGGAGCATTCCAAATAAAATTTTAAAATCTTCTGTTAATATAATATTTAATATGTGATATAAGGTCACTGATATTATAAATATTTCTATTGAACCTTGTACATATTCCCAGACAAGCTAAAAGTTTCCTGATGCTCAGCACACCGATAACTTCCTAACAGCATTCTACCAGCTATATCTAAAATCTTTGAGAGACTTTTGAACTCTCATTTTGAAAAGATCTTTAACAATTTGCTCTGTGGATTTCGTAAGCCACACTCCGTGGAACATGCCTTGTAACTACTATTAAGATCATGCCAAAGATATTTAGACAAAGGCGATATAATTGGTATAATTTTGATGGATCTGTCCAAGGCCTTTCATTGTCTGCCTCATGGTCTAATAATCGCTAAGTTGGAGAAAAAGGAAGTTGATTTCAAAAGTCCTAGTTTGTTGAAAAATTATCTATCCAATCGATTTCGCAGGGTAAAGATTGGAATTGAATTTAGCTCTTGGCTCCTACTTATCATTGACGTTCCACAGCGGTCAATCTTAGGTCCCTTTCTTTTCAATATTCTTATTAATGACTTTTTCCTACTTTTACAAGAAGCATCAGTTGGCAACTTTGCTGATGATAACTCACTTTATATAATTTTTAAAAGTTTCAAACTGAAGTATCTTTGTTTGTTTTCTCCTGTTTGTGAAATTTTACGTTACAAATATTCACTCATTGACAAAAATAAATCCACGCACTTCCTTACACAAGTATGAATTTGCAAAAATAAATCCACGCAAAACGAAACCAAAATGGCGCTCGCAAAAATTTATCCACGTAAAAATTTATCACAATAAGGTAGTTTGATTAACAATATGTATTTGCCATCTTCTTAATTTACAAACATTACAAAGAAAACATTACCTATATACCTGAACTTAAATTTCATGAAAAGATTATAAAGATTTATACCGAAACTTAAAAAAACATTTAATTTTTAATTACGCATACATACACCCCAGGGCATTATGAAAGCATAACTGACGACACAATACGAAACTTATTTCAAAAAGTAAACAAAGATTTGGATTATGAAAAATCTGAGGATGTCTAGTATTTGGCATTTACAGACAGTCGAGATAAGTTTCAATTTGTTATTGTAAATATGAAGCCCCATTCCTAACGCAGTGCATTGATAACACAGCCAAGAACTATACAAGTAAATAAGCTAAAATAGCTAGAGAAACATCAAACATAAAATGATACACAGACAGAGACATTCTTGTTGCTGTTGGAGCTGTGGAAACTGAGAAACTGAGAGGAAACTGAGCTGAGCTGTACGTATCCAAAGCTTAAAAAGCACTACTGACCACACATGAAACAAACGATCTCTTGTATTTACAAAGAATCCCAGATTTTTTTCAAAAAACGAAAGTATTCTTTTTTTCACACACTTTTTTTTTACTGTAAAAAACATTGAGAACATGTTTTTACAGAAGAATGAACACAGTAGAACCATTGTAAGATAATTATAAATTTCTACCCTTCACTTTCGGTTTTGGAAGTGTAACTCTTCTTTTAAACCTATTCAACATTGATCAATCAACTTTTGGAAATCTAAGGTTTCTTCGATCACGCTGTGGTATGCCATTATGCGAACGGCGTGCAAATGTGGAGACGAAAAATACCCGGATGGTCACATGGCGGTAATCAAGCCAATAAACTAGCGCTATTAAAGTTAATTAGCACCCTTTTGCAATAGTGGCGCTTCATGCACCAATAAATATTGAGACGGCTTTTGTGTGAACCAATGAAATCGGAGAAACAAATATGCGTAGGTTTGGACAGTAAGATGAAAAAAACAAAGACGATCGTAAAGGCTTTCTTGCTAACGCAGAAATCCAAAAATTCACTTACTTCTTGTTACGTACGGTTTCTTCCCATGAGTCTAATGCATCTATTTTCTGTAGGTTCCAGTTGATACAAAGCATCTTATTCTTAGCATGACTTTTTTTCATCGATTTCCTCTTTTAATTTTCCCTTAACTTTTTGTAGCCACATTAGAACGACATATTGAAATGTTTAAAATAAAACAAGCATCAGTTAAAAAGCAGAAGTGTGTGGAAGAGAGACTTGACATGGAAGGAACTTCAAATCTTACTCTTGTTAGGTATTTCATAATCAAAATTCGATCTCACTATAAATCCAAGCCTGATTTTAAATTCGAAATGATCTCGGTAAAGGAGGTTTATGAGATGATTTTGAAAGTCGATTGTTCAAAAAAGACTAGTGGGAGCATTCCAAATAAAATTTTAAAATCTTCTGTTAATATAATATTTAATATGTGATATAAGGTCACTGATATTATAAATATTTCTATTGAACCTTGTACATATTCCCAGACAAGCTAAAAGTTTCCTGATGCTCAGCACACCGATAACTTCCTAACAGCATTCTACCAGCTATATCTAAAATCTTTGAGAGACTTTTGAACTCTCATTTTGAAAAGATCTTTAACAATTTGCTCTGTGGATTTCGTAAGCCACACTCCGTGGAACATGCCTTGTAACTACTATTAAGATCATGCCAAAGATATTTAGACAAAGGCGATATAATTGGTATAATTTTGATGGATCTGTCCAAGGCCTTTCATTGTCTGCCTCATGGTCTAATAATCGCTAAGTTGGAGAAAAAGGAAGTTGATTTCAAAAGTCCTAGTTTGTTGAAAAATTATCTATCCAATCGATTTCGCAGGGTAAAGATTGGAATTGAATTTAGCTCTTGGCTCCTACTTATCATTGACGTTCCACAGCGGTCAATCTTAGGTCCCTTTCTTTTCAATATTCTTATTAATGACTTTTTCCTACTTTTACAAGAAGCATCAGTTGGCAACTTTGCTGATGATAACTCACTTTATACTCATACTAGAAATTTAGCGGAAGTTATTATTACTTTAGAGTGTGAAACAGTGAACCTCCTTGAGTGTAAATTACATTTCTCTGGACATGTTAAAACACTGTATAAATCCGCATCCGGTAAAATCGAAGCACTGCTTCCTACCAGACCCTATCTCAACGTTGACAGTGCAAAACGACTGAGTGAATCATACATTTTGTCAACTTTTAAATACTGTCCTTTAATTTGGATGCATGGCTGCAAAACAAATGATGTCCTTATAAACAAAGTCAATTTGAGGGTATTACATGCAGTCTACAGTGATTTCTCTTTTTTGTTCAAATCACGTTTACGAAAGGATGACGGTGTTTCAATTCATGTACAAATTCTTAGATCTTTGCTTACGGAAATATTCAAAATTGTCAATAGGGAAAGTTCAAGTTTTTTATGGGACATGTATAATTTAAAACCATCCACTTATGCCCTTTGAGCGGGTTTCAGGTTATGTCTACCATCTACAAAAACCCATGCATATGAGATAGACTACTTAGCTTTTCGTGGTAGTCTTCAGTGGAATAATTTATCACCTGTTTTGGAAATCAAATGAATCTTGAAAGCTCTTCAAGTTAAAATCAAAAGCTGGTTGGGCGTGGCTTCCACCTGCAAAATTTGTTCTTTTTTAATATTTTATTTTGTATTGTTGGTTTTTATTAGTTTTATAAACTGTCTTGCTGCCAACAGTAAATAAAGAAATAAAAATAATAATCTACTTATACTAATCCGCAATCGTGCATACCACTTTTAATTTAGAGAGTGTTTTGTTTTTGTTTTTTTAATGGTCAAAATCTTCTTAATCGTGGTCATATAGCGGCAGTCCGGCCAGTGAAGAAACTCTTCCACTGCAATCTAACGATCATTTGTTTTGACACGTGATCGTCTTTTCGCCGTTTTCATTGGTTGCCGAAATCGTACAAACTATAGCGACAATGTTCGTTGATAAGAAATCCATTTTCATTAATCGTTTGACGAACGAACAGGTCTGTACGAAGGTATTATTATAAAACGTTTATTGTTTAACTTTTTGCTTTTCTTTTGTTGTTTTTCTATTTTAGATTAATAAAAGAACGTAAGTAAATGTATTGACGCATTATTTATGTATGTATTATGTAAAATCATACTGAAATGTTTTTTATGTGGAAAACGAAAACGAACAACAAATAACGAGTATACATCCAGCACATGTTTCAACGTTTTACTTTGTTTTAGTTTTCGTTTACTTTGTTTTAGTTATCAGATATGGCTATATAGAAGAAAGTGCAGTGAAGAAATGCAGAAAAAATCAATTTTCATTAATCGTTTGACGAACGAACAACAGGTCTGTACGTGAAGGTATTATTATAAAACGTTTATTGCTTAACTTTTACTGCTATTATTCTATTTTAGATTAATAAAAGAACAGGTAAGTTATGGATGTATTTAAATGTTTGTTTACGTTTTAGTTATGGCTATACAGAAGAAAGTGCAGTGAAGAAATGCAGAAAGAAATGATGTTCCTTTACACAGTAACGAATGGTTTTCATTTTAATTTAGTTTTGAAAGATTAATTAATTGAGTTTTGAATTATGAATAATGAGTTATTCTATCATTTAGTATGTATCTTCGCTGGATGAAAACTGGATGCTGGATGAAAAGGAACGCGGAACGAACGAAATTTGTTTTGGTAACGCGCGCTGTAATTTATTTATTTACAAATCAATTAAAAATGGTTCTCATGGCTGTGGAAATGGGGGGAACGTCAATCATGTCTGCCTTTTATTAGATTTTCCTGTACAATTTAAGATGCTTGGTACTTTGTCTATCTGCCTGTCTTCCAGCCAACTTTATGTCTTTTGTTTTTGTTTGCTTCATTATGGTTGCAATGAATGTGATTATTTTAGCTGTTCTTCAACTGAAATCTTTTCTTTTATTAAGTCAGAAAAAAGAAAAGTGTATAAACCATTAAAGAAATGAAGCACATGGTTAAATTATGAAGTTGAGAGGGTTCTGTACAATGAAACTGTCCTACAAAAAAGAAGCATTATTGGATGGATTTTTCTTCAGTTTATATTTTATCAAGTTTATGCATTATTTTGTGTTATGTATGGTGGTATATAATCGTTTACGTACTATATGCCTGGGTGTATAAGTTTGGCATTATGTTTTTATTTGTTACTTTTTATCTTCTGGGTAAATTTGTGTTTTTAGTTATTGTTTTTAGGATATGCGTACTTGAATTTCCTTTTTGTTTTTTGTTTCTTTTTGTTTTGTTTTTTATTTTCGGTATTACAAATTGAAATATTATTCTTTTAGGCAATAATAAAAAAGCATAAAGAAATGAAACTCATGGTTTTAATCATGATGATTTTGGGAAGAACAGACTATATATATATAATTTCAAAATTCATTAATGATAACAGTCCAGAAGTAACTTTGGAACAAAAGAAAAAGCTGGAAGGTATCAATTTGTTTTGAATTAACATTTTGTAATGTTTGATTTTGTGGTAAACAGTTCTGTGTTATATATTGCCATTTTTTTACATTGAGTTACTTCTCTTCTGCGTATAAATATATATTCTGAGCCATGTTGCTATTTGTTTCTGTTTTTAATCTTCTGAATGTAATAACAAATTAATGCCTGTAAAAAACTTTTACACAAGTGAAATTCTGCGACAGAACGCATACTGAACATGGGTGGCGAGCGACCCCGCCTTGGCGGCTAGTCTACTTATACTAATCCGCAATCGTGCATACCACTTTTAATTTAGAGAGTGTTTTGTTTTTGTTTTTTTAATGGTCAAAATCTTCTTAATCGTGGTCATTTTTTCGTTAGACCATTGATAATTGACGATTAGTATAATAGCACGGGGCGTGACGTCAGTTTCTTTTCCTTATCACGGGGGGAATCATTGCATTGCATCCCCAATTGAACGCAACGTTTTTGGGAAAATATCTCGGGAACCAATAGGGATAACTGACGTTTTTTGGGGTTGGTGACACGGGTGATGGGATGACGCATCATTTGGGACTAAATTTTATTTGATACTGCGGCTATGACGTCATCAAAATCTTTGATCGCTGATATCTCTGCAACGGTTGATCGTAGCGAAACCATCCCATACATTTTTTTGCTCAGTTTTTCGAGCTCTACAACATGGGTACACTTTCCAGTCACGATTTTGTGATTTAATTTTTCGTCACCTATTTTCGACACATTCTTTTCGAAATTAAAGTCGTAAAAAACTTTTACGCGAGATACTAGTCTTATTATACTAATTCGCGTTGTGCATACAACTTTTATTTTAGAGAGTGATATATTTAGTTTTAATTTACGGTCATCGTCCTCTTATGTGCGCGTAAAACCACGTAGATGCGAGAGACACTTTTTTCACGATCATTCCAAAAGCACGTGGCATCAATTGACGTCAGTTTTTTTATGATCACGGGGAATTATTGCATTGCATCCCCAATCGAACGCGACGTTTTTGGGGAAATATCTTGAGAACCGATAGGGATAACTGACGTTTTTTGGGGTCGGTGACACGGGTGATGGAGTGACGCAACATTTGGACCTAAATTTTATTTGGTACTGCGGCTATGACGTCATCAAAGTCTTTGATTGACAATATCTCTGCAACGGTTGGTCCTAGCGAAACGATCCCATACACTTTTTTGATCAGCTTTTCGAGCTCTACAACATGGGTACACTTTTGAGTTGCGATTCTATGATTAATCACATTGTTGTATGTAATTTGATTGACGTCGTCAATGGCGTTATTTTGAAATTTCCCGCTGTTTTGTAATTTCCCGCTGTTTTGTAATTTCCCGCTGATGATTTATAATTTCCTGCTGTTTTCTTTTTTCAACATTCGAATAGCCGATCGAACATGAAATTGACAACTTTCGAATGTTTTGATTTACGCTGTCATTCTTTCGTAGAAGGTCTGTGTTTATTTTGATTTTTGAAAATGGAGAGTCAATTTGTATGATTTGTCATCAAGTGATTAACCAGTAATCACATGTTAAGTTTCGTGAAATTTCGGATAAATTACCCTCGTTAAATTTTTGAAAATTTGAAATCTCCCTCGTTTCACTCGGGAGATTTCAAAATTTCAAAAATGAACTCGTGAAATTTATCCCAAATTTCCCTCTCAAACATGTGATTACTAGTACTTATTTTTTCGTCACGGGGTACGTACACGGGAATGGTGGATTTGACCTAATGTTTTCGAAGTTAAGTTCGGTAAAAAGTTTTTACCCGGGATACTAGTCTACTTATACTAATTCGCAATCGTGTGCAACACATTTAACTTAGAGAGTGTTGTGTTTTTGTTTTTTTAATGGTCAAAATCTTCTTAATCGTGGTCATATAGCAGCAGTTCGACCACGCAAGACACATTCACGATTAGTATAATAGCACGTGACATTTGACGTCAGATGCTTTTGTGATCACGGGGGAACCATTGCATTGCATCCCCAATCGAACGCGACGTTTTTGGGGAAATATCTCGAGAACCAATAGGGATAACTGACGTTTTTTAGGGTCCGCGATACGGGTGACCGGGTCACGCAACATTTGGGCTCAAATTTTATTTGGTACTGCGGCTATGACGTCATCAAGATCTTTGATCGCTGATATCTCTGCAACGGTTGGTCGTAGCGAAACAATCCCATACACTTTTTTGCTCAGTTTTTTGAGCTCTACAACATGGGCAGACTTTCCATTTCCAATTCCGTAATTAAAATTTTCATCATGGGGTACACACACGGGAACACGTCGTATTTCTGCAGATTCTTTTCGAAATTAAAGTCGTAAAAATCTTTTACGCGAGATACTAGTCTGTCTATATATACTAATTCGCGTTGTGTGCAACACATTTAACTTAGAGAGTGTTTGTTTTTCTGTTTTTTAATGGTCAAAATCTTCTTAATCGTGGTCATATAGCGGCAGTTCGACCATTGAAGAAACCCTCAAAATGCCTATTTTTCATCATTTGTTTTGACACGTGATCGCCTTTTCGCCGATTTTATTGGTTGCCAAAATCGAACAAACTATGGCGACGACGTTCGTTGGAAAAGTAAACAAATTAAGTTTTTTATTATTCGGTGCGGTTACGCTTCAGAAATAATAGACAATACGTAAACAATTGGAATTGTCTATATTTGTTATATAATTGTCTATAAATCAATATTAATCAAGTCAAGTCTATCGAAAGCGAAAGAATTACGTAACGAGGTAACATTGTGTTTATTATTTTAAAGATGGCAAACTCCACCGAGGTTTTTCTCCAACCAAACCAAAAAGAGAACCTACTACCTAAGAACTTTTATATCTGCATTTTATTCAGGTCCATTTGCCCCTGTGCTGTGTGCTGTGTGCGGTGTAGTAGAGAGAGCGAGGAGAAAGTAGAAAGGTTTGTCACTTAAAACTTATAAATATACATAAAATGTATATATATCTGTAATTCTCTTTTACGTGTTTTTTCGCTTTCTACTAGGCTGTTTAGCTATCTGTTTGGTGCTATCGCCCCTTCAGTGTCTGTTATTTTGTAGAAAGAAAGGTTTATTTTTTCTTCCACCAGTTTTTGTTCTGTGCATTATTCACTGGGGGTATTTTTTCTTTCTTCTATCTATTTTTGTTAGTGTTTCTCTGGCGTGATGTTTAATATAAGAGGCACTAATATTATTCCTGGCTTCCAAGCAGTTTTTAAGAATGGTCAGTTCGTTTTGCAACCACCTGATCAGCAGCAAATTCGCTCTGTTATTCAGCGTAGACATGCAAATGAGGATGTAGCTGAAGCAAGGCGCCAACAGCTTCAGGCGAATAACATCCAACCACCATCATCAGAAAATGATAGACTTAGAATTAATAATACTCAAAGGAGTGTTGAACATCGTCAAGCTGAACAGCCAGGTGAAAGATTAGCCAGGCAGAATGAAAATGCACAGCGCATGAGGGCTAGGCGTGCTGTACAACGGAATACATTGTATCGTGCTGCTCGGCAAGACCAAATGCCTGAGATACATTATCTTGGTGCTATGGACAAGGTCTGTCAGTTTTGTGGTGCCAGGATGTTTGCTGATGAAACTAATTTTAAGTGTTGTCACAATGGTAAAGTTCATTTAGATAACATTTATTATCCTAATGACCTTAAAGATCTTTTAGTAGGTGATAACAATCAAGCAAAGAACTTTCAAGAAAATATTCGAAAGTTCAACAGTTCGGTTGCTTTTGCTTCTATGGGTGCGAAATTGGCTGTACCGCCAGGTCGTGGTCCACCAGTTTTTCGTATAAATGGCCAGGTATGTCACCGAACAGGTAATTTACACCCACCGCCGGGTGTTCCTCCATCATATGGTCAACTATATATTTATGATGGTATGGATGCATTCAACGAGCGAATGGCAAGACCAGAAAATCAAGGTTGTTCCCCCGAAGTCATGCAAACTTTGCAAGATATCATTTTACGGGAGAGTCCTTATGCAGCTGCTTATAAACACATGAGTGAGGTAGAAGCAGAGGAACTGCATCGCGCAAATGAACAGAATCGCCACCCATCTGAGGTAAGTGGAAATAGATATTTACTAAATACTGATCTTTAAACTGCTTTTGATAATTTGCTTTTGATTTTCAGGTTAGAATGCACTTGAGAAGTGGTGGTGACAGGCGTCGATACAATCTACCTCATCATGATGAAGTAGCTGCTGTTTTTGTTGGTGAAGATGGTGCACCACCATTGGCTCGAGACATTGTTGTTTACCCTCGAGATAGACCATTGCAGGATTTGCCTGTTCATTCACCTAATCTTGATCCAATGGTGTATCCTGTATTTTTTCCAAGAGGAGAGTTGGGTTGGAGTTCTGACATTCCTCATGTAGCAGAATATGCAACAGGCCAGCATTGTCGTACTACCATGTTGCAATATTATACTTATAGGTTTGCATTTAGAGATGCTTTTAGCCCCATCTTAAAAGGTAAAAGATTACTTCAACAATTTGCTGTAGATTGTTATTGCAAAGTTGAATCCGACCGTCTTAATTACATTCGTCGAAATCAGGGTAATTTCCGGGTTGAGCAATATCAAGGGCTCATTGATTATCTTGAAAATGTTGCAGAAAACCGTGGCCTTCAAGCAGGCAGACCGGTGATTCTTCCTTCTTCTTTTCAGGGTGGTCCAAGGGCCATGCAGCAAAATTATCAAGATGCTATGGCCATGGTAACTAAAATGGGCAAACCGGATTTGTTTTGCACATTTACCTGCAATCCAAAATGGAAGGAAATCACGGAAAACTTAGATAATGAGCCTGCACATTATAGTCCTGATTTGATCACACGTGTTTTCAATTTGAAATTAAAAGCACTTTTGGAGGACATTAATAAGAATGGTGTTTTAGGGAAAGCCATTTCCCATTTGTATGTTATTGAATTTCAGAAACGTTCTTTACCTCATGCTCATATTCTTATCCATTTAGCACAAGAGGACAAACTGCGTAATGCTGATGACATCGACAGCTTAATTTCTGCTGAAATACCAGATCCTGAACAGGAACCTGAACTTCATAATATCATCAAGTCATGCATGATTCATGGTCCCTGTGGGAATGCTAACCCTAATGCAGTTTGTATGGGAGATGATGGCAACTGCACCAAGGATTTTCCAAAGCGATTTTGTGAAGCAACCCAAATGAATGCAAATGGGTATCCACTGTATCGCAGACGTAACAATGGCCGTACAGTGAGAGTAAGAAATGTGGACTTAGATAATCAATGGGTAGTTCCGTACTGTCCGTGGTTGTCCAAGAAGTATAATGCTCACATCAATTTGGAAGCATGTACCACAATCAAAAGTGTAAAGTATCTCTTTAAATACATTTACAAAGGACATGATCGTGCTAATATCGAGATTAATGAACGTTTGGAACATGACGAAATTAAAACGTTTCTTGATGCTCGATATGTCAGTGCGCCCGAAGCATTATGGAGAATATTTGAGTTCTCTATGCATGAAAAATCGCATACTATTAAGCGATTAGCTGTTCATTTACCTGATCGTCATCAAGTTTATTTTAGAGCTGGCGAAGAAGCGGAAGCTGCTGAAGGAGCATTGAATGATAGTCACCTTACAGCATGGTTTAATCTGAATGTAGAAGATCCTGATGCTCGACAGTATCTTTACTCAGATATTCCGTATCATTATGTCTTTCATGGCAAAGAGAAAAAATGGCAAAAGCGAAAAAAAACATTTAAGCCTATAGTCGCTCGGTTATATAATGCACGACCATCAGAAGGAGAACGATTTTTCCTTCGAGTTTTGTTGCTGCATGTTCCAGGCGCTACTTCATTCGAATATCTACGTACCTTTGATGGAGTGGTTTACGACACATTCCGAGAGGCGTGTACTGCCAGACGTCTTCTTCAAGATGACGAAGAGTGGCACAATACATTGGAAGAAGCATCAACCTTCCAGATGCCTCAACAGCTTAGACAACTGTTTGTCACGATTTTGACACATTGCGAACCCTCCAATCCTCTCGAGTTGTGGAATACATTCAAGGGGCATTTGTGCGAGTACTACGCTCGAACATTGGCGGCTCCTCAAGCAGAGCAAAGGGTTTTGGGTTACATTGATAATGTCCTAAAACAATTTGGTATGTCCTTAACACAATTTAACCTTCCAGAGTTGGTTCAGCAGATCCCTGAGGAAGAAGTCGATGTGAATGTTTACATTGACAGGGCCCAGCAGGTAAGGCCTCAGCTTAACGAACAGCAGTTAGTTGTTGCAGATGCGATTTTGTCTGCTGTTTCAAATGTGCGCAATGGATTAGCACAACTTGAAACATTGTTTTATCTGGATGGACCAGCTGGCACAGGTAAAACATTTACATATAACTATGTTATTACAGCATGTAGAGCCAGAGGTTGGAAAGTTGCTACTGCTGCATTCACAGGTATTGCAGCCACTTTATTATCTGGTGGTTGTACATTGCATTCCTTATTTCGTTTGCCTGTTCCTGTTTTAGAAAATAGTGTATGTAACATAACACCAACATCTAAACATGCAGAATACCTTCGAAGTATTGACCTGTTTCTGATCGATGAAGCCACAATGGTTTCTACGCACATTTTCCATGCTATCGACAGACTGCTTCGTGACATATGCGGCAGTGACGCTTTTTTCGGTGGAAAGGTACTTTTGTGGGGCGGAGATTTTCGTCAGTGTTTGCCAGTTGTGAAGAAAGCAAAACCAACTGATGTTATTGAAGTTTGCTTGACAAGTTCTGCTTTGTGGGCATCAGTGGTAAAGTACTCACTTACCGAGAACATGAGAGCCAGGCCAGAAGAACAAGAATTCTGTGCTTGGTTATTACAACTTGGTAATGGTGAACTGCCAACAAAACAAAATGAACCTGCTAAAGGCTCAGTCGAAATCCCTGATTGTTGCGTTGTTCCCCAAAACACGTCTATTATTTCGGTGATGTATGACGGATTGGAACCTCACGAATACGCCTCAACAGCCATTCTGACACCAACAAACGAGCAATCATTGATCATTAACAATGAGGTGTTGGACAGATTGCAAGGAGATGCAATTTGTTATTACAGTGCTGATGAAGTGGTATGTGACAATGAAGACGAGCGGCAAAATTACCCGCTTGATTTTCTGAACAGCATAACACCGTCAGGTATGCCTCCACATTGTTTGAAACTGAAAGTTGGGGCTATTATTATGCTTTTGAGGAACCTGAACATCAAAAAAGGTCTCTGTAATGGCACCCGCTTGATTGTTCGTGAATTATCTCATAATTTTATTAAAGCTGAAGTTTTGACAGGGTCAGCAGTTGGAGAAATCATTTTCATACCTAGGGTTGAACTGTCACCTTCAGATACAGGTATGCCTTTTATATTGAAACGCAGACAATTGCCTATCCGTTTGGCCTACTCTTTCACTATTAACAAGAGTCAAGGTCAAACATTTGATAAAATTGGTTTGTTTTTGCAGAGACCAGTGCTTTTCTCATGGTCAGCTATATGTAGCATGTTCCAGAGCAAAGGCATTTGATAATGTGAAAATCAAAGTTGCTGCTACTGGGAAACAAGGTTATATCAATGGAAAGATGTATACTCAAAATGTTGTCTTTCCACAAGTATTACAGTAACTTAATTCTGCATATCTTTTGTTTTCATCTATATACTTGGTATGTGCAAAGGATTTGGATTATGAGTTTCAAAGATACCGGAAAAGTAAAAATATCAGTTTCCGGTTGTACATTGATCGTATCGTCACTCATTTGGGAGTGATTTGCATTGCAGTTGTTTAAAAGCAGCTTTTCCTCTATAGCGTCATGACTTTTATATCTGTCAGTATATACTGTCATGAGTTTTCCTATAGTGTCTGTTGCTCAACTGTAATGATTGATATTATAGTGTTAATTTGTTAATTCAATGACATTTTCTTTGTTGCAATGCTAAATATGGATGTAAAGATATGCTTTTATAGTTACTTAATTATTTTGCCTAAAAAACAGTTTATTTCTGTATGTTTGTTTTTTAGGCGGAGTACAAGTCCCATTGACTTACGTTCACGTCGTGTACTCTGTTACCATGGGTTGTGCATGCATTCGTCTCTTGCATCTTAATTTTGTTTATTATGAAAAGTTCTTGCATGCACCATCCATGAACCAAAAGTCAGGGCATTCATCCTTTTACCTTTGTGAAAATTAATTCTAAGTTGTTTCTTTTTTTAGTGAACTAAAAATTAAAATAAAAAATGGCAGTGGCACGTGAAGGTAAATATTTCTATGCTTTTTATACTGTTGTTTTTGAATACAAAATTAATTTTTCACTGTTTTGTTCCAGGTCTTAATGTAACTGATGAAGCCAGTAAGTACATAGAACTTTCCAATATATTGGAATTATTAAATGCAGTTTAAATCCATTTGAGTATGTATTATATTTTAGTGCTTCATGATGGGGTGCAAGAGACTGGTAAGTTTTCAAAATAAAACTGTAAATATATCAAAGAAAAAGAAAAGACGGTCTATTTATACCTTCTATATTTTAGGGAATGATGAAATAACACCGGAAGGTAAAAGGAATTAATGCTTCAATAGAATACCATTAGTGTCATTTAGAATTACTATTGGTGAATATTAAATTGCTCCTTTCATTTCAGAAGAGAAGGGTCTACTGGGAGAAGGTAACTTCTTAATTTTCATTTAGCCAAGTTTTGCTTATCAGTCATGTTATTGTAATTTCATTATATTTTGTTCATAGGGAATGCTGCAGAAAATGGTTTGATATTTTCCTTTTTAACATTTTACTTAAATACATGTATTTAACTTTGACAGATGAAGTTATTTATACTGTTTCTCTTATTATCATTATAGTAACAACTTCAGTCCAAAATTTGAAGAGTAAGGATTCTTTCTCTAATACATGTTGCCTCTTATCATGTTCACTATTGAAATCTTCTTACTAATATTCTTTCTGTTTAGATGCTAAAGATCCCAGCATTTGTGAGTTATGAATTGTTTTACATAAAACATCAGTTTTAGTCTGTAGATCTGTGTTGAATCTGTGTAGAGTGTTTATACTGTTTCTCTTTTATATTATAGCAACAACATCTACCCAAAATTTGGAGAGTAAGGATTTTTTCCCTAATACAAAAAGTTCTGATAAAACTCAATTGAAATTATTCTTGGAAATCATAATTCTCAGCCGCAGTACCACATTTTTAATCTGTGTATGTGGTAATTCCTTTAATGCTTCACTGTCTTTTTTAGAACGAAAGATGACTAAAGAAGGGGCCAGTCGTAAGTAACACAATAGTTTCTGAGATAAAACTCAATTGAATTTATTCTTGAAATAATAATTCTCTGCCTCAATAGCACATTTATGTGGTAATTCCCTTAATGCTTCACCGTCTATTTTAGAACTAAAGGAGGCTAAAGAAGCTACCAGCCGTAAGTAACACAAATATTTCTCATATATGTTATTCTTGGAGATATTAATTCTCAGTCTCAATATGATAATCTATCTATGTGCTAATTCCTTTATTTGTTACCTATTAATTATCTTAGTTAATTATCTTAATTCATTACTAATCATTTTTTGTTCTTACATTATAGTGACACGACAGGATTTCAACATATACAGAAAAACCCACCCAGGACCGCGGTCTAACCGCGCGTTCTGGGTGTGGAAAAAAAATGGGGGGCGAGACCACGATGGGTTCGTCCCCCCTCAAAAAAAAATTCAAAAAAACAAAAATATAAAAAAAAAATTATTTGTTCCGAAATATTCCGGTTTACATACTAATTTTTTTGTTGAAAACGTTTATTTTAGATAGTTGAGTTTTTATATGGTATGGAACTACCGTACATAGAGCTCAAGCTTTTTCATTAAATTCAATTTTCTGCGTTTTGGAAAACATCTTTGGCTGGTAGAAATCTAAACAGTTGCTCCTGTGAATGGTTGATTAATGCCCATTGCCCATTAATAAGGATTTTTAAGACTTTGTTTTTACTTACATCGATTCTGTTACGCAAGGTGTAGAAATTCCTTTTTCTAACAAGAAATGCATAGGGTAATTAATCAGTTATTCACGGTCAGTGTATGGTAGTTCCATACCATCGTTATTTATGTTAATGTTTGTTGTTTTTAGTTGAAATAAAAGTTGTTACGTACTTCCTTTGATCTTTATTTTGCTATCCTGTAGCCTGTTTTGTGAAATGACATTACAGGTTATGGTTTAAGAGAAAACTTTTTTGTCAGTTCGAGAGATTACTATTCCTAAAAGTTAGTTCATTTAGTTTATTAAGGATAATGAGCTTATTGTCTGTGTGTTAAAGATAATGAACTGTTATATGGAATATGCTGATGTCAGCAGAAATAGAACAGTTGAGAAATTGGCTGGGAACGAGCAGCTGTTCATTAATGACAAAAAAAAATCACATCTTCTTTCTTAACTAACAAAATTGATTAACTGCTGACACAAACAATCGATGATTATTCATTATCTTTACCTTATATTTATTCAGATTCTTTAGACTTATAGTATAGTATTGAGGTCAACTTGGTGTTTATGGGAAAAACCATTTTTGACAGTATCCTATGAATAACCGCAGTCTAGATAGCATTGTCAAGGTAATTGTGAATGGAAGTTTAGTTCGAAGATATATTGTCGGCTGCACATTTCGGATTTTAAAGTCAACCTTAACTTTATTTATTTATTTTTTTAGATTTTTTGGTTTCTCTTACGAATAATATGTCATCAATTTTTAAAAATTCACTTTTCGGATGATCTGATAATTCCAACTCCATGCGTAGTAGATGCAATGCACTCGCTACCGAGAATTATTATTTCCAAGAATAATGGACTAAACCATAAAAACGCATTGGAGGACTGTTAACGAAGTCATATCACTGTTATCATTGCACAACTACGTTCAAAGATGCAATGTACTCGCTATTCACCGAGAATTATTATTTCCAAGAAATGGATTAAACCATCGAAACGCATTCGAGGACTGTTAAGGAAGTCGATATACACTTTTGCAAAAGTGATTAAAGATAACCTTTATTTGGTTTATTTATTTATTTATTTGTTTGTTTATGCTATCTTAGGATACTTTTTTGGTGTAGTATAATCAACAGTTTTTCATGTGAATTTATGTTCATGCTGATCATTCTATGACATTTTTTGCTTACCCTTATAGTCAGGGGTGACTATAACACTGATGTACTTTCTGTTTGTCATTTGTGAGACGTCAACCCGTAGAATCTGTAAAAAATTTTTACACGGGATACTAGTCTTATTATAATAATCCGCGTTGTGCATACCACTTTTATTTTAGAGAGTGATATATTTGTTTAATTTTTACGGTCATCGTCCTCTTATGTGCGCGTAAAACCACGTAGACGCGAAAGACACTTTTTTCACGATCATTCCAAAAGCACGTGGCATCATTTGACGTCAGTTTTTTTATGATCACGGGGAATCATTGCATTGCAGCCCCAATCGAACGCGACGTTTTTGGGGAAATATCTCGAGAACCAATAGGGATAACTGACGTTTTTTGGGGTCAGCGATACGGGTGATCGGGTGACGCATCATTTGGGCCTAAATTTTATTTGGTACTGCGGATATGACGTCATCGAAATCTTTGATCAGCGATATCTCTCTAACGGTTGGTCGTAGCGAAAGGATCCCATACATTTTTTTGATCAGTTTTTCGAGCTCTACAACATGGTTACATTTTCCGTTTCCAATTCCCAAATTGAAATTTTCATCACGGGGATCGTTCACCGGAAAGGCGATTTTGACCCATCCTTTTCGAAGTTAAGTTCGGTAAAAAGTTTTTACCCGGGATACTAGTCTTATTATATAACAGAATAAGCCACAACAACAAATTCAAATGTTAAGGTGAATCACGACATTCACAGCAACACTTGTGGAAAGACAACATTTTGAGTATACATCTTTCCATTAATATAACCTTGCTTACCCATACCGGCAACTTTGATTTTAACATTACCAAATGCTTTTGCCCTTGAACAGGCGACATACAACTGTCCATGTGAAAAACACGGTCTCTGCAAAAACAAACCAATTTTTTCAAACGTTTGACCTTGACTTTTGTTAATAGTAAAAGAGTACGCCAACCGAATAGGAAGTTGTCGGCGCTTCAATACAAAAGGCATACCTGTGTCGGACGGTGACAATTGTACTCTAGGTATAAAAATAATTTCCCCAACTGCTGCACCTGTCAAAACTTCAGCCTTAATAAAGTTATGCGACAATTCACGAACAATCAAGCGGGTGCCATTACAAAGACCCTTCCTAATGTTCAGATTCCTCAAAAGCATAATAATAGCCCCAGCTTTAAGTTTCAAACAATGTGGAGGCATACCGGATGGTGTAATACTATTCAGAAAATCAACCGGATAGTTTTGCTGCTCTTCTTCATCGTCACACACCACTTCATCAGCACTGTAATAACAAACTGCATCTCCAGGCAGTCTGTCCAACACCTCATTATTAATGATCAACGATTGCTCATTTGTCGGTGTCAGAATGGCTGTGGTAGCATATTCGTGAGGCTCCAGTCCATCGTACATAACAGATATAATCGAAGTATCTTTAGGAACAACACAACAATCAGGAATTTCCATGGAACCTTTAGCAGGTTCGTTTTGTTTGGTTGGAAGTTCACCGTTACCAAGTTGTAACAGCCAAGTACAGAATTCTTGCTCTTCCAGTCTAGCTCTCATATTTTCAGTGAGAGAGTATTTTGCCACTGATGCCCATAACACAGAACTGGTCAAGCAAACTTCAATAACATCGGTTGGCTTTCCCTTTTTCACAACCGGCAAACACTGACGAAAATCTCCACCCCACAAAAGAACCTTGCCACCAAAAAGTGCATCACTGCCACAAACATCCTTGAGTAATCTGTTCACAGCATGGAAAACGTGGGTAAAAACCATAGTTGCTTCATCGATCAGAAACATGTCGACACTTCGAAGGTATTCCGCATGTTTCGAAGCTGGTGTTATATTACATACGCTATTTTCTAAAACAGGAACAGGCAAACGAAATAATGAATGCAATGTACAACCACCAGACGGTAAGGTGGCTGCAATACCTGTATATGCAGCAGTAGCAACTTTCCAACCTCTGGCTCTGCATGCTGCAATAACATAATTGTATGTAAAAGTCTTACCTGTACCTGCCGGTCCGTCCAAATAAAACAATGTTTCAACTTGTGCTAAACCATCACGCACATTCGAAACTGCAGACAAAATGGCGTCTGCCACAACTAACTGCTGTTCGTTAAGCAAAGGCCTTACCTGTTCAGCTTTGTCGATGTAAATATTTACATCAACTTCTTCCTGAGCAACCTCCTGAATCAATTCAGGAAGATTAAACTGTGTTAAAGTCATTCCAAATTGTCTAAGGACATTATCAATATAACCCAAAACCCTTTGCTCAGCTTGAGCAACAGCCAATGTTCGAAGGTAGTCTTCACACAGATTCCCCTTGAATGTATTCCACAATTCAAGAGGATTAGAGGGCTCACAGTGAGTCAAAATAGTAACAAACAGTTGTCTAAGCTGTTGGGGCATTTGAAACGTTGAAGCCTCTTCCAATGTATTGTGCCATTCTGCATCATCTAGCAAAAGACGTCTGGCAATACATGCTTCTCGGAATGTGTCGTAAACAACTCCATTGAAAGTACGCAAATCCTCGAAAGACGTAGCACCTGCAACATGCAACAACAAAACTCGTAGAAAAAAACGTTCTCCTTCTGACGGTCGAGCATTGTATAACCGAGCAACTATTGGTTTTAATGTCTTTTTTCGTTTTTTCCATTTTTTCTCCTTATCATGAAAAACATAATGATACGGAATATCTGAGTAAAGATACCGCCGTGCATCAGGATCGTCTACGTTCAGGTTAAACCATGCTGTCAAGTGACTATCCTTTAATGCCCCTTCAGCAGCTGCCTCCTCTTCACCAGCTCTAAAATGAACTTGATGGCGATCAGGTAAATGAACAGCTAATCGCTTAATAGTATGTGATTTTTCATGCATAGAGAACTCAAATATTCTCCATAATGCTTCAGGCGCACTGACATATCGAGCATCCAGAAATGTTTTTATTTCGTCATGTTCCAAACGTTCATTAATCTCCACATTAGCACGATCACGTCCCTTGTAAACATATTTAAAGAGATATTTCACGCTCCTGATCGTGGTACATGCTTCCAAATTTATGTGAGCATTATACTTCTTGGACAACCACGGACAGTATGGAACTACCCATTGATTATCTAAGTCCACATTTCTTACCCCCACAGTGCGGCCATTGTTACGTCTGCGATAGAGTGGATACCCGTTTGCATTCATTTGGGTTGTTTCACAAAATCGCTTTGGGAAATCCTTGGTGCAGTTGCCATCATCTCCCATACAAACTGCATTAGGGTTAGCATTCTCACAGGGACCATGAATCATACATGACTTGATGATATTATGAAGTTCTGGTTTCTGTTCAGGATCTGGTATTTCAGCAGAAATTAAGCTGTCAATGTCATCAGCATTACGTTGTTTGTCCTCTTGTGCTAAATGGATAAGAATATGAGCATGAGGTAAAGAACGTTTCTGAAATTCAATAACATACAAATGAGAAATGGCTTTTCCCAAAACTCCATTTTTATTTATATCCTCCAAAAGCGCTTTTAATTTTAAATTGAAAACACGTGTAATCAAGTCCGGACGATAATGTGCAGGCTCATTATCTAAGTTTTCCGTGATCTCCTTCCATTTTGGATTGCACGTAAATGTACAAAACAAATCCGGCTTGCCCATTTTAGTTACCATAGCCATAGCATCTTGATAATTCTGTTGCATGGCCCTAGGACCACCCTGAAAGGAAGAGGGAAGAATAACGGGTCTGCCTGCATGAAGGTCACGATTTTCTGCAACATTTTCAAGATAATCAATGAGCCCTTGATATTGCTCAACACGGAAATTGGCCTGGTTTTGACGAACATAATTAAGACGGTCAGATTCAACTTTGCAGTAACAATCTACAGCATATTGTTGAAGTAATCTTTTACCTTTTAAAATGGAACTAAAAGCATCTCTAAATGCAAACCTATAAGTATAATACTGCAACATAGTAGTACGACAATGCCGGCCTGTTGTATATTCTGCTACATGAGGAATGTCGGAACTACAACCCAACTCGCCTCTTGGAAAAAATACAGGATATACCATTGGATCGAGATTAGGCGAATGCACAGGCAAATCCTGCAATGGTCTATCTCGAGGGTAAACAACGATGTCCCGAGCCAATGGTGGTGCACCATCATGGTGAGGTAGATTGTATCGACGCCGGTCACCACCACTTATCAAATGCATTCTTATCTGGAAAACAATAGCAATGATCTGTAAATATCACTTCAAAGATTTTAATTACTTTTCATCATATTTTCCATTTACCTCAGATGGGCGACGATTTTGCAAGTTTGCAAGTTGAAATTCCTCTGCCTCTACCTCACCCATGTGTTTGTAAGCAGCTGCAAATGGACTCTCCCTTAAAATAATGTCTTGCAAAGTTTGCATGACTTCGGGACAACAACCTCGATTTTCTGGTCTTGCCATTCTCTCATTGAACGCATCCATACCATCATAGATATATAACTGACCAAAGGATGGAGGAATACCCGGTGGTGGGTGTAAATTACCTGTTCGGTGACATACCTGGCCATTAATACGAAAAACTGGTTGGACCACGACCTTGTGGCACAACCAATTTTGCACCCATCGAAGCAAAAGCAACTGAACTATTGAACTTTCGAATATTTTCTTGAAAGTTCTTTGATTGAGTAGAATCACCTACTAAAAGTTCTTTAAGATCATTAGGATAATAAATGCCATCTAAATGTACTTTACCATTGTGACAGCACTTAAAATTGGTTTCGTCACCAAACATTTTGGCACCACAAAACTGACAGACCTTGTCCATGGCACCAAGATAATGTAGCTCAGTCATTTGGTCTTGTCGAGCAGCACGATGCAATGCATTCCGTTGAACAGCACGCCTAGCCCTCATACGTTGTGCATTCTCATTCCGTCTGGCTAATCTTTCACCTGGCTCTTCACCTTGACAATAATCAACTTGCCTTTGAGCATTGTTGATTCTAAGCCTCTCATTTTCTAATAATGGTTGGATGTTATTTGCCTGAAGCTGTTGGCGCCTTGCTTCAGCTACATCCTCATTAGCATGCCTACGCTGAATAACAGAGCGCATTTGCTGTTGATCAGGAGGCTGCAAAACAAACCGACCGTTCCTAAAAACTGCTTGGAAGCCAGGAATAATATTAGTGCCCCTTATATTAAACATCACAATACATAAACAGAAACAATAGAAGAAAGGAATATAACCACCCCCAGTGAAGAAAAACAGCACCAACAAAACCTGGTGGAAGCGAAAACAAACCTTTCTTTCTACAAATTAATAATGTAGGGTCAACAGCAGCAAACAGAGAGCTAAACAACCTAGGGGAAAGCGAAAATAAAAACTGAACTTGATTATAACTGATTATAACTGACACTCTGAAAACTGATTATTGATGTGATGCACGAACAACACAAACAAACAACGTGTAGGTTACAAACCTATCTATCTTTCTTTCTTTTCAAAACTATCTTTCTTTCTACTACACAGGACAGCAATGAACAGCAATAACCTGATGTGAATAATAAAAGAGACAGAAAAATAATAATAAGTAGTCTCTTAGGTTAGCTTGGAAAAATCTTCGTGGAGTTTGCCATCTTTAAAATAATAAACACAATTATTACCTCGTTACGTAATTCTTTCGCTTTCGATAAACTGATAAACTTTATAATGAACTGGTGAACTTGATATTAATTTGATTGATAACTATATACAGACAATTGCGATTGTCTATTCGTATTGTTTTTTTTTCAAGCGTAACCGCACTGAATAAAAAACTTAATTTGTTTACTTTCTCCAACGAATTGGTTGCTTTGGTTTTTCCGATTTCGGCAACCAATAAAAACTGTGAAACGGCGATCACGTGTCAAAACAAATGTTAAAAAATAGGCATTTTGAGGGTTTCTTCACTGGTCGAACTGCCGCTATATGACCACGATTAAGAAGATTTTGACCATTAAAAAAACAAAAACAAAACACTCTCTAAGTTAAATGTCTTACACACATTGCGAATTAGTATAAGTAGATAGATAGATGTAATAAGAGATAGATTGAAAAATATTATGTCTCCTTGTTTCGGGATCCATTATTTCTGTGGTTTGCATTACAATTCACTTCCTCTTTATGATGAGATAAGGCTTATTGATTGCAGGGTAAATTTTTTCGATTTCATAGCTAAATTATAAAAATAAATTCCGCAATTACTGAAAGAAATTCTCCAGCATTTATAAGTACGAATAAGGTATATATATATTGTATATATATATAAAAATACAAAAAAACTACATTTTAAGTATCAAGCTTTCGAGATGATTATTCTCTTCGTCAGGTAAAGTTACAAAGTGTTTTCTGGGCGTATAAATAGGTTTAAAATGTTACAGTTGAATGATTTAAAAAAATGATATTTACAATAAAAGTCATAAAATTACAAAAAAAAGGCACGGTTGTTGAATATTACGTACATCAATTGAAAAGAATAATAGGTCAGTAGGGAATAGAAATTTAAAAATAGTAGATTTAGTAAATCAGGTGATTGTAAAGAATAATAAAAAAAATTAAAATTAAACTAAGAAAAGAGCTAAGTATATGCCTCTCCGTGACAGTGCTAATATGCTAAAGTCCAGATACTAACACAACGATATACACGTTGAAAGTACGCAGAAGAGCGAAGACATAACCCAACCCTTATTGAGACCTAAGATACACGTATCAAGGAATTCTTTACACGGGAACATTCCTTTCATTTAATCCAATGGGTAGAAAAGTATTAAGTTTGTATTGCCAGAAAGATTCCCTTTCCCTAAGTTGAATTTCATTGTCTGATTTATCAATAAGTTGAAAAGCCCAATCTTCCATCCCATTATGTCCGTCCTGTGTAAAATGTTGAAAAAGACCTACCTGGGGAACTACCCTACCCTACCTTAGTGTACCTGCTTTTTTCCGCGCGCAATAAGATCTAAAATGGCTCTTATAATTATTAAAACGTAGAAGAAGAAGTTTTTGTACTACCCACATATTGCTTACTACAAGTTTTACAAACTAGCCTATATACCACAAAATTAGAGTTACAATGAAGGTCTCCCTTACGTAAAGAAAAATTCCTGGACCCATCACTCTTACAAAATTCTCTTCCTGTTTTTAAAAAATCACAAACCTGACATTTTGAAGCTTGACACTTCTTACAAGAACCCTCCCCCCTACCTTCATTTGGAAGTTTAGACCTGACTAGAATATCCTGAAGGGTTTTAGCTCGACGAAAAGAAACCATTGGAATTGATGGAAACAAATTTTTATGTTCCTCATCACCTTGAAAAATAACATGAACCTCCCTCAAAACCTCATAAATTTTCTTACTTAATGCTGGATGAAAAGTAACAGAAAAAACCTCTCGACCTTGTAAATTATCCCGTCTCCCATTACCTGCTAAAAGTTGCTCACGATCTAAAGAACTGACTCGAGCTATTTGAGAATCTGCGAGGTTTTTCTCATAGCCTCTAGCATAAAGCCATTCCTTTAGATCTGAGGTGCGCTTATCAAAAAAAGCATTTTTAGAGCATATGCGCCGCATCCTAAGAGCTTGGCTGTATGGTATCCCTTTCTTTGTGTGAAAAGGATGACACGATGAAAAATGTAAAAATTGATGTGTATCTGTTTCCTTAACAAAAAGGTCAGTCTCAAACTTATGTCCCTCCCTTGTCACTAGGACATCTAAAAATTCTATACACTCCCGGGAATACTTATGAGTGAACTTAATAGTAGGATGAATGCTATTCAGATACTTAAGAAACTCCAATAAACTTTCTTCCCCATGTTCCCATACTAAAAAGATATCGTCAATGTATCGCCACCAAACCCAAGGCTTAACACGTATCGGAAGCCTGCAAAACTGTTTATTCCTGGTGGAGAGATCATATACTCTCAGGAAGGCACCACCCAGGGAGACCCACTTGCAATGCCCTGGTATTCATTGAGCACTGTTACAATCATAGACGCTCTTAGGGAGTATGAACCTTCAATAAAGCAAGTGTGGTTGGCTGATGATGCGAGTGCAGCAGGAAAACTCCGTCCGCTGTACAAATGGTACGCTCAACTGGAGTCAGTCGGAAAGAAGTTCGGTTACTTTGTAAATCAGTCCAAATGCTGGTTAATTGTTAAATCAGAGGAACTAGCTGCAGAAAGTCGTAATATTTTTGGAACGTCAGTAAATGTAACCACCGAGGGTAAAAGGCATTTGGGAGCTTGTCTTGGCTCACGAGAATACAAAAAGCAATATTGTGGTGAATTAGTAAATGCATGGACAGCTCAGTTAGAAAATCTCAGTAGGATTGCGGATAGTCAACCCCAAGCTGCCTATGCCGCTTACACAAAAGGTTTCAAATCTAAATTTTCATATTTCCTGAGAACTATTGATGAATTCGAGCATCATACGCCACCAATTGACAAAGTTTTAACAGAAAAATTTTTACCAGCAGTATTTGGAGGAAACTGTGACGTGATATGTAACAACCGAGACCTCTTGAGCTTAAATCCTTCAGATGGGGGAATAGGAGTAAGTGAAATATCTCTCGAAGCCCCAAAGCAGCACCTGGCATCTATTTCAATTACTAAAATTCACGTCAAGGCAATAAAAGAACAGAAAAGCGTTATGCCATCAGTAGATGACACAGGACAAACTGTAATCGAGATCAAACGTAATGTTAACTCAAGAACTGAACAAGAGAAAAAACTTTTAGTAAAAACTACCCACGAAAATCTTCCTGAGAATTTAATACCATTAGTGAAGCAGGCATGTGATAAAGGGGCCAGTTCATGGTTAAATACTCTGCCCTTGATTGATCAAAACTTAGACCTAAACAAAGAGGAGTTTAGAGATGCACTTCGTCTACGCTACAACCAATCTCTTGAGAATCTACCTACCTATTGCCCTTGTGGAGAAAAGTTCAATGAGACACACGCAATGAATTGCAAGAAAGGAGGATTCGTAACCAACAGGCATGATAATATCCGTGATTTTCTAACGACGTGTCTAAACAAGGTGTGCAAGGACGTGCAGGTAGAACCAAAATTGATTCCTGTAACAACTGAGCAATTTACGTTGCAGTCAACGAATACTGGGGATGAGTCCAGACTCGATATGAAGGCGAGAGGTTTTTGGAGGAAGGGAGAAACGGCATTTTTTGACGTTAGAGTTACGCACGTTAATTCCAAGACCAACAAAAACCTTGATACTTCTGTAGTTTTTCGCAGACATGAGGAATCCAAAAAGCGTGAATACCTGCAAAGAGTTCTTGAAATTGAGCATGGAACATTCACACCTCTGGTTTTTGGAACGAATGGAGGTACCGGAAAAGAGTGCAGAAGATTTCTGTCTCATCTTGCTGGAAAGTTATCCGAACAGTCCGGTGAAAGTTATGGTACAGTCATGGATTGGCTAAGAACACGGCTCTCAATGGAACAGACAAGAGCCTCTTTACTGTGCCTAAGAGGTTCACGTGTTCCCTTCAGGGCATATTCTGCTGATGACTTTAGATTTGAAAACATTCTCGGGGGTTTGTGAGAAAGAGAGAATTTCTACAGTGAGAGGATTTTTAGGGTTTTAAGTATTTTAGATTTATATTTATTATGGGGATTTATTATTTATTATATTTTAAGTATTTTTAGATTTACATTTGTATTTTAGCGATATTTTAGATATTATGTATAATTTGTATCATGTTTTTATTAAATAAATTGTCATTTTGTATTGTGAAAAAAAAGGCTTAAGATCATAATTCTCTAAGGCCGTATCTTCTAAATTGGCCATAAACAAAATAGCGTAAGGTGGAGCAAATTTGGTACCAATAGCAGTCCCCTGTTTTTGGTGAAATGTCTGAGAATTGTGTTCAAAAAAGTTATTTTCGAGCACAAGCTCAGCTAAGCTAACTAGTGTATCAGTGCTAACAGATTTGTCCCCTCTTTTATCCAATGCCTTTCTCATAGCTAAAAGACCCTGCTCGTGCGGAATACTAGGATAAAGACCCACAACATCAACAGTACAAAGAATGGCATCTTCAGGTATAGGGGGCAAATCCTTTAGTTTACGTATAAAGTCATTAGTATCCTTAATGTAAGATTTAACAGTTTTGGAAATAGGTTGTAAATGAAAATCTAAAAATGATGATATTCTCTCAGTCAAATACCCACAATTTGAAATAACTGGTCTACCCGGTACAGAATTTAAGCGTTTATGTATCTTAGGTAACAAATAAAACCTACCAAGTCTAGGGTCATTGACCATAAGATAATTAAGTGTCTTATCGTCAATTTCCTTTTTGCCTTTGATATTATTCAACAACTTAGATATTTTCTTCTGAAGTGCTGAGGGTCACTTTTACACTCTTCGTACACCTCGCTATCAGAGAGTTGACTTTTAGCCTCTCTGAGATAATCCTCGCGATCCCATACCACAACCCCTGACCCTTTATCAGCTGGTTTGATGACTATAGTCCTATCAGATTGCAAACCTCTAAATGCTTCCTGTTCATGAACAGACAAATTACTATAGTTAAAACCCTCTGATTTAATATTCATTAGTTTTTCTTCCAAAGTACTTAGGTAGATCTCAATTGCCGCATCCACATTTTTTGGATTGAATTTAGAAGGAACTCTAAAAACTTTAGGCCCTGTCTCAAAATCCCCACTTTCCCGATAAAACCATCTCAAACGCAAACGACGACCAAAAGCTTCTAAATCCTGCTTTAACTGAGATCTATCTAGTTCTTTAGGAGTTGGTGAAAACTTAAGACCCTTGGATAAAACCGAAATTTCAGCTTCTGTTAAAACTTTTTTTGACAGATTAACAACATTAGACGAGACAAATTTACCACATAGACGTTCATTTTCATTTTCAGACAATGTTTCTCTTACCAAATTTTCTTCTTCATTTTGAACAGCATCAGTCTTTTCGTTAATTAAATTAATCTCTTCCACACTTCGTACTAGGTTTCCAGTGCTAACATTATTTTCTTCATTCATAATGATTCATAATTTTCTTCATTCATTCATATTGTATATATCTTATTATAATAATGCGCGATTGTGCATACCACTTTTATTTTAGAGAGTGACATATTTGGGTTTTTTCTCACGGTCAAATCCTTCTTATTTTTTCACTTTTCGTCGTAAAGCCACGCAGAGGTGAGAGCGTTTTTTTTGATTTCCGCGATTAGTATATGCTCCTCCGTTTTGTTATTTTTGGTTTGCGCAGTGGAAATCAGCCGAAAAACGTCTTTGGAGGAGTGCGAGCAATGCAATTTCTTCGTTCGAAATCTGTCAACGATCATTTCGTGAGCAAGAAACTTCGCGAAGAAGACGTGTTTCTTTTTGTATACGAATATTTTAATTTAAATTTGATTGTTTTAGGCAGCAAATCGACGAAAGAACTGACGAAGAAACACAGGTTTGTATGCACGAAGGTATTGTTATTATTATAAAACGTTTCGGGTAGCACGTGTAAGTGAGTTAGTTGTTTGTTTAAAATGAAAAATCATATTTAGATTATACAGAAGAAGTGCAGTGAAGTTTTTAAAAATTAGCTGCAGAAAGATCGAACGAACAAAAGGTATTATTATAAAACTTTTATTTTTGATTAATAAAAGAACAAGTTAGGTATATGTATTTGTATGTAAATGTATTTAAATGTTTGTTTACGTTTTAGTTATCAAATATCGCTATACAGAAGAATATGTAGTGAAGAAATGCAGAACAAAATGATGTTTATTTACACAGTAAGGAATGGTTTTAATTTAGTTTTGAAAGATTAAATACTATAGCTTTGAATAGATATCTTATTATATGAGTTCTTTCGTTTAGTCGAATCGAAGACGAGAGTAATTTGTTTTGGTAACGCGCGCTATTATTATTTTTATAGTTAGCAAAGAAGATTTGATTTGATTTATTTATTTACAGATCAATTAAAAAATGGTCCCACAGCTATGACTGTTTTCCTTTCTCATGGCTGTGGAAGTAGGGAACGTGTTATGCTGTAAAATTGTATCTATTGACGATGTTTGATGCTTTGTCTGCATGCCTTTCTGCCAGCCATTTATGCCTTTTGTTTTGGTTTGCTTAAATATGGTTGCAGTAGTAGTAAGTATTGTAGCTGTTCTTTATTGAAATCTTTTTCTTTTAGGTCAGAAAAGAAAAAGTGTAGCTATTTATAAACGAAATTTATAAATGTATAAATGAAACACATGGTATGTTGAGAAGGTTATTTAAGAGAAGAATGGATTATGTATTTCATTGCGATTGTACTACAAAAAAGAAGCATTGCTGGGGTATATTTTTCTTCAGTTTAGATTTGTTTACGGCATTCATTATTTTGTGTTATGTTAATTGCTACATACATACTTGCTAGGTATATAAGTTTAGCATTATGTTTTTATTTGTTGCTTTTAATATCTTCTGGGTATTCAATTATGGTTTTGGTCAAAGTAGGGCATTTTGTTGTTTCAATTATTTTCATTAATTTGATGTTTGGTTGTGTATGCCAGGTAAAAGTCTTTATTCTGTTCAGCTCCAGTGTTGAGTGAACCCGTATTGACTCACAGTATCGGTTGACTTTATAGACCAAATTTTGTTTTTAATTGTTATCTTTAGGATAAATGCGTACTTGAATTTTCTTTTTGTTTTTTCTTTCTTTTTGTTTTATTTTTTATTTCAATATTGTTATAGAATGATAAGGTTTTCGGTATTACAATTCAAGTATTAATTTTTTAGGTAATAATAAAAAAAGCATAAAGAAATGAAACTCATGGTTTTAATCATGACGTTGATGGTTTTGGGAAGAACAGACTACATATCATTTCAAAAATTTATTAATGGTTGCAGTCGAGTAGTAACTTTGGAACAAAAGAAAAAGTTGGAAGGTATCAATTTGTTTTGAATAAACATTTTGTAATGTTTGGTTTCGTATGTCTGGCTAAACAGTTCTGTGTTATATATTGCCATTTTTTTTACATTAAAGTTACTTCTCTTCTGCGTGTAGATATATTATTCTGAGCCATGTTGCTATTTGTTTCTGTTTTTAATCTTCTGAATGTAAGAAATGAATTAAAAAATTAATGCCTGTAGAAACTTTTACACGAGTTAAATTTCACAACACAACGCATACTGAACATGGGTGGCGAGCGACGCCGCCTGGGATGTTTTTGAGTTGCGATTCTATGATTTATTTTTTCGTCACGGGGTACGTACACGGAAATGGTGGATTTGACCTAATGTTTTCGAAGTTAAGTTCGGTAAAAAGTTTTTACCCGGGATACTAGTATATATATATACCTTATTCGTACTTACTGACGAAGAGAATAATCTCGAAAGCTTGACATTTAAAATGTAGTTTTTT
Source organism: Turritopsis dohrnii (assembly GCA_027922465.2). Classification (NCBI taxonomy): domain Eukaryota; kingdom Metazoa; phylum Cnidaria; class Hydrozoa; order Anthoathecata; family Oceaniidae; genus Turritopsis; species Turritopsis dohrnii. The sequence goes on along the minus strand of BQMF02000225.1, from coordinate 426,524 downwards.
TGTACTTTTATATTTTCTATAACTACACCTGATGCTGTTTCTGATAAAATATATTGTATATATATATATAGTGATTGTATCAAGATATTGTATCAAGTAACACTTGATAAAGACACATAGCAAAGTCGAAATATTGCAAATAGGATATCTGTGTTTTCTTATGTTTTATATTTTTACCGACAGAAATTTACTGCTGACTTAAATGTTTTATATAGGTATATATTGTATAATATTTTCTTCATCTTTGTCTTCTTACGAGCTGATGTGTGTTATTGCTATAACAATTTCTCTAATTAACTTCTAAAATATCTAACATTTGTGCCACAAAGATCTTCTTGGTATACTTTTTGTTATTCAAAATTTCATCAAGGTACAAAAAAGTGTTTAACAGCACAAGAACACAATCAAATAAATAATTCAGTAAGAATCACCTAATTTTCCCTTAAGGTATGTAAGCTAACATCTTATCTTTAATACATAGTGTTTTGGAGAATAAGAAAATAATTTGAGTGACAAGACAAGAGATATATAAGTAATTTAATTTATGCAACTTACCTGACTTTTTCTTCCTCCTAAAATTTTACCCCATCCATTTAGGATACGTGATTGCTAATGTCTTGATTCAATACACTTCAATATAAGTTTATACTGTTGTTTATATTTGTATCTGTATGTAAAACCTAATTCGACTGAAGAACCAAAATGTGTTCTTCTTGATAAGTTCGAGCAGCGTTTCGCTCACAAAATGCACTACGTTAAAATAAAGGGTGGAGGAAGGGCGCATTAAAACAAATAATTTACTTATTCGAATGAAAAGAACTTTTTTTATTGTAATATATTTACTTCGTCACACACAAGTGAAATATTTTCCAAAAATCAATGTTGTGCTTTAAACTTTCTGATTTCAAACAGCAAAATTGAAGGTTAGCAATAACGGGCGTTTAACTGGGGCGTGAAGAACTGCAACATTACAAACACACGGATGGACTGACTGACTGACAGACACGGGGAAATGAAAGATCAGCTACCTTGCGGCGCTGAGCAATAAGTAACACATCATGAAAAACCTGAAAAATTGATGTAAAACTAATATAACACTGACTGCACACCAGAGGTTGTGATTTCGAATCTGCTTTGGCTGAGCAAGTTGTACGAGCCGTTTATAAGGAAATTTGACGTTTATTGATACAGTGATACAAAGCAGGTGGACATGTACGGCGAGCGACGCCGCCTTGGCGGCTAGTTTTTATTTATTTATTTATTTATTTATAGTTGGTTACACATAGTTACAAAATGTACTAATTAAAACCAACTGTATAAAACCATATAATAAAAGATAATGTAAGACATACATGAATAAAATATCTATATAAGTAATTACTAATATAAAATACGTTTGTAGAGGCTAGCAAACAACCGAGTGAGTGTCACAGAGTTTACACGAACAGACTTAATAGCAAACTTAAACTTAGCCAAGTCTGGTAATGATTTAATCCCGGCAGGAAGATTGTTCCAGGCTAAGGAAGCCCGGAAATGAAAGAGTTCAGTCCAATACCGTTCTTTACATATGGAACATCCAACAAGTTACCTCTTCTAAGTTGGTACGGAGTTGGTTTTTGTTGGAAAATGTCCCATAATAATTCGGGGCTCAGTTTGTGAAGTAACTTATAAACTTAAAAAACTAAACTAAAAGCACCTCAAGGTTCCTGGAATGTACAGATGTGGATTTAGACTCGTAAAGAATATTGTTATATGTACAATTGTCCTGAAGCAACCCAGAGTTTGCCAGTAAAACTCTTTTATGCGTAGAGCAAATTAGATTACGAGCTTGTTTGTTACAGAACATCCATACAAGGGGGCAATAATTAAAACAAGAAAGAATAAATGGATTATATAAAAATTCAATTTGTTCATTGGTGAGAAACCTTTTGTTACACCTAGATTCAACAAGCACAAGTGTCATAAATACAGGAGCTACAGAAATTAGACAAGGGGAAAATTTGGCCGCGCACAGAGGCGGATTCAGAGGTGGTTAAAAATAGCTGGGGAGTGCAATGAAATAACGTATCAGCACTGTTATATTCTAAATAGCTTAAATCTCTTCCATTTTGATTTCGATTGCCCTCTGACTCGAGCTAAACTGTTGAAATGATTTGATGAAATCAGGTCGTATTCAATGTCGCCTGAAGATAACAAGCTATATAATTTTTTTACACCTCTGTATTTTGTGTATTATCAGATGCCACAGTTGTGCTAGATGGTGAATTGTTCCTCTTAGAAGACAGCCCATGTCTTCGAGCCTCCCTACTGGGTAAAACGTATATAAGTATGAAAATCGAGGCTTCCATGATAATTGGTACTGTTCGCCAAAATCGAAGTGTATCTTTGGTTTTTTCATCAAAAAAATGTGTGAATTTCAGACAACCGAGAACACAGCGAGCACCATTGAATAGAAATGTTGATAGGGTCATTGCCAATAAAATAACGGAAGCACCGGATCTTTCCCTTTCGGAATTTTGAGTTGCTTCATAACTGCCGAGTTCAAATGTTTCAGCTGTTTTCTTCCACTTCTTACAGCATGCCAACATATTGGAAACAACTATTATAATACAAGGTATCGCAACGCCCAGGATGCAGCGAATGGCGAAGATATGATTTTTGGTGTATCCATTTGTGAAGGATGTTTTATAGCCATCCTCTGTTTCAACAACTTTGTTCTTGAAGAAAAGAGGTATGGACAGGGCTGCGGTCCAAATCAACGATACACCGGTTATTATTTTGGTTTCTCTTGGGATATTCCGTTTACATCTTTGAAGAGGACGCAGGATCAACTCAGCTCGTTGTATAGAAAGAAAGGCTAGTAGAACTGTTGCAGAATTGAGGAAGAATGAACAAAGTGGTTCGCCTACGTATGCATAATATAAATTATAAGCTTGTGTTTTTCCAAGGTAAGGCCAAATGAACAAGCTGACATCATTGATGGATACCAAAAGCAGGACCATCATTTCCAATATTGGAATGAGCACAAAGAATATCGGCTTGTAATTATTGTCTTTCTTGCTCAATCGTCGCCATATTATAATTGCAAATACATTGCCAATGAAACCAATGCAAGAAATGGCAAGAAGAACATATCCTTTAATCACCCACACAGTGTCGGTCATTATTAATGGTACATACTAAACAGATAAACAGATATCAATTAAAAATGGCGATTTGAAATTGGTGAAAAATATCCTAGCTCCCAGCTATTGACTGTGCGTGTAAAACAAACCATTTCATGTAAAAATATATTCAATATCAATTTTGTTATTTGATGAAAAGGAAGTCAGCTACTTGGCATAAAACTACCTTTATGTTATTATATCGCAATTTTTTGTTCATTAATTTTTTAGAAATTATCTAAAGCCGACGTTTTCTTTTCGCCAAGTGTTTCACTATCTCTTTTGGTCGTTTTCAAATGTTTTCAAACTGTTTTTGATGTTTTTCTTCTTTTGCGTTTCTTGATAGCCCCCGCAGCGAGCGCAAGCAAGCAAGGTTACATAGTAGTTTCACGAGATAGGAGAATGTGAGTTTCCCATTTTGTTCATCACCATCATCATCATCTTCCAACTTTCATGTTGACGTTACACGGTGGTATACAATTATTAGCTGACTTTGCTTTTTTCCCATGTCAAAGCATGGTACTGCAGATGGGAGACAGGATGTTTTTTCTCCCAATTTATTATTATATTATACTATGTTATTTAGGAAGTTCGTATGCTAAAATTGCTTAGACATTTATCATGTTGTGTTGTTTTAGTGGAGTGAACGACAACAATTTTGAAGCACAGCTTGAAATCCGAAATTTTGTCAACCATACATTTTATTTTTGTATGTGTTTTAGCTCTAAATCTTTCATTCAATAATTTTATTCAATGCACTAAATTTTGGCGGAGTTTGCCATTTTAATTGGATTTCTGTGTATACAAAAAAGCCATATTACAAATTGTATTTCTTCGTGTTTTTCTTCTTTGACTGTCTTCCAAACCTAGTGTGTTTATGATCAATAAAACATTTATATATATTTTCTCCTGGTTTTTTATGTAAACCTTGGCCATTTTTTGTTTTAAATAAAAGTTTGAAATGCAGATTTCTAATGGATTTTTCTCTTTAATTTTTTTTTTGAAAAAGGTTGTTCTTTTTTTTTGGCTCTTAGAGAATGTTTTTAACAAACGTCATTTTGATTATAAAATATGTACCCATGGTTTCAGTTCACACATTTCTCTTGTCTGTAGCAAATACTTTCTGATATTAATTTTTTAAAATAAGGCGATTTCTTAATAGACATGTTTCGACACTTCTTCTTTCATCATCAGTATAAATTAATTACAAGCTTAGTCGTAAGAATATATACTTAATCGATCATTAAAAATTTAATTACATTTTTCCAAGACATTTTCCTTATTTTTTCAAAAATCACTTTTTCATTTTTCACAAAAATATATTAGCCGAAAGACCTTGAAAATGGCTTTCCGTTGATGAAAAAACTATTTTGAAATTCGGTATGTTCACATAAAAAATAGCTTTAAAATTTCCTTTTCCAACACTATGAAACACACTGTATACATGAAGTTAATTAGTTACAGCCATATTTCTAGAAAAAGTTGTGATACAAAGATTAAAGGTGTTAAAATTAATTATATAAAGTGTTATAAAATATGTAAGGTAAGTGTAAAAATTATGATTACAATAACAAGAAAAATCACACGTCGGCTCAAAAGAAGACGAAGATGAAGAAAAGGACCATTCAAACAAGGTTTCTGGTGTTTTATGATTAAACCCTATTTACACTAACTAATCATTTTAACATATTTATCGTTTATGCTTGTTTTCCATCAGTGGGATATAAAGAAAAAACAAGCCTCGAAGAACTTTGCAGTAACTTTTTATAACTTTAAGTACATTTGCTGCTACCGTTTTGCGCCATCTGGCTGTTGTTTAGTATAGTTCATAACAGACCCAAAACTATATGCCAATGCAATACAAAAAAGCCATTTTCGATATTATTTCATAAAACTATTAGGTTCTTATAAAGTTTTGAAATATGTTTGGAAGTTATTTTAGCTTTTTTATGCTAAAAACCTCCTAGTTCAATCTTTAAATTTTTCATTAACGAGTTTTTAAAATATGCTCACACAACACGTGAAGTGTTTTCGAACCGATTCGTTTATGTTGTAGAAGTAACTTCGTACAACGTTTTAAGAAGAATTTAAAGACTAATTTCGAGTTTATACCTACTATTGTAATCCAAATATTACCATGAGAACATTTCTGAGAGTGGAAATAATGGTGTTCTTGGGGAATATGCGTTACACTGAAATTTGAATATATTGAAAAAAAGAAAACAACTGGAACTGTCATAACACAAATCAATACGGCTTTCCCGAGATGTTTTGGTTTTGCATGGAAACGAGGCGGGGCTGTACAAATTATAAACATAACCGAAAACGAAAGCTGAGAAGTGGTGATAATTACTGCTTGTAGCAGAGGAAGATGTTGTTGAAATATTTGTATTTATACTTAACATGAGTTTTTTCCTTTATCTGTCTTTTATTATTCTTATACTTTCTGTTATTTTATACATACTATGAGTATTGTACAGATTTTTGAGGTTTATAGTAATGTATTCAGCCAGTGTTTTCAGTGTTTAGAAAGCAAGTAAATGGATGAGTGTATAATCGGTGATAGTAAAAATGAATGAGGCAAATCAACTGCTGTATTCCTAATTGTGGTAGCAGTTTTTATAATAGTAATGGAAACAAGACTAATATTGGTTTTTTTAAATTCCCAAAAGAAAAGTCAGAGTTGGATAAATTAAGAATTGAAGTCGAGAAATTGAAATCTGAGTATGTATCTTTAGAAAATGAAGCTGAAAAACTAAAAATACAATTACAATAATCAAAAATCTATTTATACAATTATGAAAACTTATCTAAAAATGAAAAACTTTTTAAATCAGAGACAGGGTTGTCTGTTGAAAGTTTCAATATTTGTATGCAGGTGTGTAAAAAGTACATTTTTTTCTGGGACACCATGTATATTTGAAAGACTGAAAAAAAGTTATTTGATCTCACAATGGCTGGTTCCCTACTTAGATTTCAACTTTGTTCATGTATACGTAACAAAGCACTTAAAAGCAAAATCACATAGCTTTAATAAAGTAATTCCTGTAAAAATAATTTAATTTGTTTACACCGTCAACAAAATAAATTTCATCAAAAGGAACATCAGTAATCAGAAGTCCTTTATATGTATATACAATAAAGAAAGAATGGCTGATTTTAGCAAGTCCCAATGCTACCTGTACTTGGGTATAATTATGATCCTTTTTCAAGTACGTAATGCCATTTTCTTCAAACACATAAAATCTATCATCTTTCAATAGTTCAGCTGGAGTCATATTTCTCTTTGTATAGGGACATTTTATTTCTATCAATGCTGGTTCCTCGCAAAAACTGTCGATAAGTAGGCCATCTGGACTTGCTCCAAGCCAAAAGAAATATGGCTAAACAAGTAAACCAGGTTCACGTATGAATACATTCCTTTTCAAAGTGTACGTCATGTAATCAAAAAACTTTTCTTTAGCAACATTTTCATAATGTGTGCCATGATCCATTGCATCTTGCACAAATTTTGGAGATCTTTTTTTAACTATGAGAGAATTCACAAGGGTATCAAAGTTTCTCCTTCTTATATGTATTTTGTGGGCTTGACTTGATGTAATGCGCTTTGATCTTTCTTTTACCCAAAATTCATTCTTGGCTTGACCAATAGTTTTATGCTCAAGCTCTTGAGATCGTTCAAGTGTCTCTGGAAAAATTGAGTCTAAAACCATTAACTCCACATAATTTAAGAAACCCCAGTCAGTTGGAAAACTTTCATGTGTTTCCATAATTTGTGAAACAGGTAAATCAGGATCAGTAAAAAAATTCTCTGTTTGTGATTGTTTTAATGTGCAACCAAAAACAACCTCAAAACCATACTCAAAGACAAAAAGTTGATACAAAAGTGGGAAGCCAACCATGAAATCACCATATTTTGTTGTTGTATTTTCGTTAACAATTGGAGTGTTATAAACATGTCTATATCCTATCCTAGGATCTTTTGATTGCAAAGATTGCTTTAGATTACTTGCCTTTTCTTCGAAAACTTCTCCACATTTATTACCAAACAACCTTGGGTCATATAAAGTAGTTGAAACTTCTCTTTTATTATCTACAGTTATTTCTGTTTTCATAACAGGTATTTTTGCTTATCAGATGGTACACCCCAGGCTCTTTTTTTACTCGTACATGCTACCTCATCAGGAACAATCTTCAGTTGGTATAAAGAATAATCTGCCAACTCAAACAAGAGTGCCATTGTATGGTTACAGTAACCAGATTTTCCAGCTGGACACGAACAACTGCCTCTTATGACATTTCCAGACTTTTTATCAATTACAACATACATACTTCTAATATCCTTCTTCATACTAGCTTTGCATTTACCTTTTATTGTGATTGTTTTAGTATTCGACTTTGTAAAAATGTCACCTGATGTTAAATATCTTTCTTCCATGAATTTACGACCCCTGTCTCTGGTTTTAAGCATCTTCAATTTTTTGTACATAGATTTCGATCTTCTCGTCCAAGTTATTTACCAAATAATCATAAACATTAATTTCTTGCAGTACATTACTTGAGGATTCCGCCATTTTTCAAATTTTGTACAGCCCCGCCTCGTTTCCATGCGAAACCAAAACATCTCGGGAAAGCCGTATTCACTTTGTTAATAAATTGACTCAAACTGTGTTTACATACTGATATAAACTGAAAGTATAAACATCATATGCGCAAGATATTACTGAACAATTATGTGCAATAAAACTGTTTTCTTGGCTCCGAAATGTTATAGTGAATTGAAAAGTGGTTGAGATTAAAGTGAGTAAATTAAAGAGAAGGGATTTTCAGTGTGTATCAAATTATGAGTCATTGTGCAATGCTCGGTCAAGTTATCACTGTGCGGGACAGCAGATTAGTGGTTATGTTCCTATTAGAAAAGATGACATCGTTTAAAATTATCAAGGTTTTTTCACTGCGAACCACTTGACGGAAGCACAATGATTTAGTTTGAGACAAAGTCATGAAGACTTTGATGATGATGAGAACAATGAGATTCCGATTGGCATTTCTCATCTTTCATTTGTCTTAAGTGCACATTGTGTATTTTATAAACTGCATCAAAAATGTCAAGTGGTGAAATGCAGGTTTAGTAGAAATATATATGACTCACACATAAGGTTCACGCATGAGAAGTCGAGGGAATCAATCAATTTCTTAGATGTCATAGTTAAGGTTACTGATGGAAGAATTGAAACGGACTTATACACTAAAACCACTGATTGTCCTCAGTATATTCACTTTGAATCGTGTCATCCACTTCATATTAAAACATCTAGTGTTTATAGTCAAGGTCTAAGATTGAGAAGGTTGTGCTCAGACGACAATATATTTAGGTCACGACTTGCTGAGATGGAGCACTGTTTCCTTCGCCGTGGATATCCACATAAAACCATTAAGGAGCAATTTGGGAGGCTCTTTAACATGACCCAGGAGTACGCATTGCAACTTAAGGAAAGAAATAGAGATGCAGTAGGGGGTTCCATTTGTTGTTACGTACAACACCCGTTTGAGCCGCTTAGGGAAATTTATAAATGACCTTCTACCTATTCTCTATGCTGATGAGCAAGTTAAGACAGTGCTTACACCGAAGCCGTTTGTGTCATTTAGGTCAGTTAGGACATTAAAGGGTTATTTGGTTCGTTCGAAACTATATCCTAAGGAGAGAATAATATGATCAATTGGTTGTGAGAATAAGAGGTGTAACACTTGCAACAATGTTAAAGTCACTGATTCCTTTTCTAGTACTATAACTAGTCAAGTTTATCACATAAATCATAAGTTTGACTGCAATTCTAAATGTTTAGTATATTTATTAACCTGTAAAGTTTGTGAGATACAATATGTAGGACAAACATCTGATAAGTTTAGACTCAGATGGAACAACTATGTATCTTGTAAAAAAAAGCTAAAAGTTGGGAAAGCGCTCCACAAATGTCTCTGCATATGCACTTTCTAAGGCAGAACCATAATGGTCTCACTAAGGATGCGGAAATCACCTTCATCGATAAAACTGATTCATCGGATCCACTAAAACGGGAAAAATTTTGGATTGATCTCCTTGAAACTAAGTCACCCAATGGTCTCAGAACCAAAGAAGGTTAAACTACAGAACGATGTAGAACAGTATGGTCACATCAACCCACCTCGATTCTTCGTAAGAGGAGAAAGGATATGAACCTCACACAGACACACATAAAGACAAATAAATACACATAGAGGTACTAAATATAAGATGGTCAACCAGGTAAACTCTCTGGATGTGACCAATGACAGAATAGGTTCCCTATAATGCATCGGAACACTCAAGCTCCGCAATATATACAATACCTAAATGAGCTTCAACACTAACGGAAGTGGAGGCCGAAGTATAAATTTGTTTAAACAAAAACTATTTTAACATGTAACAATTATTATCTTTCTAAATTTGGGGGTTGCTTTTTGCATTTCAATAAATTTAGGTTTTGGAATTTAGTTTTTGTCGTTTCGCAAAGTTGTAGTTGCTCAATAACGGATTTAACGAGTGGGAAAACATCAGTGTTGTTCGGGTTATGTGTTGTTATAAAAAGTAAGTGATTTTCGAGGTTTTGTGTTTTGGGTTGTCTAAGTTCTATTTGTGGGACTGTTTGTGCTTTATGTATTCCTTTCTGAATGATTTTTTTTGGGTATCCTTGTTTTCGTAGTACATCGTGTAATACACCTTTCCCGAATTTCTGTTTAAATGCCGAGTTAATGCTTAGTTATCAAGTTTCGCCTCGTTTCTATGTTTTTCATTGTTTTTCTAATTGCACAATGTTTTCAGTAAGTAATAGTTACTCGTTCTTTCAGTTCCCCAGTGGAATAATTAGAAGTAATTAAGAGTTTGAAAAAGAGGCGAAACTTAGAGGCTAGGCTATAACACGGTGTTTAAACAGAAATTCGCGAAAGGTCTATTCGTTTAGTCGTTTGGTTTTGTTTCGGGTAGATTCAACTATCATGCAAATTCTACGTGCAAGGCAATAGGGAATATTTTTTAAACCTGGTTTAGGGTGACAAGATTTAAACGGAACGTATCTCTTAGAGTCAGTTGGTTTAGAATAGATGTCCATCCAAATTTTATTACCTTCCTTATTTACTAATATATCCAGAAAAGGTAAATGATTTATGTTCTTTTCCATGGTAAATTTGATGTTTGGAGAAGAAAGAAATTTGAGAAATTTGGATACTTCGTGAACAAAATGAAGTCATGGTCGTTCTTGAAGAACCCTGAAAAGCTCGAGTATGCAACCGACCTTTTTAAAGATACCGACATAAAAATTACCATCGACGGAAAACAACATTTGGGAGCAGCCCTGGAAAGTAAAGATTTTTGGCAGACGTATTGTGAAGAAAAGGTGTTTGAATGGTACATTGAAATAGAGCGTTTGAACGAAATTGCAAAATCGGAACCCCAAGCGGCTTATGCTGCATTTATACACGGCGAAATGCACAGATTCACTTATTTTCTCCGTACCATTCCTGAAATGAAATCATACATGCAGAAAGTTGACCAAATCATTCAAGACAAATTTTTACCATCATTGTTCGAATCAGCAGTAAACCACCAAGATCACGAGTTATTTTCGTTACCAATTCGTTTTGGTGGACTCGGTATACCAAATTTCGAAGAGACAGCTGAGCAACACTATCAAACCTCGTTAAAAATTACTGCTCCACTGGTAGCTGTTATGACATCGCAGAGTAACAACCTTCCCGACGAAAAGAAAGTGAATGAATTGAAAGCAAAAGCAAAACATGATCACGACGAACTACTGAAACCTAAATCAGAAAGAATATAGAGAGAATTACCAGCAGAAAACCTGAAAGCTGTCGTGGAAAGCAAGGAGAAGGGTGCTTCAAGCTGGCTGTCAGAATTGCCCCTCGAGGATTATGACTTTGTTCTTAATAAAGGCGAATTCTGAGATGCCATTAACATACGATATGCAAAACATCTGAAAGGTCTACCCTCGAAATGTCCATGTGGACAGACATATGATGTTACCGATGCTTTAAACTGCAAAAAAGGAGGTTTTGCCACCCAACGCCATAACGAAATCAGGGATTACGAAGCAGAATTACTACAGCGAATTGTTCATGATGTTGAATTAGAACCACCCCTTCAGCCGATTACAATCGAAACTATCAACGGTTTGAATGGAGATAGTGCCCGGCCTGACATACGTGCTTGTAGTGTATGGAGAAAAAGATAGAACGCTTACTTCGATGTAAGAATTTCTTGAACATGGAACCTTCACACCATTAGTTTTTTCTGTCGGAGGAGGTGTAGGTCCCGAATGTTCAAAATTCCATAAACATGTGGCTAATGTTATCGCTATGAAATCAGGGGAGAGATATGAAAGAGTTTATTCAATGATACGTTGCAGACTATCTTTCATGATACTTCGTGCGGCTCTGATGTGTATTCGTGGTTCGAGATGTCATCGCACCAAAGTTATTAGGGAAACGGATGACTTTGAAATTGCATGCATGAAATCTAAGTGTATTTAATTTATGTTAACTATGTTTTTTTGTGTGTGTGTTTGTTTGCTTGTCCTTTATTTCATTAGTTTCATGATATCCAATCGCTTTTCAAATCGCTGTATTCCCCCATTTTGAGTTATCAAAGTTTTCGTTACAGCAATTGTTCTGTTGAATCGTATCTCAATTATTTGATACAGCTTAGTTTCAAGGTATCCCATAACTATAGTTGCGTATGTTTGAGCGAATATGGTTCCCATAGCGGTTCCGACTATTTGCTTATATTGTGTCGTGTTGAAAGTAAACGTATTATTTTTCAAAACAATGTTTGTACCTTCCAGTATGAATTTGATGTTGAATTTTTCATCTAGGGTTTCAGAAAAGTTTTCACAAAAATATTTGATAGCTTCTAAGCCTAAATCATGCGGAATGCTTGTGTGTAAATTACAAACGTCAAATGTTACGATTGTGACGATGATGATGACGAAGATTGAGATGGTGTTTCGGCTAGGCTTTTCTCCATTTTCTTACGGTTACGGTATGCTTTTGCTCTTTCGCGGTCCTTTTTTAATCTTTTTTTATATTTTTCTGGGCAAACCACTTTCTCGTATTCTCTTTCAAATTTCTTTCGCTCTTTTTCTTTTTCCTTCAATTTTTCTTTGTTTTTCTCGCGATACTTCTTACAATACTCTTTGTTTGCAAGACTTTTATCTTTGTTTGTCTTCGGTCTTCCCATTCTAATAAAAAGATCAAAATAGACTATTGTACTCGTCAAATCCAAAATCCAAAATCAAATTTATCTAGACCCGTTTTAGACACTTACTTTTGATTGTTCTTCTCGTAGACTTCAATAGTTTGCCTCCAAACATCAGTGTTCAAAACAATACAAGAAATTAAAAAAATCTTTTTCAATGAATTGTATTACGTCAAACTACACTGTAATGGTATCTTTCAAACAGCAATGCAATGGTTTCTTTACAGTTGTAACGTACCCATTCGTACACGGTGAAAAGGTACAACAAACTTAGGTTTTGTATATGTTTAAAACGTAACCAATCGATAGATTAGCGGTAAAATAATAAAACAAACACATAACTGTCGGACGGATTTTCATGCTTTGCTACCCTAATTTTCATGTCCTCATTTTCTTTTTATGCCGTGAAAACGGCTTTAATAGACATTTTGGCCACAAATAATGGAAATTAGAAAACTTAATTTGGCACTGCTGGTCGTTTATATCAATATGGTAACTATTATTAAAGTTACAATAGATCTGTCGGACGGACTAAATGCTTTATGCTCAAGTTAACTTAAAATGGCACACTTAAACAAATTTTGGAAAGCTGAAATTGAATCTATGCTAGTTAGGTTGATGATCTCGATGGTTTTTACAGCTGCTTCACTATTTTTAATTCCTATACATAAAAAAGTCGATACAAATAAATCTGTCGGACGGACTTGCCACAAAGTTCTAGGATTAGAAAAATAATCATATGAGTTTTGAAACTATTTATTACATTGTTGCGATTCATTTGACAAGAGCTTTCATAAATGCTAAAAATATTAAATAATCAAATGGTTAATTAACTCAAAAAATATCGATTTGTAAAAATCCGTCCGACAGTCTAAATCCTACCATATGCGATGAAGAAGGGCGTGAAAATAACATAAAAACATATCTAATCTATACATCTTTTGTTTTTTCTTGTTCTTGGGTGTCAATACTTATCTTCCATCACCGAAGTTTATCAATTTTTGGAAAAACAATTTCAAGGCTGTGTGATGACGAATTACAAAATATGCCCTGAAACGTTTTCCTTGACTTCTCTTTGGCAGATCTTTAGGAATTCTATGTTATCTTTAATGTAGCTTTTGATACGTTGAAGCATAGGTTTTAGAATTTTATCGAGTATGTTGCTTAATGGTTTAGTTGGACACGAAGTTCCACCAACAATTGGTCTGATTTTTAAGTCTAGGGGTTCAGGGCAAGTTATTACTTCGTTATTTTGTTTCTTTATTTCTGTTTCGATTGTTTTCATTTGTGTATTTTTGGAAGACCGTAAAAAGAGCTGGTTGTAATGTCAAATGATGTCAGGTTTATTTGAACTCTTTCTCAGTGAAACAGGTTTGAATTTTTTTATCAGTTTTATTGCGTGTTCTCGAATGTTTCTGTCAATGTTTCCGACAAGTTTTTGGTATGTTATCCCGTCATTTAAGTGGTCATTTATCATTTTTATGTAGTGTGTTTTTGAAAGGATCATTACTGCTCCACCTTTCTCAGCTCTCTTAATTACTATTTCTTCATCTTTTGTTAATTTTTGAAGGGCTTGCCTTTCATTTTTACTTAAATTATCTTTAACTTTCGTTGTAAGTGTTTCCAAGGATAGGTTTGTCAAGTAATCAATATTTTGGTCAAGTAATTTATCTCTATTTTCAGAGGAGTAAACATTGATTTTTTGGATACAAGGGATTTTTCTTTTTTCTTTTCTTTTTGTGGGTCATTTTTGTAATCAAAGTATTCTGTTAAGGATAGTCATCACCCCTGTAATCGAAAAAAAATCAAATTTTTTTTTATTTCATTAAAAGATAAAGCTTTCAGAGAGCTTTCTGAAAATGTATATATGATGCTATAAAAATTTATCATTTGGTACAATATTTTAAATTTAGTGGTATTTCATTTCATGCTTATTGTAATTTGTTTACAGAACCTATTCAGTATGTTTACAAGAACTATGTTCTCTTTTAAAGGTAGTGTCCGCTAAAAAATTAAAATTTTATATTGTTGAAATATATTTTCACTGATTATGAATTTGTAGATCAAATTTTTTCAAAAGACTTTATAACCATGATAATGTTCGTTTTATAATTCTCCTTCGGCACACGATCGTCTTCTTCGATCGCCATGTTGTAAACATGCTTTCAAATTCAAAACGAGATTAATCTAATATGTCCATTGTGACGTAGGGACTTGGTTAGAAAAAAATCTGTATGGAAATATTTTATCAAAGCAAAAGAAAGAGAACAAGATGCCCTACCGGGCAGAAGGATTTCTGCAAGCTTTGCTGCTGAAAATGCCACAAAAATGCAACACTAGCACACTAGTCCTGCAAAACTAAGACAGTCACATCATTCAGCTCGAGAAGCATCAGCATTAAATAAACAAAAATATTGATGCGACTGACAATGTTTTCGTCAAGAAAGTCAGCCTACCATAACATAAAAAAGGGGCTTTTCTTTATGCTATCGCGGAGATCATTTATGAAGATCTGTTTTTTTGTACGAATAAGCTGAATGATTGTTACTGGATATTTGCCACCCACGTACTCCAAAAAAATGCATCGACACAATACGAAACTTTAACTTAACCACATTAAATATAACGAATCCTATAAAAAGATTGTGTATACTGGCGGTAACCAACATATCGTTTGGGCAGCACAAACTAATATATAAAGTTTCTATATTGATCTCTCCTCAGAATGAAAAATATAAATATCACAATAATAATTACTTAGAAATTAAAGCTCATATCTAATCTAAAAGTTAAAAAAATACAACATACGTAGGGAGAAAAGAGATAAGCTGATATAGCCAGAATACATCCAAAAATTGCTACTAAATATAGTATAAATAGCTGTATAAAGTGCATATGTTGGTGATGTTGGGGAGGAGCTGAAAGGAAGCTAAGCTGAGCTTTAAAAATCCAAAAGCTTCTAAAAATTGACTTCAAACATGCATACACATACAAAATACACGAAGGTCTTTCATATTTAAAAAGGCTTGGAGCAAAAATAAAACAAGAAATACCTTTTCTTCCACACACCATGTATTGGCACTGTTTTCATATTTTAAACTTCAAGAAAACTTCTTTCAAAAAACAGAATAACCACACTGTAATTTAATTTTGTGAACATGATAAGTTCCCAACAGTAATGCAATTCTTTATATAAAATTATAAGCTGTATTAACTTCTTTTAAAGCCATATTTCCATCAAAGAAACTTTTAGCAAACTACACACGTTCTTTCGCTGCCATTTTTAAAACGTTTTGTGGACGATCACATGGCATGGCGAAAATCAGCCAATAAACTATCGCTATTGAAGTTAGGGTGGCTATATTAGCACCCTTTCGTAGAAATCGGGCATTATGTACCAATCACGATTGAGACGGCTTTTTTATGAACCAATCAAATTGGAGAAACAAATATGACTAGGTTTGGACAGTAAGATGAAAAAAAAAAAAACAAGATGCCCTTGCAGGCATAAGGATTTCTGCAAAATCAGCTGAAGTATGAAAAAAGAAAGACTATGACATTTTTGAAGTTTAAGAAAGGTTTAATCATTTCTGCAATATATATTTATTAAAGTCCTGATCATGTACTCCCCAAAAATCTGGAAAAAACATAATTGTCACTATGCAAAACTTTATAGCAATAAACACCAATAAACTTGATTATATC
This sequence comes from Turritopsis dohrnii, assembly GCA_027922465.2. Lineage (NCBI taxonomy): Eukaryota > Metazoa > Cnidaria > Hydrozoa > Anthoathecata > Oceaniidae > Turritopsis > Turritopsis dohrnii. The sequence goes on along the minus strand of BQMF02000225.1, from coordinate 410,366 downwards.
TGAATGACCTAATGTTCTTTATTTTGTTGGTACGAAATGATATTAATAATACAGTGATCAATTCAGATAAGGCAATGAGTATGCATGTAAGTCTATGTAAATGTTATGAATTTATGAATTCAATATCTCTTGTCAATCTTCCTAACAGAATTCCTAATTCACAACCACAAAAACGAAAGCTTAGATTTTAATGATACAAAATACATCTATATATACATACAAAATCAACGTACATAACTGAAAACAGAAATTTGTGCTTTAATTTGAGTAACAATATGTCATTGCCATCTTTTTAATTTAGAAACATGCATTACCTGAACTAAATTTCATGAAAAGATTATAAAGATTTGTTCAGAAACTTAAAAAACATTAAATTTGTAATTACGTATACACGCAGGGCATTATGAAAGGATAACTGACACAATACGAAACTTACATTAACTCCCAATAAACTTTATGAACAAAATAACATCAAATTTATATGCTTTCAGATATCACAGTGATTACGTATGTACGGTCAATCTTCATAATTACTAAGAGTTCCCAAACACAAAAAGTAAACAGAGATTAGGATTATGAAAGATATGACCTAAACTTACCAAAATTAGCAAACATATCTGAAAGCAGAAATTTGAGTTTCAATTTGCTAACGTAAATAGTAAGTCCTATTCCTAATTCAAGACATTGATAATACAGCCAAGAACTATACAAGTAAATAAGCTAAAATAGCTAGAGAAACATCAAACATAAAATGATGCACAGGCAGAGGGTAGACAAGATATTCCTTGTATGTTGTTGGAGCTGAAGAGGAAACTGAGCTGAGCTGTATGTATCCAGAGCTTAAAAAACACTACAGACCACACATGAAACAAAGGATATTTTGTATTTAGAAAGGCTTATAAGAATCCCAGACATTTTCCAAAAAATAAAAGCATTTCTTTTCACACAGTGTTTTTATAAAACATTGAGAACTTGTTTTTAGAAAAGAATGAACACAGTAGAATTATTGTAAGATAATTATAAATTTCTCCCCTTTCTCCCCTAAATCTTCTTTTAAATCTGTTCAATATTGATCAATCAACACGTGGAAATCTAAGTGGGTTCCTTCGGTTTCTTCTACCATTATGCGAACGGCGTGCAAATGTGAAGTCGAAAAATACCCGGATGATCACATGGCGGAAATTCAAGCCAATAAACTAGCGCTATTAAAGTTAATTAGCACCCTTTCGTAATAGTGGCGCTTTATGCACCAATGAATTTTGAGACGGCGGCTGTATGAACCAATGAACTTCGAGATTAAAAAATCGCTAGGTTTGGACAGTAAGAAAAAAAAGAACAGAGCCGGTTTTAAGGTATTTCTTGCTTTCGCAGAAATCCAAAAAGCAATAGAGAAAAAGTAGAACATTTTTCATCTGTACCCCCGTTTACTTTTTTTAAAAGATTAAATGAACTATTCATGAGTGTACGTGCTGAAAAATTAAGCCGATAAGAGCCGTTTTTCACCAACCTGAAATCATGAAGAAGAGTAATGATAAATTTTTATGATAAATAAATGCAACATCGTTCAACCTGGGCTTTTCCACTTCTCTTGCGAAACATTTTGTTTAGTTTCTCGTAACCAGTTGAGAATAGTCAAAACCATTTTCATTCATTCATTCCACGATTTTTTCTTTTGCGAAATTATTTTTGTTCATGATGTCTTAGTGTGCTGCATACGGATGTAAGAACAACAGCAAAACCAATCTTGACAAAAGTTTCTTCTCTCTTCCTAATGATCACACTGTTTGAGAAGCTTGGATCAAAGCAATAAATCGCACAGCTCTCCAAAAAAGATCTTCTTGTGCTCAGATCATTTTGAAGAGAGTGATTTTGATAGGAGTTGGTAAATGCAAAGGGAAACGGCAGTCGCGTAAAACGGCGCTTAAAAAAAGAGGCTATATACCAACGAAATTTACGCATAAGGAAATGCCAAGTCAACGATCATTGTCGAATGTTACAGCTATGAAGAAAAAAAGAGAAGATGTAAAAAATTGATTCCAATCTTAAATCATCGTCTAGCGTGTTTAAACCACTTCTATGGCATTTTGTTTGACTTTTGCTTGACAATTACACCCGATGAAAGACCGCCACGTGACGAAATCATTGATGAATCATTACCATATAAACGAATCAAATTGTAAATAGTTCTATTTTTGTATTTCACAATTTTCTTAAAATTTTTACTATTACGTGTTATTCCATATAAAAGTCATTTCAGAGACATCGACGTCATCACAATAACCGGTATACAAGCCATTGTCACTCGGAAACTCTTCTCGAATTCGTGAGACAACACATGATGGTATCACTCTTCTCACTCCCTTCCCTAAGCGTGCGTGAATAAACTAACAAAACTGCCGATATGCTGCATAACGGTAGGATCTAAAACCGGGAGAAGATTTTAAATAAAATGAAAATGTTTACTTTCACTTCTTATTTATGTGATTATGCAATGCACATACTTGTTAGTAACTTCATTTCTTTTCGCCAGACCTCTGCTTTCTCTATCATGCAATGCTACTAAAGCTGTCCAAAGACAACTTTTCAAAAGCATGACGGAGTTGAAGTCTTCGTGATGGATAACACAATTCTTGTCTATTTATTGAAATATAAATTATTATCATTAATAACAATAAAAACAATTATTAAAAAATTATTATCATCACGTTTCTTATTTTCATTAATTCTGGATATATACGTACCTTGTAAATGGACGTATTTTATCTCGTAGATTTCATGGCAACACGTGCACTCCTTGTCTGTTGCCATTGTCTTACAATTCCCGCAAAGACACCAATTTTCTCGGGCTTGAGAAGAGCGCCCTAACGTGAAATCACCAGATTCCTCTTCATAATCGTTATATAATGGCTCACTTATCGATGGCGGTGATTTCAGGCTCGTATTGAAAACCTATCCATTCCCATGATTTATTAGCAGAAGACATTATTTAATAAATTGAAAAAATAGGTCACGGTTAGCTTTCTATTCTTAAGATAGTTTTTTATAAAAGCGAAATTTTTTAAACGCAAAATTGCGATGAAACAAACGAAGAAAGTCAGGGGGATATCTATGTGTTTTCACCAAGTTTATATTTTCTAACCAAGTCTCTACGTCATACGCATAATTCTGCATATTAATTAGTTTACCCAGTCTTTTATGCGCTACAGATGTTCAACAAGATGAACGTTGTGTTTTGTAAAAAGCTTTTTAAAAAATTGTGTTATAGACAACATAAAGAAAATTAAAAAGTTTTTAAATATATTTTCGATGATAACTTGTTAGAATCTTTAATTCTTGAAATTTTGATTTTTTAGCGGACACTACCTTTAATAGTAGACTTATTAATTATTCATGTAAAGCAAATAACAGCTATTGTTTCTTTTGTAAAGTGGTTTATTCAACTGATCGCAAAAGGGAATTTCTTTGGAAGACGTTTTCTCGATAAGTATTTTTGCGTTACTTATCTGTCTTTAAATACCTCCAAAAACCCCTACGATGGAGGTATTGTTACATAGTTTTTTTGGAATTGAAAGAATAGGTTTATAAGAACAAAACGTTACTACAATTTTTTCTTTAAGCAAATATTCGCTCTGCGATGAAGGGAGAAAGTCAAGGAAAGGCTATTTTAATGAGTGTTTTTCGTAAATCTTTTATTTCATCAGAACTAGGACTTGTTTAGAAAAACTGTGGTAACTTTTTTAAATTAGTAAACATAGAACACAATAACATAAAAATGTCGCAGAAAATATTTTTCCAAGGGTCGGTGGAGCTCCTAGAAATTAAGCCTTTTCAAAATGCCCTTATCCGCAATAACTTTTTAAAACTAAATATATTGAAAATAAAATTATATTCATTAGATTGGGAATTTTATAAGGTTTTCAAAAATTTATACTTTGTTGATGAAAAAATAACCACAACAAAAGTTATGGACACAAAACTGAAAACATGCAGCAAGGGGTGATAACTATCCTTAAGCGTAATTTTCTCGTAAAAATTTTTATATTGGTTTTTAAGTCGATTAAGTTTTTCTTTGGAGTGGGAGTGAATTTTAGGCGTCGTATTAGTAAGGAATAATGTTGCTTAGAAAAAGTCTTACTTGTAAGATTAAATACTTTAGGTGTGATTGCTGCTACCTCCGTTGGTGGAAGGTCGGGCAACGACGAAAATTTCTTTGGTATCTGTTAAAGTAGCTGTAATTACGGTTGTAGGTGTGAGGTTTGATCCATCTGGTCGACTGTCCACTGTTACTTCGGTAATTGGAATGATTGTCTCTTGAGAAGTTTTGTTGATGATCGCTGTAATTTGGTTTTTCTAAAGCTTCATTAGTTTCTGTGTTTCTGTTGATGTTTTCTTTCAGCCACTTTTCGTTTCGAGTATATTGTATTTCTGAGTTTTCTTCCTCAATTTTACAGCTCTTCTTCCATTCTTCCTGAAGAGCGTATGACTCGTTCTCAAGGTTTTGTTAATTATTCGACTTATTTCTTTGTCGATCTCTGAGTAGCGCTGTTGATGTTGTGTGAAACGTACCTTTAACAATTGTGTTTCACGTGAAAAATTTTGCAATGCATTGTCGTGTTTTATCTTTGTTTCTTCTTCGGATTCATTGTTTATTATGCGTGGTAGAAATTTTCTTGGGATAGTCGGTTTTTCTTTTTGTAGTTCTGTATTGTATATGTCATGCTTTTTCTTGTTTCTTAGATATGAGAAGTACTCTTTTTTTATCATGAAGAGTTTTTCATGATAAAAAGTGTCTTTGATACGTTCTTTGTGTCTTTGATACGTTCTTTCAATTTGTGGATGTCTTCTTTGTGGATTCTTCTTCAGCCAGTTTGAAACAAACTGGAATCGATTTTTGGATGGCTGCCATATTTTATTAGATGCAGACGAAATAAAGGGTGACGAATTAATATCTATACTAAATATTCTAAACCCAAATATCAAATTTACCATGGAAAAGAACATAAATCATTTACCTTTTCTGGATATATTAGTAAATAAGGAAGGTAATAAAATTTGGATGGACATCTATTCTAAACCAACTGACTCTAAGAGATACGTCCCATTTAAATCTTGTCACCCTAAACCATGTTTAAAAAATATTCCCTATTGCCTTGCACGTAGAATTTGCATGATAGTTGAATCTACCCGAAACAAAACAAAACGACTAAACGAATTACACGATGTACTACGAAAACAAGGATACCCAGAAAAAATCATTCAGAACGGAATACATAAAGCAAGAACTTAGACAACCCAAAACACAAAACCTCGAAAATCACTTACTTTTTATAACAACACATAACCCGAACAACCCTGATGTTTTCCCACTCGTTAAATCCGTTATTGAGCAACTACAACTTTGCGAAACGTATCCCCTGCCAAAGTGGACAAAAGTCCAGTGTAAAACATTCATACTCTATACACTTTTTACATAACCATTTTTACATATAAGTAGCCTATTTTTTAAACTTTATATATATATTTTAAATTATATATTTTAACTTATTGTATCTTATTATAATAATCCGCAATCGTGTGCAACACATTTAACTTAGAGATTGTTTGTTTTTGTTTTTTTTAACGGTCAAAATCTTCTTAATCGTGGTCATATAGCGGCAGTTAGACCACGCAAGACACATTCACGATTAGTATAATAGCACGTGGCATTTGACGTCAGTTATTTTTATGATCACGGGGAACCATTGCATTGCATCCCCAATAGAACGCGACGTTTTAGGAAAAATATCTCGAGAACCAATGGGGATAACTGAGGTATTTTAGGGTCTGCGATACGGGCGATGCGGTGACGCAAAATTTGGGACTAAATTTTATTTGCTACTGCGGCTGTGACGTCATCAAGATCTTTGATCGACGATATCTCAGCAACGGTTGGTCGTAGCAAAATGATCCCATACATTTTTTGATCAGTTTTTCGAGCTCTACTACATGGTTGCACTGTTAAGTCCTGATTCCTTAATTAAAATTTTCGTAACGGGTTTCACACACACGGGGAACGCGGCACATCGTTTTCAAAATTATTAGCCGTAAAAAACTTTTACGCGGGTTACTAGTAGGGTGAATAAACATAAATATGTACAAAAATAAGATCAATAAAACTTATGTAACATCAATGCGCAATGTGACTGCGCGAGCAACTGTGTGCTCATTATTTTCTCTCAGAGATTCATGACTTACTTCAAAATGGCCGATAATGTAAACATTGGGAATTTTCTTCTTGGACTGCCTTCACAAGTGTCTATGGCAAGAAGACAGCTGTTCACTACTAACATAAATGTTTGTGAGCATTGGTGTCGACGTTTAGAAGATTTTTTGCAGTTTTTGATAATTTTGGGACGAAGAATTATCGATGCAAATTCTCATAATTTTGAGGAGATTGTCAGTCCAATAAATGTTATTGTCCAAGAAATACAGTCCCTAAAACATCAATTTGATAGAGTTTTGGAAGAAAATGTCACAATAAGAATTCTGTGGCAGCACTTGCCCGACATCTTCAACAGAAAATTATTTGGGGAGGACGAGAAAAGACATAGATTCCTCAGATATTGAAAATTTATTTAATATTTATCGTAATTGGAATGATGTGAAAAAAAATATTGGTGTTTCAACGAAAACATTAAGAAGAAGAAGAATTCAATTTGGTGTGCATATACCTAAAACCAACGGTCCACGTGATTATTACACTGACATTACTGCCGAAGCTCTTTGTAATGTTGTAAGGGAAGTTTTAAATATTCTTCCTAATGCAGGAAAAGCCTAGATTAATAGGGCATGTCGATCAAGGGGTATACATGTTTAGCGTCAAAGAATCAGAAGGGCCATAAATGAGGTCGATCCAGTAAGCCGAGCTCTGAGAAAAACTGTTAGTATCGTAAGAAGAGCGTATCATGTAAAAGCACCTAATTCACCGTGGAAAGTCATTGGAAAATAACTTAGGAGGCACATTTATACGTGATAGAGGAATCGTACGTTGAGACAGGGGATCAAATACTAATTTGGATTGGAAATTTCGATCGTAACATCAGAATATTTGTCAGTTAAACTGTAATCAAATTCACATTCTTACGTGAGAAATTCAGTCGTATTCTTAAAGATAATAATGAACTCATAAGGTCAAGAAAAAATTGTCAGCAGTTTTCTTGTAGGATAATCTCCAAGAGAGAGCCAATCATATTTTGATATATTTTTTACTACTTGATAATACTTTGTACGTGTCATTTGATAATTTATTTAGGCATGTTGACGGACACCACAAGTAATTCATGGTGCAATTGACGGATATAGTCGTTTAATTACATATTTAAAGTGTTCAAATAACTGTATTTGAATTATTTCAATCCGCTATTAGGAAGCATAGTATTCCTTCTCGTGTCAGAGCAGATTTCGGAACAGAGATTGTTGAAATTACTCAGTTCATGCTTAATGAACGAGGTATCAATCGAGGAAGTATGATATGTGGTCTGTCCGTTCATAACCAGCAGATTGAGCGTCTATGGGGTGAAATGAAACGCAATGTTGTTGCGCGATTTCAAAATATATTCTATTTCCTTGAAAATGAACACTTGCTTGATCCGTTAGACGAAAACGAATTATCAGTGCTTCATTTTACTTATTTACCTCGAATTAATTTAGCTTTACAGGAACTTGAACGAGATTGGGCATTTCACCCACTCTCAACGGCAGGCAACAAATCACCTAGACAACTTTGGCATATTGGTATGGCAAATTTGTTACATTCAGATCCCGAATCCTTTGAGGTACCTAAAGTAACAACTCGGGATAACTATGGTATCGACGATGATGGACCGATACCGGACGTTGATTCGGATAACAATGTTCAAATTCCTTTGACAAAAATCCCCTTCTGTGAAGAATACTTAACTTCACTTGGAAGCATGATCAATCCGCTCGGAACAAATGGTAATAAGTCTATGCTATCCTAAAAGAATGCAATAACATGAGGCATGACACGGCCCTTGTGATTCCTGGGTTAAACGTATTATAAAAGAATATCCATCAAATAAAACTGACGTAACTGGAATTATAATGAAGATTGCCATAACTGGAATTATAATCACGATTTTGAACCATTTATATATTCTAGTATTCTACATACGGGAAACAGATAAAGGGACCTGTGTTCAAAAGAACGATGATGATACCCTGGAGGCTAATCACAAATGCATGTTGTTTAAACAGATTCCACATAACCTACTTGCTCTTGATGGCAGTTTGTCACCAAAATGCTTCAGTGCAGATAATAGTGCTGGTTCCATTATCAATTGTGGAAATGAAAAGCGCTTTGTCATGGAACCAGAACAAATCAAACATGTTTCTGGGACGTATGTTTACACAGATGCCACCGTGTCTTCACCTATTTATCTGTCAAGTTCAACGAAGAGGTTATATAGAGAGTATCAGAATTCTAAATCATCTGTGGTCAACGAAGGTACAAGATATGCCTCTGTTCTTTCCATAAATAATGTTGTGAAAAACTTTCCAATGCAGTTATTTTCTACCGTAACATTTCTCGTAAACAGCAGCCTTGCTTCGCTTGATTGTTTTTCTGGAGGAGATCTCTGTCTTTTCATTTAACCTAAAAATCTGGAAATATAAACAGGTTTCATTCATTATCTCATGTGAATAATTAGGTCTGGTGTTCTTAAGGAACCTAAATCTGTTTGCTTCTTTATTTTCATTAAAAACGTTTATTGCTGACACAAAAGCCATACTCACCATCTACTATTTCCACCGATTACCGACAAATCCTCAAATCACATATCTTAATACCGATCAACTTCTTACTGAACATAATAATATTTTGATAGTATTACTATTTTGTTTGCTTATGTTGTTTTAGAAAGAACATTGACAACTGGAATGAGTGATGTTTCTTTGCTGGTTCACAACGATGACTTTTCAGTTTGTACACCGGGATTGAAAATGTAAGTGTAAAGGCAAACCTCATACAAGTGGTAAAATGCCAGGGATGGGAAATTTTCTAAATCTGTTGGTTCAGTAATAATCTTGGTGAGAAGCACTTAGATTGCAGGTCATTTCCCACCACTGTCATACGGTAAGGGGACATTGCCCAGATACTCAGGTTGAATTATTTCCATGAAATGAAAGTAAAAAATTCCACCCGTTTGAGTGGTTCAGTCCGTTTTGCCAAGATCTTGGTTTCACAAAGCTATATCTCATAACGCTGTCTGAGGCGTTTGCCATACAAGGGTACATGAAAGTTTATGGGAGTTTTCTTACGATAGCAGGATCACTGTTAACCTATCCCATATTTCTGGACTGAGTTTTCTGACGTAATCACCCCTTTAAAAATAATGGGCAGCTAGAAAGTTTGGGACAAAAAAGCAACAGAAAAGTAAATAGGTTTTTACAAGGGAATCTCTATGAAAGAGTCAGTCATTTGTCTACCACATTTTTCGCTATTTTGACGTCTTTCAGCTGTTTATTTTCAGCCACAACTCCGAGGGTTTCTCTCTGTTGACATCTGCTCAGTAAACCATTTAAAACAGTTGCTTATTTTTAATAGCTAATAATAAAGCATGATACCAGCATGTTTTTTGATTTACCTTTTTCTGGTTTTATAGTTCAGCAAGATGCATTAAGTACAATGTCCAAGACCATAAAGTTACCAGTAAGTGTTTCATTATAGTTACTTTTTTGGTCAGCCCCAAAACACGATGTACAAATTTCATATTATGATTGTTGCTTAAAAATTCCATTTATCAACTCGTAACATTTCTATGACAAATGAGGTACGAGATTTGTTGCAGAAAGTGATGGCTAGTGGCAAGAAAGGACACACAGCCACACAGCATTTTTGGCTGTTACTATTATTGTTACAAGGAGAAGTTTCAAATTTATTCAAAACCATTGTTGACGCCGTTTGAATGATCATGGCCACCTTTATAATTTTGTTAAAATATGTACCCTCACGAATAACAACCATCCTACGAAGCATAAACGGTGTTTCATTCAGTCTGTCATTTTGAATAGTACTTAATGCTGTAGATTTTGGTACCTCTATTGGGACCGTTTATAATTTTTAGCAGAATTAGCGTCAGAAGTCGACACCTTTCAATATTTTGTTAGATTATCCGCCTCAGTTAAAGGAACTTCTTGGGATAGACGAGTCTTCGATATTGTATGGTAAAACAGAAAAGGGAAATTATTTGACTTACAAAGCAGATAGAAAAATACCGCTTCTCTATATATCTGATCGTATGTTTGAAAGATTCGAGTGGAACGTTAATGCAACAAGATCGAAATTGTATAACCATACTGATATGATAATGTCCAATGATACCTTCACTGTTGATGGAACCGACTATAAAGGTAAGAAAACAACTGCTTTTCCTTATGATATTTTGAGTCTGCCTATTTCTTTTTCGCTTGGACCAGCAAAATAACAAATCTTAATTCTTGTTGTTTTCAAATATTTTTATAGTGACGTATTATGGGTTATATGACTTAACATCAGGGAAGCATGTAGTGATTTGGGTATATATTTTCTCGTTTGTGCTTTTCTATCTTGTCTTGAAGTATCATCAAATAATCACTATTTGATCATTGCTTTGTCGTGTCGCCAGTACCTGATCATTGCCTATTATTTCAAGGATGTTAGACTTACGTTAAAATTGAAATTTGCGATAGTTCACTTAAATAAACACAGATTATTCATCACCATGATGAAGACAGGCAAGGGAAGAATGTAGATGATATGTTGTGGAATTTCAAAATTGAAACCGATCTTTTCTATGAGTTTCTTTTACTTATTACTCGACTAAAATTGTATTACTGGTAGATATTGACGAAATGGTTATTCTCTAATCTCAACCTTCATTAGGTGGCAAGTGCCATTAATTTCTTAATTAACGTTATTAGCATGCACATAATTAATCCTTTCCACAACCAATTCATATCATAATACAATTTTATTCGTATTCTTCGCTCCTTTTTGATTAGAAACATTTTATTTTAGCCTTTGAACACGCCGAACTGCAAAGACACAGGTAACCTTTGAACCACTTTTATGTTTGAATTCATCAGTGTATATTTCTTTTCTTGATTTTACTATTGTAATTTTGGGATCTCATTTTGTAGTTTCAAAAACAGAATTGCTTGCTTTGCACTCGTGCCGAGAAATAAGGAAAGTTTGTCAAACTGCTGAGTCAGGAGTTTACTGGATTGGTGGTAATGATTTGACAACAAAAAAGCAAGTGTATTGCGATATGGATACTGATGATGGTAGGTCAAACTTTATTCCCTGGTAAAGCAGATAGATAGAAATCTTTGCCGTTCCTGCAACGATATTTTCTCTTTCATACAGAATATAAGTATAAGGAAATCAGAAAAAAGCATTAAATATGTCAACATGGTTTGACCAACATTTTGGTATTCAGTGAATTCTGAAATCAACATATTTTGAGTGGTAACCCAGGAGGCACATTTTTGCCCACTCAAAATCTCTGCGAAAAAGTGCATTTCTTTGGAAATACATACAAAATTTCAATGAACATGCTCTTCACTGCTGTGACTTTTTGACAGTTCTACCCACTGGTAATCCTGGGCATAGAAGAGTCAGTCTATGGGTAGAATTTTACACTTTCAAAACACAAGTTGTTACAAAGAAAAGACGCTATTGTCTGTTAAGATATATTGCTAATATGCCAGGATATCCAAACAGTAATTCAGTGGACACGCCTTCCTCTAACACAGAATTATTCAATTATTCCTAAAATACCGGGTGCGCCACAAAAAAGTTTCTCTCTTTGGAATGGATTTTCTCAAGAAGTATTAAGAATTTTTACAAAATCTTTTTTGTATAAATGAAAAACTTTTTTTGTGATTTTAAAAAATCATCAAAAAACGTCAAAAACAGGGTATCAAAATGTGGATAGATTTTGAAACAGAAAAGTCATTGAATTGATACTCTTTTTCTTTGTTTATGTTTTAAAATTAACAAGAACCATATGGTGCAAAACGGTAGCAGCATGTACTATTTGACCCATGATAGGGACTGAACATAAGATTTAGAATGAGACTCAAAATTTTTCATTTGAAAGCCTCTAATTTTAAAGTCATGACTTGATCAGTTTTTTGTCATTTCAGAGAGAAATTACAGAAATTTGATAATAGTCAGCTAAAAAGGAACAGCTTTTTCTACATTGTTTTTATTAATTGTGCGTTTATCATACAAGTGTAAAATTTTTACAGTCACAAAAGACTGAATAAATAGAAGTGTAGATTTTATGTTTAACATAAAACAATGAAAATACAATACAATGAAAAAAAGCATAATTATTTTTGTTGTTGTTTTAGTATTGTTCATAACTGTAGCATATTAAACCAATTGGTATCGACGTAATCTTTTGTAATGTTTCTGCTACACAAACTGCATTGCAAATTTCTTTCTATATTGCAACTATAAATTAATGAATATGTTAAGAACTTCCGTTTATCATAAATAGCACGATCATATGCATGTCGCCAAGCTCCTAGTGACTTCAATCACCACTTTGACATAAAACCAAGATGCCACATCACTATTGTATCATAAGGTATTACCAGCAACTTCTAGTAACACATTGCATCGTGGAAGTTGCTTGTTTTTTTTGAACCTGTCTATCCTAAAAAAAGATTCAAAGCGTTATTTTTATAACAATATTTTTGCACTATCCAAGAACTAACTAAACAATAAGGACTTACATAGTGTGGTTTCAGGTGTCTAATATAACTGGTATTCATTTTTCGTCAGCTCAGCAAAGTTACAGGTTATGATGAGAGTAAAAACAGCCTCAGAACAATGAAGATCATGTTTATAGCAGTGCAGCACAAAAGGTTTCTGTTGCTTGATTTATTGATTCAAACTTCAAGAGTCAATATCTAATTGGTGACCGAGTCTATGTAATCTCTTCTTTGATAGATTATTGACAATTAGTATAAGTTTTCATTTTTCAAATAAATACAATTTTATTAATATTTTAATACAAAATCAAATTTCATTAGTCACAAATATCAAACAGTACCTCGAAACTTTCAATAAGGAAAAGCCTTTTTTCCATTTGAAAGAACATACATTTATCTATTGTTTTTCAACAAACTGAAATACAAATCCATTGGATGCACTAAATTATTGTAATAAATACGTTAAAAACACACATAAATATATAATATTTAAAATAGAGGTTGTGCTATGATATGAACTTTGAAAAAGGAAAACTGATAAAGTCTTATAATTGTTGCTGCAGTTGTGTCGAAAGATGAAGTCTGCAGATTTCAATTTGTAGAAAACATAGTATCTAAATCTTGCACTTCTTGAAACCACACAACAATGAAAATTCTATTTTTTAATTCTATAGAGAAACCTATTAATTATAACACATTCAATAAAAATGGGTTCTATAAAATTGTAATACAAAAATTAATAAATATGCACAAATGATACTAATTATAATATATACTATTATAAACACTTACATTTGTGATATCAATAGTTCACATCATAGCATAACACCTTACTTAAAATTTTCACCACTGTCCCCCAAACCCTCAGAAACCCTAGATCACTTTATCTAGATCTTTTTCTAGATCTAGATTGACCAGATGACTAACAACGAGTCATTGAACAAACATTAGCTGAGTTTTTTCAGAAAAACTTTAATAGAAGCATGATCAGAAAAATAGATGTGGTTAACAGAAACGACAATATCATAATGTTGGATGATTTTTTGATATAAAAATGATCAAGCACAGATCCAGCTATATGTGTTGGCTGTAAGACAAATTGCTCATATTCTCGTAAGATGGTACTTTTATTTTCGTTTGGACTGACATTGAAATCTCCAGTTATAATGTCTATTTCATTGGTATTGATGAGATATTCCAAAAGTTCATGAAAAGTCGACATTGCTTTATCATTTCTTCTGTATAAAAGCAATATTCTGAGACTTTCATTTTGAATAAACATTTGATAAAATGATATTCCTTCGCAACGAAGCTCTTCAAAAACCCTCGTGTTGCTATCAAATAGGCATGCAACACTTGAATATTTGTGGGAACTGTTATTATATATTCCTAGGAATCCTTCTAAGGAGACTTCATCTTCGTTTCTCATTTGTGTTTCGGTTAAAAACATAACTTGACTTCTCACAAAACGTACATCTGCTTTTATGTCATCAAGATGTTTGTTCAGAGATCTCACATTACATATAATCATGGACAATGTATCATCACCAATGCTGCTTGTTTTCGACTCAAGGTGTTGGTTCTCCCTTAAGTATTCATACTCACTCTTTGTTCGAGGGTCAGCTGAAATTGCTGCTTTTTTAAACTCTCCAGTTAAGAATAATCCTTGTAAAGAAGTAACTCTGCTTAAAGCAACGTAAATTTATCCATGGTTAAATGCTTTTTGTTTTAATAAATCGAAACTGAGTGCCACTTGGTTTAAGCTCAAGCCTTGAACCTGTACCTGCACTGTACATGCCCATGCTAGAGCAAGAGGAAATTGTGTCCTTTTTATTACAGGGGATGCTTCCTTCTTAGGGCTAGTTTTTATATCTGTTGTTACACGTTCAATTGGAACAGCATCAATCTGCCTACTAAAAGCATCAGCACTCTTTTTAAGACGGCCAGCGTTTAAATCATCAAATTTTATGTAGATCATTTTTACTGAGTTATTTTCTCTTGTTATGTACATAATGGTACCAATTTGACCGTTAATCAGTTTATCATTTGAATTTTAGCTCGAAACATAGACCATTAGTTTGACTCTGGCTTAAGTTCAGTATGCTGTCATAAATGTGGTTTGGATTACCCTTAGGTGCTTGGTCTATAGCCTGGATAGTATAAAGATTATCATCAAGTTGTTCCAACATTAAGTTGTTATGTTGTCTTGCTGGTTCATTTTCAGCAAATATATGAAGAGCCTCCTTAGCATAGTTTTTACTTTCCTTAGAAATAAATCTTGATTTTAACAGTTCTTCATCATCCACAGTAAGAATTCTAATCCGAACGTTGTTCAAAAGATCAATGAGAGTGTTGTCACCTCGTTGGCGCATTACTTCTGTAAGCTCGACATTTTAAATACACGCCACAGCTGATAAATATTGTACATTTCATTAGGATAGTCAGCAAATACAGGACGTTGCATCACGGGAGGTAGTTGATGTAAATCTCCAGCAACAATAATTGTCAAGCCTGCAAAGGGTTTCATGCAATTTCCTGAATAGCCAAAAATATCAAGCAATCTTTGATGAATATGTAGTAATAGTTTATTTGCTACCATTGAAATTTCATCTATAATTATAACTTTTAGTTCCTCAAATTTTAGTCTCAGCGAACATCTCTTTTGTCTGAGAGCTTGGAAACTTGTAGGCCCCTACAGTCAAATGATATTCCAAGTGCAGAATAAATGGTATTTCCAGCTATATTCACTGCAGCAACTCCTGTTGGTGCTAAAAAAAACTTAGGTTTTTCTAAATTTAAAGAACGGTAGTTCAATGTTTTCACAAGCATTGCAGCCACAGTTTTAATTAAGTGTGATTTACCAGTCCCAGCTCCACCAGTTATAAACAAATGTAAAGGTTCTATCTCATCATTATCTCTAGAGAAGCTACTTGCCACTTTCCTTCTAGCCCATGAATTAATAAGATTAAATACTTCTCTCTGCTTACTGTTGAGACATCATCCGTTGCTGTTTCAACTCCAGTGCTTATTTGATTTGAATTGTAAGTACTTTGGACCTGAAAATCTACAATTTCATCAGAAGTAATTTTATCTTCGTCTTCCATGGATGGATATTCAGCTGAAAGATCATCATTTTCTTGTTCTGCAAAGTCATCAGTTCTTGGTCTTAGTAGCACTGAATCAACAAAGTCACCCCATGGTTCATATCGAAGTTTATTTTCATTAACTATCTGCAAAACTTGTGGCTGATTTAACTTAGCTGTGTACGTCTTAGTTTCATCACATAACAACTCAGATTCGTTTCGGAAAGGATAGAATAATAGCAGTAAGTGATGAGCATATGCCTCTGGCTGAGTTACACGGTTCGGTGTATGATACCTTATAACTTTACGAATATTGCGGCATTTCATTTTTTCTTTGGATGAAATCAAAGGTATTGCTTTTGGCTAACCACATGGTGTTTCACTAGAATCATCCAGCAGTATTTCTGGCTGGGAATCCTTTTCGTCCAATTTGGATTTTGCGTCCAGTACGTAATAGGCCAAAAACTCTGCATAACAAAATGTGTCGTGAATACCATACTTTCCACCCTTAAAATCCTTATTGGGTCTTTCAACATAACGGTCTAAGTTGTTACGCTTGAAAATATCTGTACTATCTGCTGGTAGTTCACTTAGTTCTTCTTCCGATTAACAAATTCTGAACCTTTTATCGGGCAAATTAGAATTTGCAAAGGAAACCACAGGAAACGTTTTCCTCAACCACAATTCAGGCATGAGCTGGTAAACCGCCTCCTGTAAAGAACATTGCCTGTGAGATAGAAAGGCAATGGCTAGTTTCTTCATCTTGTCTTTGAAACTTAAATTTTCGCATTCTTCTGCAGCCTTTTTCATTGCAACGGACGAATCTGTTTCAGCTTCCCAAGCTTCTAGTCCCATTGCAAAGTAATTATTGACAAAGCAAGAATTCGGAGGTCGCCGCAAGTGAATTTCGAAGTCCTCTCCGGAAGCAATTGAAAGAGCATTATAATATTCCTCTTCTGTTATGTCAAGGGAACTTAAAATTTCTAGAATAGTTACATCTTTTACATGCATAGGTTTGTGTGGGTCTAAGTATTTATCAATATAATTTTTCACTTTTTTCAAGATCTTTGACCGTTTTGTTAGAATTGTTTTGCAAGCATCAGATAATGATCCATCTATAGGTTTAGCATTCTTCTGCAGCCTTTTTCATTGCAACGGACGAATCTGTTTCAGCTTTTGAAAAATAAGAGCACATGTAGGAAACAGGCTTGTAATAATTAAAAACTGGTTGGATATCCAAATTAGCTTCCCAAGCTTCTAGTCCCATTGCAAAGTAATTATTGACAAAGCAAGAATTCGGAGGTCGCCGCAAGTGAATTTTGAAGTCCTCTCCGGAAGCAATTGAAAGAGCATTAAAATATTCCTCATCTGTTATGTTTAGGGAACTTAAAATTTCTAGAATAGTTACATCTTTTACATACATAGGTTTGTGTGGGTCTAAGTATTCATCAATATAATTTTTCACTTTTTTCAAGATCTTTGACCGTTTTGTTAGAATTGTTTTGCAAGCATCAGATAATGACCCATCTATAGGTTTAGCACAAATCGTCCTGTCCGTGAAGAATCGACCATAATGAAATTTACAAGTGACATTTTTATATTTTCGACAAGATTTCGAGTGTTTGTGTATTTGATATTGACTAACAAGCTCGAACAACTTAGGTTCATTTACTTCATTAGGTAAGTCAGCTCTAATAATATAATCAATGAATTCTAAATACGCATCTTTTGTTTCAAGTGTAAGTACCGGCGGATTTTTAATCCAAACAAATGAATGAACATGTGGGGAGCCTCGAAATTGCAATTCGACTTTAATGACATAAAATTCTACTTTTCCTAATGGGCCATTTTTATGCAGAATAATTTCCTTGAAAAAAGTTTCAACCCTGAATTGGAAATGCCTGGCAGTAAGAACAGGGTTAGCATTTAATCAAAGTAGTTTAATTCCTCTCGAGTTTCAAAACAATTCAATTTATTAATAATCGATATCAGCTCAGTCCATTTTAAATCAGCGCAAGACAAAGTGACAAAAAAGTAGGTAGATCTAGCTGTTTAACCATTGCTAATACATCATACAAGACGTTTTTCCAATAAGCGGGAGTGCCCTTTACAGATTTCATGAAAGTGAACCCTTTATCTTCTGAGATGACTGAGCGAATAGTTTCTTTATAATTGTTTTGTAACTGACCGGCATTCAATGTTCCACTGACTTTAGATGTAGCAATATTCAATTGGTTAAAAAGATTTAACTGCTGCACAACATAATGACCAAAAAATGAAATCAGCATTTGAGGAAAATCTTTGTGTATAGTTAAGTAGTCGCTGATTAAAATATTTAACAGGAGATAACTGAACAGATCTTAGGACATTATACCCAAACTTTCCCTTAGGGAGAAGGTAAGGAAATGCTTGTTCTTCACAAAAGTCATCATTAAAAAAGGATTCAGGTGTTTTGTTTTCCCCTGGTGCAATATTCAAGTGGGTCTCACTGTAAATATTTGGAATTATTACCATTCATCACTATTTAATCTATCATTATCAAGGGGATTTTCCTCTTCCAAATTTTCAATATCAAGAGGAAATTCATCTTGCTCTACAATTGCATCAACATCAGTTAAAGACAGTAACTCCCTGTTTATGTTATCAAGTTTTATCAGAATATCAGAGTAAAATGGATTATTCATCCTTAAATACTGTAAAGCATTTTTTACACGCTCGGGGTCTACATCTTCAAAATAAACATGACCTTTGAATGCAAGTTTACGCTTCAATTTTACTGGCACTACACCATTGGTGTTTTCTGGGCGAGGAAGACAATCACTAACTGCATCTGCACGTATGGGTATATTACAGATAGCACCTTTGATCTTAGGTTGCTCGTCTTTACCATGTATTATTACAATTTTTTTAAACAACATGCGCTTCGCAATCAAGATTTTTTCAAGATGATTAAGACACATAATTTCTGCTGGTATTTCATCTAGCTCTAACTTATTTTGCACAGCCTGGCATGAAACTTGTTTTGATTTTATGTATTTTTCACATGTCAAACAAATATACTGGTTGCTGTCAAAACTATCAACATAAGTAAATAGATACTGTAACTCTATTGCATACAAGTTTTCATCAAAGCTTTTAACAGTTCTGTTATATAAACAACGATTGCAAATGGCACAGATAAAATAAGGCCCTTCTGTTATTGCTCCTTTAAAGGAAGAAATACAATTATTTAGATCTGTGCGGTTTTTTTTCAAAGTTTTCCTTTCACGACTTTTGGCTTTTTGAGTTGCAGTTGAATTGTGCCTACGACACATTTCCTTTTGAGTTTCACTTGCATTGCGCCTACGACACCTCGCGTTTTGGATTTCAGTAGCATTGCGTCTACGACATTTTTCTTTGTCAGCATCAGTTGCCTTTCGCTTACGACATTTTTCTTTTTCAATACCGGTTGCTTTTCGCTTACGACATTTTTCTTTTTCAATATCAGTTGACTTTCTTATACGACAACTTTCTTTTTCAATTGTATTCTTCCTTAACTTACGATAATTCAGATACAGATCGATCCACAGATGTATCACTTTTAGTGATAGTAAGGTAATGAACTTCAAATTGAACATTTTCATCACTGCATAAGTAATTTTCAAAAATAAATGTTTCCAATAACATTATGGTTTTAAATTTCATTACAATTGAAAACCCATTTGAACACGACTTTCCTTGAGCATCCTTACTGTGAGAATCAAATAAGAAAAAGTATTTTTGATTCCATAACACGCTAAAGCAAATACCTTTCATGAGAATCAGTAAACCATTGTATTTTGAAGTACGCATGTTTGCCTCAAAAAGCATGCCTATGTCACTGTAGTCACGTACAATTCCCACTTTTTCATGGGCATAACAAACGCTAATCGAGGCTTTAAGCACTGATAACGTTTTCGGTAATTCAGAAATCATTAAACAAGTATTGTTATGCAGAGATTTGTATATTTTATCTCCATTTTCAATAATGTAATCTAAGTCATAGGATGTCGAATGCCCTGGGCTTTTCACTTGAGTAAATACAACTGACATAAGAGCACAACATGTACATTGTAGGCCAGCAAATTCACCGAACATTTCATGTCCCTGATGAAAGGACCCTTGTATGGATTTTAAAAAAGACATATTAGAATTAAAGCAGTGCTAATTTACACAGTATCGATAATAGATTAATATTATTGTAACGGATATCATTAATACTAAAACTAGGTATAAATTGGAACGAAGCGACAGAAATGGCAAACGACACCAATGCATGGGAAAGGATGATTAGAAATATTTAAAAGCAATTATTGTATGTAATACATATCCAGGTATCGGTGATGTAATTGTTATTTACGTAATATACCGTTAAATTAAAATTAAATATCATTAATGTTTTTTTCGATGGTGTTTTATTGTGGTGCGTGGACCAAGCAGTACAACGACTGCCTTCCGCAGTTCCTATCAGTGACACAACCGTTACAGAGATATCATCGTTTAAACGTTTTGGACATAAAGCAGCAGTGGCAGAACGTGGCAGCATGTGCGGTTTACCAGTGTATCCTAACGTATCCTTGCCTGACTGTCTGAGACGGGTGAACTTTTTTTCGAGCAATCAAAATGTTTAAAAAGCGATAGGTAAAAAAAGAGTTTCATGATACAAAATATTTTTTTTTGCTTTTGTTTTTTGTTTTAGTTGTCTTAATTTGTTTTAATCGATTTCTTTTAATCTATTTTAATCAAATCGAACGTTTTTTTTATTCTATTTATTCATTTAGCACGTGTATTTTTTTTCTCCTCCGTGTGAACTTTTTAAGAAGAGAAACCATTTTCCCCCTGTTTGATAGCACCCATGTTAGAGCGCGTAACTTTTTTAAAACAAAAGCTAATAAAAAGTTTTCTCTCTCTACGTTTTGAGTGTATTGTTACACTGATAAAAGATTGGTTTTACCAGAGGTTGTGACTTCGAATCTGCTGCTGGTTGAGCACAAGTTGTACGAGCCGTTTATAAGGAAATTTGACGTTTATTGATAGAGTGATACGGAGCAGGTGGATATGGGCGACGAGCGACGCCGCCTTGGCGGCTAGTTAAATTAAAAATTAGTAGTATTTTATCCAAAACTTTAATTGTTTAATGACTTTTATGATGTCTTTTATGATGTCTTCTCAGTCTGCGAAATTAGACTATGAAAATTGCTAGGCTGGAATTGGAGAAAATTCATAAGCGCAGGATATCTGCCATTTCGGCCGAAAGAGAGGAGGAAGAGGAGGAGTAGAAGTAGTAGTCCAAGGGTGTTTTAATACGGTATTCGCTTTCGCTGCTACCGTAATTAATATTCCCTTGTTGGCAATAAACAAAATGCCAAAAGACAAAAACATATTTTTAAAATTGAAAATAAACGAAATGAATGTCAATTTGATGCCCAAGTGTACAGAGAGTGTATGCAAAGAAAGAGAGAAAATGGTTCTGCTAACCAAGCAACAACGTGTTCGAATGTAAACGGAAATGCTTTTCCTAATGAATAAAATTGCTTTAAAAAACCAAATCAATGTTTCTGTCTTTCCTTTAAAAAAGGAGATCTCTTCTAATTACTATTTAAATTTGATGCCCTGTTTTTAGATGATTTTTAATGAATTTAAAAAATCACAAAATAAGTTTTTCTTTCATAACTTTTCGAATATTTAAAAAAATTTAAGCTAAGGGGGGACTAGAACTTTTTTCATGCGCGTGCAATGCAACATTGCTCCATTGCACGCGCATGAAATTCTTTTACGTCCCGCCACCAATGAAACATTAAGGGTTTGAAGCATATTTTGGAAAAAAGATTGAACTTGTTACATAAGTTATATGTTAAATGATGGCTGACATTCAAGAAGAAGTTGTGTTAGCTCTCATGTTATTAGAAGAAAAAGAACAGAAGAATTCCGAAAAGAAGTATTGGGTTCAACCATGGCTAGCTAAGAGAGAGAGACCCAAGTTTTCTTCTCTGCCACAATGTTTCTTTTTTCCACTCGCACAGTGTTTTACCTTTCTCTATATGCGTGCTTACAAAAATATGCAATAAACAAGATTCGCAAAAATGCGACTATATATTTCCCCAAAGTTGCAAACATTTTATTAATTTGTGTGTACATTGATAACAAGAAAAATGTATCATTATAATAACAGTGGCATATCTACTATCAAGCTGATGTTCAGATAAAAACGCTGTCCATACTAATCAGGGTTAATAGACCGATTTCGTGTGACGTATCATGTTGTCGTTCCCAGTCCCATGCGCGGTTTTGGAGGCAAAAAAACATAAACAAACACGGAAAATTTATGAGAGATATTGAATAGACCTCCAAATATACACATAAAACTTAGCCATCTTTGTTTTTGAAATTGTAAGAGCAACAAAGCCTTGTAAAATAGTTTTCTTGCGCTCGATGAATCTGCTTCGAAAAAAAATTGGCATTCATTAAATTATAGTTGATCAAGAAAAAATATTGTTTGATTGAAAATTTTTATTCTCCCAATCAGATTTAAGTATTGCTTAACAAACACATGAAGCTTTGCAATCTTTTTTCATCATGTTTTGAAAGGGTGGTTACAAAAAATAAAAATCTTCCATTTCCAAACACGTGCATTCGTTTTCAACATAAAATGGTGTGGGAAACATTACTCTGGATATTATAAAAACTTAGAAAATGGTGATAAAGCACAGCATGTTATAGTGCGTTCACTCTAAGGGGCTGTTTATATGAGAGGCGGGACGGGACGTTTGCCGGGACGGGACGAAAAACGGGATGATTTTATCCCGCCTTTACATGAGAAGTAGTTTTGCCGGGACGAGACAGCAATTTTACAATTTAGGGGCTGTTTATATGAGAGGCGGGACGGGACGTTTGCCGGGACGGGACGAAAAACGGGATCCCGCCTCCATTGAAGTTTTTATAAAAAATCTATCTCGTGTTTATATGAAAAAAAACTATCCCGGGACAAAAAACGTCCCGTCCCGGTTAGGCGAGATCTCGCTTTCTCAAACCGGGATTAAGCGGGACGTTTTTCATCATATAAACACACTGTCCCGGGACGTTTGAAAATTGACTGGTTCTTATATTCGGTTGGAGATTACAGATACAGAAGTTAGTTCGAAAGCAACCACAAGTAGAAACCATCTGCGATAATTCTTTTTTCTAAATTGTTCGATTGCCATTCTATAAGCTCTTGGGAGAAACCTTTTACAATATTAAATTGTAAAATTGCTGTCTCGTCCCGGCAAAACTACTTCTCATGTAAAGGCGGGATAAAATCATCCCGTTTTTCGTCCCGTCCCGGCAAACGTCCCGTCCCGCCTCTCATATAAACAGCCCCTTAATATTGTAAAAGGTTTCTCCCAAGAGCTTATAGAATGGCAATCGAACAATTTAGAAAAAGAATTATCGCAGATGGTTTCTACTTGTGGTTGCTTTCGAACTAACTTCTGTATCTGTAATCTCCAACCGAATATAAGAACCAGTCAATTTTCAAACGTCCCGGGACAGTGTGTTTATATGATGAAAAACGTCCCGCTTAAGCGGGATCCCGGTTTGAGAAAGCGAGATCTCGCCTAACCGGGACGGGACGTTTTTTGTCCCGGGATAGTTTTTTTTCATATAAACACGAGATAGATTTTTTATAAAAACTTCAATGGAGGCGGGATCCCGTTTTTCGTCCCGTCCCGGCAAACGTCCCGTCCCGCCTCTCATATAAACAGCCCCTAACTTGGATAATGTCCTTTTGCACAATCTGGTGGTAATTGAGCGTCAATTCCCACAACACTTAAAAGTCATTGATCGTCTTTTGTCTTGATAAGGGTAGAAAAAGAATTTTTAAACTTTTAATAAGCGTTCTGTTTCATTACTTTAACGTGTCTGATAAAAATCATTAACGATTATCTTCGATAATTCGATATTTTGAAAGCATGGCATTACTACTATTCAAATCATGTTTGGTTGATTGTAGTTCTTCATTTGTAGCTGCAATCTTCATTAAGGCTGTCCTTGTCTAAAAAAAATACAATGTTTAAAAATCTTTAGCAAGACCAAAAAATTAGAATGAATGTACAAAAGAAAGCTTCATGAGCTTTTTACTTAAAAAATAAGATATCACTGCTGATCACTGTGTATAAATCAGATGTTCTTTTTCAAGTTAGCAAAAAAAATACTATGACAAAGACATTAGCAAAAATGGAACTTTTCCCCAAACACATTATTCATAATTAAATCTCTACTGACCTTCTACGATATAAATTTTCATCATTTTCATCAAAAGTCTCCTCATCATCATGATCTTTGGGTACTAGTTATGGCTAAAATGTTCTTTTGGTTATGTGTTCATACCTTTCAGTCTTTTGGTGGTCTGTATATCAGAACAGTTCTTGGAAAACACGAAGATGGATTAAACTTGTCATTAGACTTTTTGCCTATTAAAAAGAAAGTATGAACACTTCATAGTTTGTTTCACACGATAATGGAAAATTGACATCTTTATTCATATGTCCATTGAACCTAAGCCAAATATATTTGTTGTGTTATGCAGTATTGACACTGTGTTGAGGTACAACAAACTAGAATAATTGAGAAATAATTAAATTACAAAGCTGAATTTCCTTATAAAGTTAAAAAAATAAGATTTAGATTATCTGATACGAAGTGAGCACTGCACAATCTAGCATTTTCAATGTCTGCATCTGTTTAAGGCCACTCATTCTCTTCAGTTTACTAACCCATTACCTCCAGATGCACAGCACGAACTTCGATTAATGATATATTTTCATACACATATGAAAAAAAGTTGGAAATTACAAGTAAGTGAGCATTTATAACCTTCGCATATACTGTTTCGCTGCAAAAATGGTGGAGGCAATCAATTTGTTTTGCCTCCACTTTTTTGCGCATGCGTGTTGCGCTTCGAAAAATGTAAACACAGAAATCTGTTTATACTACAAAACGACTTATGAAATGAAGATGTACATGGTCAAATGATAAGATTTCTCTCAATGTTTGCCAAGGATTTAAAAAGTGACTTAGAATTTACTATGGACATAACGAAAACTGTAAGACCTAAATGCGACTAATATTTCCCCTTAAACAACTAGAATAGTCTTTTTGCAGAACAATCGTCATAATAAACATAAGATCATTATTTATGCTGAAGACAAGCTTCATATCCTTTTAACCATAAAATCACAGATCAGATGTAATTCAACAGAACACTTGCTTAAACTCAGATGAAACCATCTTATAAAATTATAAAATCAAATTTGTATAAAAGTTAACAATAGAAGAAAAGAAAATTGTCAAACCTTCGGGGGAGGGCACTTAATAACTATCAAAAGCAATCAAAAACTAGCATTTCAAATTTGGGAAGAAAAAATCACAATTTATAAAATTAAATTCAAGTATTTAACATAAACATCTCTGATTCAAAAAAATATATTCACATACTATCATGTCATATAAATTATATTAATGTAACTGACTTTCATAAATCCCAAATGAAAAAAAAAATATTTTGGTAGTGAAAATATACACCCACTGCATATCTGGAAGTAGAACTTTTTGTTTTGGCTTGAATTAAATTACCTTAAAAGAAGAAATTGTTTGCGGAAGAAATTTTTGCGGAATATATTTTTTGGGATAAATGACCAAAAAATGCCATTTTTTGCGGATAACGTCTTATTAAGAGATTTTGCAGAATTAATTTTTGCGGATGCAAGAAATTTTTAATAAATTCGAAAGCAGGGAAACACCTAATTCAGTGCCTGGGTGTATATATATATAAACTTTAGTTGGAATGGAAATAGCAGATTTATGGAATAACATCTATTTCTCACCAGCTATAATATCAAAACAGAATACTAAACTGTAACAAACAGATAATGTTGCTGGGTCTTATCTTTGTTCAGGGAAGGTTAATCAGTCTAGGTCTACTTCCCATAAAGGTAAAGTGCAAATGGCAATAAAAACTGTGATACCTCCACAGACATCGTTTCTCAAAGTGAAGGTAACAGTACGAAGCACGAAACCTGTTGCAAGTGCAGATGCTGATTGTATTGTTATTGCCAAAGAGTAATAAATAAGTCCTTAGATGTTAAATAACCTCGACTTCTTTCCTTTATCATTTTCCAAACGTTTTGTAAACACGAGACTTTCATTTATATATATGCAAAGTGAAACGTGAAAAATCAATTCTTTACGGGTAAAAAAATTTGAGCATTTTGCAGATCAAATCTTTGAGCAAAATCCGCAAAAATAAATTCCACAACAAAAAGTTCCGTACAAATTTCTTCCACAAACAATTTCTTCCCTTAAGGTACAGACTGTTATGTTGGAATGTGTTTTGATTTACATTTGTTCTTGTAAAGGAAAATTGACATTATATATATACGAAATAAAATATCATATACAATATCAAAACAGTATACGTGATCATGGAATTGAATATTGTTGGATTACACGACTATCCCAGGGGAGGCACATTTAACCAGGTTCTTTCACATTATAAATGTCTCAATCCTGTTGTTGTGTGTATTTAATATTTTATGTATTAATTGGTTTCCTAAACTTCTTTTTGCAAATACAACATCACCTTTTTACTTGCAATTCTTGTAATGTTTCCTTCAATTGGGCTACATTATACCAGGATGTAAAATAAAAATAAGTCTTCAGCTTGATTTTTAATGATGAACTTTCAAAGTTGCACTGAAATCACTGATTCAATGCTCTACTGTTCCAAGCATCTAATTACCATCCATCCATATCAACAAAAATAACGTCCGTGACATATCTCCCTTTTTGCTTTCTCTTTTACTTGCGTTCATTCAAAACTGTTAATAAAACTTTTAGAAAAACATTGAATTAAAACGTTTTTATTTCCATCATTTAACGTTTGAATCTCTTGAATCATCTTAAAAGCTGGGAGACAATGCAAAACTCTTCCACTGCCCAACTGCACTGACTGAAAAAAATGGCGCACTACTTCACTGAAGACTAGCCTCTATTCTTATCTATCTTGACTAGGCCTAAGTTCAATACTGAACCGAGGCTATAAAAATGAACGGAGAAGATGATGATGATGAAGGAGAAGGAAACTGCCGGTTTTAACATATATTTCGCCCTATGGGGAAATATATAAAAATTTGTTTATTTTTCGTAAATTCATCATTTGATGAATTTAAACATGTTTTTGGTGGTGGCATTATACATTTTTATCATGGAACAAATACAGAACGTAGGAGAAAAAAAAATAAAAACCATTTTCTCTATGGTGCAAAATTTATAACATTTTTGTCCCGGGAATACGGGAGCAAGATAGAAGAGATCTATCTTGCTCCAGTGTCCCGGGGACATTTTTTGATATTTTTAGAAAAAAATATAAAGTTTTTTTTGCATTTAAGCAAAAAAATTGCTATGGGGCACAATATTTTTTTACATGCGCGTGCAATGGAGCAATGTTGCATTGCACGCAGATGAAAAAAGCTCTAGTCCTCCCTAAGCTTTAATGTATGATAAATCAAAATTTAAGTCAATCTTTCCTCTTTACGATACAAAAAAGATTTTTTAAAAATTCTTAATAATAGAAAATCCATTCCAAAGAGAGAAACTTTTTTATGGCGACCCCCGGTAGAAACTTTTTTTTTCAAATACAGGCGGCTGCAATGAGTATTCGGTTAAGGCAGTACTTTATTGATCAAGCTTAGAATTTTGGGCATTTCCAAAAGGTTGTATCTAGGGTCCTAAAATTATTAAGTCACACCAATCATTGTCTATGATTTCTTGCTAGCTTGCTATACTATCTTTCTCTGACTACATTGACGTATTTTTATTTCTGTTTAGCTTTTCTGTTTGATGTTTTCGTTACCTGTTTTATTAGATATATAGAAAAAAGATAAACTAAAATAAAACATGATCGTGTATTTTTGCTTTTTTAGGAGGATGGATGTTGATTTCAAATTATACAATTTCTGATGGTGTTTATAAAGCCGTATCATCACACGCTACATCAGATCTCCACGATATCGTAACTTCGGAATATACAAAGTATCTGTCTGATAGCGGTTTCGCCAGTGTGACATCATTTCTCAATATTGGTCAAATAAGGTTTTACTGCACCACCGATGTTGGTAATACAATGCATTTCAAGCTTTTGCCATACCTCAGCATTGGTCTCCTATTTAATTGGTTTAGCGCCAGGACCAACACACAGTATACATATACAAGTGTTGCAATTTATGACGATGATGATTCATATCTGTCCAGAGATGGTGCAAATTGGGGAGAATATCGTTGGACAACAAGTTGCTGTCCTACTACTTATGGAACACAGTCACGAAATTTCCTTATTGGCAATTATCGATACCCTTCGTACCGGCTTCATTCACAACCATTTTATTCACTTTCCAATCAAAGAAGCTGGTTCGTCGGAAATTACGATAAATTGTTATGTAATGAACCGGCAAACTTACCAAACCCTGCAAATTTAAAATTTGGAACATGGAAGGTTTATGTAAGATGAAGCCATATATGGTTACACGATTGTTACCTTTCATTCAGGACTTCTTGGCTCATGGACTAGCTCACTCAGTCTAAACATCTCTGCGGAGAGTGTACACAAAATCATATTGCATTAGTTTAAAATATTAGCACATAACTTTTATTGTTGTCGATTTCACCGTAGAGAACTATATGTTAGCACCAGCGTTTTCTTCTTCTCTTTTTCTTCTTCTCTTTTTCATCGTCAAAAACGGAAGTGATTTTGCAATTGAAAATTGTAAACTGTAATTGTAAATTACAATTTTTAAGAATTGTAATGCCTGAAGATGTAAAAGTGTTTTACGAAAAGCTGAATATTGATATTGTTTCTTTATTTTACTATTCAAACTATGGCTTCGTTATTTATAAAATTTAGTTAATTTGTGAAACTGATTTGGTGTCTGCAAATCCAAACTTCTAGCCCCCATTCATACATTAAATGATACTAAGGCCCATGAATGATATGAAATTGCTGTTTGTATGATGAATCTTATGTTAAACTGTGTCACTAAGAACTATAGACCAGTATATCTTTTTTGAAAAGTGTCTATGAGCCTCTATGATAAAACTTCGGAGACAATAATCTTTTCCCACCCTGTCAATTCCGCCATCGAAAGAATGATTGTTGCTTGTCTCAGCTTTTGCTCATAACGCATAATACCTTTGGCCCAAAACTTCCATCGACATATAACATAAAAAACGGCATTCTATTCACTTAACTAAGGGTTGGGTTCAGTCACCGTACGAGAACATAATTTTACCCATATTTTCAAGTCTAGTCGGATCGTTTTTGCAACTGTCGAACTGATTCAATTGAGTCCCCTGAACATACCTATTGGAGAAGAACTTCTTGCTGTAATTATGTAAATCGTCATCCTTTGATCAGACTTCTTTTATACATGGTGAACCTTATTTCACCGCTGTGCAGAAGCACACGAACCCACTTATAGCCTTGTGGTAGAGTGCTCGCTTCCTGTCCGAGTCATGCCAGCGACTATAACAGTGTGAATTGCTGCTTAGCACTCCGCAAGAGAGTAGGAATGATGTCCAGGATGGTTGTCTAGTTGAGCGGTTTCTGTCATTACAGCTTCCGTATCCCTGATGGGGGCTTTAAATGCTCTAGGACTCCTTTGCAGGACCCTAATTGATAACAGTACCTTAAGGAACTGAAGAGGCTATCCTGGGTAAACATTTGCTAAATAAATAAAAAATGCAACCATTTGATTTTATAACAGGGACAAATCGCTTCAATGGACCACTTTTTGAACTGAAAATCCAAAATTACCCAATTGCAACACTGTGGCAGATAAAACTTACAAAAAACAAATATTTACCAACACAGAGTTACATCAAACCATTAGCAATGTGCCTAAAATAAGTTAGAACGTTTCATAATCCAGTCAATTACATACGACGAATGTAAAACAGTATTGCAGTCCAGAAACACTGCATTCCCATCAACCTGATCAACCTGATCAAGCCTGAAAACAGTCAGGATCTCCTCGATTTCGAAAGTTGTAGACCCATCACAAGCAGCAGAATACCGACAAAAATCTGTCCTCTGCGTTGTTTCAAAATTATTCGAAAGAATAATCTAACAAACTTTTGACGCACATTTAAGGTGTATATTATTCATCTCAATACAGCTTCCGTAAATCTAGATCTACTATAGTTTATTAAAACTAAAAGACGATATCCTTAAATTAATGAAGAAAGGAGAGGTCGCAATCGCATTATTTGTTGACTAAAGGCATTTTAATAAGTACAAGCCTTAAATTTTTCCAAACCGTTTTTACACTGGACGGCAAAATACATCACAAACTGCGAGCATTATGTACTTTATTGACAGCAGATCACCATCGGTTCTTGACTCAAAATTTAGTGTAATCTGAGTGTCATTATTTTGACAATCATTTCAACCTTGATGTGACAGATTTGCCCCACTTCCTCAAGGTTTCCGATTTGTGATAGCACAATCATTTATATTCACAGTAAACCACATCATATCAAAGATAAGGCAATGAAACTCACAAACGGTCTACAGAGTATACAAGTTCGTATAAGTTCATAACAGTATTTTTGCCAACCTTTATTAAATCCTATGCAGAAACTTTAGTTCAGATTAACTTTTTTGCTAACTCTGTTATCCAGCAACTTTCTTTGTCAAGTCAAATTACGTTAGGTTTCCTCTACTGCACTTACTGCTGGAATATTAAGTTAAACTTTTAAGAATGTTGTTAAAGAGTATATTGCTAATCAAAAGGCTATTGTCTTCATAAACAGAGTTAAGGGAACTGCAGTGTATTGGAAAATATTTCTCCAACATGTAATCGTTATGCTTACAGGGTCAACGTCTTCCTCTTGTGATCTCTTAATAATGAAGAAATCAACGGTGACGATATTCAATGTTTTTACAACCAGCAATATTTATAGAATCAACTTTACTTCCTAATGTTGAACTACAAGACCGTATAACAGGGACCGTAGAGCAGGGTTAGCCATTCTAGTAAAATAAAATTCGCAAAATTTCTTTGTCTCTAGTTAGTCAGCCATTCTGCTTCAGGGTCCCCATATAAGAACACTTAATTATCATCAAAGACAAATTTTTGAGGTTTCTTTGTAAACGGGAAAGAAATTTTGTAAAGAAAAACATTCAGAAGTCAGACAAAGAAGTCCAACAATTTTATGAAATTTTCTGTTGCCACGCTAGTGTTGCATCATTTCAATATTCCACTTTGCTAATTTATCTTTGATTTTGCTTTAACTTTTTGAGAAAATTTACTGGTGTTGCTTAAAAAGCAGTTCCTTACGCAAACGTGTATCACAAAACGAAACAAAAACGAAACAAAAACAAAAACGGAACTACGATGGCTGTTAAGAAGCCAAGGAATAACTCTTTACTCTCGATTTTTTTACTTCTCCTTGTTCATATTTTTCATTCCTTTTTATGTTTCACTCAACCACTTGATGACGTTACATCAATGGATTCTCAGTGAAATAAAAAAACAGAAAGTTTTGTTTTTCAAATTGTCAGTACAATTCAATAAGCATATATTTGGGGTAAAGATTAGCTAAATAATAAACTATAAAGTTAGAACCAATTCAAAAATTCCCTCCGAGTACGCAGCTCTACCGCCATCTTTAATTAATTGCCCTCGAAACGACGTTTTGTAGTAATGAGGAAAAAGTCTCCAAAAAAGGTGAAAAAACTTCCTAGAAAAGAAAAAACAAAACAAAAAGCAAAAACAATATTAAGTTCAAAGAAAAAAAAGGAACGGGACGGAATACAGAAAAGAAAACAGATTTATACTGGCATCATTGAAACTGCTAAACAAGTAATACCAAGGATGCATAAAAGTCGGAGGACTCACGATTCTTGAAAATTTCTTGATTCTTGTTTTCAGCAGGTGTTTTTTTAGGATCTAAATTTAAATTGTAGATCAAAAAGTCAAGTTTCAGTGTATCAACTCATTAATTATTCATGACCAAAAATTTGAAGAAAAATCAATAGATTTTATTTTTTCTGCCAATTTTTCTTTTCAAATTACCGCACGTAGGAATTTGAGGTTTTTTATATGTGCGCGAAACAGTAATAAGAAGATGGCAGAAATACGGTTGTTGAAAATTTCCATACCGCAAAACCATATCAGAAAATACCGGTTTGGAAAAGGACTGAGATCTAATCATGATTACGTATTCCTGCATGATTTTCCCCACCCTTTGCACGTGATGTGTGCATGAGTTTTGTTTGAGATGGGGGAAAGAAGAAGAAATTGAAAAGTAAAGTTGCTTTTT
The DNA here is from genome assembly GCA_027922465.2 of Turritopsis dohrnii. Classification (NCBI taxonomy): domain Eukaryota; kingdom Metazoa; phylum Cnidaria; class Hydrozoa; order Anthoathecata; family Oceaniidae; genus Turritopsis; species Turritopsis dohrnii. The sequence continues at coordinate 378,147 of BQMF02000225.1, read as the reverse complement.
ATGATAATTATCCAACAAGCATGTCTTATATGAAATCCTGTTATTACCTAAGGAGTTATTTTCTCTGGGGATCTGAAAGTTTCTTAATATTTCAAGAACAACACTGAATTCCCTCGTCAAATTTTGGTCAAATCATAAGATGAAAATTTTCTTGGTAAATGAAGTTTCTTTAAAGAAACCTTTAGTTTCTTATAAAAATACAAAATAACTATTTACTAGTAACCCGGGTAAAATCTTTTACCACATCTAGCTTTAATAATTGCGACGATAAAAAAATTGACGTCACGGCACGTGCTACTATATAGTAATCGTAAAATAGCGAATGGCCTCACAAAGAATATGACCACGATTAAGAAGATTTTGACCGTACACTTCAACAAAATTTGATAATTTTTATCACTCTGTAAAATAAAAGTAGGATGCACACTCGCTATTATATATAAGACTAGTAACCCGGGTAAAAATTTTTTACCAAACTTAACTTCGAAAACAATAGGTCAAATCCACCATTCCCGTGTACCTACCCCGTGACGAAAAAATAAATCATAGAATCGCAGCTCAAAAGTGTATCTATGTTGTAGAGCTCGAAGAACTGATCAAAAAAGTGTATGGGATCGTTTCGCTACGACCAACCGTTACAGAGATATCGTCGGTTAAAGATTTAAATGACGTCATAGCCGCAATACCAAATTAAATTTAGGCCCAAATTTTGTGTCACCCCATATCACCCGTATCGCGGACCCTAAAAAACGTCAGTTTTCCCTATTGGTTCTCGAGATATTTCCCCAAAAACGTCGCGTTCGATTAGGGATGCAATGCAATGATTCCCCGTGATAGATTAAAAAACTGACGTCACGGCACTTGCTACTATATAATAATCGTAAAAAAACGCATGGCCTAACGAAAAATATGACCACGATTAAGAAGATTTTGACCGTAAAATTCAACAAAATTTATCACTCTCTAAAATAAAAGTGTGACACACACTCGCTATTATATATAAGACTAGTATCTCGCGTAAAAGTTTTTTACGACTTTAATTTCGAAAAGAATCTGCAGAAATACGATGCGTTCCCGTGTGTGTACCCCGTGACGAAAATTTTAATTACGGAATTGGAAATGGAAAGTGTACCCATATTGTAGAGCTCGAAAAACTGAGCAAAAAAATGTATGGGATCGTTTCGTTACGATCAACCGCAGCAGAGATATAGTCGATCAAAGATTTCAATGACGTCATATCCGCAGTACCAAATAAAAATTAGGCCCAAATGTTGCGTCACCCCGTCACCCGTATCGCCGACCCTATAAAACGTCAGTTATCCCTATTGGTTCTCGAGATATTTCCCCGCGTTCGATTGGGGATGCAATGCAATGGTTCCCCCGTGATAAGATAAGAATAACTGACGTCACGCCGCGTGCTATTATACTAATCGTCAATTATCAATGGTCTAACGAAAAAATGACCACGATTAAGAAGATTTTGACCGTAAATTTTAAAAAAACACAACACTCTCTAAAATAAAAGTGGGATGCACGATTGCGGATTAGTATAATAAGACTACTATCTCGCGTAAAAGTTTTTTACGGTTTTTATTTTGAAAACATTGTGACGAAAACAGGTGACGAAAAATTAAATCACCGAATCTTGAAAAGTGATGGAGCCCATGCTGTAGAGCTTGAAAAACTGAGCAAAAAAATGTATGGGATCGTTTCGCTACGACCAACCGTTGCGGAGATATCGTCGATCAAAGGTTTTGATGACGTCATATCCGCAGTACCAAATAAAATTTAGGCCCAAATGTTGCGTCACCCCATCACCCGTGCCACCAACCCTAAAAAACGTCAGTTATCCCAATTGGTTCCCGAGATAATTCCCCAAAAACGTCGCGTTCGATTGGGGTTGCAATGCAATGATTCCCCCGTGATGCGATAAAAATAACTGACGTCACACCGCGTGCTATTATACTAATCGTCAATTGTCAATGGTCTAACGAAAAAATGACCACGATTAAGAAGATTTTGACCGTAAATTTTAAAAAAACAAAACACTCTCTAAAATAAAAGTGGGATGCACGATTGCGGATTAGTATATATAGACTAGTATCCCGGGTAAAAACTTTTTACCGAACTTAACTTTGAAAACATTAGGTCAAATCTGCCATTCCTGTGGTACGTACGCGTCACTCGCCACCCATGTTCAGTATGGGTTGTGTCACAGAATTTAACTCGTGTAAAAGTTTCTTTTCAGGCATTAATTTGTTATTACATTCAGAAGATTAAAAACAGAAACAAATAGCAACATGGCTCAGAATAATATATTTATACGCAGAAGAGAAGTAACTTTAATGTAAAAAAATGGCAATATATAACACAGAACGTTTTACCCAGACATACGAAACCAAACATTGAATAACATTACAAAATGTGAATTGAAAACAAATTGATACCTTCCAACTGTGTTTCTTTCGTGCGGAAGTTACATTATACAGCAACCATTAATGAATTTTTGAAATGATATATAGTCTGTTCTTCCCAAAACCATCAACGTCATGATTAAAACCATGAGTTTCATTTCTTTATGCTATTTTTTATTATTACCTAAAAAATTAATACTTGAATTGTAATACTGAAAACCTAATCATGCTATAAGAATATTGAAATAAACAACAACAACAACAAAAAAAAGCAATTCAACTACGCATTTATCCTAAAAACAATAACTCAAAACAACAAAACACCGTAATAGTAATTGTAATACTGTAATACCGAAAACCTAATCATGCTATAAGAATATTGAAATAAACAACAACAACAAAAAGTGAAATTCAACTACGCATTTATCCTTAAAACAAAAATTTACCCAGAAGATAAAAAGCCACAAATAAAATCATAATGCCAAACTTATATATATACCCAGGTACGTAAACGATTACCATAACACAAAATAATGCATAAACATTTCATTGCACAGTAATAACTAATGAACTTCTTAAATACATAATCCATTCACATCTACCTTATGAATAATAATTAAAAACACAACGTGATGACAGAATTTATATATCTAAAGAGTTTATAAAAAATTGAAAACAACCACATTTTTAATCTGAATTAAAATCTCCTCTGGCTAATTCACAACAGTTAAACAACACTTTATTCTTATTTATCCAGCATACCAACTGTGTTATAACTAAATAGATTTATACTATTTTAACTTTAGCTGAACTTTAAACAAAATGGGATACCTTTCACTGCCAATTCACATGTTAGTAAACTAAACAGCATTGATCATCTTCTGTAGACATTTTCAAACACTTCTAAACTCTTTACTTCTATATTCATACCTGTAAACAAATTACTAATACTTTATTTACTTTCCAGCACAAACATACATAGGTATTTATAAAACACTTTCGCTACCATTTTTTTTAAGTGAAATACATAAAACTGCTCTCTTCGTTGTTTGGAAAAACTGCTAAACTTTCTGTATTTTCAGTAGATTTTGTACTTTTTGGCAGGCAGACAAAAGCATCAAGCATCGATATAAATTAGATACAATAGATACAATCAGACAGCATAACACATTCCCCACTTCCACAGCGTCATGAGAAATAAAAACAGTCATAGCTGTAGGACCATTTTTAATGTAATAATAGCGCGCGTTACCAAAACAAATTTCTCTCGGCTTCCTTTTCATCCAGGAGCATATACACATACTAAACGACAGAATAACTGAGACATCCACTCAAAGCTAAATCAATTAATCTTTCAAAACTAAATTAAAACCATTCCTTGCTGTGTAAATAAACATGAAACTGCATTTCTCCACCGCACTTTCTTCTGTATAGCGATATTTGATAACTAAAACGTAAACAAACATTTAAAATCCTGTTCTTTTATTAATCTAAAATATTAAACAATAAAAGTCTTATCGTTCTGCACAGCCAATTTGTAAAAACTTCACTGCACTTCTTCTGTATAAAAGTTTTATAATAATACCCTTTTGTTCGTTCGATCTTTCTGCAGCTAATTTTTAAAAACTTCACTGCACTTCTTCTGTATATCTAAATATGATTTTTCATTGTAAACAAACGATAATAAAACGTTTTATAATAATAACAATACCTTCGTGCATACAAACCTGTGTTTCTTCGTCAGTTCTTTCGTCGATTTGCTGCCTAAAACAATCAAATTTAAATTAAAATATTCGTATACAAAAAGAAACACGTCTAGTCCAAGAGCTCTCGTCACATCTTTTCATATCATTTTCCTCAGAATTTTTACTAGTCTCAATGTCTTAGTTTTGTGGCAAGTATGAACGATCTGCCAGTCTGTAAGGGTTTTCAGGGTTCCTGTGACCTCCAGAGACCAAAAAAGGAGCTGTAAAAAAGGCTTGTTTTCATATCATGAGCCTCAGACTTAATATTTTTCCAAATGGAAGGTTTATGCATCAAGAACTGAAAATTACAAAATCTGACTAAAAATTCGGGTTCCTTGGGCAATCTGACCCTCTCAAAGTCTGTTAAAAATAGGCTCATTTTCATATCATAAGCCTCAGACTTGAATTTTTTACAAAAGGTAGGTATATGCATTAGGGAAACAAAAGCGCTAAAACTGACCAAAAATTTGGGTTCCTTGGCCAATCTGACCCCTTCAAAGATCTTACGCAAAAAGGGCTCATTTTCATATCATAAGCCTCAGACTTGAATTTTTAGCAGAAAGTAGGTATATACATTGGGAAGACAAAAACGTAAAAACTGACCAAAAATTTGGGTTCCTTCGCCAATCTGACCCCTTTAAAGATCTTACGTAAAAAGGGCTCATTTTCATACTATAAGCCTCAGACTTGAAACTTTTACAATAGGTAGGTGTATGCATTCGGGAAACAAAAGCGTAAAAACTGACCAAAAATTTGGGTTCACTGGGCTTTCATGTCTGAAAGGCCTCAGTTGAAACTTTGTTTATAACAGGAAAAGCAATATTACACCTGTTACAAATTTTTCCTTGTCATCAATATGACAAGTTTAAAAAGAATAGACAGCTTAACAAAAAAAATGAAATGAAAAAATATTGAAATGCTTTCAATTGGGAAACATTAGTTCAACATTATGAAATACTCATCTCATACGGATTTCTGCCATCTTTAGTAGCTCTAAAGAAATAATAATAATAATAATAATAATAATAACGGTTTATATTTCAGTTCCAAAGTTTTACATTTGGCATATTCTACTTAAATAGCGAAAGACTTGTGTATGTGCACGATCATAAATTAAACATTAGAAAAGTAACATTTGCTAATAAACATATACTTCAGAAACAAGAACAAGAAGGTTGAGAAGACAAGGGTCAAAAATTAAAAAATGAAGACAGGCGTATGACGTAAACTTGAACGATGTTGAGAATTGAGAAAAGGTTAATGAGCAGCATTGGCTTGAAGTTCAAAGGGTATTTTTAAAAGTTCTATTCACACCACTTAAAGTCTCGTTTTGCATCTGTTCGGTAGTTGTACGTATACTTCTTAACCCTGTAGGTAAAAAGCTTACATTCTTCATCACTAGTTTCATTATAGTTATCGTCCTCATCATAGTTGCTGTCGTCCTCATCGTCAGAGTCATTTGGCATATCCTTTTCTCCATTGACATTGTCTTCGTCTAAATCTTCATCATCACACTCTGAGAGAAAACAAAGAATTAGTTTAATTATGCAGATTAAACTCAAATGCATATAAACAGGGCCCGCGCTACCGGGGTGGCCAGGGGGCCATGGCCCCCTCACTTTTTTGCTAAGTAAAATTTTTTTTTACACATAAATTTCGGGTGTGGGTACGCAACTGAAAAAGGATCGCACGCCTAACATTGGAAACTTTTATCACAATAAATAGAGCATACATGCATGAGTTAAGCATATTGTGTTTTGAATATGCGCACTAATTTATAAAAAGGGGTATAGAGCGCATCATGATAATAGAAACCATTTCAGTACGCATAATTTTCAATTTTTCACAAGATCGAAAAACGTTTGAGATGGCAAAGTAGTTAATAAAAAGACAGCCTGACAGTTGAAACGTTGAAGGGGATGAGATCACGTCAGAACTTTGACTTGTTTTTCGAGTCTGTGAAGAAGGAAACAGCTAAGCTGGACGTAGAGGAACCAACTTTGCCAAGGAAACGCCGTCGGCCGAAGTATTGGATTTTGCAGTACGTGCAGGGCGACGAAGAAACAGCTCGAAATTCGGAGGCTTTTCATCCAGAATCAGCAGCCGACCACTACCGAATCATTTACTTTGATGCAATCGAAACCGTAGTCATGGCCATTAGGGATCGTTTTGAGCAACCAAGCTACCAATTCTTTTCAAGCATCGAGCAGTTTCTTTTGACATCCATCAACTCCGACGACCCCTACCAGACAGAGATCGGCGCTCTTGAAAAGTACTCTGACGACCTTGACATCTCTGCACTGCCTGCCGAAATCCAAGTTCTGCGCTCCGTTTTTAAAGATGAAAAGGTTGCTCATTTCGAGGAGATAACAGACAAGATCGTCAAATCAAACAGCGCACTAGAAAGAAATCTCTTTGGAAACATTATCAAGTTGATGAAGCTAGTCCTTGTTGGTGCAGCTACAAGTGCAACACCCGAGCGATCATTCTTTCTTGCACGCAGATTGAAAACTTGGCTTCGAGCAACAATGACTCAAAAGCGTTTCAACTCTTTGGCAGTGCTTTCTTTTCACAAAGAACTTACGGATAACATTTCTTTGGTAAGTCTAGCCTTCGAGACCATCCAGAAAAAAAACATTTTTGGAAAATTTGTGGATTCTTAATATATTCTGATTTGTAAACTAATGGTATTATATACTATATTGTTTAAGTTGTAATTACTTCAGGAGTTTATTTTAGGTGTATAAACCTTTATAAAGTTTAGGAATCAGTACACTGTTAGCCAATCTATAGCTGTCAAAATTGCAAAATATTTTCTGACCCTCCGCGCCAACCATGGTGGCGCCTTCACTCAAAATTGCCGATTTCAAAATATAAAATGTGGCCCCTCCACTTTCAAATTGATAGCGCGGGCCCTGATAAATCATTGTATATGACAACCATATTAAAATGTAGTGATTTCTTGTTGCTAAGCAAAATACCTTCAACTTGGTGTACAACATTCACAATCTTTGGTGCAGCATCCCTATCAAACCAATTTAGGTTGTAATGACCATCTTTCATGATCCAACCAAAAGATAATGCATTTTCTGCTTGTTGGTTGGCGTGTATACAATTTCTCCATAGCCTGGAAATATGACTTGTCCTTTTGAGCTTTTCTAGCAGCACTTTTGAACATGGTGGCAACGACAGGTTACAAATTGATTTAAAGGCCCTTTCATGAATTGATCTTGATCGATGCTAATTGGTCTGTTTATCTTTCGTCACTTTTCCATCATTCCTTTTCACTTGCTCTGCTTTAGTTTGATACTTTGTTCGACAAATAGCATGATACACAATTTCTTTTGCAACAAAGTCAACATTTCCAAGTTTAGCAAGCATCTGCTGGTCTTCTAACAACGTAGCATATTCTTTTACCTTTGCCTCAAAGTTTGAAGTTTCCGCACTCACCAAAGGTCGTTTTTTATTGTTGTGTTTCTTGTCTTTTCTACCACAAAATATACAAACTTTTGGTAGAACTCCTGTAGATGTGCATGGTAAAGTAGCTGTTTGGGATCTTGTAGTATAAGTAGCTACGGTGAAGTCTTCATCTTTATTCATGTACTCTTTGCTGAGCGCTGTAAAGCGTAAAGCGCTGTAAAGCGTACATGATAACCTTCTGAACCACCAACCTTTTCCGGCAAAACAACATTATTGTACTTTAAATCTTTGGACTGATAGTATCGTGTTACATTTTTTCAAAGTGTCAAGATTGAATGAGGATATGTTTCCATCCACTCTACCATCTCCATCATGAAAAACACACCATTTTCCTGATAGAAAATGTAATTAAACGAATAAATATCTGTCGACAAAAGTTCTTCCAAGTAATGGCTCAAAAATCAGGCAACAAAAGTATTGATCATAACATACAAAAGGAAAAAAAAGAGTAAACACATTTACCACCGCCGCTATTATCATTTTCGTTTAAACTTTTCTCCTGGATATCTTCGTGCTCATCCGCTAAAACCAGGATGAACATTTTTTTATCTAATATGCCGAATTTAATAAAACATACTTCATTAAGAATTCTGAATTTTTTGTTTATAGTAAATATTCTTTGCATAAAATAATAATAAATCATATCTTCTGTCATGTGAAAATATTTTTCCAACTGTTGTTCTTTGCATGTATATCTCACTTAATGATTTTCTATATCTAATATCTAATATATAGTATTCTCTACATCGATTTCTATCTTTATCTTTAACTGTAAACGAAAAAAAGCAAAACAAAGCTTTACCGATTCTTTTAATGTATGTATCTCTGTAACACAATAATGTTTTTATCAATACTTCTATTCTTTTAAACTTTCCAATCTCTCTAACTTAATCAGTGATGTGTGAAAATGTAAATAATGCACCATTTAAAATCTCTTGCTAAGAATTCAATTATCTGATGATAAATTTAAAAATCGTCCTCCGTATATAAAAATGAGCCCTTTCTACGTAGGATCTTTGAAGGGGTCAGATTGGCGAAGGAACCCAAAGTTTTGGTCAGTTTTTACGTTTTTGTCTTCCCAATGTATATACCTACTTTCTGCTAAAAATTCAAGTCTGAGGCTTATGATATGAAAATGAGCCCTTTTTGCGTAAGATCTTTGAAGGGGTCAGATTGGCCAAGGAACCCAAATTTTTGGTCAGTTTTAGCGCTTTTGTTTCCCTAATGCATATACCTACCTTTTGTAAAAAATTCAAGTCTGAGGCTTATGATATGAAAATGAGCCTATTTTTAACAGACTTTGAGAGGGTCAGATTGCCCAAGGAATTTTTAGTCAGATTTTGTATTTTTCAGTTCTTGATGCATAAACCTTCCATTTGGAAAAATATTAAGTCTGAGGCTCATGATATGAAAACAAGCCTTTTTTACAGCTCCTTTTTTGGTCTCTGGAGGTCACAGGAACCCTGAAAACCCTTACAGACTGGCAGATCGTTCATACTTGCCACAAAACTAAGACATTGAGACTAGTAAAAATTCTGAGGAAAATGATATGAAAAGATGTGACGAGAGCTCTTGGACTAGTCTTCTTCGCGAAGTTTCTTGCTCACGAAATGATCGTTGACAAATTTCGAACGATTAACATTGCATTGCTCGCACTCCTCCAAAGACGTTTTTCGGCTGATTTCCACTGCGCAAACCAAAAATAACAAAACGGAGGAGCATATACTAATCGCGGAAAATCAAAAAAAGTGTCTGTCGCGGCTGCGTGGTTTTACGACGAAAAGGGAAAAAATAAGAAGGATTTCACCGTGAAAAAAAGTAAATATATCACTCTCTAAAATAAAAATGTGACACACAATCGCGGATTATTATAATAAGACTAGCCGCCAAGGCGGCGTCGCTCGCCACCCATGTTCAGTATGCGTTCTGTCGCAGAATTTCACTTGTGTAAAAGTTTTTTACAGGCATTAATTTGTTATTACATTCAGAAGATTAAAAACAGAAACAAATAGCAACATGGCTCAGAATATATATTAAGAGAAGTAACTTTAATGTAAAAAAATGGCAATATATAACACAGAACTGTTTACCACAAAATCAAACATTACAAAATGTTAATTCAAAACAAACTGATACCTTCCAACTTTTTCTTTTGTTCCAAAGTTACTTCTGGACTGTTATCATTAATGAATTTTGAAATTATATATATATAGTCTGTTCTTCCCAAAATCATCATGATTAAAACCATGAGTTTCATTTCTTTATGCTTTTTTATTATTGCCTAAAGGAATAATATTTCAATTGTAATACCGAAAATAAAAAAAAACAAAAAGAAACAAAAAACAAAAAGGAAATTCAAGTAGGCATATCCTAAAAACAATAACTAAAAACACAAATTTACCCAGAAGATAAAAAGTAACAAATAAAAACATAATGCCAAACTTATACACCCAGGCATATAGTACGTAAACGATTATATACCACCATACATAACACAAAATAATGCATAAACTTGATAAAATATAAACTGAAGAAAAATCCATCCAATAATGCTTCTTTTTTGTAGGACAGTTTCATTGTACAGAACCCTCTCAACTTCATAATTTAACCATGTGCTTCATTTCTTTAATGGTTTATACACTTTTCTTTTTTCTGACTTAATAAAAGAAAAGATTTCAGTTGAAGAACAGCTAAAATAATCACATTCATTGCAACCATAATGAAGCAAACAAAAACAAAAGACATAAAGTTGGCTGGAAGACAGGCAGATAGACAAAGTACCAAGCATCTTAAATTGTACAGGAAAATCTAATAAAAGGCAGACATGGTTGACGTTCCCCCCATTTCCACAGCCATGAGAACCATTTTTAATTGATTTGTAAATAAATAAATTACAGCGCGCGTTACCAAAACAAATTTCGTTCGTTCCGCGTTCCTTTTCATCCAGCATCCAGTTTTCATCCAGCGAAGATACATTCTAAATGATAGAATAACTCATTATTCATAATTCAAAACTCAATTAATTAATCTTTCAAAACTAAATTAAAATGAAAACCATTCGTTACTGTGTAAAGGAACATCATTTCTTTCTGCATTTCTTCACTGCACTTTCTTCTGTATAGCCATAACTAAAACGTAAACAAACATTTAAATACGTACATAACTTACCTGTTCTTTTATTAATCTAAAATAGAATAATAGCAGTAAAAGTTAAGCAATAAACGTTTTATAATAATACCTTCACGTACAGACCTGTTGTTCGTTCGTCAAACGATTAATGAAAATTGATTTTTTCTGCATTTCTTCACTGCACTTTCTTCTATATAGCCATATCTGATAACTAAAACAAAGTAAACGAAAACTAAAACAAAGTAAAACGTTGAAACATGTGCTGGATGTATACTCGTTTTCGTTTTCCACATAAAAAACATTTCAGTATGATTTTACATAATACATACATAAATAATACGTCAATACATTTACTTACGTTCTTTTATTAATCTAATATAGAAAAACAACAAAAGAAAAGCAAAAAGTTAAACAATAAACGTTTTATAATAATACCTTCGTACAGACCTGTTCGTTCGTCAAACGATTAATGAAAATGGATTTCTTATCAACGAACATTGTCGCTATAGTTTGTACGATTTCGGCAACCAATGAAAACGGCGAAAAGACGATCACGTGTCAAAACAAATGATCGTTGGATTGCAGTGGAAGAGTTTCTTCACTGGCCGGACTGCCGCTATATGACCACGATTAAGAAGATTTTGACCATCAAAAAAACAAAAACAAAACACTCTCTAAATTAAAAGTGGTATGCACGATTGCGGATTAGTATAAGTAGATGAATTCCCAATTTGTAGAAGTAGTCAATAGAACACTGGTATAGTGCCTTTTCCTTTCTTACATAACGTTTTTTCGAAAGGTAAATGTTCGAACCCCGGTCAAGTCAACTTTGTTTTTACTAGAAAATTAGGACTGCGACCACAAAAGAGTCATACACAAGGATATTTTAATAAAAAATTGGGCGGCCGAGGTGATTAATAACTATTGATATTAAATCATCTTGGAAAGATATTTGCGTATAAATTTTCTGAGTTGAAACTCTAATTATAAGTCTTCAATATCCTAGCACTTCTTCCTTTTTACTGTACTTCACACCATAATGTAACTTTGCAATAGGTTGTGGGTTCGATTCCCCCTGGATCCGCTAATTGTGCACTGCAATTGGAAAAGTACATTATAATGTTTGAATGATAGTTAAAATACATAAACTGTAACACAATGGTTTCAGATATTCTGCCCTTTTCTTTTCAATAACCGTCGGGAAAAATAAATGATGCGCATTAATTAGAAAGCCAATTTGCTGACTATCATAATTGAATAAATTATAGAACGTATGAATGAATTAAACAAAAAAAAAATTCTCGTTTCTGATGATCTGGTTTTGCAGTATGGAAACTTTCAACAAACCAGAAGTACAAGGCAACTCATTATCGCGGCATATTATTATTCATTTTGTTGTATATTATTGGATCAGCCATGCGTTATTGAAAGTGAATGCTCCAAAAACCGGTACAAATATAAAAACTTAACAAAACGTTAAAATACTAAAAGGAAAATTGAAGACATCAAAGAATAATCGAAAGCGAAAAGTTTTATTAGAACAATTGCTAAACAAAAACAAAAGTTTATTAAGAATCTTTACGTGTAAACCGACGGGATTATGGTATTTCATCTTCTAGCAACCAGTTAGTTATATATTGGAGATAGGGTGATAGAGGGTGTAAGAAACATTTATCTTCGCGCTTGTTTTATGTTTCAAAAATTAATTCAGCGTTCAACTTCCGGATAAAAATTGAGGAAAATTCTAAAAAAAACTTAAAGGAGGCTGATTGAAGTTATCATGTAAAGTCATTTTTTTCAATGGTTTAATGACACTCAAATCAAGGTCCGCAGAGTTTAAAGAAGAAAAGTAACCTATTAGCAACATTTGTGGGAATGGTTCTATGGTCGTTTCCGACTTTTTTAGAAATGAGTCAACTTATGAGCATGCAGTAAGTCGTCTTTGAGCGAGTCCTGTTAATGTTATAGAAATAGTTTCCATTGTCAGACTTCTGGATGTACCATAGCATTTCTGAACGAAGTGCTTTTTATTTGCATTGACACACATTTTTTTTCATTTCAAGCTAACGGTATACCCGTTTTAAGCTGTTCTGAGTTTTACTACTTAACCAAATTTCGTCACATTTCTTTTTATTATACTCAATGAACCTATGAAGTTTGTGAGATAAACAAGGTTCTCCTAAACAATTTACGTTTTTCACAACATTTCACACTCAGTAAAATGAGAATGTCTAGTGAGAGTTATACCAAGTAATCGATTTAGGTTCTAGTGACTCGGAAACCAAAACTTTCTTCGTCACCCAATAAAGCGGACACTTGTTAAAGCTGACCTTTTTTTGGACCAAATGAACATTTCCTTTGTATGCACTCTACAAAGCGGACACTGGCAAAAATAAATTGACAACAATTTTAAAATACGCTGATTTTGACGTCCAAGGATCTGAGCCAAATTTCAATGAATTTGAGATCGGTTGGCAAGTTTGAGCTAGAGAAGCAAGCATCAATGAAATCGAGCACTGTGAAAGTAATCTGGCAGGCGAAGAAAATTCCGATGGTGGCGAGAGCAATGGCGGAATTGAGGAACCGGCACAAAAAAGCATGAGTCTGCAAGAGATAACTGCAATGCTAGACAAGCCAAAGTGATTCATGTCTTTAATAATGAAAGCTAAAAAATGCTGTCCACCATCACAAAAGAGATCGAGGACCTCCAACTGAAGAAACGGAAGCAGTCCTCGATCAAATATTATTTTAGTCAGAGCTTGCAACCGTTTGTTTTTTTATTTTTTCATTCTTGTTAGGATATTGATTACTTCTTAGCGAACTTAACAAGAACGCAATATAACGAAGGAAAATTATGTTTTCAGGCTTTTGTTCTTTAATATTTTAACTGGAATATTAAGTGGTTTGGCAATCCTTCGAGCAACGGGATCCAGATACATTAGGGTATGAACCTGTCTTAATAGTTTTTTGAATAATTGGCCCCATATATAGTTAGAATATGGTTTTATAAAAGTTGTAGGTTCTTCTCTTTTTATTCCTCTATAATCATCGGTCAAAATAAAACTTCCATGAAATTCCATAAAAAACGAGGAGAAAAAAAGGAAGGCATACTGTATTCTTAAAGCCTAGTGTAGTTTGATTGTCTGTGAATATCAAGCTTCGAAGAAAGTAATTCCATAAAGCGAGAATCGCGATGTCGTAACATAAAGTTATTGGAATTAGTTGCAAGGTAGCTGATCTTTCATTTTCCCGTGTCTGTCAGTCCATCCATGTGCAATATGACTTTTAAATATTTTCACAAAATATACAGCTACTTTTTCTCAAATCCGGAAAGGTGAAACCTGAATTGCCAGATAACCTTAAGTTGTATTCCAACGTCTTGTTTCAGCCCATAAATGAGTGAATGAAAAAAGTGGGTTTATTTTATTTGAAAATCGCGTCATTAGATGACGATATTCCTGCACCATATTTCTTCAATTTACGTATTTTACAGGATTTATGCGTACAAAAGGTTTTCACAAAATGGCGTCTCGCGACTTTTAGTGTACTCAATTAATAAATACGCCAGGTTTCAACGTTTCGAACCCCTCCGGTTCATTTTCAAGAATGATGTTTACAGTTAAACAGAAGACATTACATTGCATAAAAAATTGACGTCATAAAAATAAATGATTAACAATAGCACAAAATATGCAAGAGATAGCACACAAGATCGACACCAAACTTGGGGAAATGTTTAAAAGAGAACAAATCACGGAAAAAGAGAAAAATTTCATCTCTCAACATTCCAACAGCCCACGACAGTCTATCTTCTATGGTCTTCCAAAGATTCACAAACAGTTCTCTATATTCCCACCACTAAGACCTATCCTTTCCAGCTTCAACTCTGTCACAGCCAAGCTGTCTGAAATCCTTGATTCTTTTCTGAAGCACCAAGCTAGGAAGACGAAGTCATTCATAAAGGACACCAAAGACTTTCTAATGAAATTCATTGTCAGTTAGCCAGAAACAATATAAATAAATAAACGCAAAAGTTTTTTAAAAATGTATTTATTTTCTTACGAAGCTTTTCGTTACTTCAGTAACATCTTCAGGTATCTGAAGATCTTCTAATGAAACTGAAAGAACTTGGCAAGATAATTGAAACCTCCATCCTAGTCACGATGGACGTCAATTCTCTATGCACAAACATTGACCATACCGAAGGTGCTGAAGCTTGTTTCAAATTCTTAGAAAAGCGAGGAGACAAGCGCATTCCATCAAAATCACTCAAACAGCTAATACTACTTGTCCTTCAATCCAACGTGTTCCGGTTTGGTGATCGTCTATACAAACAAGTTAAAGGGACTGCCATGGGAACTCCGATGGCTCCCAACTACGCAAATCTGTTCCTGAGTGACTTTGAAGAAAGGCTCTTGGAAGAATATCGCCAGAGGACAGGCCTGTCACCCTATGTATACTATCGATACATAGACGATATTTTCCTGATATGGACACATGGTAAAGACTCACTTAATGACTTTCTCGAATTCTGTCAGGGATTTGGCGAGTCGAGAGGAATAAAATCAGAAATCAAGTTTGAGTGTAACACATCCCCAACCAGTGTCAACTTCCTTGACGTTGTCGTCACGAAAGCTCAGTCTTCCATCATAACAAGCGTTTACTCCAAGCCTACAGATGCTCACCAATACTTGAACAACGAATCAAGTCATCCCAAACACGTGAAACGAAACATTCCGAAAGGTCAGTTTATCCGAGTCCGCAGAATATGCACAACAAAAGAGGAATATATCAACCACACCAAAAAAATGATCATCCACTTCATTCAACACGGATACAACCAACAAGCCTTACGAAGAACGCAAAAAAAAATTGGTGACATCGAATGGCATACTCTTCTTGTTGATGAGACGAAAAAGAAAGATGAACAAATCGTTTTCGTTACCGATTGGCATCCAAATCTTAGACACTACCCTCTGTTCTGAGAAAAAGTCGACATGTAATTGAAAACAACCCAGATTACGACAGATATTCAAAACTCCCCCGATTGTTGCATTTAGGCGTGGACAGACCATCAAATCGAAGATCACAAGGAACGATGTCTCTGTCCGATCCAAAAAAGCAATCACACCAACGAAACCATGCAACAAATGCAAGTTGTGTGGTAATATCAAAGAAGCAACCCAGATCAAGCATGGCGACGAGACAACGGTTCTTCACGACGGAGGCGGAAACTGCAAATCACGAAATGTTGTGTACGCCGCCATCTGTAAAAGACATAACACCATCTATGTCGGTCATACTGGCGAAAGGTTGAGCGATAGATTTTCAAAACACCGGTATGACATCGAAAAAAGACAGGGAAATTCAGAACTTGCCGAACATTTTCATACAGACCACGATCTCACAACCGATATGCAAGTTCTGATTTTGCAGAAGGATATTCAAACTCAAGCCAAACGAGAACGGCTTGAGGATCGGTGGATTTGTCGTTTACAAACTCTTCAACCGGCTGGGATGAACTTAGAGCTCCACCAGTACGGAAAAGAAATGTACAGGCATTTCACAAAAACATTAACAATTACAAACTAAAACAAGAAAATTTGTAGTTCTTTGTATTTTACTTCTCGTTCATTTTGCATATTTTGTGCTATTGTTAATCATTTATTTTTATGACGTCAATTTTTTATGCAATGTAATGTCTTCTGTTTAACTGTAAACATCATTCTTGAAAATGAACCGGAGGGGTTCGAAACGTTGAAACCTGGCGTATTTATTAATTGAGGATATTATAAGTTCCGCTTACATTAAAAGACTTTTAGTGTACGCGAATTTTATCAGTTTAGGCTTCTCACGACCTTTTGTGACTTTAAGGTATCACAATGAAAAATGACTTCACATCACTTAATTGAGAAATTAAGTTATTCGTTTCAATGCACCCTCTTCTCACCATCCATTTTAACGTAGTGTCTCCTGGGAGTGAAACGCTGCCAAAAAGTTATATCAGCTAAACAAGTAACATTAGTCAAATTTGAAACATTGAAAACAACAATAGAACTTGTATCAAAGCATATTGAGTTATGATCTTTACAACTATGTACCCGGATTTGATAGGAAACAAGTTAACCACAGACGAAGAATAAGTCAGGCAAGTTGCCTAAATTATTTATTCTTGTCAATGTGATTAAAATTGATTTTTTCCCCCAAAACATACTATATACTAATTACGAGTGTGCATCCGCTTTTTTCACACTTTCACTTTCTAAAATTTCGGGTCGCTTTTGTGGTCACTTATTCATAGTAGAGTGTCAGACCACGATGGTTAATATTTTTCTACGATTAGTATAAGAGGAAAACATTGCATTGCATTCGATCGTTTTTTGATTATTTGCGAGATCAAGAAACAATAGACAACAACGAAAGTATTGAACGAAGATTTGTAGATGTTTTTATAGTAAGTAAACTTTTGAACATTTTGGTTTGTTTGTTTTGTTTTTCTTATAGTATGAATAGCGTCATTACTTTTCCAATACTACGCTATTGAAGAAATGCATATCATCCCAGCGGGCACAAGACGTCTTTGAGACGTCTTAATTTAATCGTAAAATGGTCGTTTGGTTTTGAGATCATTTTGCGACGTCGTAGGGACGTCTGAAAACGGGACGTCGCAATTGAGATCCTTTTACGATCAAATTGGGACCTGATAAAACTTTTCAAATTTCATTCTGCAGTCAGTAAACAGTATATCGAGTAAAACTAACATGCTTACCCAGCAGGCACCCAACGTTTATCTAACGTTAGTCCAACGTAAAACCAACGTTATTCCAACGTTAACTACTTACGTTAGTACAACGTTAGAAAGTTACATCAGGACAACGTTAAATTTCGTTAATTTACGTTGTATTAACGTTAGTGTTTCGTTAGTTTTTACGTTGTGGTAACGTTAGTGGTTGGTTAGAATGGAAGTCTTTTTTTAATTAGTATAACGTTAAATACTTACGTTAGTATAACGTTAGATACTTACGTTAGTATAACGTTAGATACTTACGTTAGTATAACGTTAGATACTTACGTTAGTATAACGTTAAATTTCGTTAATTTACGTTGTATTAACGTTAGTGTTACGTTAGTTTTTACGTTGTGGTAACGTTAGTGGTTGGTTAGAATGGAAGTCTTTTTTTAATTAGTATAACGTTAAATACTTACGTTAGTATAACGTTAGATACTTACGTTAGTATAACGTTAGATACTTACGTTAGTATAACGTTAAATTTCGTTAATTTACGTTATACTAACGTTAGTGTTACGTTATTTTTTACGTTGTGGTAACGTTAGTGGTTGGTTAGAATGGAAGTCTTTTTTTAATTAGTATAACGTTAAATACTTACGTTAGTAAGGGCTATCATAAGTAAGTCCTTGAGGATGATATGAATTTTGATTCGCACTTGCTACACATTTTCGCCTTTTCAATTAAGAAGTGTATCTCTTGAAAAAACTCGCTTTTACCGTGCTAACCTAGTATTTCCTCTCCATTTTACACATGGTAATATGTCTATTATATATCTATTATATACTTCGCGCTAGTCTAGCCTTAAAACGAGAAATCAGTTTGATTATTTAATCTTGGTTTTGCTGGCAAGATCTGTACTACATGACTTATAGATGATAGCTAGAGTATTAGGGCCTGCTACTTGATTATTTTTAATAGAAATCTTTTACTCAAGGTTTCTGATTAATTTTGTTGTATCCCCAGAGTGTTTTGCTTTGTTAACATATGAAAGCACAAAATGTCTGTTCTATGGACGTTAGTCAGCTGGAAAATAGATATCTGTTCTAGCATAAATTTCTATTGATTTTCATTTATTGCAATTTGCCGTAACCACAAGCATTCGTTTAACACCTTCACTTATATTTGTTTCTTTTTCTTCTATTAGGCATGCGTAAATATTGACATAAAAATATACTTTTCTTGTCAATTAAAGGTAAATATCAACTTCTATGACTATTCGCTGTTTTCGTCATTTGTCTTACTTTGTTGGGATGGACACCGGGATTTGTTTATAATGACTTCAGAAGTCATTATAATGTTATAACATTTTGATGTTGTTAACGAAATTTAACGTTGTCCTGATGTAACTTTCTAACGTTATGCTAACGTAAGTATTTAACGTTATACTAACGTAAGTATTTAACGTTATACTAACGTAAGTATCTAACGTTATACTAATTAAAAAAAGACTTCCATTCTAACCAACCACTAACGTTACCACAACGTAAAAAATAACGTAACACTAACGTTAGTATAACGTTGGGTGCCTGCTGGGTAAATAGAATTTACATTTGTATCGAATTCTGTTTATTGGTCGTGTAAGGGATGCTTTCACGACGTTTTTGGGACGTCTTTATACAGATTAAATAACGACCTTCGAAACAATGATTAATTTAGGATCATTTTGCGACGTCGTAGGGACGTCTGAAAACGGGACGTCGCAATTGGGATCCCTTTACGATCAAATTGGGACCTGATAAAACTTTTCAAATTTCATTTTGCAGTCATTAAACAGTATAAATCGAGTAATACTAACATGCTTACATAGAATTTACATTCGTATCGAATTCTGTTTATTGGTCGTGTTTGGGATGATTTTACGACGTTTTTGGGACGTCTTTATACAGATTAAATAACGACCTTCGAAACAATTATTAATTTAGGATCATTTTGCGACGTCGTAGAGACGTCTGAAAATGGGACGTCGCAATTGGGATCCTTTTACGATCAAATTGCGACCTGATAAAAATTTTCAAATTTCATTTTGCAGTCATTAAACAGTATAAATCGAGTAATACTAACATGCTTATATAGAATTTACATTCGTATCGAATTCTGTTTATTGGTCGTGTTTGGGATGATTTTACGACGTTTTTGGGACGTCTTTATACAGATTAAATAACAACCTTTGAAACAATTTTTAAGATCATTTTGTGACGTCGTAGTGACGTCTGAAAATGGGACGTCCCAATTGGTATCTTTTTACGATCAAAAAACGAACTGGGAAAAAGTTTGAAATTTCATTCTGCTGTTACTAAACAGTATACTTTGAGTAACAATAACATACTTCATATGGAATTTACATTCGTACCGATTCTTTTTCTTGGTCGTGTGAGGGATGCTTTCACGACGTATTTGAGACGTCTCTATGTACAGATTAAATTACGACGTTTGAAAGAATTCTAAATTGTCAAAAGCGATTAATCAACAAAGATTCATCGAATAGGTTTTACTACAGTTGCATGATTTAAAGAATTTAAAATAGACCAATCACAAATACGTAAGACAAAGAGAAATTCCCGGGTTATAAAATTCACATGTGATATAGAACGTTTCAAAAGCAAAGACTTTCTTGTAAGAAAAGGTTAATACTGTTAATAATGATACATGTAACATAAATTTCGATAAAAGACGTTTAGATAAAACTTAGAAGAATTAATTAAGCATGGCGTTTTGCAAAGTGTAAATGGAAAAACACCTTGAAAACATACGATCCTGTTCGATGAAATTAACGGTGAGTTTCTGTTTTCTGAATCCATTCGGTGGGTATATTTATACATATTTATACATTCTTGTTGAACTTAGTTTCAGCATTCCAGCATCAGAAGAGCACTGTAGATGATGCTCAAAGATCTCCTGATCGATAATGAGGTTGGCGAAATTTCAAAAAGGCTAGCCGAAGGGAGTCTTAAATGTGGAAATACATGTAATTCAAAATTTTATAACTTGATGACAAATTAGTTAGTATATGTTGAACTGTAAATTGTTGCGTTGTAAACTTTTAAAAAGAATTAAAAAGGAGATATTCATTGAATTTGTATGGTTTGTTTTTTTTGATGATCCCAACATAGATGGCCTATGATCCCAGGAAAAGGAGGTTGTTAATCGGACGTCTCTACGATATCGTTACGGCCAGAGAATGAGAGATGTCGAGACGTCTCAGTGAAGATGTGATTGAGACGTCTTTTGAGATTCCCACTTCGCGACCATTTCGCGACGTCTTAAGCTCGGTTTCCATTAGAATCGAAAATGTTGAGCAACAGTCGTACAACAGTAGCACAGCACTTACGATATTAATGGAAACAAATGTCGTGCAACAGAGCGATTGTTGTACAACAGAAGACATGTTGCACAACACATGTTGTAGAAATTTTTCTATCTCTGCAACAGTTGGCGATAGTTGTACAACATTATTGAAGTAAAAGTTCAATGGAAACACAGCAGAGAGCAGTTGCTCAACAGCGCACGATTTTGCTGTTCTGTAAAGTACATAATCTTATACGTTTTTTGAATGAATGTAGAATTTATCATAATTTAACATAAGATTTAAATGGAAACATGTGATTGCACAACAACAGTTGTACAATTGTAGTACAACACTTGTTGTACGAATGTTGCTCAACATTTTAAATCTTAATGGGAACCGAGCTTTAGGGACATCTTTTCAAGACGTCTCTACGACGTCTCTACGACGTAAATTTCATAATTTTGCGACGTCGTTACGACGTCGTTGGGATGTCATTGGGACGTCTCAGTGAAGATGTAATTTGGACGTCTTTTGAGATTCCCACTTCACGATCATTTTGCGACGTCTTAGGGACGTCTTGGAAAGACGTCTTTACCACGTCTCTACGACGTCTTTGTGCCCGCTGGGATGGTTTTTAATCATGACCTTCTGGGTTCGTACAAGAAAATCGTTTACAATTGTTTACAATTCATATTTTGACACTTTTACGACTTCCGCATTTGGCTTTTATTTACGTTGGGATTTTCTGAACAGTTACAGCGATTTTAATCTATTTGTTGTTTTCCTGTACGCACAATTAATTTTTTAATAATTTATTTTTACTGCTGCATATATCGCATCGTGAAAGATGTATTATGAATATTTTGATGTGCTTCAGATCTTCTGATTAAAAAGTTTTTCTGTTCAAAACTCCTGTGTTGATAGTGAACTAAAAATGCTTTAGCCGGAATACCTAGTGTAGTGTTTTTTTTTTCGTATTGACATTAGTTTTTTTTAACCACCGGGAACCATTGCATTGCATCTTCAATTGATACAATTTATTAGAGGGAAAAAGGTGGATGCACAGCGCGTATTTTTGTTTTAAATGGGTTTCAGATCTTCCAAGTAAAACGAATTTTTTGTTCTGCGCTCCAGTGTTGATTGAAAACCTGGAAAAATGTTTGATCTATATGGCGTCTGTTTAAGTGGATATTTAAATCAGAGGAACTATTGCATTGCTTCTTCAATTACTTATTTGGAAAATATCTCTAGAACCTCTAACAAAATAACTGACATTATTTATGGTCAATGAGACATTGACGAAGGAGTGACGAACAGAGCTTTGACGTCACTCAAATGTTTGATCGACGATACCTCGGTAACGGTTGGTTGTCACTGAAAGATCATACATGCTTTGGTATATTTTTTAGAGTTCAGTAATACAGTTAGGATCTCTCTCTAATTCAAACGAATTTTGTGGTACCTGCACCTATTATTTCTTTTTCTCAAGGTTAGGGTTTTTAGGGAACTAGCGAGAGATTACAGTACTTACACTGGTGCACTTTCTGTTTTTTTTATTCCGTGATTTAATTTTTCGACACCATTTTTGAGATGTCATTTTCAGAAGTAAAACCTGTAAAAGATTTTTACACGGGATACTAGTAATGTATATTCAACGACAAATATTAGCTAACATACCTTAAAGGAAGACTAGGTGCTTCTTACTGAATTCTTTTTTTCTACTTTGATAGATAAAAATTTCCTATAAAAGGATTTGAGAAGTGACACTACTAGTCCTTACAATATTGATGTTTTGCTTGTATAAGTATAGAAACAATCTTATCAAGGGAATGTTCAGCAGCAAAATATCCTACCCTATGCTTCAAGTTAGCATGAAGTCGGACTTCAGAACGCCCACCTAACATATAGCCAAACTCAACAACACAGCGGACGTTTTGAAAGTGAAAAACGTTTTTGTCAAGGTTTTTCCCCGAGAGATGTGATCATTTAGTTATTATTGGGTCTGTTACAAAAATACTTGTTTTATGTCGGACGGACAAATCGATACTAAGGGCGATATACAAAACAGCACGTTTATGATATAATATCAAGAAAACGTTTTCCGAAAGTATACTAGAATAGACTTTACAAAATTCCAAAACATGATTTCTACAAGGATGATAGTCAAAAAATATTGAAACAAACAGTTATCGTGTCGGATGGACAAAATGCTAATACTTTTGTAACAGACCCTATTACACTGCATTCATACTTATAGTGAAATATAACGCTTTTTGAAAACGTTATGGTCATTTTCGTCATTCATTAGTTTACGAACGCTTCTAAGTTACACTAACACATGACAATAAAGGCAATGTGGGTTTTTTACACAATAAATTTAAATTATAAAAGCTGCTGCCTCTTCAACATCCATTTTTATAAAATCGAAATCAGTGGAAACAATAGATTACATTTAAACATGTCGAAATATCACCTCCATTATGAAAAGCTGAAATAGATTTCTTTATAAAGATGCCTTTAACAAGAAATCTACAGGTGGAGCACGGCCTAAAGGAGCTGTCTGTTAATCATTTGAGCATTGCAGAACCTCTTTTATTACTGAATATTAAATATTGCATATGCCAGTGTTTGATGAAACAAATTGACACAAAATAGTGTACAACACATTTAAGTATTCTGCAGTCTCCCGCAAATAAAATTATGATTACCATAAGGAATCGACTCTTGCATTTTTACAAGAAACGATGGAAGCTTCTCAATATAGAGAATGAAGGAGATCTGTTTGTCTGGATTGTGGCAAGAAGATAAATATGAATTGAACAAACAAAAATTATAACACATTTTTAATTATTTAAAGACTAGTAACTCGCGTAAAAGTTTTTTACGGCTTTATTTTCGAAACGGATGTGCAAGAATCCCGCGTTCCCGTGTGCGAACCCCGTAACAAAAATTTCAATTACGGAATCGGGACTGGAAAGTGTATTGATGTTGTAGAGCTCGAAAAACTGATCAAAAAAATGTATTGGA
Organism: Turritopsis dohrnii; assembly: GCA_027922465.2. Classification (NCBI taxonomy): domain Eukaryota; kingdom Metazoa; phylum Cnidaria; class Hydrozoa; order Anthoathecata; family Oceaniidae; genus Turritopsis; species Turritopsis dohrnii. Next base: position 354,276 of record BQMF02000225.1, on the reverse strand, counting down.
TCATTTCGCTACGACCAACCGTTGCAGAGATATCGTCAATCAAAGATTTTGATGACGTCATAGCCGCAGTACCAAATTAAATTTAGGCCCAAATTTTGCGTCACACTGTCACCCGTATCGCCTACCCCAAAAAACGAGAGTTATCCCTATTGGTTCTCGAGATATTTCCCCAAAAACGTCGCGTTCGATTGGGGATGCAATGCAATGGCTCCCCCGTGATACGACAAAAAGTAACTGACGTCACGCCGCGTACTATTATACTAATCGTCAATTATCACTGGTCTAACGAAAAAATGACCACGATTAAGAAGATCTTGACCGTAATTTTTAAAAAAACACAACACTCTCTAAGTTAAGTGTGTTGTACACGATTGCGGATTATTATAATAAGACTAGCAAGCAGTTCTGTGGTAGAAAATATTGACACCTTAGAATATTTTCACCCCCGGTGGTTTACGTTTATGACTTGTTAGGTTTTCTTTGTTATTGTTAGGGTTAGGGTCAGGGTTAGGGTTAGGGTTAGGTTTAGTCATAAGCGTAAACCACGGGGGTCAATATTTTCTACTACATTTTTCAATATTATGCAATAGACAGACCCATGGTTAAACAAGTTTACAATGCAACGAATTGTTTAAAGAATAGTATAGCCACATGGTTTAGAACTACAATTTTAGAGCATGGTTTGTTAGAGCTAAAAACAACACCTACAAAAATAAAATGCATAGTGGGCAAAGTTTCAGATTCGTTCCCTTCACTAAAACAACACAAAAGTAATATGAAAAATGTCTTGAAAATTTTAGTATACGACCTTCCTAAATAGCATAGTATAATATAATAATAAGTCAGGAAAAAGATACGAAAAAGCATTTTGTCTTCCACCTACTACAGTATGATGCTTTGGAACGAGAAAAAAGTCAGCAAATAATTGCAACGACCGTGCAACAGCAACATGAAAAGTTGTAAGATGATGATGAGGAGGAGGATGATGAACGAAATTAAAAACTGACTTTCGCCTATGGCTTACGCTCGCTGCGGGGACAATAATGCGTGAAATGTTATGAAGGCTGTGAAAATACATTAGTCACCAGTTTTCTATTTGGAAATTATTGCTTTGGGAGTTTCTTTGCGATGTCGATGCTTGTCAACTGCTGAATTCCAAACTTGAATTTAGTACGGTGAAACTCGTCTATCAGACTCTACATTCTCGATATTGGTCAACGTATCTCATACTTGAAATAGTTCAATACGGTCGAAATAAGCGACTCAGTCAAGACGGACTCAGAATCAAACACGGTGAAAGATATTCTTTTCAAGACCAAGGTAGAATTTTTAATTTATTACCTAAATCAATTCTCGAAGAAAAGCTTTTACGAAAGTTTGTGTCAGAGGCGAGAAACTTTTATCGGGATAAAGCTCAGACCCTCTTATCCCCATGAGATTTTGCTGGCTTATATTATCTAAGCCTAAGTCGTGATCAGCACGAATTTGATTTCCTTTTTATATTTTTATTTTTTTAAATTTTTTTAGATTTCATATCTACAATCCCGGACAAAATATTGTGGCAATAAGCATGAAATTCACGTCATGAGGTCCCCCTTCCCCCACCATCAATGTTATCAATGTTTGTTGGAACCTCTGGCTGGACACAACTCAAAACATTGATGCTGGGGGAGGGGGTATTTGAAATCTTCATGAAAAACATCAGTTTTGCCACAAGTTTTGTCCGGGATTGTAGTAACCCGTGTAAAAATTTTTTACAGGTTTTAATCGATGTGAGCTGAACAGAGAGAAATGCTTAGTATAATGAATTTTAGTATGATAAAGTTCCTCAATTGTTTGGAATGTAGAATGAATGTAGTATCCCGTTTTGAACAGCGTGTAGAACACGGGTTTTAATTCATCAAAAAAAAAAAAAATAAAAAAATAAAAAAATACGCGCTGTGCGTCCACTTTTTTCACTTTTTACATAAATTGTATAAATTGAAGATGCAATGCAATGGTTCCCCATGATTAAAAATATCTAACGTCAATACAGAAAAAAACACTCTTCACACTTTTAATAAAAAATCTCTAGGTATTCTGGCTAAAGCATATTTAGTTCAACACTGGAGTTAAGAACAGAAAAAATTTTTAATCGGAAGATCTGAAACACATCAAAATATTCATAATAAATCTTTCACGATGCGATATATGCCGTAGTAAAAATAAATTGTGCGTACAGGTAAACAACAAAAAGATTAAAATCGCTGTAACTGTTCATGGAATCCACACCCCAATGTAAATAAAAGCCAAACGCGAAAGTCGTAAAAGTGTCAAAATGTGAATTGTAAACAATTGCGATTTTCTTTACGAACCCAGAGCGTCATGATTAAAAACCATGATATTCATTTCTTCAATCGCGTATCATTTGAAAAGTAATGACGCAGAAACCCTATTAATACTATAAGAAAAACAAAACAAACAAACAAAAAAGTTCTAAAGCGTACTTACCCTAAAAACATTAATAAATCTTCGCGCAATACTTTCGTTGTTGTCTATTGTTTCTTGATAAGGCGAATAATTAAAACATTTGAAACAATTAAATGCAATGCAATGTTTTCCCCCTATACTAATCGTAGAAAGATATTAACCGTCGTGGCCTGACACCCCATTATGAATAAGTGACCGCAAAAGCGACCCGAAATTTTAGAGAGTGAAAGCGTGAAAAAAGCGGATGCACAAAGCGAATTAGTATAATAAGATATCGTTTTTGTGATGTTTTTCAGATTTGTCTTTCAACGAAAATTTAGATGAAAGTTTGGTACATTTATACAGTGTTCTTAATTTGACATTATTTGGTAAAATACTGTCTATTGTTCGTTTCAATCTACGAACTAAATTTACTCCTTGCCTTCCCTTGTATGGAAGAACCATTACGGGAGATATCACTTGGGGCGCCTCTTCAGATTCTTGCACAGTTGGTTGTTGCAGTTGTGTTTTGACTTTTTGGTGTTCTTCCATCATGACTCGTTTTACAACTTTGTATGGATATCCATTAATATGAGTAAATACGTTTTTTAAATGATTCAATTCAATTTCTAGAACTTTCTTGTTAGAGCTTGCAGTATAGGCTCGCTGTATCAAGCATCGCAATGTGCCGTTTTTCCACATTTTTGGAGCAAACAGTAGTTGTCCTTGCAAAGAAACAAATGCATTGACAGGATGCATCACTGAGACCATCACATCCCAGTACGAAATTTATCACAACTGCTCGTTATGAGTCACTTCATCTGCATTGAAGCCTAAAAGCTAAAAACAAAATAGACCTAAAAGAAAAGCATGACAGTATTACAGCTGCACCACTAACTTAAAATCAGAAAAAACTACGTTATTAGATATAACATACATGAAAATTTAAAATAACGAACACTTAATTTAAAATACGAACCTCTTCTAAAACAACAATATTCGGTCGTAGCAAGAAATATTAAAAAAAACCTAGATCCAAAGTAAATTCCAAAACAATTACATAATAAGTAAAAGTAAGTAAATAAGGTAATAAGGTAACAAAGACTAAAATATAATAACTCAACAATAAAAACCAAATAACAAATGCCATGACAAATAATAAAGACTTCTATATTTGTATATATTTCCATAAATGTGCACTATGTGTTGATAAAATAAGACTAAATCCATTAAAACCTAACTGCCTAAACTAAACAGGGAAATCCGCATAAGCAACCCGATCCATCAAAACACCATTCAAAGCGTTGTTGCTCAGATTCATTGGTTGATAGGAACGTCACGTGTCATGTCATGTCATCATTGTTTAGAAAAGGACAGACTAACAGCGGGATGTAAAAAGATCTTTCTGTTACACAACACACATCATGCCTTCTACTTAATGTGTTTTTGAAGAAAATAATGTTTAACTCCTCATGTTTAGAGCGGCTTGTTGAACAAAGATCCCCAAAAGCTTTGAATCCCTTAACTCATAGACTTGACTTCTGGCAGTGTATAGCGGTATCATATCTGAAGAGCAGAGGTTATAAGACATCCCGATAGGGGCTATTCTGTCCTCGCTACTTCAAGAAAAAAGCAATAAAAAATCCAGCCAACGAAGACAATATGAATTGATGCAGCATATTGATTGATGTTTCAGTCTGCGCACCGAAACCCTCTTGAGGACCCTGGATACACGCCGTTCTCCACAAAGCTATCCCTTTCTTCGCCGTGCAGAGTTGTTCCGCAGACATCTCTTTGCACCCAGGAGAGAAGTGCCAGTAAACGAAGTACTGATACAATCAGCTAACACGGCCATGACCGAGTCATACGAAAATGCTGCACTTTTGGGAGGAGGAATGAAATGTCCAACAACTGCCTATTGTTGGTAATGCCTGGTTCAAACTCACTGTTATAGTATAAACATTATTACTCAACACAATAGCATCTCAGATCCTTTGATGAAATAGTGTCATCCTATCATAGTGTCATACATTTTTTTGTGAGCCTGGTAAGAAAACTTCATCTTAAGACCTGTTTTTAGTAGGTAAGTAAGTCAGAAGAAGAAAAAAAACATTTGATTATTGAAATAAGAATAGCGATTTTGTTATTCCAATGATATTTCAGTAGATCAGATATTCGATAATCAGAAAGATGAAAAAACCCTTGGACTGCCATCATCCTCACTCATTGCAAACTACCACAAAATCTCTCCTGTTCAACGATGATAAAATTCACAAACACTGACAAAACGCTGCTAAACTAGTTCAAGAAGTAACATGAAACAACTATAGATCATAATAATATTGGGAAATAATAATAGAAACATAATAATATAACTAACCTAACAAAAAAAAAATATATACTTTCCACACTCGAATCATTTCTTTGCGATTTACATATATTTTAACTAACGTTTTCCACGTTCGTACCTGAATTTATCAATTCGCAATATACACGAATGATGATCCACAATAGAATAAATGACATTTCATGCACAATCGGACATCATTTGCACGGTTTTCAAGTTTCCCTCGTGTGCTCTTTATATTTTGTCAATGAAATCAATGAAACATCGTGATGATTACGACAATTAAAAAAATTCAATCGTCGTAATCGCCAATCGCCAGGTGTGAACTCTCAAGTACAGTGTGTATCAAAATGCCTTATCCACCAACTTTCAAGGCGTATATTTCATTACATGTCTGATAAAATATTGTGAATTTTATATCATATCATCCATTAATATAAAATATTTGATAAAATATTTGTTCTTCGAAAAGATATTGAAGAAAAACTCATCTCAACCAAACGACAGTAAAAAAATTTTTATTTGAAATTTTTAAGATTAACCGGGAAAGGGAAAGCACAAGACAAAATTTTGGGCGTTTGAGGAATATCAGGAGTGCATCTCAACTAAGCCTTAACCTACTGTCAACAAAGACAGATGATGTCAACAAGAACAAATGTACACTTAGCCTGCTTAGGCTGTCAACCAGGACAGCGTCTAATGAAAACTTATCTGACTGTCAACAAAGACAGCTATAAACTTAGCCTGCTTAGGCTGTCAACCAGGACAGCATCTAATGAAAAAACACTTGTAACTGACTGTCAACAAGGACAGGTAGAAAAACTTGGACTGTGTAGACTGTCAACCAGGACAGTATCTGATATACGACTAAACTAACTGTCAACAAGGACAGCTGACTACTGCACCCCCTCAATCCGTATATTCGCTAAATAACAAACTTCCATATATACAAGCTTAATATTCTTTAAAATAAAAATTTTTATAAATAACAACTTATATTTTTGGAAAGCTAAAAAAATCCTCTTTCCAACCGTATAAAAACCGCATTGTATTGTTAAAAACTCGAAAAGTTATTTGTGTTTTAAACAAGGTGCCCACTTTCTGGTGGACACACTGTAGTGTGTACATTTTAATAGAAATGTACTTCTCCGCAGTGACTTTTTAAAACATTTTCCCACTACGATGCATTTATTTTTGCTTGTGAAATTTGTCTCAACTCAACGGCACCACTTCCTTTCTGATGAATTTGATTTTTGTGCATTTCTACGTCTCTGGAGCAACACAATTTGGTCTCGTCAAGTATGTTGATCTTAAAGTTATTAATTGCTTAATTGTGATATAATACCGACTTAAAACATCCCTCCTCACAGTTTTTTCCTGATCATTTGAGACCATCGGTGAAAGGGGTTAGGTTCGGACTACAGACTAGTCAGTGATTCGTTTCATTGTCCCATATTGGCCCATATTCTTGATAGCAGTGTGTTAAATTACGAGATGCAGTAGATGTACATATAGACCACGATCCGTGTACTTCATTTGTGTCAGTTCGCGACCTCCCTCACAGAACCAAACCAATTTTTCAGAAAATAAAGGCCAAGTTAGATATCAGATCAAAAACTTTCCCAATTTTTCTCCTGCAGTTTTTGAGAAATAAGGTCACATTTTAAATAATTTTTACGATATACTCGTTATATCGATATTCTTCGATTAACCAAGTAAAAAAACAGAATGAATTTTCTCACCTTTTCATCGATACACAAGTTCCAATCACTTCGTTCTGTGAAATAAACTTAGACGAAATAAAGTAAAAAAGATGGCTGGCCAAGAAGATGAAAGTGTTTGTCTTATTCATTTTGTTACTGTAAATGAAGGAGATTTAAGGAAGTTTACTAATAAAACATTTCAAAACCATTGCTACGCGTACATATTGAATAATTATTGATGACAAAAGTTTAAAAACTAACTGAAGGTTATCACTGATGACTGAATTGGTAAGGAATTTCATTTTAGGGTTTGACTACCGCTTAAAATGTTTCTGTAGCCGTCCATTGACAAGTAAAGTTTAATAATGACAAATTCATTTAGTAACACTAACATAAAAAAACAGTGACATTAAATATTAAAGAAATTTTTGGATACGATAAAATATGATGCTCTCAACGCTTAAAACAAATAGAATTGAATTACTCTGACAAACAAACGTTTATTAGTTGATGTGTCCTTTAATTTTCCATTAATGTCTTTTTATATTGACTGAAATCTCCATTAATTTTCCGTTGCGGTCTTTTTGCGCAATATCAGCATTTTTAATTCCTGTCGAAACCTTCTGCTGGGTATACTGTAGAGGAGAATGTAAATAGATGACTCCACAATAATTGGAATGTTTTCCCAAAAACGAATGGTAATTTTAGTTTCTTTATCTAATGACGTCGAAAACTTGATGCAGCCCATAGTGCAACGGGATCCTTTAAAGAACAGTATCGAGATGGTGATCAGTGCCAATATACGAGAAATAGACCCACATTCTTTTTTTGCATCTCGAGAGGTAATGGATCTCTGATTTTGCAGCTTTGAGCCTTTCTTGAAACATAAAAGCATATTGGCAATGAAGATGGTAACACAGGGCATGGCTGCACCTAAAATACAACGAATTGCGAAGAGGTGATTTTTAATGAATCCATTTGCGTAGATGATTTGGTAATTTCCATTCTTTTCGATAACCTTATTCTTTACAAAATCTGGGATTGAAAGTGTAGCTGTCCAAATCAAAGCAGCAACGACAATTATGTTTGTTTCTTTGGGAATGTTACGTTTCAGTTTGGCCAATGGTCGCAATGTCATCTCAGCTCGTTGTATGGAAAGGAAGGCCACAACAGCTGTTACTGAATTGAGGCAAAATACTCTGCATGGTTGACCAGCGTAGGCATAGTACATGTTGTAGGCTCGTGTATTCTTTATCCAAGGCCACATTTTCAAAATGAAATCATTTGCAGGAGCCAAAAGAAGTACCGCCATCTCAAGAATTGGAATCAGGATGAAAAATATTGGTATGTGCATTTTGCTGTTCTTGGATATTCGGTGCCATATTATTACAGCAATCAGATTACCGATGAAACCAACTCCGGTGATGGAAAGCATCAGGGGTCCCTTTAAAATCCATTCTGTATTAACCATTTTGTAGCTATGCCTGTAGCACCTCAACCTGCAGATAAAGAGAAAGTGTTAGACGTTTGTACTGATTATTGTTACCAAAGGAAAACTCAATATGACCAAAATTGTTTTTTGGGATCAATACGAATGTTTTAGCCAAAGCAAGACTTGAGATTGGTAAATTTTCATATCTTTAAACGTACAAGGGGAATTTAATGTTTGCCGAATGTGTTTCGCCTTACGAATTTGATAATTCAGATATTGTTAAAGACTGCTATATATTATTTTTTCTGAAATTTCTTTTAATCACTAAGTTTTAGATTTAAATTTGGACCACGCACAATAAAACAATGAATTGCATAAAGATCGCCATAATAACTCGGTTATAATGAAGTTTAAACAGAAAAGTTATGATGATTTATTAAATTGTAATCTTCTGCAATTTTTCTTCTTCTTCTTCTCACAAAGGTTTTCAAAACGTGTCAAAGATCAATAAGAAAACCTCTGACGAAAATGTTAATTTTGACAGTATACAATACCCTTTTGTTACAGTTAAGCCATTCTAGTACCTGTTAGTTAGGCGGTTCATTAGTCCAAAAGAGAAACTATTGTAGAGCGTGTTTAATGCATTCAGAAAGGAAGATGAGTAACGAGGAATAAACCATTACATCCGTCTTTTACTGTTTGTTTTCAGTACGACTTTTTCGAGCCTTCGCACTTTTGTGTTTCGTGCTTCCTTTGAAGTGTTTTATTTTTAGCTTCTTATGAGCCGATCAATGTTATTGTTTCTGTAATTTTGAATAATTCAATTGTAACACCTTGATAGTTCCACTAATTAATTGTATCACCGTTTTGCTTAATCATATTTCATTTTACATTTTATATTTATGTTCATATGAATATTCATTCTTGTCTTTATTTATATACTTTAAAAGCATAGAAAGGAATTATCTTAGAAACGTACTTTCGCGACATGCGATTTTCGTGTAAGTTCATTTTTTTGCAGGACAAAATTTGGGATAACAATAATAAAATACCTCGCCTGACATTTATATCTAAGTCGTTTCTCGAAAACTGGAACTGTCAGGGAAAGAGGAAAATAGTTCGGGTTGTTGACAGTTCGAGTTTTAGAGAGCCGAAATTGGTAAACATTATGCTAATTATTATATCAAGGGATCGAAAAATTGGAGTTATTGAGGATTTCGAGAAATCAAATGTTTGAATTATCGAAAGTCGACTATATTTTTGCATATATGCAGAAAATCTTCTAGTGGTTCATGAACATTTGTATCCTTGATTGGAATTACACGAATTGTTGTCATAAGAAATTCTACAAGAAATTGTGCATGAAAGCATGACACTTCCTGGAACCAAATAAAATTGAAAATATTGCAATAAAGGAAAAACACTTTAAACTTTCATTAATCTGGAACTTCCGAAAACTTCGGAAATATATTCCCAATTTGATAGCTATTTCCTAATCTGAAAGATGGCGCTTTAAGAAATTGGAGAAAGGGAGTTTTTTTATCAGGTTACTTTAAGTTATTGTTTGCTGCAAAAAGTGTTGATATGAAGAATTGTGTGAATATTTTTATTTCAAGATATATCGAGAAAATAACTTTTTATGATAAGTTGAAAGGACTTTCTAATATTAAAGCAATAGCAATTTAATGGTCTGGTGTTGTAATGGTTTCCTTTTCGTTCAAGCTATTTAAAGCTTGAAACTTGAATGGAATGATCCATGAAATTTGATAATCTTCTTAATTTTTGAAAATTACATCATTATGTGCAGAAGGGAGTATCAGCAGTCCTGAAACCTTGGGTGATCAATCGTACATTAATCCTTTGCAGCTGGTATTTCTCTTTGAAACAAATCATTGCTACACACTACTTGTTGATACATCAGTTAGAGAGAAATGTTTGTCAAAAAATACTTAAAGAAATGAAACTATGAAGTTTAATAAGCAAAAATTTGTTCTTACCTTCCAGCTTTCAGAAGAGAACTAGGAAATGTGAGTTTTCATTTGACATGCCTTTTTATACGACACTGAAACAAAGAATTCATACTTTGCTTTGTGTTTATACTCAACACGAAGATACATTTTCTGTTTTTTTCCCAATTTCTCATTGTTTCATATTTTAATTTTAGCTGAAAACGTGCTTGCAAAAGGAAACTGCTTTTCTTTGGTTTTCAGCTCTCAGTTCTTCTTAGAGCATATCTTCACACTCTATTATTTTTCACAAAAGTTCTATTGGGTTCCTAAGAGCCGGTAACTTGTACCAACTAGTCTTTTTTATTTCATCCTACGCTTTTTGAGAACTCGAAATAAAAGGTGAGAAATCTCCAATTGTGGCTAATGTGATTTTACTGACGTTAAATTTTACATAACATTAAGTCCCCAAAAGCATTTTGCTTTTTAGTTGTTTGCACTATCCGGCTGTATTAATTTCATAACAATTTAAGACTAATAGGGAAATCTGATAAGGGCTTCTAATAATAAATTAAAAGGAACAAGGACAATGTGGTGCAAAACAGTGAGATAGGATCAACATTTAAAAAAACTTTATCCATCCGAAACAAAGTTTAAATGTCGCTTCAAATCAAAAAGTAGTGTACTGACACCATTTCATGTTTTAAACGAAGTTTTCCTAAGAAACACCAGAATTCACATTTCTAGCAACGAATGAAAATATGATTACATGAGCTGTAATCATGGATTTGTGTCAACATGAACATAATCCCTGTGACACTTTTGTATACTGTAAGTATCCTACATTAGTGCACACGAAGACTAATTATTATAAAGTATGCCCTTCATAATTAGGATGAAAAAATTATTTCCGGAAAAAGTGTGCACCAAATTAGGGTACCAAAAATTATTTTCGTAGTCAGGTGCGCAATATCAATTAGGGACACTTTGATTGAGATAGATGTGCACTAAGTTAGGATAACTACAGTAACTTCGTTGAGGAAATTTCGACTCTAAACTCTACAGTTGGAAAGTGTACACCAGTTAGGCCGGCGTAGAAGCAACAGAAGTAGGAGACAACCGAGGGAGTTTTAATATGTTTTTCACTGTCGCTGCTAAAGCACTGAATTCAAACTCAGAATAGTCAGGTTGATTTTTGACGAATTTGTAAAAATACTGTGAGACTTTGAAAATGTATCTCAAATTACTCTCTCTTACTTAAAATGGAAGATATTATGTTGGAAGTACGAAAACAGCGAAATAAAACTAATGTGCAAATTGTCAGGAAAATTGCATGAATGTTCTAAAAAATACGTTGAATTTATTATTAATTAGCTAAGCTGTGATTTGGAATTTTGAGGCTACTTTTTTAGAGAAATGATGACGGTAAGCCAGAAATTATTGCTTTTCTTCTCTTTTCTTTGACCGACAAACCACAAACAAATTGAAAGGCAAATCGTTAGGTGAGAATTATTTTGTTCTATCTCCATTTTTGGAAAAAATGAGCTCCGATTGTTTTCAAGCTTTTCAGGATCATTTGGTTCTTTCTCCGTGAGCTTTTTCCAAAATCAAGTGCAAAATCTCCTTCAAACGACAGTCTGATATTGTTTTATGTCCTTATTCGTGATAACGCCTTAAAATTATTATGTTCTATCTCCAAAAGTCAAGCAAATACGGCTTATTCTATGTACAGGTTGATGCGAGGTTATTGATTTGCCCTGAAACCGCTGTTAGATAATCTTGTAAATAGTGGAGATTGTTTGTTTTTATTTTATTTTCAAAATGGCGAACGTGGAAGCGATTTATCAATCATAAGATGCTGATAAAGCCTTAAAAGTACATTCAAATTCTGTGGTTTGAATATAATCACAAAAACTAATGTCATACAAATAAGTCACATGAGAACATACAAAGGACATTAATCAATTGACAAAATAGCCAACCTTCGCCCTAGAAAATGTAACGCCATCTTTAAATACGCAGTTTTAAAATATAAATTGCATAGATTGGTGCCAAACTTATCTTTTTTCACTTTAATTTAATCTTACAAAAAGCAACATTAATAGGAGACATATAGGCAAACATCCTCTCAAGATCATCCTTTTTGGCCTTTGAAATCAATCTGCTAGCTTTCAAAACTTATGCAAAACTTATGGGATTTATGGAAATTTTTGGTTAGACTTTCTGGTTTGTTGACTCTTGATCAGTTGAGCCTGTTTAAAAGGACCGGTAAATTTTCTTTATAAAAGACATGATTTGGAGTGTTTTTGCGATGAACAACTGTTTTGATAGAAAAATACGGAACAGATTTATAATTGAGCAATGCAGCAACTTGAATGAAGTTCTTAATGCTGTCTGATTGCACTTGTATTACCATGAACGGATGTTTTTGATTCACATTTGGTAGCATTTGCACCAACCCAAGTGGAGAGAAGGCCCTGTCAATTTGACTATGAATATTATCAACTTCTTGAATGCTGGAACGACTAGGTTCACAAAACCTCTGTTCGATTATAACTATCTCTGTCGATTTTGTGCGACGCACGAGTCAAACCAAAGTACAACTTTTATAATGGCAGGATAATCCTTAGGAATTCTTTCCAACGTTGACATTGTAGTACTGGCAATGTCATTCCCTCCCTCTTCCAGTAAAGCTCCAAAGCACACAATACCCTCTCTTGTATGAACAATATATATATGTATGGTGATAGCTTTCTTTTGTATTAAAAGTTTCCTACTTTAGATTTTGGCAAGCTTATAACATTTTCTAAGCCAATACAAACAACAGCTATCTTTTTATCTTTAATTTCACGAGCGATTTTTCGTTCAGCCCTGCTGTCATTTTTAGATGTAACGTGTCTGTTCTATTTTATTGTCAGCTGATGCCAAAGACTTTTAAGGAAAATTGGTAGTCTTATTAAATTCCAAATTAAGATTTTGGAGTGCCCAAGCAACTCCAAGTGATATACACAGAAGCAACATAAAGGAAAATTGATGTTTTTCGTACTGCATAAAACATTTTTTGTCAGTTAAAAGTGAATTTGCAAGAGCATGAAGTTAAAACAAAATAATTTTAATAAATATCACTTGTTTCGCTACTATTTTGTTCTATCTCCAATTGCAAACTTACCCTGGAGGAGAGTGGGTACTAGCAAATTTGAAATAATTTTTGGTCAGGGGCTCCAAATACGATGTATTCAAAATGTACCAAGTATCTTTCCATAGAAAGGTTTCTTAAAGATTTTGTGTGGTTATGAAATTTAAAACTTAATTTTCTCAGTTTAAAGAAATTGGAGATAGTACAAAATAATTCTCACCTAACGAAATGAAACACAACAAAATCACATTGCGCAAGAACTTAATAAATTGTACTTAGAATAAATACAATTACGTTACATGCGCAAATTGGCATTGATCTGTGCTTTTCGAATAACAGTGGGCATTGCGTAGATGAAATGCGTATGTTTTTGTTTAGAATGTGAATTGTTAAATGTTAAACAGGAAACAACTTACCAAAATGGCTTTTACATTCAGTGTGATTTCTACGTAACACTTCACATGGGCATATTTGTTGAAAAATTACTGTGCATACATTCCTTCCAAAATACACAATATTCCAATGAAAATACACTTGGCTGCAGTGACTTACATTCGGTTTTACATTCTATACTCAATTAAAATCTGCTGTTATAATTGAGAACGTAAGGTAATAGAGTTTATATTTCTCTACTGTAATTATTCAATTACGCACAGCACTAACTTAACGGTGCTTCAGAGTGGGGAAATTCAAATACTTTACGTTTTTTAATAAACACTGCATCATTACTTAAAATGTAATGAAGAAACTTTCGCAACTTTTGGTTTGTCAGAAAACATAGGGGAACCATACTGTGTCCGAATTAAAACGAGAGCATTTTTCTTTTAGATCAGTTTCCTATGATAAGGTTTCTATTGAAAGATAAACGACACCTTCAAATAAGGCCAGCAAAAAGAATCTGTTGCATTAAACAACAACCCAACCAAAATCAAAATGAAGTAAGGGAACTAGAATTTAAACTATGCAATCCTTTAGAGCAGTCACGGCGACTAACGCAATGTAACATGAATATAAAGCTATGGCCAGTGACTGTGTGAACCTCGTCATAAACCAATGTACAAAGTGTATCTTTCATCCTTGAGGGGCAGTAAAAATTGGTCCTTCCTTACGGACTTCTTACTCTCTCTCTCTGCTGAGCATTTTCAAGGAACAGTTCGATTTAATTCCCACTTAATTTAAGTCTTCATTGGTCTTTCCACTTTATGGAAACATACTTCGTAAATATGGCAAAAAGTACAAATACGTCTGGGGACGAATTTGTACGGTATCATTATCATTTAAGGTTCAGTTATCATTCAGACAAAATTAAAATTGAAATGAAAAAGAATGGAAGCAGACTTTCACTTTAAGATTGTAGCTGAGATAGGAAATGTATAGTACTGTTTTTGAAAAAAGGAAATTGCGAAAATACGTCTTATCAGGAAAGAAAAGCAGGAAATACAAACAAAGATAAGGATAGAGTGAATTATTACAATCAAAAACATATGAATGAAAAACACAAGATGAGTGAAATTCTCCAAAGCAAAGAAGGGAAAAAAGAAGGAACATGGAAAAAAGAAAATTGACTTTTGTCGTCATAAGGGATTGCTCACAAATCACATCAACCATTTCTTCAAGATTGTTGACCCCTTCTTTCCCCTCCTCCAACCTGCGTCAACTTTGTTTTAGGCCCTCCTCTGAGTTGAGGTCATCTTTTAGTGAACAATCCCTTATTATTATTATGCTAAGGATGGGTCTAGGATGATGATGAAAAACGAATTCTAGAGCACATTGGTCTTTTTTATGGAAGTGGATCGAAGTTATCGCAGAAAAACTTAATAAAAATTATTAAATTATCGGCGGGATTCGGAAAAATCAACACTTGAAATAACCATGACAAATAATGATGTTTCTTTTGATACAAGAAAAGGTTTCGAATCTCTACAGTAACTTTTTAAGTGAACAGTTTTAAAAATTCTCACAACTAATTGATTTTTTTCGTGTAACAGGCTCGTCGATTTTACGAATCTCCCTAATTAGAACTACATTAGGTGTGAGGGGCTGATTACACGATCCCGGGTAGCCAGGATTAAATTTCATCTCGCCTTGCCGAGGTCTTGGCTTCCTGGTCAAATGTAGCGGGATGAAATTTCATCCCGGCTAACCGAGATCATGTATCCGAATTCATAATTTTCATACAGAAAGTAATGTAAGAGTTTTTGTTGATAGAGCAAATAATGCAATGTAAATAACGCAATGTAAATTCTAATAAAGCAACGCAGCCTTCGATAGGTTTTTATCAAACATTAAAAAGGATGTTTTCTCTGTTTTTATATGAAATAATTCATGAAAGAATGAATATCAATCAAATAGTTCTGCATAAAAATGGAAGTTTTAGTTACTTATGCTAACTGAAAATATATTGTGTAATAAATAACAGCAATTCTTTTATTTTTGAAAATATATTTCGGATTTCACATCCATCATCAGTTCAAGTTCATATAAATGTTAAAATGTATGTTTATTCGTAAGTTTTAAAAACACATTAAAAAGATAATTCCTATGATAATATATACAATTTAAAAAGAAAGAAAACAATTCAAAATTTTATTGTAAGTTCACGACTTCTATATTCATCCTTTGTGTTTAATTGAGGTCTTATTTCTCTAATGAATAAGGCCTCTAAGGTTAATAGATGTTTACTTCCACGGTTTGTACTCGATAGAATTTTAATGTCATCATCCTTCACTGATTCACCAATACAACTCTCAAAATGGGTACGAACTGGCTTGTTTCTGTTGGTTTTATGCTCTCGAAAGCGAGTAATCAGATGTCGGCTAGTTTGGCCAACATAGCAGGAGCTGCATCCTGGACATGTTATTTTATATACGACTCGACTTTTAAGAAGCATTTTCACGGCTGGTTTCAATGATGGCAAGCTTGTCTTAAGTTTTCGAAGTGTTAGTATCGGTTGGATTGGTGCGTTGGTCTTCATCAGACTTCTAACAAAATTATCTGTCACATTTCCTCGATATTGAATCAGCACGCGTTGTTTAACAATCTGGTCTGATTCACTTTCAACACTCTTTTCACTTAAATTTCTTTTCACAAGGAGTTTCTCTATGGTATCAGCAATAATTGGGTCGAAGAAATGCGAAGGATATTGATTCTTTTCAAGAATTTCTTTCACTTTATTCAAACTCACATGAAAAGCTTCCCATGTACTACATGCTCTAAAAACTCTATGAATAAAACCTTCAACCACTGATTTTTTGTAACGACGTGGTGCTAAAGCATGGTAATTCATAATTAAGCCAGTATCTGTCGGTTTGCAATACCATGTCGAGGTTAATTTTCCATCATCACGTGATATGCATAAATCAAGAAACGGGATTTTCCCCTCTTTTTCAGTTTCGAGAGTAAAAGTCAGATTTGGATGCAGACTGTTGATCTCCTCAAGTTTCTGCTCTACTTTTTCTGCTTTTATTGATCGCAGTATAAATATATATAAGTATATATAAATATATTATATACAGTGAAAATATATTGATACTTAAAATTTGGTTGTATATATTGTTTTTCTTGTTAGTAAAGCCTATCAGTTCAAAACTTCTTATTACCTCGTTTGTTAGCTACAACACTGTTTTGTGTATTAAGACTTTCAAAGATCTAGTTCAATAAGGCAGTTATTTGTTTGCATTCATTTTTGGTTTCATGAAATTATAAGTGAAAACATATACAGTGTGTTACATTTTTCCTCTAATTCACAAAAATATCCTAGCCGAAAGAACTCGAAAGTGGCTTTCCATCGATGTAAAAATTATTTTGCTATTCGGTATTTTCATTTAAAACAACAGCTTTAAATTTTCCGTTTCCAACACTATGAAACACACCAGAAGTTGAGCGTCACCTTTACTGTGTGCAGTTCTATAAAAATGAACTCCTTCGCAGTGGTAGTGAACAAATTTGTTCAGCAGGTGAGGCCTGTGTTTTTATAAATTTGTTCGTGTATTTCTAGAAAACGTTTTTTATTGCCACTCATTAAAATTAATTCTGCCAGATTTGTATAAATATTTTGATGTGTACTTAATTGCTATGAAAGTTTTCATTTCAAAGAAGAGAACGGTGACAGTGATATTGCTCTTCTTTGACATTTTTGTGAACATATCTTTTGTGTAAAACATTTTCACACAATCTTTTGTAACCTTTTTCAGGATAAGGAAGCATTTATTGTTTAAGTTTGCTTCTGTCCAATTTTTCATTTTGTAATAAACGCCGCCCTCTAATAAACGCCGCATCCAAAAACTGAAATTTGTTATAAACGCCACGGCGTTTATTAGAGGAAATACGGTATCCTAATGATAATTTCGGCTCTGCTGTTAATGTATAGAAAAAAAAATCTTAAATTTAATTAATTAATTTAATAAATTTCTCTGTCTGGTACAATTTATATGTTGTAAAATTCAAGTATTAAAGTTTCCTTATGGTTTACGAACTTTGGTAAGAACTATATTTAAAGATTGAGTATAACGTGGGTAAAAGTTAAGGAAGTTTTTGAATTGTTCCCTACTGTCTAGAGAACTTCAGAGCAGAAAATCCGAGTGTTTCATAGGAGCATAAACGAAATATAATACAAAAAATGGCTCTGTAGTGTTTTTCTTTTTATTGCATTTGATCTCCATTATGTTATGTTGAAAAGTAAAAAAAAGGGAAACTCAAATTTGTTTATCTTTGTCACTATGAACTTTTATTTTGAAAACTTATATAGTGCCAATTTTTTCTAATTCCGGACAGCCTTCTTAATTCCCAACGCATATTTCAACTGGTCTGTAAATTTAAAACAATGCACATCTTGCACTGTTAATCCACCTAATAATCAGAAGTTTCTGCTATTAAAGTTTTGAAAGATGATTTTGATGAGCGTGGTTGTATATCCTGCGTCTGAATTATGCGCGTTCTTATGCTTATCATGTTTGTGTGCAGACACATGCTAAACTCCTGAAACTGTCTGCGCCTTTCTTTATCTCCGGTGACAGCCTCAAGAAAACACAATATCCATTAACAGGAAAGGCTTTTAGAATTCAAGAAAACCAGAATATTGTTCTTCTTGACAAATTGATACGTTCGTAATCGTACTACTCTTTTGTAAGTCAATAGCAAACAAGCTGATCAACTCTTTTAAAAATCAATGTAGTGACAATGAAATGAAGACAGAACATATATTTCCCCAAATTGATAATTCGTATAGGAAAACATACAAAAGCACCAAGACATTAATTGTTCGTATAAACTGTTCACAATTAGCTATTTTGTCCACTAACATGACCTTTCTCAATGATGACGAGGTGACCATGAGATAGTTGATGAGGTGGTCCATGAGGTGGTTGATGAGGTGGTCTATGAGGTGGTTGATGAGGTGGTCCATGAGGAAGTTGATGATGGTGACCATGAGATGTTTGGTGAGGTGGTCCATGAGGTGGTTGGTGATGGTGATCAGGAGGTAGTTTGTGAGGTCCGTGATGTGGTTTGTGATGATGATGGTGAGGGGGCTGGTCGGCGGAGAGGATGTATGTAGCAGGAGATTTTCCACCATAAAAAAATTTCATGTTGAACTTAATTGCATAAAGAATCGATTTCATTGTGAGGTCGCTAAGCTGGACTCTATACTTGTCGTCCACATCCTTTTTGAGCATTGGATTAACAACATGCCTTCCTATCTTTCTAGCCATTCGTTTGTAACCAGGTCTCATATTTGCTGGTGCATTACCCACACAGAGACAAAGCTTTTGCATTATACGAGTCACGATGTCGGGATTATCAGGTGTCTTTTTTGGTAACCTATGAACAAGTCCAAGACAAGTCTTTCTGTTTGCATTGTTTTCTTTGTCAAATTCCTAAAAAAATGATACTTAGTATGAATCTGTCTCGAATTTCACTGCAGTGTCTAAACTCGTTTTTATACAGTTTATTGTTGCACTGATTTCATTACAGTCTCTATCGTTTTCGATTACCAATATAGTAGTTAGATGCAATATGAATATCAAAAACGCAGTTTGTTTAAGATAACTTTGCGGCAATGAAGTGTTTCAGAAAAGTTCTTAAAAGGTTTTACTGATCTGACAAATCCTCATTAAAATATCTTCTTCGGAACAAACGACCTTAAGCCTTGGATGTTGCGGAAATGTTCTGAAATCATGGTTTATCTCAAGGCTACAATTTTTGATTAATTCAAAAAAATGCCTGTAATGAATGAAAAAAGTTTAGAAAATGGGACAATCGTGTTGAAAAAAGTATTAAAAGCTATAATCAAAAGATGGAGCAACGTTCTACCTCCTTCTTTTTATCTTTACCCAACAATTGATATCCAAAATAGTCTTCGTCAACGGCGTGCAAAAATTTTATTAAGTCTTCCGCACTTTCCTTAAAGGGTTTTATGCGTTTGTTATATTGACCCCAAGTTTTCGGAAATTCTCGAAGTAAATGAGCTTTTATGCCAGATTTCCCAGTAAAAGGGAGGACACGACAATGCTTAACGTGGTGCTTGTCAATTTTCAAAACGGTTTTGTACAAAGACATTGCTTTTTGTGAATGGACAGCCATATGCTTTGCCAATTTTCCTCCTTTCAATCCACACTTGGCTCTTGCAGCATGTATGGCATCGGTGGCGATAACTTGTCTGCACCAACATGCTAGCATTGCCAGAATGGCCAACTTCATATACATTCCTGAATGTGATGAAAGTGTGGTAATAAACATATGCAATAAAAAAAGAGTTAGGGATGTTCACATGAAGACAAATTAGCCCGGCAAAGCAAGTTGGTTCGGTTCACCGGGCTGATTTTGTCTTGTGTTCACATGAGAAAAAACATCCTGACAAACCGGGCTGAAAGATGTAATGTGATTATCGTTGTTTACACGTTACAAAGAAAAACATGCGAAAAAGTCAGCCCGGTTAACCCGGCTAGAGTGTTCACATGAAAAAATTTAAGTCCGCCTTGCCGAGATCTCGGTACATAAAAGCGAGATCTCGGCAAACCGGACTGATGCATTTCTCATGTAAACACATGATGAATTTTATGGGACTTTAAATAAAAAAAAGGTGAGATCTCGGCGAACCGATCAATCAATCTTTCTCGGTAAAACTTCAATGCATGCAAAACTGTTAAATACAAATATTTGCGAAGAAGATGCGTTTTGAAGCAAAAAACAGATGTGCCCCATAAGAGAATCGATGTTATAAAGTATGTCACACGCTTTTACATGTCAATAAAAGGGCAGGCAAGGTAAGGAGAGTGGAGTTTTGGTGGCCACTCCATTTTCTAAGAAAACAATGAATAGTTGCTTGAAAATCAATATATAAAACTGAGTTATTTCTATTGCCGAAAAGCTCAACTACACATTCTGTATTATCAAAAGACAAGAAAATCTACACAACTACCTTAAAATCTTGCAAGCCTAACAATCAAAACCAACGTCAACTAAAAGCTTCTTGTAATCTTAGCAGCGTTCACATATGATTTGCTGGTTGATAATCATGGCGGGAAATAGAGACACTAAATTTGTCATTTGTAAATCTTTGAATATTGCCACCTAGTAATGTGTTTTAGTTAAATTCCGGTTACAATAGCTGCGAAAAAATTTTGTTTGTTCCTCTTTCCATTTGCGTAAGTAAGCTTGTTAAGAATTATATTTCTATGTTTAGATTAAGAAAGGGAAACCTTAAATGTGAAACATTTAGCATAGAAATTTTGTGTTTACTCTGTCTATAAATTTCACTTACCGTTTGCAGATATTATGCTTACTTGAAGGGTCATATTCCAATTGCTTTTAATCGTTTTCATGTCAGTAAAATATGCAAAATATTAAAAAATCCCGCTTCTTTTGTAGCCCAAAAATGTGACTACCCCATGCGCGAAGAAAATTTGATTTTAGGTCTCGTTCGAACTCTTTATATAGGAACGCAGTCCTTTGGAGATTGTGGCTATCCCAAAGCAAGGTTATTAGTCGAATGTTAAATGACTTCAATAAGACCTAAATCTTTGAATTTTATAGTATGCAACTCGTAAACTGAAAAATATGTAGATGACAACGAATTAATGTGAAAAACAATTAAAATATTTTGATTTTTTTACAGCGATCATAGAAATTTAAATTGGACTGACTATTGCTTTGTTGCTTCTGCAGAGGAGGACAATTTGAGAAATGTCCATCATTCATTTTTGACTTTAGGACACCCGTGGTGGAGTGAAACTTTACAATACATTTGTTTTTCTACCTTAGGCCGATTTTTTTTGCGTCAGTAAAATTTTGCGAAAATGGATAAACACGGATTTAACGCAACATAATTTCAGCGAATGACCCCTTAATTACGGAGAATTGCCAGAAGGTAAAAAAGAACTTTTGCTGAATTTAAATTTTCCGCAACTTTAATTTAGCGAAAATACTCTCATTCGCTAAAGTCGCTAAAATAAGGCGACACAAAAAATAGTCAGCCTAAGGTATGTCCTCTCCTTAACACTACTACCAGTTCAGATTATGAACAATTTGGTGCAACGTCTACATTAAATCATCACCAAGTTCGCAATTCCATCCTGTTTTGAACATAAATTCGAAAGTTCTTCAAAGAAAAAATCAAGGTGCTGATTTCGAAATTGGCAGTCAATTTGCAGTTTTGACCCAAATCAAGATCAAGAGTTCCCCAATTTTCACAAACAATAATTGGAAGGTTCTGATTTCGAATTTGGTAGTCACTTTTTGGAACTAAACAAATCTGGGGAAAATTTTTTCATTTTATGAAAGTTTCCCATATTGAAAATGACGTTGTATTATTATTATTATTACGTCGCATTTTATTATTGTTGAAAGTGGTGCTGAAGTCCTGCCGTGTCTTGAAGAGCATACTTAGTTTTTTTAAAAACTATATTACTTTCAATACTCAAAATATACTGCATCATATTTATCACTATCTGCTAATCGTTTCTGAAACAACATTATTGAAAGAAATATGTGTAAAAAAATCTTACTTCCTAAATGTTCTTATTCGTGCTGATTATAAGGAATAGTAATAAGTATTTGGTAATCTATCTTGTTGATTTGTTAGGGTAATAACATGTCCGTTTTAGTGATTCTGTTGGTTTGCCTTTACATGTTTAAAGCCTTAAGAGTATCAGAGTATTTGTGGGAGCTATGTTTACCAATTGAAAGATGACTGTATTCTATATGTGTTTACAGATTCACAATAGCTACTAAAATATTTGAACTTTTCGATTTTCCATTCGTTACTTTTGAGTGATCAAAAGGACATTTTAAAGGCAGCCTTGAGATGTCTTCCAAACGGACACAACAAATCATAGTTATATATATGTTTTTTAAATATCTTTTTGCCAGATGGGTAGATGTTTGAATTAGTGGCTAAATTTTTGCAGAGGACTATAAAAAGACTGATAAATTTTATCTTCTATTTCTTTTTGGTTGGTAATAAGAAAATGAATCCATAACATTTTGTGAATTTTTAAGCATTACTATTTCAATTTTGAAACGTTACAAGTTCCACAGCAAATAGCTGAAAACAAAGAAACAACTAAAGGCGAAACAAAAAGTATCCTGTTCAGTAACAACATACATATACAAAATTGCAGTTTGCTTAATATGCGTGACGCATAAATTGATGCAAGAACGCCTTAGATCTTTGATCGAGGTGGTTGGTCGGAAGACAGCATGTATGCATTTGGTATTTTACCAGCATAGGTAAATCTGATCTTGTAGTTTACAGCATATAAAATGGACTTCTTGGTCAGATCGGATAACTTCAACTTGTGTTCTTTATGGACATTTCTTTTAAGTAACGGATTCAAATGTTGATCATCGATCTTCTCGTCTACAACTTTGTAACCAGGTCTCAAATTTGCAGGTGCACTATTAAGACAGGAACATAGATTTTCCATCACTTTAGTTAACTTGGAAGGTTGTACAGGCTTGTGTGTTGGAAATTTTTTCAACACATTTAAGCATTCTTTCAAGTTCTTCTCGTTTTCTTTTTCAAATCTCTAGATTTAAGAAGTGAATCTGGTTGAGAACATATGAATATGCACATATACACATCACAGGACAAGCTCGTTTTGCCTTATCACGGCTCATCAGGTGGACTAGTGTTGGGTTTGAACTTGGACCATTTCGATTCCAACGTTAATGTTATATCTATTACACCAACTGGGCTACAGTTTAATCGTGCTTCGCATGTTACCAGAATATATGAATAAATAGCTTTACCCTACTTAGAAACTAGAAACTTGAAATCGGATAAGTGGAATATTCGATAAGTGGAATCATCTTCCCCGGTCCCATTGTGGTTCCACTTATTGAGCACAGACTGTATATACACTGTTTCCGTTATTCAGTGTTCAACTTCCATAATTCAACGAAGAATGATTCATTAAAAATTTCTTCAATGAAAAAATAAGAAAGTTCCATAAGCGAAACTTGATTGGTAATCATAATATTCATTTTGCACTTGCATAGATTTTTGATAAAGTAAGATGTTTTAAGTTTTTTTTCAGTTTGTATAGGGTAATATAAATATAATATAATATATTATAGGTAATATAATAGAAATATTTGAAAGGTATCAATAAATTGCAATAATGTAGTTGCAGTGCGAATTAAGAAGATATCGGGATTATCGGAACAGATACTTCACTAGTTTCTTTAAAATTTATACCTTTTTATCATTGCCTAACAAATGGTAACCAAAGTACTCATCATCAATCTTGTGTATGAAGTTGATGATCTCTTTTGCCTTTTTAACAAACGGTTTCATGTCTGTTTGATACGTTTCCCAAGTTTTGGGGAAATCAGCCAACAGGTGTCGTCTGATGCCATGACTTCCAGTAAAAGGCAAAACATGGCATTTTGTCATTTCTTTTTTTGGGATTTTCAACACTTTCTCGTATAAATACATGGCGTTTACTGCATGAACAGTCCAATCTGGTGCGATAGTGTTCTTTTTTCTGTCGCATTTCATTTTAGCAGCATCAATTGGGCTGATGGAGCTAACTTGGACGCACATAGACGCTATCAATATTATGATGACAAACTTTCCAGCCATAACTGAAATTGAAAGATATGATTTGTACAAAATTGAATGACAGTATTATGAGATCAATACAGTATGATGAATTCAATACAGAGAAATCATCATGAACAAAATATATGAAAATATATATATGTGTGTTTGAAGTACAAATGGTCCTCCCCATTGCCCGATATCAATGTTGTGCGTATGTTCTGCGGTTGTGTGGTGGATACATCGACAATATCAAGACTTAAGGGAAGGGAGACTTTGAATTCCTTTTGGTTTTACAAGTTATCATTATCCAGGACTTAAAAATGTCAATATATTTATAAAAACAATAATATAAGGAATAAACCATTTTACTTTATAGAAAAACTACTTTATACAAAATTGAGAACGAAACTTACCGTTGTACTTAAAATAACCAAGCGATACTGACTATTTTTAACAAACTTCCCATTTTTTCTTTACTGTGCATGCGTTAATTCATATATGGTCATTATTTGATCTAGAGCATGCCGAAAAGGAACTTCGCGTAATTTTGTCCTGTTCAATACAAATAATGATGTTGCTTATTCCTTGTAAGTAAAATTCCACTTGTTGAAAGGCCAAAACTATGTTGACACATTGTGTTCCTTCTTCCATATTTCGATGCCACATCCTAGAAAAGAAAAAAGCATAAAAATATATATGATTAATTTGTGTCGTCTCACCATAGAGAAAGATAGTAGTTAAGCACACCCCCTTCAGAAATTTGGATTACCATGCTTTTAAAATAAGTCAGTGCCTTATGTGTGAATGACTGCTTAGGTCAATATTTTTTCCGCCAACTCATATCATGGTCTAACTTACCTGACTTAAAATGCAACAGGCTTTCATAGTCTGTCATAGTTTTGTCTGGTCAATAAGTTTACTTCATTTACTTCCGAAAAAGAAAGCTAAACAATATATATCTGTTAATTCGAATGCCGCTTAATTCGAACATTCTTTATTTCGAACAAATTCTTCAGTCACTTTAGTTTGGTCGAATAAAGTGTTATATTTTGTGTCGCTTAATTTGAACTCCGTTTATTCGAACATTTCGTTAATTCGAACAGTTTTTTCGGTCCCTAGGATAAATAAACACTTTTTAATTCGAACTGTCGCGCACTATTTATCTACAACTACAACTGTAGTGAAATGAAGACATTTTTCTTATGGTGGTTAAAGATCTTTCAACTTTTCAATAAATTGTGCATTCCCAGTAAAATGAAGTTGACAATTTTTTTTATTTATTTATTTCATTTATTTCAAGTTGGTTTACCGTAGATTAAAATCTAATTTACACCAACAATAAAAAAACCCCAACAAGTATGAATTCAGTAAATTTTACAAATATTACAAGTGCAAAGATTAAGGAGTTTGAGCTTAACCAATCTAGATTTAAAAGTTGAAATATCTTCGGAGTCCTTAACTTCATCCGGAAGTTTATTCCACAAGATGCTAGCTCGAAAAGGAAAAGAATTAAAGCCATGGCGTACCGTCAGGACCTTTTTAGGAACAGAAAGGAGATTTTTGCAACGAAGGGTGTATGGTATCTTCCTAGACGGAAGCAACCAAGACATAAAAGCAGGATTTCCAAAGTTTAGGGATTTAAAGACTTCAGGAAGTAATTGGAGAAGATGAAGTTCATGAATAGTAGAGGGATTATGTTTGGATAATTCACCTGTCTCTGGAGGAATAGAGTTTAGAATTTTCACCGCACGATCAAAGACTTTCTGAATTCGTAGATAAAGTGTCTTACTGCAAAACATCCAAACGATAGGGGCATACATAAACTTAGAAATAATAAATGCGTTAAATAATAAGATAGATTGTTTATAGCTAATTAACTTTCTGATTCTGTTGAATCTAACGACATTATAGTTTGCTGATTGACCAAGACTTAGAATATGTTCTTCAAAAAGAAGTTTAGAGTCAAACACAACGCCAAGAAGTTCAACAGAATCAGAGTTTTTGATAACAAAATTTTCAATTTCAATTTCTATGGGTTGGTCTAAATTGTTACCTAGTAGCATCATCTGAAACTTTTTCGGATTTGCAACGAGCATATTAGCTTTGAACCATTCTAGAACAACGGCGAGATCAGATTTGAGATTTGAAAGAATGGTTTCAATGCTCGTGCCACACGAAAAGAGAGTGTTATCGTTGATAAAAACATTAAAGAGAAGAGGACCAAGAATTGAACCCTGTGGGACACCAAGAAAAATTTCTTGCCAGGTGCTGAAGCAGGATTCAATATTTGTTCTCTGGTGTCTACTACTAAGATAATTTCTTATAAGGCGTAAACTGTGAAGATTTAGACCATAAGCTGATAGTCTAGCATTAACAAGGTCATGATTTACAGTATCAAAAGCTTTGGATAAGTCGATTAAAATAGTACCGACTTTACCATTGCTATCGAGAGATTTTTCCCACTCAGAAACAAGACGAAGTAAGGCGTGCTGTGTACTATGCTTAGATCGAAAACCGCACAAGAACACGGAAAAGCTATTTCGAAAAAAATCTTCCAGCTGATTATAGATAATTCGTTCAAAAATTTTAGAAAATGCTGGTAAAAGACTGATGGGGCGGTAGTTAGCTTTGTCAAATTTGTCATCTTTCTTATAAACTGGAGATACTTCGGCCAGTTTGAGACTGGAAGGAAAAATTGACGAGTTGATCATATCATTAATAAATACTGTTAACCAAGGTACGATGGTTTCCTTAGCAAGTTTCAAGAACTTTATTTAAATATTGCCATGAACACTTTTCTTTGGATTTAAATTTTGTATGGTTTTCTCAACATCATTTTAAGAAACAGGGGTGAATTGAAATTGGTGGGCGTCGACATTTTCCTTTATTTTCAGCACACTAGGGTGATTTTCGTATTTTAGAATGATGTTAGACAATTCATCATGAGTAGTTTCGTTAGCATTGGGAGGTATCCATTCCACAATACTAAGATTCTTGGTAATGGTAGCAAAATAGTCATTGAAAAGATTTGCAATCTGGGTATCATTTTCGATTAACTCATCACCTTCTTGAAGGGAGATCCTTTCATACGCTATGTCTGCGTCCGAGAAGAAGGGTTTAAGTGATGACCACATTTGCTGAGATGTGCCAAGTTTAGAATAGAAATTCTTTCTGGTTGATCGATTGAGTGACACAACGCGGTTTCGTTGGTGTTTGTAAAGGGTTGACCAGTACGGGTCTTTGTTATTCTTTGACTTGTTTTTATAAAAAGAACGTAGCATGATTGCTTTGCGAATTTCTTTAGTTATATATGGCTTGTGATTCCCACGTACACGCTTTGTTTTCTTTGGTGCATGTCTATCTAACACCTTATCAAAAGCCATTTGGAAATGTTCAAAGTGATCAACGTTTTCATTGGATAGAGTGTCTTTGAGGTCTTTATTGAAGCTGTTTACAGAGCAATTTCTCATACTGCGGTAGGAAATACTTTTGGGTTTCAGTTTTGGAACGGTTTTTTTGAGAACTGCACAGATAAAAGTATGAAAGTCACTGATGTCGTTCTTTATCGTCTTGTTGTGCTGAAAACATCGGTAACGGTTGGTGAGGATTAGGTCAATGCAGCGACCTTTTTTGGATTTGAAGCAAGTAGGCGATTTTATCACACTTTTTAGAGATAAAGTTTCCATAAATTCACGAACATGGACATTATCCGCTTCTTCATTGAAGTCACCAAGTATCAGAATGTTTTCGTAGTTAGAGAAGCTTTCAATAAGGTTAGATATCTGATCAAGAAAGTAGGTAAGGCTTATGGTTCTAGGATTTCGATACACACTAAGAACAAGCCATTTTGTCGTTCTGATGTTCAGCTCTAATGCAATACATTCAATATCAGTGGGAAGATTAGGACATTTCAGTTCTCGTGATGAGATGTGTGATTTTACGTATACAAGCAGTCCACCACTATTATCTGTCAGATCCTTTCAGTAAGGTTTTTTAAAATTATCAAGTAAGAAGGATGAGGTTGTGTAGGACTGATCAAGTTTTGTTTCACTTATACAGATTACATCGACAAAATGTAGAGAAAATTTTGACATCATCTAATTTGTTCCTAATTGAGTTTATGTTCAGATAAGATATCAACAGTCTTTCTTTATTGGCAAGTTTCAATGCTCTCAATTCAATTTCATGTTGGGGTAAGCCGGGTTGGATCCGACGACTAGATACGGTTTTTTGTTGTCAGCAGTTGAGATGATTGATGAAATTTTTTGCTAGCAATTCGATGCTTTGTTTGTTTAAGTGGATTCGACTGTTGTTGAGATGTTGGTCAGGTTTGATGTTGTCATTGTTTATAAAACCGATGTTTCTTTCTAGACACAACTTCAGTATTAATCTCGTTAACTTTTGAATCGAGTTCATCATTTCGGTGAATCAGACTTGAGAAAACTATTGTAGTTTCAGCGTTTGCGAGCTGGGATAGGTTCACAATATCCAGAGCTTTTTGATGAGCTGAAGTATCAGATTTCAGGTCATTGGTACCACAGTGAATGATTAACTCGTCAGGGTTTCGCTCGATTGTCGGTAGTGCATAGTGGTGCATGCATTTCGTCTTTGCCCCGGAAAAATGTTTAGCAACTACAAAGTGTTTGTTAGAGGAAAGTTTCCTTCCTTGAATATATTTAATCATGGAATCACCAATAATTGAAACAACTCTTTTTGGGTCATCCTTTTTATTATCGTGTGTTTTATTATCGTGTTTCTTTTTCTTGTTTCGGGAAGTCACACCATTGTTTCTTTGTTGTCGAGTGTTCGTTTCATTGCTGTTACCATTAATTATTTCGTCATTATTATCATCATCCTCATTGTTGAAAGTCTGATCAAAAGGTAATAGCGCATCAAATTGGTTCATATGTGTAAAATTGTTTTGATCGGATAATTGGTTTCTCATCGATCGTGCGTGCCTCTTGGGAGGTTGAAAACGGTTTACAGAAGTTTCAGCCGATGTTTCTGTTTGTTTTGATGAGTCTTGTGTGTAAGAGGAGTGAAGATAATTTTACTCAAAACACAAATATAATGGAAAAAATCGTAAAAAAAACACTGCTATGAAGATCATTTTTATTGAGGTAGTGTGTATACGTATATGGAAATGCACTCCTTTGAAATGCTTTTTCAACAAATTTGTCCACTGGAATGTACAAACCTTTACAATAATACAAGCACTGTTTTACATACGCAATGTAATATTCCACGACATGTATAAACTTCCTTGTCAGATTGTCCAGATAAAAGAATTTAGTTTATTTCCCATGACAACCAAAATCTGTTATTTACGCCACGTAAGGTTCTAAGTTGATTTGACATGTTCATATTGGTTACCTTAGGAATGTCATGCGTGGACAGCTCTACGAATATGTAATATTAAGATGTTCAGTTTTTGTTTGTTGTATACCATTCTGCCCGGCATGGCCTAATTACAGCATGTCTATCTAGCAAGAACTTTGTGTTAGAGAATAACTCTTTTTCTGAAAATAATACACGCGACATACATACATAAAAATATCTGTCCAAATAAACTTGCTATCATGCTATCTTTTTCGTTAAAAGTCTCTCATTTTCGTTTGAAATAGCGAGACATTTTGCAATGATGTCCTTGTTTATTCCAGGAAGAACACAGTTTCTATACAAACAACCTTATAAGTATGTACTTACAGCAGGTTGGAAGCCGAGCTGTCATTAATATTCATGAGCTTAAAACAGGCTGCAAATAGCACGATCATTAACATAATTCGCACATTTATTGTAGGGGAGAAGGGAAATAACCACTTTCTTAACAATGTATATCTAAACCGTACGTTTAGGTAGAGAACTGCACATCTTGAGTTCCTATTTTCCAGGAAAAATTTAAATTGAGATATTTCTTAATTATTGAAAAATTGAATTGAGCCCAAGGTTTGCTCTTATTTTGCTCTTATTATGTTCGCCAAATCCTTATACAAAATGCGATGTGTATCTGATCGATAAACAAGATCTCAAACAAACAATATAAACATGCCATCTTAATTCTCAAAGAAAAATGAAATTTGATCGGCAATTACTTATCACTATGCATTGTTTTTTACGTATTACGAAACTGTCTGGGAAGTTAAGTTCAAATAATAAACCGGTGTTCAGACTCAATGAGTGATTAACACTATGTTAGCTATATCGGATGTGTCTCCATCTCCTTACCCTCCTAAACAGGTAGCATCGTCGCCAAACAGTCACTGCGATGAAGAGCAGATTTATTGAAGTCGGGTGTGTATTTCTTTAGAAATGCATTCTGTCGCAGGGGCTTTTCAACATATTTGTCGACTGGAAAGGTTTTATAGACACATCATCAATAACCTTTCCTTCTTTGCTTTCCTAGATCAAACTTTGTTGTCAAAACAGAAGCAATTAAAAGATGCGATTCAAAGTTCAATCAATCAATTTAATCATTAAAAATTTTTCTAATATATTCCAATTATTGGTAATTATTATTTAATTAAAACAATTAAACTGTCAAGGACCAAGTTATACTTCCGACGAAGTTTATCCACTACATTTTATATTGTTTTCAAAATTTTCACAAACGCAGATTATATAGTTCAGGGGTTCCTGGTCAGAATTGCATTTGATCTAAACACTTATGAATCCATTGAAATATTCTGGTACTTTTGCGATCCCTATATTTATGGAGTGTGTCAGAACAACATAATAATCTTCCTGTTTAGCAGTACTTGTGAATGAATGTGAATGAAAAGTAGCAAAGCAATAAGTATTTTCTTCTGAATCAGGGCACCCTTCATGATAAAAAGTGGACTCCACTAATTTTGCTACTTACTCTTCACAATTAACTGATATAATTTATGACTTTCTCTTTCCCTTATCCTTAATCAAAAGCATTTTTCTAAATTTCTGTGTTACGGAATCCTTTATTATTTTGAAATAATCAAATCTCATTACTTTGGCCGCCATGATATTTCCAAATATCTTTTTGCTATGACTATGAAATCTGCCTGCAAAAGTTATAAATGACAAAAATACTCTGTATTAAAGCCCATAAACCTATATCCTCATTATTTACGGTTTTTAATTTTTAATTTCATAAGGCCATGGACCTAACCAAGGAAATGGTTTATGTTTCGTAAGAGCTGTGATGCAACACTGCAACATAGACGACTCATGAAATAAAACTGACATATGTGATACACGCATGAATAAAAAAAGAACATGACATGTAATATTCCCATCAATTCTTCAGTTCGTTATACAATTGAGAATGTCAGCAACTTGGAACACAGACTCTTTTGTAATATGGAATTTTCAAATTACCCCAGCGAAATGTTGCCAATATTGCTTTATAAACACACTTCCTTTTACACGTTCGAATGTTATGTCGTATTACTCGAGTTATCTTTGGAGTCCATCGACGTTTCAATCTCCATGGATTATTAAATGCCAAATGAGAATCTTGGTAAATTTCGTTGTCACCATGATCGTAGTGGTCGTATGAATTTGATGCACTGATTGCAAGAGTAAGTAGGATCAGGAACAAACACCACATCACTTTACCTAAAGAGATAATTACACGAGTTCACTCTTTTTAGCAGATCTCTTATTTATATTCAAGGAAAAAATTAGATGCTATCGGATTATTCATTAACCATTCAGTGTTATATCATGATCAATAATTTAGCTTCGTTCTAACATTATAAATGGATATAATTGCCAGTCAATAATATATATATATATATATATTATTAGATCAATCTAAATTACATTAGATATTGACCGGTCGAAACCTAACTGGCCGACCTAATACAAATCTGTTCTTAATAGAGTCGTGAGAGGGCGCTACGGTGCAATACTTCCGGTGTGGTACATTCATAGCTCCAATTATTAAGTGACTTTTACTCTGTAGTCAAAATGAGCAAAATTTTTCACTGTTCAAAGAATTACAATAACAATACCTACTAGACATTTTTCATTAAATCATGTAACAGGACATGTAATGATCTGTTCGTACAAGAGCGAAATCTGAAAGTGCTTGAAATCTTTCTGTTTAATAAACACTAACCACAAAGCGAACTCAAATTGTATGTTTTTTTTTTTTTTGCAATGTGCATGTAATGACACGAAAATGTCTTTTTATCATAATTTATATACTGTTTTCTTATCAGCAATACATTTTTGACGAAACAATGGGTTTTATACATACTTTTATGTATTGGGTGGGAAACTTATGTTTCCTTCTTTCGCTTTCAAATATCTACTGACATTGCTATATATGTATGAATTTTGGTGGTGCAAGTTTCGTGTCCTGTTTCATCAAAAGAAAATTTTCTTATATTTGGCGTTCAATCGAATGTTATCTATATCAACAAGCCTTGCACAAACAAGAAAAAATTCATAATAGGAAGACGTGTTTCCAATAATATCTGTTTTTGTAACATGAAAAAAATTTATTATTTAAAAAAAAGTTGGAAATTGTGTCTTTAAATTTAGCTATAAAAAGGAGATACTTCAAAAAGAACAAAGAGGAATAAAAAAGGAATTAATGTCGAATCTCTTTCAATTTTATTTATAAAATCGGAATTACATTGCGGTTGCTTTGCTTCTCTTACATAATTTCTCAGTCGGTCTAATACTGGTTACTTCCAACCCAACCGCTACAATACGACTGAAACCCAGTCCTTCATCCTTTGTTCAAAGCCTATCGCTTTTTCTTGAACAGTTTCCCTTGAAAAGACTCCTCTGGAGTAATTATTGGTTTATTATAAAACTTTTGCCAAACAGATTCGACCATGAGCCTATACTAAGTACATCAGAGATGGAAGCACCTGACAATGCTGCGCTAGTAGATGCAGCTGATCTATAGGAACGTCCTGTATCTCTAATATATCTGTATTAACTCCTGCCAATGAAATAACTTCTTTTATCCACCGGGAAATAGTACTGCTAGATACTTCTTTATGTGGTTTTATATGGCAAAAAAACAATTGTGCCTTGTTGTTGTCCCGCCATTCCTGTGATCTATGAATGTATAATGGTAGAGTTGTTACAACACATAACTCCTTATCGGCGGCATATTCATAATATCTGATTGCAGGTGAAGGTTTGTTGGCCTTTCAACCTTTATGCAGTTTTCCAAAGCGAAATTGGATAAAATTAGAATGTTTTGACATAAGCATTAAGTCCAAACAATGAATAGAGTACAGGCTCTGGAGGCTGATGTCAGAGCTAACAACATCACCAGTTTATATGTGATGTCTTTATCGGACAGATTTTTTGATTCAGCCCAATTTTGTTTCATGAAATTGAACACAGATTGTACATCCCAAGTAGAGGTATACCGAGGCTGAGGAGGTTTCCTTGTGTACACGCCTTTCATTAGAGAACAAACATTAGGGTGTTGCCCAACTGCTTTACTATCAATATGACTGTGGTATGCCGAAATTGCAGATTTATATGAATTGATGATTCTGTATTCATAGCCTACATCAAAGAGTTCCGCCAGAAAATTTAAAACAGAGTTTACAGGGCATTGAACCGGATCAATTTGTTTTTCAATACACCAGCTATCCCATTTTCCCCAGGAGAGTCATAATTAGAGTTTGAGCCTTGTTTTCTTGAGCTGGTGATAAGTGTGGCAGCCGCTTCTGAAATTCCCTTATTAAATAAGGATTTTCTGAAACCTTCCATGCTGCTTACCTTAGAGTCTGGTTTTCTACTGATGGGTGTCTTTCCTTTCTTCCGTTTGTCAGGAGATGTGGTAATTTTTGCAGAATAATTGGATTGGTTGCTGACAATCGTAGGAGGCTTTGATACCAACACTGTGTTAAGCAGACTGGCGTGATTAAGATTAACATATGAGCTTGATCTTGGATAAATTTGCTTAAAACCCTTGTTATGAGAGAAGAAAAGTGGGAACGCATGAAGGGTATGCCAGAACTGAATTGACCAAGTGTTTTGTATTGCATCCACTCCCTTGCTTTAAGGGTCTGGTTTCCATAATAGATAATTGTCCAATTAATGGCACAGTTGATACGCGAACAGATCTATGTTTGGTTGTTCGAATCGACAGCAGATTTTTTGGCAGATTACTGGGCAGAGCTTCCAGTCTGACGAGTCCCTGTTGTGCCTGGACTCCCAGTCTGCTATCTGATTTAAATGGCTTGGTAGATACTCTGCTGAAATCATTATGTTCTTTTTCATTAATGTATCCCAAATTTCTTTTGACAATTTGGTCATTATCTGCCAGTCCTCTCCCCCCTCACTGCCGCCCCCCCCCCCCCCCCCCCCCTCATTTTTAGCAAGTAGGACAGGGCTGTTTTGTTGTCTATTTGAAAATGTATGGAGGTAATTTGGTTTACTTTTGTAAAAATTAGAAGAGCTAACTTCGCTGCTAAAAATTTTAGTACATTGATATGGCATGCTTGCTCCTTCTTGGACCATTTCCTCCCAGTGCAGACTGTCTCTCAGTCTTTGCCGGAGGCATAGAATCAGAACTTGATTGGTATAGTTTTGAATTATTATCCTCCCATTTGAACAAGCATGATTTTCTATCCACCAAAGTAACTCTGTTTTTGCCAAATGATTCAGCTTGATAGTCTCCTGGAATGATTTCTTTGATTTCAATGCCTCAATCTGTAAGAACTGCAGGTATTGTAGCTGTAACGCACACAGCCTGAATTGTGGATGGCAGAAGACCTAGTAACATGGTCAATTCTAAAATCGAAGTCTGAGTCTTTGCGTACATTTCCTTGCAATGACTTAGAACCTTCGTCTCTTTCTACTGTGGGAGGGATAAAGTTAGAGTCAAGGAATTGATTTTCAATCCTAAGAACTTTATCTCTTTGATGGCACAAGTACTGATATTGGTTGTGTCTCTTGCCATGGCTGTTTCTTCCCAAGTCCTCCCTATGAGCAACAGTCGTCTAGGTAGATTAATATTAATATATTCAACCTGCGCAGGACAGCCATTGGGACTTTTAAAAGTTTTGTTAATATACAAGGTGCTGGCTTCAAACTAAAACAAAGACACAAAAATTGTTAAAGATTCCGTTTCCATAAAAAAGAACCTATTTCTTGTATCTTCGTGGAGAGTAAGGCAGAAGTAGGCATCCTCCGGATTTAGCTTGCACATGTAATCTCCTTTCCTGAGCAGGCTTTTTGAAAGTATTTCAGTCTCCCTGCAATGGGGAGATTTTGTTTCATTT
Source organism: Turritopsis dohrnii (assembly GCA_027922465.2). Classification (NCBI taxonomy): domain Eukaryota; kingdom Metazoa; phylum Cnidaria; class Hydrozoa; order Anthoathecata; family Oceaniidae; genus Turritopsis; species Turritopsis dohrnii. Next base: position 318,983 of record BQMF02000225.1, on the reverse strand, counting down.
CTTTTGAAAACAACTTTTTTATTATTAGATAAACTAGCTTAAGATCCTTTTCTGGAACTAAAATAGAATCCGAGACATGTTTGAGAAAAGGTGTTTGATTGTTTGAAGGTACTCTTACCAAACTTTTCGTTTCTTCTTTGCCAGCGGTTTCGACTTTGACTCTGGTAGTGGTTGTTTCTGTTGTTTGTTGGACATGTTTGTTTACGATGTGGCTGGTACCCTCCTCTTTTTGAGAGTAATAGTTCTCGCCCTGCAACACTCCTCTCTGGTTGATAATTGTGTTGCGAGGCCCGAAGAAAAGGCATGTTCTTCTTTGAATGTTTTCAATGTGAGAACGCCTCAATTGTTGTCTTTTTTGATGTAGTGACTTCTACAATATGTTTACAGAATTTTTTCCAAAACAGATTTTCATCATGTTTTTGCAAAAGTTCTACTTTCTCTCGTAACATTTTTTTTGCTTGAGTGGATGACCTCATCAAGCTGTTGAGGATGTTATAACTTTGATGATACTAAACAGTATTGCTACTTTGCCCCACTAACAAGGCTGACTGTTCCATTAATTCGTTCACATCATACAAAGGAATCGACTCATTCTCTTCCGTGGAACATGTTGCCTTTTCCAAGATCATCAACATTCGCGAAAGCGGCCCCATTACATCCCTGATCTTTTTCTGGATTTTTTCCAGCATATTATGCGTGTTGATAATTTCTTGAAATTTCTTGTATTGTTTAACATCCTTCAAGATACTGTTGGCAAAATCATCCAGTTTGTTAACTGGGTCTAAATTATCCGGTACCGTATTGGCTATTAAAATGGCGGTTTTCAGTCAGTTTTGAATGGGAATAGTTTTGTTAGGAATATACATTTCGAACTGCTTGTTCATATATGAAGCCATTGAGTGAGGTAGCTTCTATTTAGCCTTATCCTCCTCACAGACAACTTTGAAACTTGGTTTGATTGGTGGTTCTACATCATTCTCCGATGACGATGATGATGAAAACGACTCTTCTGAGTCTGAACAACCACTTGTGGAATCCGGGTCCTGTTTTCTTTTCAATTTTTTCGAAAAATTGGAAGAAGAATAACATTGTGTCTTCTTATGTTTGCCATTTCTGCAAGATTTTCCTCTCTTGTATCTGGAGAAGAGGTACCCTCTTCGGGGCCGTAGCTCTTCAAATGTTTTGGTTGAGAACTTTTGCCATTCTGGCCAGAAGGTTCGTCAAGTACGTCAGTAACCAGGTGTTCATGAGAACTGCCTGCGACTGTATGGCAGTCCTTTGCTATTGATTCCATAAAGAAGATTTAAAGATAACAATGATATTTTCTGCTATTATGAATTCTTGGAATTCTTTGAGTTCCTATCACTTTCGCAATCAAAATTAAAAGAGGTTGAAGGACTGGGTTCCAGTCGTACTGTAGCGGTTGGGTTGGAAGTAACCAGTATTAGATCGACTGAGATTTTATGAATTAAAATTCCACCCCATCGTGTTTACCGTAAATGGAAGAATCAGCACTCCCTGCCAAATAACCGCCCCTGCCCAAGTAAGCGTCCCGGGATAAGAGTATTTTTTCCAATACGTGCTCCTTGGCGAATATCCACCCCCTACAACAAAAAGAGCGGGGGCGTTATTTCACCATGCAGTCATCGGTATTTATTTGAGACTAGCGAAAAATAATATATAGTTGTTATAGTTGTTATTTAAATGTGAAAAAACAAGAAATATTTCAAAACTGGTCTTTTATCAATTTTAATCTTCTCAAAAGACATTTCAAAGTGTGTATATTTTTTCTAAACTTTCAAAGTCTTTCTTGCAGAATTTTCGCCACTCACAAATCTTCTAGGCTGAAAATTTCGCCGGAATAACTAGTCGAACATCCCCTTTTCTTGGCTCCACAACCAAAGCTGAAAAAAAGTTTTCTCCTCAATTTTTCAAGAACTAGTTTATGAGGCGAGAGTGTTCGATTAGTATATGACTAACGAGAGTCCCATCGTTGAATGCTTGTCATGACTTAAGGCCTATTCTTGGATTGTCATTCTTGCAGTCAAGATTTTCCTGATTTCCTTATTGTCGATTTTGATTATGAAGAACACGTAGATATTGGCATTTAGTTTAGTTTGAAATTATTTCGGACATTGTTTTAAAAAAGAAAAGTGTTGAGAAAATACCTTTTCGTTGTCATGATATGAAGAATTAATAACTGCCCCTGCTTGAATAACCGGCCCTGCTGAATAAGCGCCCCCCTCTAAAGGCTGGAATTTTAAGTATGCTCCCCGGAGGCTTATTGTGATTATTCAAAAGTTGTCTGCATTCCTAATCTCCTGTCATTTTATGAAAGAATCACCTACAAAATCATTTCTGGCTTAAAAAATCGACTTGTGAAACTAGTAAATATTTACTAGTTTTACTATTTACTAAGGACTAGTAAATATTCCAGACCTAACGGAATTTTATCAAAATTAAGGGGGGTTTACACGCAAAATTTCTTCAATTATTTTTCTTTTAAGCAGGTGTTTTAAGGTTTTAAATCTAAATTGTACAACAAAAAATCAACTTTTAGAGCAATATCATTACTTAATCATGACCGTAATAAATAAAAAAAATTGGCGGCAAAATCAAATCGTTTCGATTTTTCTTCCCAATATTTTTATTCAAATCATAGCACGTAGAAATTTCTGAACAGGAATGTGTGTGAAACAGTAGTAAGAAGATTTGTTTTGGACTGCAGCTATGACTTCATCAAAATCTGTGATTGCCGATCGGCAAAATCTCTCTAACGGTTAATCGTAGCGAAACGATCCCATGCATTTTTGATCAGTTTTTGGAGCTCTACAACATGGGTACCTTTTCCGCTTTCGTCACAGGGTTAGCACACGGAAAAGGAGAATTTGACACACCTTTTTCGAAGTCAAACTTGGGAAAACTTTTTACCGAACTTAACTTCGAAAACATTAGGTCAAATCCACCATTCCCATGTAAGTATCCCCTGACGATAGAATCGCAACTCAAAAGTGTACCTATGCTGTAGAGCTCGAAAAACTGACCAAAAAAGTGCATGTCATTGTTTCGCTACGACCAACCTTTGCAGAGATATCGTCAATTAAAGATTTTGATGCCGCATATCCGCAGTACCAAAATAAATTTAGGCCCAAATGATGCGTCACCCTATCACCCGTATCGCTGACCCTGAAAAACGTCATTTATCCCTATTGGTTTTCAAGATATTTTCCCGAAAACGTCGCGTTCGATTGGGGATGTAATGCAATGATTCCCCGTGATCATAAAAAAAACTGACGTCAAATGCCACGTGCTTTTGGAATAATCGTGAAAAAAGTGTCTCACGCCTCTACGTGGTTTTACGCGCACATAAGAGGACGATGACCGTAAATTAAAACTAAATATATCACTCTCTAAAATAAAAGTGGGATGCACAACGGGGATTATTACAATAAGACTAGCCGCAAAGACGGCGTCGCTCGCCACCCATGTTCAGCATGCGTTCAGTTCACGAAAAATAAAACGAAGAATTGGCAATGATAAGCTTGCTCATGTTGTAGAGCTCGAAAACCTGATCAAAAAATTGTATGGGATCGTTTCGGTACGACCATTCGTTGCAGAGATATCGTCAATCAAAGGTTTTGATGACGTTATAGCCGCAGCACTAAATTAAATTTAGTCGCAAATGTTGCGTCACTCTCTCACCCGTATCGTGGATCCTTAAAAACGTCAGTTATCCCTATTAGTTCTCGAGATATTTCCCCAAAAACGTCGCGTTCGATTGGGGATGCATTGCAATGGTTCCCCGTATCATAAAAACATCTGACGTCAAATGCCCCGTGCTATTATACTAATCGTGAATGTGTCTTGCGTGGTCTAACTGCCGCTACATGACCATGATTAAGAAGATTTTGACCGTTAAAAAACAGAAAAACAAACACTCTCTAAGTTAAATGTGTTGCACACAAAACTAATTAGTATATAGACTAGCCGCCCAGGCGGCGTTACTCGCCACCCATGTTCAGCTTGCGTTGTGTCGCAGAATTTAATTTGTGTAAAAGCTTTTACAAGCATTATTTTTTTAAAGTGTAAACTTAAGAAAAATCCACCCAATAACGCTTTTTTTGTAGGACAATTTCATTGCACAGTACTAATTAATCAGCTTCTTAAATACAAAATCCTTTCTTCTCTTAACTAATCCTCTCAACATCATAATTTAACCCATCATATGCTTCATTTCTATTTTAACAGATGAAAATATTCAAAAAACATACAAAAATCCTAATCATACTATGACGAAATCGAAAGAAAAACAAAAGAAACTAAAAGAAACTTTGAAAACATATTTACCTTAAAAATAATAATCAAAAACACAAACGTAATGACAGAATTTACATAGCTAAAGAATTTTTTACATATGAAAACATTCACATATGTGGTGGAGCCATTTTTTATTTAAGTTTAAAGCTCTTCCTGGCTAATTCAAAACACAAAAGTAAACATCCCTCTTATCCTTTACTTATCCACATATTGTGTTTTAACTAAATAGATACTATCTTAACTTTGGTTTACCTTTCAATACCAATTCACATCATCATGTTAGTAAACAATATTGATCATGTTCTGTAGCAATTATCAAATGCTGCTAAACTCTTTACTTTCTATACTTCATACCTGAAAACAAATTAATAACACTCAATTTACTTTCCAGCATACCTTCCTATTGTAAACATACACTTTCTATTTGTTTTCTACTGAAATTACACTACCATATTTATACACTGAAAGACATAAAAAGGCTTTGTTCGTTTGATAAAAGGCAGATAGTACCTGAAAAAATATCTGACAGAGGGGACAGAGAGTATCCACCATCTCCATAAACTAAATTTAATAAGAGGAAAAATTTTAAAAAATGACAGACAGTGGCGGTAAGCTCTCCTTGCATGTTGTTTTTTAAACTTCATAACTGTGGAGCCATTTTGAATTAAATAAAAAGTATATAGGCCCAAAACTTTTGTCACCCCATCACCTGTATCGCCAACTCCAAAAAACGTCAGTTATCCCTATTGGTTCTCGAGATATTTCCCCAAAAACGTCGCGTTCGATTGGGAATGCAATGCAATGATTCCCCCGTGATCATAAGAAAACTGGCGTCACGCCACGTGCTACTATATAATAATCGTAAAAAACGCTCTCGCTTGTGCGTGGTTTTACGTGCAACTAAGAAAAACTTGACCGTAAATCTAAACTAAATATATCACTCTCTAAAATAAAAGTGGTATGCACACTCGCTATTATATATAAGACTAGTTAGTAACTGGCGTAAAAGTTTTTTACGTAAGGATGTGTCGAAAATAGGTGACAAAAAATTAAATCACAAAATCGTGACTGGAAAGTGTTTCCATGTTGTAGACCTCAAAAAGCTGATCAAAAAAGTGTATGGGAGCGTTTCGCTACGACCAACTGTTGCAGAGATATCGTCAATCAAAGATTTTGATGACGTCATAGCCGCAGTATCAAATAAATATTAGGCCCAAATGTTGCGTCACCCCATCACCCGTACCGCGGAACCTAAAAAACGTCAGTTATCCCTATTGGTTCTCGAGATATTTCCCCCAAAACGTCACGTTCGATTGGGGATGCAATGCAATGGTTCCCCAGTGATATGATAAAAAAAACTGACGTCACGCCGCGTGCTACTATACTAATCGTCAATTATCAATGGTCTAACGAAAAAATGATCACGATTAAGAAGATTTTGACCGTACAATTTAAAAAAGCCAACACTCTCTAAGTTAAATGTGTTACACACTACGCGAATTAGTATATACCAGACGCCCAGGCGGCGGCGCTCGCCAACCATGTTCAGTATGCGTTGTGTCGCAGAATTTAAGTCGTGAAAAGTTTTTACAGGCATTAATTTTTTAATTCATTTCTTACATTTAAAAGATTTAAAACAGAAACAAATAGCAACATGGCTCAGAATATATATTTATACGCAGAAGAGAAGTAACGTTAATGTAAAAAAATGCAATATACACAGAACCGGTTACCCAGACATACAAAACCAAACATTGAATAACATTACAAAAATGATACCTTACAAATTTTTCTTTTGTTCCAAAGTTACTACAGGACTGCAACCATCAATGAATTTTTGAAATGATATAGTCTAGTCTTCCCAAAACCATCAACGTCATGATTACAACCATGAGTTTCATTTCTTTATGCTTTTTTTATTATTGCCTAAAAGATTAATATTTCAATTGTAATACTAAAAACCTAACCATGCTATAAGAATATTGAAATAAACAACAACAACAACAACAACAGCAACGAAAAGGAAGTTCAATTACGCACTTATCCTAAAAACAATAACTAAAAACAAAAATTTAACCAGAAGATAAAAAGTCACAAATAAAATCATCATACCAAACTTATATACCCAGGCACAGTACGTAAACGATTACCATAACACAAAATAACGCATAAACATGATAAAATATAAATTTAAGAAAACTCCACCCAATAACGCTTTTTTTGTAGGACAATTTCATTGCACAGTAATAATTAATGAGCTTTTTAAATATAAAATCCTTTCTTCTCTTAACTAACCCTCTCAACATCATAATTGAACCCATCATGTGCTTCAATTTTTATATTAACATACGAAAATATTCAAAAAACATTCAAAAAACCTAATCATACTATGACGAAATCGAAAGAAAAACAAAACAAACTAAAGAAACTTTGAAAACATATTTACCTTAAAAATAGTAATTAAAAACTCAAACGTAATGACAGAATTTGTATAGCTAAAGAATTTTTTACATATGAAAACATTCACATATGTGGTGGAGCCATTTTTTATTTCAGTTCAAAGCTCTTCCTGGCTAATTCAAAACACAAAAGTAAACATCCCTCTTATCCTTTACTTATCCACATATTGTGTTTTAACTAAATAGATACTATTTTAACTTTGGTTTACCTTTCAATACCAATTCACATCATCATGTTAGTAAACAATATTGATCATGTTCTGTAGCAATCATCAAACACTTCTAAACTCTTTACTTTCTATATTTCATACCTGTAAACAAATTAATAACACTCGATTTACTTTCCAACATAGTTTCCTGAAACTGCAGGGCATATAAAAAGAAAAAGATTTCAATGCATAACAATGACAGACTGGTGGCAAGCTCTTCTTCCATGTTGTTTTCTAAACTTCATAACTGTGGAGCCATTTTGGAATAAATGAATAAAAGAACAGCCAGTTCGTTACCAACACAAATCAGTAACTGCTCGTAGGGCATGCAACTTTTTGATCGTTTTAACTCTGTTTTTATTATCTCTTAACGCTGTATTTACTAGTACTTACGTATATTACTTTACTTACTTTACTTACTTACGTATATTACTATGTATCTTTTCCAAACGTTTTCCCACCGAAAAGAAGTAAAACCATTTTCACCACTGTAAATAAACATCATCCTTTCTGCAGCCATTTTTAAACAACTTCACTTCAATTACACTACTTCACTGCTGCACCCTCATAACTATTTGATAACTATAAAAAGAAATACATAAAATCAGCACACCTTTCTATCGTAAAAATAGACTTTCTTCCACTCGTTCTTCGTTTGGTTTATGCACGAAACGGCCAAAATGCTGATTTTTACGCTCCAATTAGCGGACATTAAGCGTCAAACTGCTATGGGACACGAAAAGAAAAAGACAAATGTGATAAAGTTTAGTTTATTTGAGGCATTTATTATACTTTTTCTCCAAATCATCTTTTACAGCTTCCAATTTATTTTTTGCCCAATCCATTAATTTTTTTGGCCCAAAAATGTGAAGGTCACTATCACTGTTTTACAAGCCATTGAACGGGTATCCAAAGCTTGGAACAAAGTGACAACAAAAACAATTAGAAACTGTTTTAGTAAATGTGGATTTGATAAGAAATCTTGTGAAGATAAAGATTCAGCCCTCGATGATGAACTCAGATAAAGTAAATTGGAAAGTAAGCTCTTTACAAAAATGTGTTACGGCATATTTACAGAAATAATCTGAAGCTGAAGAAATCGAAGAAGTGGTAACTGACGAGGAAAATGAGGATGAAATCGAAGAAGTTGAGCCCGAGGAAACCACTCCATATGAGGCGTTGGTCATCATTGAAAAGTTGATAAGAGAGTAAAAGATCAACTTATCAACTTTATTTGCCTTTCTTTGTCTTCCTATAGCTAGTATCTACTGTAGACATGAAATTTACGTTTTACGACACCTTAGAAGGGCTTACAATCGAATTTAGAGCTTATATTGCCAAACGTTCCAAAAGGCGGACAGTTCCAATTAGCGGACACCAAGTCGAATCCCCGATGGTATCTGCTAATTAGAGCTTTGACTGTATAATCAAGGATTACCGAAATCAAAAATTGTAACCAAGCATTTTTGTAAACCAATTGTACAACGTACCAAACTGTCAACTTATGAACTGCAAAAATCTTACTTATTCCTCCCATTGTTCGCAAAATTTCAACATTAGAAATCCTTTAAAATGACTTTACTTGCCTAGCTAGATAATTTGGCTTTCAGTCACAAATTATTTTGTTGAGCTGTCAGTATCTTTTAAGAAAGTTATGACCGTTTTCGTTTGAGTCACTTTTAAGCGATTTTAGCACCACAAGGTCAGGTGTTTAAACAAGAAAAAAGCATGGCTTGTTTGCACACGTATTTGCGCTTTCAAAGGTATGCAGAATTTGCAGTAACTACGTCGTCAACAAGCAAAAGAAAATTTATGAAATGAACGAGAAAATCTCTAAACAAATAAAGGAAATATTTTACATTGACACAAACGAAGATTTGGAAAATGTTCATCCGAAAAATATCTGTCTCCAATGTTACTCGACAACGTAGAAAAACGAGGAACCAAAACATCACTTACACCTAATCAGTTCTCCATAAAACCTGTTTCGTGTCCTGTGTGTGTACCATTACACAAAAGGAAAGCCAAAGGAACAAACACTATCGGGCATCCCAATAATACACACTATGTGGAAGTGTTAGATAAATAAAAATCGGATGAATTACAAAGGAAAAATCGGTCATGAACATTAGCAATTTCGAAGAAGGTGTACTCTTCACTCGTTTGCCGAAAGGGATCTTACACAAGTGTCGACATTCTAGGCAAGGTAGCTCCACTAAATCATCGCAAACAACAGTAACAGATATGATGAATGCGAATGTTGATAAAGACATATCTGGAGAAATAAATGATGTTGTAGTTCATATTCTTAAAACGAGAATGAACAGTTCAAAATTGCCAAACAAAAGTATAGTTTTAAACCCAGGAGAAAGGGAAAGTTGTAATGCTCAATTCTCTAGTAACTTTCTTCAATAAGCCTTCTAATATAACGTAAATAACTACAATATATCTAATACTACAACATCATTAATATTATATTATTATACACTGTTTCCTCATTTTCCAGCCACTGATATTTACATCAACACCAATACCAGCAAAAACAGTAACAATGCATGTTCTAAGACCATATACAACAGAAACATGTTCCTTGTAAATATGATTCATTCAACTTCTGGGGATTTAAATGAGGCAGTTACTATACAAACTGAGAAGCTGTTAAAATCTTTCGACATTGAAAGCAGAAAATCTATTCTTGAAATTTTATCAATACCTAGTGTTGAAACTTCAGAAGACATACTGGCTGTAATGAAAGTTGACATGGGTATTCCATGGGAGAAAGTTAAGGTAAACTTTCTAAGAAACAAAATAATATGCCTCTTAACCAACCAAGCCAAAACAACCTAACACTTGTATTTAGGTGGTTGGAAACATTTCAAATTAACACAACTTCTGTCAACAAGCAACGAAACATTGCAAGAATGTGGTCACGTAATGGTGTGATTGTTGAAGATACGCCCTTCACATTTGCTATAAAAAATAAAAAGGGAAGTTTTGACATTAAATCTTTAGCTTGGGCTTGCATTAATGACGTACCATCACATAATGAATGATTCAGATAATTTAGATCAGTAAGAAAGTTAAAATCATAAATTTTCAAATGTAAAAATATTAACAGGATTTCATCTTATTATACTAATTCGCATTTGTGCATACCACTTTTATTTTAGAGAGTGATATATTTGATTTTTCTTTCACGGTCAAAACCTTCTTATTTTTTCCCTTTTCGTCGTAAAGCCACGCAGAGGCGAGAGCGTTTTTTTGATTTTCCGCGATTAGTATATGCTCCTCCGTTTTGTTATTTTTGGTTTGCGCAGTGGAAATCAGCTGAAAAACGTCTTTGGAGGAGTGCGAGCAATGCAATCTTCTTCGTTCGAAATTTGTCAACGATCATTTCGTGAGCAAGAAACTTCGCGAAGAAGACGTGTTTCTTTTTGTTTACGAATATTTTAAAATTTGATTTTTTTGGGCAGCAAATCGACGAAAGAACTGACGAAGAAACACAGATTTGTATGCACCAGGGGCGTAGCCAGCATTTTTGTAAGGTCAGTCAAAAAAGATTAGTTTATGGGCGAGTTCGGAGCGCTTCGCGCTCCGCCTTTTAAGCTGGGGGTCTGGGGCTTTGAGCCCCCCAGTGGGGGTTTGGGGGCGAAGCCCCCGGGAAAATTGCGTTATTTTTGCTATAGAAACGCCTGAAGCGGGCTAAAAATAGTTATGAAATCGGGCTGCAAATTGAATAATTTTGATCAACATCCACAATGAAAACAAGGCGGCAGCTATTCAGAAACTACATCACAGTAGTACTCGCCTCGCTTTGAAAGTATAAATTAATGACATTTGCGTCGTTGATAAAAAAAAATACCCCACGGGAAAATATTTCACAAACCTTACGAATATTGAAGTATTTTATTCGAGCATTTTTTTATTGTTTGTTTATTTCAAAACAAAAACACAAAGAGACTTTAATAGAGGCTGTTTCGCTCAATATCAGAGCTCATCAGCATGTCTAGGAAATAATCCAGACATGGACAGCCGGAAAAGGAAAAAAAACAAAAAAAATAGAAAAACAAAAACTGGCTGCCTTCCCAAATGGGAAAATGAGAAAATGAAGAATGAAATATATGCTATTAAAAAATACAGGATTTAATGTTGACACTTGGTAACCATCATGGTATCCTGTAACCAAGTTCTACCGTTTCTTGACAGTGTCAACATGTATGAGAAATGGAATGAGATAACGAAAGTCAAAGAAATGCATAAATACATAAGTGAGCAAATAATCAATTTGCTAAGGAGTACAAATTTAAATTGTTTTGACCTTTAGAAATAAGATTGGTGGCTAACTTTGCATTTTTGGTTTTATGATGAAGAAGAGAACACTGTACACAAAAAGCAGAATCTAGTTTTGTTGAGTATGCAAGCCAAGAAAAGTTAGTCAACCATTGGTGACGAAATCTCCTTCCCACTTTAGTTTTCATTCTGGGGAAATCATAGTCTTTATTGGGAATAAAAACATTTTTAAGAAGATCCAGAATTTCAAAGTCTGAGAGATTGGAAGCTTTTAGAGAATAAGTTCCAACATCATATTTGCCATAACCATAAATATATTCAGTTGTTAAGGTATTACTCTCAATATGACCTGAAACAGCTGGTTTATTAATAAAGAAATTAAACTTAATTTTTTTGTTACTGCTACAAGTTAAATTTGTATCTGAGTTTTCAGGTATGGCATGTTTACGTAAAAAGAGATTATTAACATTTGTAGAAGAAGTTTCAGCAGAAGATGAAGGAGATGAAAAAGAAGAAACTGGCACACATGTTGTAGACACAGAGGAAATATTTGGAGTTATTGAAGTTCTTTTGAAAACATTACGCTTAAAATATAATGGCAATTTTGTCTGTAATCTGGATGGCTTCTTGAAAATCACAGACAACTTAGATAGCAAAACTATAGGAACAAAATGATTAGGCTGATAAAGAGGTTGGGTATCTATGCCTTCCCTGTAATAAAGAACAAATAAAGGATCAGCACTGATTTCATAATTTTGAGGAAAAACACATTTACCAAACAAATACTTAAATTTTTGCTGGCCACAGTCAGGATATAAAATGGAAATCGGTCTCTGAAGTACATTTGCCAAGCATAATATGCATAAATATGAAGACCACTTATTCTTTTCACACATTACAATGGCCTCTTTTTTAACTAGATCAACTGAAGAGAGCCCTGAATCAAGAGAATCATGTGACACAGATATCTTCAAAACAGTTTCAGCTGAGGATAAACAACTTCCAAATTCTGAACTTATTCCAATTTATTAGTTGATGAGCTACGTAGTCTTTCCTGCATTGAGCTTTATACAAATGCTGAATTTTATTCTAAGCATCCAATATTTGAATGGTTATCATTCAAACCCAACTAATAAATTGTCACCTGAGATCAACATGGATATTGAGCTGTAAAGGCAACTTCCATTCATATAAGATCTAAAGAAATAATTTGTATTTTTGGAGTTGTTATCATAAAAAACAACGATATCGTAGCTACAACTACCATTATCATTACTGAACAAAATAAACTGATTTATACCAAAATACAATGAGTCAGCACATTCCATTCAACAGCTTAAGTCAAGGGTTATCTAATTACATGTTTGTATAATAAATCAAAATAATTGTTTTTAAACGAAACAACTTAAACCAATACAATGATAAAAAACCACAAAGAAAAGAATAGAAATCTTCCTGATACCTGAGATCTACTGGAGACAAGTTTTGTCTTTTCTTTTCACACAAGAAATCTTCTGGAAGCATTTTCTCAGCACCTTCGTTTTGTTTCACAGCACCTTCTTTCTCAAGAAGCATTGAAATGTCAACACCACATCTTTGCTTCTGAGATAGGGTAGTTCTTAAAGAACTTGAAATTTCACGAAGTGCCTCAATATTTTCAGTTATTAAAAAAGATTTTAACTTTTCCATATTAATCTCTTTCACAAACAACAACACCACCACGTTCTTCTCGTTATAAGAATTAAATGTGACACGCGAGGGCGGCAGGTTTTAGAACTTACTCGAACTTTGTTGGTGGGTTTGATTAATAGAAAAATGAAGATCAGTAAAAAACAGCTGAAGTAATCAAAAATTCTGAACGAAATCGGCAAAAAACAGCAAGCAATGCAAAAATTTTGAAAAACTCGGCAAAGCATATTTGACATATCTTTCAAGAATCGGCAAGAAACAGCTGAACATGCAGAATTTTTTTCGAAATCGGCAGAACAAAGGCGATTTTCATGGCTGAAGGAAAAGACGGCAAAATGTGGGGCGTGTGTAAAAATCAAATGGCGGATGTGGGGGGATGCAGAAGCATTCCGTACGGACGGGACTTTGGCAGCCGTTGAGAATGTATAAATGAACATGAAAAACGCATGCTCATCATCATCATATGAACGTGTTATGCTAGATAAAATCCTGGTCAGTTATTTGCCGACGCTGACTGACCTTGGCTACGCCCCTGTGCACGAAGGTATTGTTATTATTATAAAACGTTTTACTATCGTGTTTATTGCTAAACTTTTACTCTTATTAATAAAAGAACACGGGTAGTACGTGTAAGTGAGTTAGTTGTTTGTTTACAATGAAAAATCATATTTAGATATACAGAAGAAGTGCAGTGAAGTTTTTAAAAATTAGCTGCAGAAAGATCGAACGAACAAAAGGTATTATTATAAAACTTTTATTTTTGATTAATAAAAGAACAAGTTAGGTATATGTATTTGTATTTAAATGTATTTAAATGTTTGTTTACGTTTTAGTTATCAAATATCGCTATACAGAAGAAAGTGCAGTGAAGAAATGCAGAACAAAATGATGTTTATTTACACAGTAAGGAATGGTTTTAATTTAGTTTTGAAAGACTAAATACTATAACTTTGAATAGATATCTTATTATAGGAGTTCTTTCGTTTAGTTTATATATGCTACTGGATGAAAAACGAAGACGAGAGTAATTTGTTTTGGTAACGCGCGCTATTATTATTTTTATAGTTAACAAAGAAGATTTGATTTGATTTATTTATTTACAGATCAATTAAAAATGGTCCCACAGCTATGACTGTTTTCCTTTCTCATGGCTGTGGAAGTAGGGAACGTGTTATGCTGTCAAATTGTATCTATTGACGATGTTTGATGCTTTGTCTGCATGCCTTTCTGCCAGCCATTTATGCCTTTTGTTTTGGTTTGCTTAAATATGGTTGCAGTAGTAGTAAGTATTGTAGGTAGCAGTTCCTTACTGAAATCTTTTTCTTTTAGGTCAGAAAAGAAAAAGTGTAGTTATTTATAAACGAAATTTATAAATGTATAAATGAAACACATGGTATGTTGAGAAGGTTATTTAAGAGAAGAATGGATTATGTATTTCATTGCGATTGTACTACAAAAAAGAAGCATTGCCTGGGGTATATTTTTCTTCAGTTTATATTTGTTTACGGCATTCATTATTTTGTGTTATGTTAATTGCTACATACATACTTGCTAGGTATATAAGTTTAGCATTATGTTTTTATTTGTTGCTTTTAATATCTTCTGGGTATTCAATTATGGTTTTGGTCAAAGTAGGGCATTTTGTTGTTTCAATTATTTTTATTAATTTGATGTTTGGTTGTGTATGCCAGGTAAAAGTCTTTATTCTGTTCAGCTCCAGTGTTGAGTGAACCCATATCGACTCACAGTATCGGTTGACTTTATAGACCAAATTTTGTTTTTAATTGTTATCTTTAGGATAAATGCGTACTTGAATTTTCTTTTTGTTTTTTCTTTCTTTTTGTTTTATTTTTTATTTTAATATTGTTATAGCATGATTAGGTTTTCGGTGTTACAATTCAAGTATTAATTTTTTAGGTAATAATAAAAAAAGCACAAAAAAATGAAACTCATGGTTTTAATCATGACGTTGATGGTTTTGGGAAGAACAGACTACATATCATTTCAAAAATTCATTAATGGTTGCAGTCGAGTAGTAACTTTGGAACAAAAGAAAAAGTTGGAAGGTATCAATTTGTTTTGAATTAACATTTTGTAATGTTTGGTTTCGTATGTCTGGGTAAACAGTTCTGTGTTATATATTGCCATTTTTTTTTACATTAAAGTTACTTTTCTTCTGCGTATAAATATATTATTCTGAGCCATGTTGCTATTTGTTTCTGTTTTTAATCTTCTGAATGTAAGAAATGAATTAAAAAATTAATGCCTGTAGAAACTTTTACACGAGTTAAATTTCGCAACACAACGCATACTGAACATGGGTGGCGAGCGACGCATACTTGAATTTTCTTTTTATTGGTCTTCCCTAAAGGAGAAGTAATGGTGCAGTAACCCTATTTATATTATAAGAAAATCAAAACAAACAAAGAAAGTTCAAACAAAGAAACCATGAACATGGGTGGCGAGCGACGCCGTCTGGGATGTTTTTGAGTTGCGATTCTATTATTTATTTTTTCGTCACGGGGTACGTACACGGGAATGGTGGATTTGACCTAATGTTTTCGAAGTTAAGTTCGGTAAAAGTTTTTACCCGGGATACTAGTATAACAATATTACCTTTACAGCACCAATGAACTGTTGTACCCAGAAACGTATGATGGGGGAAATATTATCAAGATTGGTGGTGACTATGGTGGAGGGCCATTCAAAACGACATACCAAATCTAAAATGCATCAAAACCTAATAGCAAAGAGAACACAGTTGTGTTTTGTATATTTGAGGGAAAAGATTTTCGAACTAATCTGAAAATGGCGTTGTCGAGATTTACAGACCAAGTTGACAGTTTGCAATCTATGCCATGGAAGTAAGTTTGGGTTAGGAATTTAAAATAATGGAATGTAACAAAAAGGTATGCAAGTGTATCTATTTTTGTTCATTTTATTGTTAGAAAGATTCGTGTTTTCATTGCAGGTGACTATAAGTTTCTTTGTTACATACATGGAATAACAGGAGCAAAAGGTAAGTATTCATAAAATCATCTAGTATAAAGTATGAGACTTTTGAAAGTAAAGTTTAATCTTACATACAGGACGTTACTGCTGCTTGTTTTGTACTATAACCAAGGATGACAAACAGAAGTTCACAAATCCACATACTGAACGAATTTGATAAATGTCTGACAATTCAATAAACTCTGATTGTTAAGTGACCTTTACTCTGTATTTAAAATGAGCAAAATCTTTTACTGTTCATAGAAATACAATAGCAATACATACTACAATCCTGGACAAAACATTGTGGCAATAAGCACGAAATTTACGTCATGAGGCCCCCCTTCCCCCACCATCAATGTTATCAATGTTTGTTGGGGCCCCTGGCTGGACACAACTCAAAACATTGATGCTGGGGGAGGGGGCATTTGAATTCTTCATGGAAAAAATCAGTTTTGCCACAATTTATGTTAAGGATTGCGGTCATGAACCGATTGCGATTGGTGAGGAGCAATTGCAGAAGAAATGACAAAAGAGAAACAGGGGGTAAAGTGAGATTTGACCTGAACCTTACAAGAAGGAAAAAATTCATCGATACCAGCTTGAAGCCAAGAACAGATCTGTACAGCGCAACTGTCTGCATCACAGGCAAAGACATGATCAACCGGCTAGTCACAAATCAGAATTCGAAAGCTGTCCCAGTCACCACGGTGATATGAATGAAGCTTGCAATAAATGGGTGGGTCGTGTGGGCCAGAGGAATTAAAATCAATGGATACGTTAACAACGGAATGATCCGAATTACCTAAAGGTGACGTTTCGCAGATGTTCGGCTTAGACGAAAGGAATAGTTCAAGTAAAAAGGTTGCTGATCAGCTCGATCCAATATGCAAGTCCACAAGCTGAGTAAGAAAATATAGATAGAAGTTATAAGTGTCAATACCAGATGGGGAGGTAGTGTGTGAGAAAGATAACCAGTCAGCATGATGAATATCAAAATCATCAAACACAAAGATATTAGCGGAAGGCTGAGCTATAAGAGCTTTATCAATGTTTTCCCACATAGAATTGATGATAGGGAGTGATGCACAAAAAACAAATAACTAGTTGAAGGCAAGAGAGAAAGAAGTAAACAGATGAAAAATTCTTCAGGAGATTCAAGATTTATTTGGCAACTGATAGACAGACAGTCACGAACAAAGATACTAAGGCCGTGCATAAGAATAGATGAGTCCTTGCTATTAATTGGAAAATAGCCAAGTACATCGAAGTTAGAAAAGCTATTAAAAAGGTTGAGATTGTTTTCACAAATAGCAGGAATGTCAGGAGATGTATTGGCCATAAAAAATTTCAAATGAGAGTAGTTCCCACGAAGTCCACGAATATCAGAGAAGGAAATGAGAAAGACGTTGGTGACTTACGAGAACCCGATTTAGATTTACTGATAATTGCCATTGTTTAACATAACGAGGAAAAAGAAATCTTAGTTGTGTTAGTTGAGGAACTCGTGCAAGAGGATCATGAAAGAAGTTTGCTGTTAACTAAAAACCAACGAAAGCATTGTTCAAATTGTTACAGCTGCAGGACGCCGTCCAAGTGCAACTTGGCATTACAACTGCAACGCCATTTTTTGACAGTTGATAGAGAAGCCTCTATAAGTAGCTAGCAAAGAGTTCGGGCTGATGTGCTATCAGTCGGCAAAGTAGCAATCAGGTAATACTACTATCGTAACACCCTCAACATAGACAACTGAGACAACAATATTGAAAATGGACTCAAGCATTTGTCAGGCAACCCAACAAGGAGACCGATGTTCATTATCCTGGAGTAGATATAGCACTGCAGGCAGCGCATCTACACTAATAGACGAAAACTTGAAACAGATGCTTTTCGCATCATGTAACTGGGGTTATAAACAGCTTAGTGCAAGACCCCACAGTGCTCTTACACAACGTTTTATAATAAAAAGATCACAAATTTTTGTCACCTAGCGTACTTCTAGTTCTCAAAGCGATTTTTTTTGGTTAGTAGGGTATTTACAAGGTTTTCATTATGTTAGCAAGATAAATGTGAGAATGTGCACTTACTTTGAAAACAGAGTTTTGCCATTAAAAGAAATATGACTACATTATAACTAAAAATTGTCACATAAATTTACTTTCAAATGCAATATTTGTTTATAAATAGCGTTTTTAATTTCTGCACGCTTTTGTTTTTACACATTCTAATATGTAGTAGGGGAATTGGCGACCATCCCAGGGATATGTTTTTAACCGCTTTTCGTGTTTGATACAACATCTTTTCGTTTTGATCGTTCTTTGGTTATGTCGAATCGCATAACGAAATATCTCTATTAGTGAACGTTCCAATTCCGAACGCATAAACATTTCATTGATACCATCATCCACGTCGTCATCAATATCACCTGAAAACAGGAAATTACTGACTGGGATTCCAAGTAATGACAACGTTACCAATAATAAAGATGACGAGGCCATTGTACGTCCATGTAAAAAAGTAATGAAACTTGATGACATCTAAAAAGTCAAGAAAATCCAAAAGTTAAGGAATATGCTTTTTTTCAATTTCAATTACGTAAAAATTATTTTTATTTTATTTTTTCCAAGTTCTTCGTTCATGAATTAGGAACAGTACTCTATCGAATAATAGCCAAACTTTTAATGCTACATTTGGCTGGAACCAAGCGTTTAGAGATTTTTTTCACAATTTCCCATTAAAAGTTAGTTATATTTACTAATACAACCTTCTTAGGTAATAACAAATTTAAAAAACTGTTTCTGAGTAATAGGAAATTACATGACACCTGTTATACAGTACAGTTTCATTGAATGAGGAAAATATATTGGTCAGGAAAATCAAAGTCGACTTTTCACTCCTTGTTAGAACACCAAGTGGAGGTAAAAACACTGAAACCACTTAAAATACTAAGTCGACTTTGACTTTTTGTTCTTACTTGCACTTGACAAAAGCATATTTAAGAAAGTTGCTGAGGTATCTACAAGAAGCTTTTATTATTCAGCCCTATCTTCATAGCGTCCAAAAAAGGCCCAAAGTTCTGAAACATTTGCCATCTCAAGGTCATCAATAATGACTTTGAAAAACCGATTAATTATTTGCTGGACAATTATCAAACTCCAGAAATGTATCGATATACAAAATCTGTGTGAAATTCCTGATGCGCCAAGTAAGTAACTATGTAAGAAGGTATCGGGAAACTTCCATGCAATATGGTTGGAGGTGTGGTTACCTGACGAGTTGCTAGCTGACTTACTGTCAGAGATAATTATAGCACTGGAACTGTAAAAAAGCTGCTTACATTTAATACAGAAGCAGACACTGTTGAATTTATATGACAAATGAACCAATAAACGAAAGCACTAGCATTTCAGTCATAGAGAAAGAGGGCTAAATATTTCTTCCCGGTTCAAGCACAGATGTTCTGACAACACAAACTTTCAAATAAAACGAACTCATTCCTTTATACTTCCAGTCACACTATTAACAAACTTTCGTCACTGAATCATGATTTTTATTTAATAACGTTTTACGAGCATATGAAGAACTTTACAACTATAAATGGAATAAAAATAAATGAAACAACGTAAAAAGACAATAAATACATAAATAAGATACTTTTTCATTGTAAAAATTCTATATGTAATAGCCATATATGCCATAACGTTACATAAATCTTTTACTGTTACAGTACATTTTTCACCTTTTGAATTGTTCAATAAATTGCATTAAGTATTATTCAAGTGTAATTATTTCTCTCAAAAAGAGAGATTAAGATGTTCCACAATAAGATAAATTTGCAAAAGTAAAAGCAATTACATAACAGATTTTTATCTCTTTCACTTTAACAAAGCCACTATTTCGGACTTCTATTCATTAATAGCTGATTCTCTGTATGTCTGTCTGTATGCCTCTTTGTCTGTCACAGCAAATGGTAGATTTCATTGCGAAAGAGAAAAGTTTAGTTTTATGTTTTTTTAGCAAAATGTCTGTGGAAAATGAATTCACGAGTGGAAAAAATATATTTAAGTATATGTTTACAATATTAATGTTTGCTGGAAAGTGAAGAAAGTTTCACATTTATCTTAAAAATAATGAACAATTTCTGTCTTACACTGTAGTAAAAATGGTAGCCAAATTTCAGTGGAAAACAAAGAGAGGAAGAAAGCGTTTTATTATGCATTATGTTTACGGAATGAAATTGTGCTGGAAAGTATGGAAAATTTACTAATTTATTTTTTAGGTTGAAGTTTGTTGTTTATTGTAGTGTTATGAGGTAAAAGAGATGTGATTTGAAATTAAAAATGGTTTTCCATATAGGAGATATAGGAGTGTTTTCATTTTGTAAGAACTGTTTCTAAGAAAATTTAAGCTCTGGCCTGCCCATTATTGCTCTGCCTCATCTCACCCATGCCTGACTCATTTTATTGAATGTTCTTATTGTTAATTTGCTGCATGAGAACTCACTACACTCTCACAGTACAGATTGATGTTAGACTGTGCTTTTAATTATTATTTTTAAGGTAAAACCATTCTTGAACTTTATTGGATTTCTGCAAAAGCAAGAAATACATTAAAACCGGCTTTGTTTTTGTTTTAATTTTTTTTATGCTGTTCAAATCTAGCGGTTTTTTAAAATTTCGTGCGTGCGTTTACATGAAAACTACCAAAACATTCTTTATATAAGTATTTTAGTGTTTTGCCACTTTTTACGGAAAAACAGACATTTCTCCCGCTAGAAACACAATGAAGAACTTCAGTTCCATCCAATTCGAAGCATCGTTTGTAATAAACTTTTGATTTTAAAAATTTGTTGTTGGTAACGTCTTGTGATTCGAAGCTCTCTTGGAGTTAAGAATATTAATCGAAGTCGTTCATAGTTAAACTTTTTAAAAGCTATATCTTTTAATGCTCAGTAGCTAGATTAGGTAGATACGTAGTGAGTTTTAAACAATATATTTCTGATGAGATTTTTGCTTTTACTTTGTTTTTTAATATTTTTTTTCCAAAAAGTTCGTGTTTTCTTTTCGCTCTTACATCGTTTCTTTTTTAAAAAAAACGGTCATATAAATTGTGTGTCCATGGTTACGATTCGCAACTTATGCGTTTTCTTTTCTTTGTATGTAAAAGCTTCTGTTGTTTCTAGTTGTACTGTTCACGCTTTTTAAAAGGTAAATTGCCATCATCCCTGGAAATGAACAAAAGTTGACAAACTTTCTAGCGGGATTCTACAGTATGATCAGTTATGCTTTCATGGATTCCTAGGGGGTGTGTGATCAAAAATGTGATGTTGTATTGTAGAAGCCATTCAATCTTCAAAATTGAAGAATGTCACTAGTCTTTCATTTTTCATGCTTCAACTGGCTTCGCAGAAATCCTTATGTCAGGGCATCTTGTTTTAGTTTGTTTGGTTTTACTTTCGTCATTGTACTTGTTAGATTTTTTGTATCATTACACATTGGAAATCTTTTTTCTTTTAGGCAAACAACATAAAAAAATGTAATAACAATAAAGAAATAAAATTCATGGTTTAAAATCATGTTAACGGTTGGTGAAGAACAGATTATTAATTTTGAAAATTCTGTCCAATATAACTTTGGCAGAAAGAAAACCACAGTTGTAAGGAATCCATTTGTTTCAATTTATTTTGTACTGCTATTGTTTGATGTTTTGTGCTTTATGTCTCCAGGATGAAAAATAATTTTACAAAAACTTTATTCATTCTGCTCCAGTGTTAGCGAACCCATAGACGGTTTTTGCACATGACCTTACACGTACATCAAGTTATATGCATTATATAGTGGGATGTTTGTTGCCTTTGAATGCCCTGATATACAGTTTTGTATTATGTTAATGCTTGCGTTATCTAAAATTTACTTTCGACTTCTTCATATAAAATATCATCAATAGTAAGGCATTTTAAGTGTTTTGATGTTTGGTTGATGCTGGTTGGATGTTTTTTGTTGCCAATTTTATGAAAGATAGTGTATAACAATCGCAGTTAAAGTTAATCATGAACATATTAAACGCATTGATATGGGCATCCCTGCCAAGAAAAATGAAATCAAGAAGTTGAAGAGAGAACGAAATAACAACACCCCAGCCGGCACAAGACGTCTTTTAGACGTCTAAATCAAGTCTAAGTTACGTCTTTAGAAAGACGTCTATCTAAAACGTCTTTTAGACGTCTTTAAGGTATCTTGAAAAATCTAAGACGTCTAAAAGACGTCTAAAAAGCGTCTTTAAAAGTACGTATTTTATTAGCACTTCCAAGACGTCTTTTAAACGTCTTTAAAAAGACATCTTTCTCAAGACATATTAAAGACGTCTTTAATATGTCTTTTTTTGTTCTTCCCGCTTTATTCGATTTTCGAATGTTAGATATTCGATTTCATGACTGAGTGAAACAAAATCTTTATGTTGTTATCTTCAGTCAAACTACGAGGACAAATGAATTAATGTTAGTGTGGGTTTCATATGATCATATTTGATGTTTAAATGCTGGTTGATTTTCGATATCATGATATGCTGCAACCTATATACCACCGCTTGATTATCGCATCTGAACCAAAATAATTCTTAAGCAGTTTCAAAGTTGTTCCTTCGAAAAGTTCTTGTTCGTGCTGTTTACAAAAATATGTAAGTAAATCTTTTAATCTGAAATTTCGTAAACTACTTGGTTGTTGTGCTAGGGTAATAACATGTATATTCAGCGATTTAGTTGCTTTGCTTTTAAAATTTTGCTAGAGTGGACAAAAAGCTGTAGTTTTAATGTCAAATGATGGGTGTGTATTCTTTATGTTTACAGATTTACATACTTGATCATTTGGATTCAAACTTCTGATTTGGATTTTTGTAAGTTTTTTTTATTCTCTTTCGATGTTTTTGTTATGGATGTTAGAGATAAAAAGTTTCTTCCAAAACGCGTAAATGTATTGGTTTAGTAAATGGTATACAGAATTTTATACAGAAACCTTCCCTACATTATTTTTGTATTTCTTTATTTCATTTCAGGATGATGAGATATGGAAGAAATAATAACAGATACGATTTCAAATGCAAGTGAACGAAATACAGTGTCTTTCAAACGTTATGTGTTTCAGCAAGAACCTTAACTATACTTAAAGTCTTTTTTCTGGGTATATTCTATTTTGTGATTTTGTTGTATTTCGTATGAAAAGGTACTGATTCATTCGAAAGAATATAAACATTTTAATTCAACTTAGATGTTTTACTTTCCCTTATGGCCAGGAAGCCTTTGTAAGACGTCTAAAAGACGTCTGGAAATAATCTGATTTGTCCGCTTTTAAGACGTATATAAAATGCGTCTTAAAGACGTCGTCTAGATCTTTTGAGAAGACGTCATTTAGACGTCTAAAACAGACGTCTTTTAGACGTCTTGAAAAATGCGTCTTAAAAGCGGACATTTCAGAACATTTTTAGACGTCTTTTAGACGCACGAAAAGACGTCTATTAGACGTCTTTAAGACGTCTTTTTGCCGGCTGGGACCATTCTCCACCTAAAAACTACTCTCCAGACTAATCAAATCAAACTAATGGAGCTCAACCAAGAACCCGGTGCATCAGCCTGGCTAACTACACTACCTATTCAAGACGAAGGATATACCCTCAACAAACAATCTTTCATTGACCTGATACGAATCCGATACGGATGGGCATTGCAACGAACACCATCACATTGCGAATGTGGAGCACCTTTCTCGCTCGAACATGCCCTGACGTGCAAAAAAGGTGGTTTTGTATCAATGAGGCACAATGAGATTCGTGATTTCGTAGCAAACCAGCTATCAAAAGTTTGTCGAGATGTACAGAAGGAGCCGATCCTGCAGCCGTTGATTGGCACGGAAAATTTACCAAAATCATCCAATACATCTTGTGAAGCCAGACTTGACGTATCCGCTAGAGGATTCTGGGTGACGGGCCAAAAAGCATTTTTTGATGTAAGGGTTTTCAACCCATTAGCGAAAAGGTATGCCACTCAAAATCCGAAGCGATGCTACGTAATCAATGAGAATGAAAAGAAACGTGAATATAACGAACGAGTCCTTCAGATTGAGCACGGCTCATTCACGCCCCTGGTGTTCGCGGCAACTGGCGGTGCTGGTCGTGAATGCTCAAAATTTATTAAGAGACTGTCCGATATGATCTCACACAAAGATCATTCACGATACTCAGAGACTGTTTCTTGGTTATCTCGAAAATTGAACTTTATGCTCATAAGAGCCATCCACACATGCTTCCGTGGCAGTAGAACCACACAGAACTTTTCAACGGCGATGTATGATGTCTGTGTCACAGAGGCATTGACAAATATTTGCCAATGATTTCTTTTACATCACTATTTATTTCATATTTACGTAATAAAAAAAAATTTATGATCTGATATACACTTGTATTTATATATATTTTTAATGGTAATAAAATTCATTTATATTTAATTGATATGGGCATACAGCTTAATTATAAAAAATGCAACCAGAAGCCTTCATATGTTCTAACTACTTGTTCCAGAAGTCATGTTGTATTCACATATACCATAAAAGTTATAAAACGCTACAATTTAGCTCAAATGAATAGTTGCAATGATAACATTAAAAACATTAGCATTAGCCTCCCCACTATCCATGATCATAAATATGTCCCTGAAATCAGCGAATGGAAAAATGCCAAAGTCACACCACTATTTAAGTCAGGTAAAGCGAGCTTATACGAAAACTACAGACCGATTTCTATTCTCCCTGCTGTATCCAAAGTGATGGAGAGAATTGTCCATTCTCAAGTCATGTGCTTCTTGGACAAGCATAATCTTTTAAATGAAAACCAATTCAGTTTTCGAAAGTACCGGTCGACCGAACAAGCAGCTGTTTTATTTACAGATACCATCAGAAACGAGATTGACAAAGAAAACATGGTTGCGGCCTGTTTCTTGGATTTAAGTAAAGCATTTGACACTTTAAATCATGGACAGTTAATAGATAGATTGCGAACATTTGGTATTACTGATAAGCCTTTGGAATGGTTTTTCTGACTATCTTTTTAACCGGAAAATGTTGGTCAATTATAACAATGCCGGTTCCGAAGTTCAGTCAGTTCTAACTGGTGTACCACAGGGGTCTATTCTTGGACCCCTTTTATTCACCATGTTCTTCAACGACGCACCAAACCACGTCAAAAATTCGAAAATTCTCAAATACGCCGACGACACGGTAATTTATTTCAGCCACAATGACTTTATCACCATCGAAAGGAGTCTTAACCAAGACCTCGAGACTTGTCTTTGTGGCTGACCGACAGTGAACTAATAGCAAATCTCAAACCTGGAAAAACGGAGATTCTATTGTTTGGAACAAGTAAACGTCTCAAAAAGAACGATAGAAAGTTAGACATTCGCTCTATGGGAAAACCAATCAACATTGCAGTATCCTATAAGTACCTGGGCATTGAGCTTACAAGTGCTTTAGACTTGAATACCCCATTCACCTTAAATTATAAGAAAGCCGCAACCCGACTACGGCTGCTAACCAAGCTTCAATCGCATCTTAGTGCAAAAGCAACTGAAGTTGCATACACACACATGATCGAGCCAGTGTTTTCGTATTGTGGTTTGCTGTTTCTCAAGCTGTCCGATACGCAGAGGAAAAGGCTTGAGTCAATCGAAAGAAGAGCGAACACGATCTTGAAACGAAATGGTTGTTCTCGAAAAGTTAAGTCGATTGAAAATATCTTGAGACGAAAAGCGTGTCTGTTTGTGAATAACGTTATACTGGATTCAACAATAGCCGCTCCGTTTAAAGACTACTTCAGACTGTGTAATGGTAGAGTAACGAGAAACAGAAACTGCTTAATACAACTCTCACGAATTAAAACCGAATACGCCCGACAATCTGTTAAATTTACGGCAGCGTCAATATTTAATCAGGTTCCCAATTCTATTAGGTCTAATATTGCAACTGCTAAATTTGAGCAAGACTTAAAAAGGTACTTTTTTGAATAACTTATGCATTTATATACAGAATTTATATTTACTTTTTCATTTATATAGCACTGCCCTTTTTGTCGTCACAGCATCACCTCCTGATGTTTTTGTCTCTCATACCCATACTTTACATCGTTCATGGCAGTATTTTTCTTTGTTTCACTTTTGTGTTATTTATTTGCTAGGTATTTTTAGATATTTTTTATAATCATATTTTTTAACATATTTGTATATATGTCCAGGACCCACGTTGATAGCAGCAATTTTATTTTGTTGAAGTGGCTATCCTGGCTAAACATTATTTAAATAAATAAATAAATAAATAAATAAATAAATAAATAAATAAATAAATAAATAAATAAATAAATAAATAAATAAATAAATAAATAAATAAATAAATAAATAAATAAATAAAGAATACTTATTGAAAAGTTTTAATGGCATCGATTTCTCTTGGATGTTAAGCGAAGGAGTGTCTCATTTTGGTTACTGAAAAGGCGACTTGCATCTCGTGGTGATCGATAACACATCATTGACAATTTTCTGCAGCGATTTATAAGTTTCTCTTTTACTTTTCTTTTGTAAATTAACGATCATATTGACCTTTTTGACCATTACAATGGCATTATCCTGTTTATGTCTGACTTCATCATCTTCTTCTATTCCACGACCCACTTGGGATAACAATTATTTGCTGTAAAAACACGTCTGATGTGATTAATTTCCTCGTGTAGCAATTCTTTGATGGAGCGAATAGTATGAGCCCTACGTAACAAGGTTCTGAGTTTTCCTTATTTCCAGGCTAATGGGCCCTGGGAATCCCAATGCAGACATAGGTCTGAGTTTTTCGTTTTTCCATAAACCTTTGTTTCGATGTGATCATTAACAACAATGAGTTACTTGTCAAGAATGAAAATTCTACCATCTTGTTCTATTTCAATAATAAACTGGATATTTGGATCGAATTTAACTATAAAACTTCCCTGGATCGAGCAGTAAACCCATAGCAACAGCGTCTACTTGTCTATATATATTGCATTGTCAAAGGTTTAATCTTAAAGAATTCCAATTCTTTATTAAAATCGTTTATGTCGGCATACCTTCCACTAAACTTCATCTCTCATATCACAAGATTTTGGCTTGCATGGGCAAGTCTATAGTCACCTAAGGAAATTTCAGTCATTTTCCCCAACCATTTTTTAAAATTAGTCACATTTCCCTGATTAATTATTTTCAATATATGAAGAAAATAATCAAAATGGTACAATAACGTCTGAGTTATTGTATACCTAATCGGGAAAACAGTCAGGGAAAATTTTTGGTGGGGTATAGAAAAGTCGGGGGAAGATTTGGGGTGAGTTGAACGAAAACTAACTATAGCAAAACATACAGAAATATTCAGATAACTGGAAATTGCATCCAAGAACTATTCAAACTTTTTCCATAGTGCATTGGAACTGCAAAAAAAGGAAAGCCAAAATATATATCGACTTTTCAAGTTCCAGAAATTGCAATATCCACAGAACAACTATAATCATTAAAAATATTTATGAATGAGTTAAAGAACCTAGGAATCTTCTACCCAAGTATCACTTAAAATGCAAACCTAATGCAGCAATCTATATGAATAATATGTCCCAACAGAAAATCAAAACGTGTCTTACTCA
This sequence comes from Turritopsis dohrnii, assembly GCA_027922465.2. Lineage (NCBI taxonomy): Eukaryota > Metazoa > Cnidaria > Hydrozoa > Anthoathecata > Oceaniidae > Turritopsis > Turritopsis dohrnii. The sequence goes on along the minus strand of BQMF02000225.1, from coordinate 291,328 downwards.
GATGAACTAACGTATCACAAGAATAGGTAGAAGAGCTATGAGTTATTATAGTCCTACAAAGAAAGAAAGCAGTTAAAATTTACATCGTAAAGATTTCGATTAGTTACATCAAAATAAATGATCCCTTACCCCTGTTTACCAGGTAGCCCACGTGCAGCACAAATAGATTGTCTGATTCGATATGAATATGCTGCATATCATCCAGCAAGAAAAGCTATTGGCCATATGTTACTCCTCGAAAATAGATTTAGTTATGTCATTGGTGGATCAAACCAAAATATCAAAGAGAATACACATCTTGTGATAAAGCATGCAGATGTGTTCCAAGCAGATGTTAAAATAGACGATTTTTACAACCTAGAAAAGCTCGGAGTAGAGTGTTCTCTTTGCTGTGGATCTTATAAGTGTGGTCAGTGTCATGTTGGTGGAAAGAATATGTCATTGAAGGTGGAGAAGGAATTAAAGCTAATAGAGGAAAATCTTTCATTCGTTCAAGAAAGAAATAAATGGCTTGGCCCATTATTGTTCCTGTTAATATTCAATGACTTATCAGATGTTATCAAGAATTCGAAAATTATTAAATACGCTGACGATACCGTCCTTTACTTCAGTGCGAAAAATGCTAAAGATATCTCGAAATATATGAACGACGATCTAAATTCTGTATCGACGTGGTTTGACAATAACGAATTGATAATAAATCTTAAAAAAGGAAAAACTGAAGCGTTACTGTTCGGAACTTCTCAAAAGGTAAAACGTCAACATGCAGATTTCGATATCTCAGTGAACCACACGAAAGTATGTATAACCAAGGAATACAAATACTTGGGAGTTATTGTTGATGGGTCACTAAATATGAACACATGCCTTTTTTTCTCTCCTGCCGTGTGATCTTTTTAAGAAGAGAAACTATTTCCCCCTTACGTTTGATAGCACCCAGGTTAGAGCGCGTAACTTTTTTAAAACAAAAGCTAGTAAAAAGATGAAGTTTTCTCTCTCTACGTTTTGAGTGTATTATTACACTGATAAAAGATTGGTTTTACCAGAAGTTGTGACTTCGAATCTGCTTCTGGTTGAACACAAGTTGTACGAGCCGTTTATAAAGAAATTTGACGTTTATTGATACAGTGATACAGAGCAGGTGGACATGGACGGCGAGCGACGCCGCCTTGGCGGCTAGTCTATATATTAATAGCCGATTCTCTGTCTGTCTGTTTGTTTGTCTGTCATGCAAAATGGTAAATTTAGTTATAGAGTGATTATTTTATTTTATATTGTGCGATGTCAGTGTGAAACTACTGTATTGAGACCCAAGGAGAACGTGACGGTTAGGGAAAATTATCTCGGTAACCAATGGGGATAACTGACGTTTTTTGGGGTCCGCGATACAGACGATGGGGTGACGAAAAATTTGGGTCTAATTTTTAAGGGGACGGGTCTGTGATGTCATCAAAATTTTTGACCAGCGATATTTCCGTAACGGTTGGTCGTAACGGAACGATGCCATACATTTTTTTGATCAGCTTTTCGAGCTCTACAACATGGGTTTCTTAATTTTATTTTTCGTGAAGTCAACGCAGGCTGAACATGGGCGGCGAGCAACGCCGCCTTGGCGGCTAGTATTTTTTAATGTTTCAAATGTTTCTATGTAGTCATCCACAAAAATAAACAGACAACATTTTGAAGTTTATAAAGCATTTAATTACCTGTGAAAGTGCGTGGTGCAATAATCCAAAATGACCCTAATAATGATATTCTGTGTTTGTTGTAATGTAATGTAGTAATTATCAAGAAAAGGACCAAAACATAATATATATGTTAGTAAACTCTACTACATCATCACTTTCCACATCATGAATGTTGTCTTTTCAATCAACATTTTAATGAACAAATTACCTATGTGGAGTCGTTATAAGTCTCTTCACTTATTTATAGTCTTATCATCAAATTTTGGGTGGATTGTTTTTTGCAAATTTGGCCAAAATTCGCAAAATTAATCCACACAAAATAAGTCCCCTTAAGGTGTATTGTAAGTTTATTTTAGGAATTCTTTTGATTTTAATGCAAACCTGCATTTATTCGCAATCTGACTTTATTCAATTCACTTAAAAGACATTTGTTTCATTTGCAAAGATGTCCTTAGATAGCATAGATGAAAGTCAATTGATAAGTGTTTGATAGGCTTTGTAGTTAATTTCTAGATAAACATTTTATTGAATTAAGTTTTGTTGCCCAATTTGGACACAATTTCGAGACCAGACCTGTTTGGTTTTATCATTGAATGTCTTATTCCAACTATTACTTCACTATTAATTCAATTATCACTCATGAATTCCTATACATAAACGTGATTTTTCCATTTGGCTTCATAGTCAAAAATTTTTCAACTTCGGCGAAAGTGCTGACCTTCAGGCCACATGACTTTTTGTCTTATTAAAAATTTATTCCTCTTGACACCAACCCTGTTTGAAAACTAAGCAGAGCAGAACTATTCACATTTAATTTCTATCTTAAGAACCATTGCTACCTTATAATGGATATTCTTCTTTATTTTTAGTTACCTTTTTATTATTTTCAACAATTTTGCTATTTTACTTATAATAACAAGTCATAAGAATTGTCATTGGCTTCTTCAGTTAATATGAGCTGTACACGCCATTGTTATTTAAAAGAGTGACAGTTGTTTGTTTTTGTTTTTTAAAATATTTTTATTTAATCTTATCAAAGCGTGAAGTGTTAATCCTTGGCCAAAGGTCGTTTTATTTGGATAATTAAGAGAAACTCTTAAAATCCACTTTAGAAAGTATTACATTTTAGATAAAAAATCGAAAATCGAAAAGTGTGAAATGGTAGCGAAATGCTTTTTATTTAAATATGTTTGCAATAGAAAAGTGTGTTGGTAAGTTTTTAATCTACGTAACGCATTCCCATTCAGACAAGATATATTTGGCAGTGACTTTCACTCCATGGACACAACAATACTTTGGTTCTCAGCAGCTAACAAAACCCCAAGCTAAGTTGGCAAAACCAATCATCGTCGTTGAGCTCCGTAATAAGCTATGGTCGCTTTCACGACATACCTTTGAAAAACTATGCACAAAGAAGTATGTACATTGATGGTGCTCAAGTGCAACTTCAACAAACATTACGCTACATAAAATGATCAACATTGGTCTCGTAAAAACAATAATATTGTTGTTATTATTATTTTAGTTTGTTTGCGTATGCAATAATGACAAGAATGACAACAATGATTCAAACAGTGAAGAGAAATGTTACGTAAGGTGATTAAATTGCAACAATTCATAATTGAGTTTTTATTGGTCATTTACTCGTGTCTTTTTGTCAAACATTTTTGTTTGTAGACAAAACTTATTTATGCTGATGTCTTTGTATTGTTTTAGTGCCGGAATAATCCAAGTATTAATCTTACAAAAGAAACGAAGCAAATAAATACATTAGCTACACTAGGGTTTGTTACAAAGATGTACAATAAACAAAAAGTATCAGTCTATATGCATGTTTTCATTGCGTTATCAATAAGCCTTGATTTCTGCATCATTCTTTTGATATGTTTTAAAGAAAGATTACACACAAAAAGGATGTCTGTGGTTGCCGTTCTTTGTTTAGTGGATGTATTGGGAAGTTTTAGTGGCATCATGACTTCTTTGCTTGACGTTAACTGCACATCTGCGACAGGTTATTGTGCCAGTAAAATCTTTAGAATATTGTTATCAGTTTTATTAATAACATCTCTGTTTTTGACACTTATTCTGGTAATTGAGAGATATGTCTACATAGCATATCCATTAAAATATTTCTATTTGGTGACAAAAAGAAGACTACTGTTAATGTTGTTGCTTCCATTGGCACCTGCTTCCATCATGTTTGTCACTGTTTTACAGGGAAAAGGTGCTAGCCACACAACATTGATTGTACTGACATGTTTTTATTCCATGTCCATTGTTTATCTTGGAAGTCGAATCAACAATATCGTAAAAAGACACAATGAATCGATAAGATCTGGTAATAAATTATTTGGTAGGGAAGAAGAGAAAGTTGATCTACGAACAAAAGCCAAGAAAACAGTAACAGACATGCTGAAGTATGGCTACTTAACGATGCTCATTGTAAACATACTAAGCATAAGTGTGTTTGCACATGGTTACATTGGTAAGAAGGGAACAAGGATACTGGTAATTCTGTCGTGGGGCCTTTACCTTGTTGTGAATCCAATATTATTGCTAGTGTCGCAATACGAACTGAGAAGAGAAATACGTACAATATTTTCAACGAGGCGAAACGCTGTTTTTCCTGCTGGTGAACTTAGCAGAATACGGAGAATCCTGGTTAGAGATATCACTTGAATGACGATATCATGAAATGTTTTGAAAGTTTCACTTTACAGATATGGATTGAATTACTTTTTTAAACAGTCTATAAATAACAGTGGACCTATATTGTTTCTTGCCCTCAGGAATCCATCCAGAACCATGAAACTTTTAGTTCATAAATGCAGTTGTTTCGGTGTTGTCTATATAGCCATTATTAGCCGTTTTGATATAATTGGATTTCTGCGAAAGCAAGAAATACCTTAAAACCGGCACTGTTCTATTTCTTCTTCTTACTGTCCAAACCTAGCGGTTTTTGGAAATCTCGTGCGAATGTTTACACGAAGCCAAAGTCACGCATTTCAGTCGAAGAAGAAACTCACAACAAAGAGCCAACCAAAAGGATCCCAAAGCAGCTTTAGTCAGTATAATTAAAGAAGATGCACATTTCCAAAACTGAAGATGAAGAATAAAATTTGTAGCAGTAATTTATTATCATCTTATATTATATTATTATGATTCAATGGCGATTTTTCGTTTCGTTTTATAAACAGAATGAAAAGGTATGTTTTGTTTTTGTGATTAATGTCAGACAATTTTCTAAAAAATTGTTGTTTCAAATGTGGGCTGTAATGTTTTTTAAGCTCTGGATGCGTAAAGCTCAGCTTAAGTTCCATCTCAGCTCCAAATGTCTGCCTACTCAGCATCACTTTTTATATCTTTAGCTAATGTTTCACTCTAACTATATTTTAAGCTTATGTGCTTGTATAATGCTTTGAAGTGCAGTATTGTTTTTTGTCGGTGATCAGTAGTTCTTAGGCTATCAATGTCTCTAATTATGGACAGCCTTCCTAATTTTGATATATAATTCGAAACACTTTACATCCTGTAAAAAACATTCAACTTTCAGTTTTGTATTTTTCATGATCAAAATTTTTGTTTACTTTTTTGTTTGTAATTAGTCCATTGGTAATTAGGAAGATTGATAGCAGTCTTTAATGTTTGAAGTATGTATATGATATACTTTCGTCATTACTTTGAAATCAGAAATGATCAATGTACATGTTTAACATTATTCTGTATACTTTATTCCAAAATAAAGAATATAAGTATTTTTCATTCAGATGAAAATAAATATATGGTCTGGTGGTATATATAGTTTAAAGTGTTTGTAGTGTCAATAAAGTTTTTGTTGTGTCAGTTATGCTTTCATGAAGCTCTGGGGAGTACATACACTTTATATAATAACTGTAGCTATGTGTTCATATTAGGGGAAAATGTTTCAATGTTTAAACCTTTCTAGATACGAAAGATTTTTTTTGTTTCTTGTTTGGGTTGTAATACTTTAACATCTTTTTCTCCTCAGCTCCAACATTACGCATTGGTTGTCTGTTCTGCACAACTTTTGCTTGATGATTTTTTAGCTAAGATATACTGACAATGCCCCCATTTACGAATGATCTTCCTAATCACGATTGTTAATGAACAATTACTTTGTGTTCTATTTTTACGTGCTGTGTGGACCCGTCTATGTAGTGTTAATGTTGTATTGTATTGTTAGTCACAGTTGATATGTTTCTTTGTAGTTGAACATTTTTATTTGCTCATGTTATATGTTGTGAATTTATTCTTGTTTGTATGTGGCTTGTGTGTGGGTCGAGCGTCAGTATAAACTACTTATTATTATGTTATGTTTGTTGATTTGTTTGTTGATGTGTTTTTTCTATAATCGCGTTTTGTTTTGTAATAGTATATCCCTAATTATCATCCTGGCAAATTGAAATGTTCTGTGTATAAATTCAAAATGCTGTATACTATAGTAACACAATACAAAACTTTTGGTAAATTTTGGTATAAATTTATAGAGCATATACTTTTAATGATCAAGATCTTTGATTACTTTTTGTATTTGCAACATTGAGAATTTAAGAAGATTGGAAGTACATATCAAATGTTTAAAGCATATTACGTGATTTTCATACGTAATCACTGTGATATCAGAAAAGATCAATATAAACTTAATCGTATGTTTCATGTCATTCAGATGTATATATGCAATAAAGTTTTACATAGTATCAATTACACTTTCGGTATGCCTTGTAAAGATCATTCAACCTTTTCAAATTTCTAAAAGAATTTTTATAAACTTTTCTTCTATTGTGTTAGATTAGGTCATTTTGCGTTGATTGTTATGTCATGCATTTCTTTTATATGTAATTTGTGTATTGTTTATGTAATTATATATAAGAGTACTTTTTACATTTCTCACTCTCATTCAAACATTCAAGAGAGTCAACATATAATTTCAAATCATTTATTCATGAAAATTTTCACTGGTAGCACATCTTTGGCCAGCTGTTTGAACATATTTAACTTCAAAATTTCAATAACAAAGCTCATTTTACTTTGTGTGTCACAATTCCGACCTGCTGTGTGCAGTCTACACTGAGCAGCAGTCAATGTTGCATTGTATTGTTCAATCATTCAAAATCTTTCAAGTTTCAAGAATGTTATTGTTAGTCTTCCATTTTCATACTTCAGCTGATTTTGCAGAAATCCTTCTGCCCGTAAGGGCATCTTGTTTTATATAATTTTCAATTTTAGAAATTGACATCAGAAACATCAGTCTCTTCATTGAAGATACCGTAAAGCTTCGAATAAACGCCCACTTCTTTTAAACGTTTACTTAATAAACTAGGAGGAGGCGGGAGAAAATGTATCGACAAGGCAGTTGGAAGAAGACATGGTTTTGTGCGTTTACCAACAACGGATGAAAATGCTCCTTTTAGTAGGAAAATTATCATTTCAATGAAAACAATGAAGATCCTGTGTAGTCCAAGATTCTTTTGTGGCAAGCAGAGGCTGGTGTGAAAAGTTCAAGAGAAGACGTGGTTTTTCACTTAGAAGAAAGAAAACTACAGCTCAAAAAGTCCTTCCTTTTTGATTGATCATTTAGTTGCATACGTTGCATAATTTTCATAGAATTTTAGAGCATTCTTTTTTGTCCATTTTTCCAAAATTTAAAGAACGCCCCCCTCTTATAAACGCCCCTAAAAAACTTCAAAAACTTTAATAAACGCCCCGGGCGTTTATTCGAAGCATTACGGTAATTTCTTTTCAGTAAGCACGATAGCAGCTAAGCTTTCATTGGTATACCCTGTTTGCAATTACAACATCTTTTGTATCCAGCTGTAGCCTGAGACATAGTGAATTATACGAACTATACGGAACGCACATATTAATATTACTGGACTATTTGCTGCAGATTCAATACGGTTCTCCTTGCAATTTTTGTTATATATTTTTCGAACACACAAAGAAGGTTGTTTTGCATTCTGGATGAAATTAGTTTTTTTACCATTACCCCACAAAGTTTGTGATAAATATTCAAAACGGTAAACCTCTAAGAGCCTACAAGTTGATGTAAAAGTGGTTTATTTGCAATATAAACATGAATTTCATTTTTGAAAATGGAAATCTAACTACTTACTTCATTAGCATACAGTTGAATCATTTTTTGCTTAATACAAAATGAATGTGTTCTACAGAATGCTTCTCTAAATTTTGAATTTATATTTTGTAAATATTAATATGCTGTCATACTCACTGATTGCAAAAATTACGAACGCAAATAAAAACACAAGAGTCTGTGAATTAAAAACACTACACATCCTGTGCTCTCCATCAAGCGAAACCACAAACGTCTCCTTCAGTCAATAAAAGTCCTACTTTAAAACATTCTCTCTTCAATCTTAAGTGGCGATTAGGCTGCATGCACGTATTTCTGTTCTATTTTAAATGAATAAACATTCTTCAACAAATTTTGATTGAGCTGTAGCTCTCAGCCACCTTTACCTTCTCGGCTTACAGTATTGTAAGTGAAAGATGATGTTTTCATCATGATCTTCGTGAAGGTGATCACGTTAATTTGGCTTTCGAGTTGAAGTAGATTATTTTTCAGAAAAGCTGTACGTCTAAGTTGATTAGGAGTCTTTTATTGTAATGCTTGATTTTGCTCCTATAAAACATTTTTAAAATAGCTTTTAAAGAGGTCCCACAAGATTTATTTCAAGAAATTGAAGCAAATTTAGTTCTTGTTTGATATTCCTAGAATTCTACCCTGGGCAGCAAGGACAAAATTTTTGTCTGAACATCAGGTTTACTGGTCAATGCGGCTGATTTTGCTAGCATAATATATCATAATAATTATTCAGCGAATGTATATGCGTGATTGTCAATGTGCGCACATTAAAGCTTGGTTCTCACTATGGGCTAACGGTCGGCTAAGCTTATTGTGTATGATTTCTCAGCCGATGTAGATTTTCGGCTGAAGTTCAGCTGCAGGTAGTAGAATATTTTAATTAACGTTCTCACATAAAAAGCTGTTAGCCGATATTTCAAATTCTTTTCTCAAACACACTCGATACGCAAGGACGGAAGATTTAGGATGAGTGTTTTGAAACAAAAGTTACTTTTGCTACTTCTGCTTCGGAGAAGAAGACATCAGCTTGAAAATGGAAGGCTGAGAAACCATAAAAGGAAGAAGCGGTTTTGGGTCCGAGATATATTCAAAAAAAGGAATGAACTTGGAGAATATCATCGCTTGTTTCAAGAGCTTAAAGTTTCTGACAGGGAATACTTTTTCAGGTAAAAAATATATTTTTTTTTATATTTTATATTTTTATATCCTCTCATAAAACGAAAGCAATAATGTAAAAATTGACAGATTACATTGACGTTTGATTATTGTCTTAGATATTTACGCATGTCTCCTCAACGGTTTGAGAGTTTGTTATCATTAGTTGGTCCGGTAATTCAAAGGAAAAACACACACTTGAGAGAATCGATATCAGCAGAGCAGCGTCTTGTGATAACAATTCGCTTTCTTTCAAGTGGAGATGCTCAACAATCACTCTGCTACTCTTTTCGCCTCGGAAAATCTACAATTTCAACAATAATCTCTGAAACATGTTTGGCGATATACGACCAGCTAAAGGATAAGTACTTGAGTGCTCCAAATTCAGAGGAAGACTGGCTTGCAATTTCTAAAACATTTGAAGAAACTTGGAATATGCCACATGTTATTGGCGCTATTGACGGAAAACACATCCGAATTCAATGTCCAAAGTTTACAGGCACCCAATATTACAACTATAAAGGTTTTTACAGCGTAGTTTTAATGGCAGTGTGTGACGCAAACTATTGCTTCACTCTTTTCGACGTGGGGCAATTCGGGAGCAACAACGATAGTGGTGTTCTTGCCAATTCAGTCATGGGAAGAGCTTTCGGCGATAACACATTGAATGTTCCCAAGAAAAAGTATCTAAATGAAGCGACTGGCAGTCTCTCATATTTTCTTGTGGGTGATGAAATCTTTCCCTTGAAAACTTGGCTGATGAAACCATACCCTGGAATTTCTCTTGATGAAGAAAAGAGAATATATTATCGACATTCCCTCGCCAGAAGAGTTATCGAAAATGCTTTTGGTATTTTAAGCATCAGATGGAGAATACTTTATAAACCCATTAAAGGTTCGATAAAAAACGTCGAAAACTATACGTTAGCCTGCTTAGCCCTTCACAATTACCTGAGACAAACTGATAATGCAATGTATACACCTCAAGGGTTTGTAGATTCAGAAAGCAAGGATGGTAAGATCAAGGAAGGTGAATGGAGGTCAATAAAGCCAAATGGAGATACTGGCCTTACCAACTTGAATCCCGTACGAGGTTCACGGTATAGTGTCGATGCATTAAAGGTCAGAGAATCCCTTAAAGATTACGTGAACAGTGAAGAAGGTGCTGTACCATGGCAACTCAATTATATTAGAAGAACAAGTCATTATGCCTATTAATATTATTATCATGTGTTAAAGTTTCAGTTTTGTTTTACATTTTTGATTGTTGAAATACGACGTTGTACGAGGCTTTGTAACAGTGACTGGAACAGTTCAGTCTAAATATATCTTTGATAAAATATATACTCTAAACAAACAAATAATGTGCTAATGGTTCATCCAACGGGTGTAGAAGCCCTGTTGTGACTCGTTGCTTGATGGATCACGGGAAAATGATCCCTGCTGCCCATACTGACCCATTTGGTATCTAAATACAACATTTTGTATTTCGTGTTTAGCCATAAGATAATCACGCTCCGATAATTTGCGCAAGTCTACAGCAAGAGATCTAACATATACATCGACATCATCTAACTCTTTCCCTTTTTGCTCATTTTTAAGTGATTTTCCCAAATCGCGTATGAGGTTTAATTCCATATCATCCATATATTCGCTCTTTTTGAGCTTCTTTTTTGTTTCATTTGATTGCCGAGACTTTACAGCTTTCCTCTTTTGAGAAGTGTCAGAATTCTGGAATGTACTGTTTTGTTGAGGAGATGCAATAAACGACATCGGTGGCGAATCGATTTCTTGATCTTCTTCTTCATTCAATTCATCATCCGAAATTTGTGTTTGCTCAATGCCTACTTTATTTTCCTCATCAGAAGACGTCTCTTTGTGGCTGTTCTCGTTGATATTTGTTCGCCCCTCCCTTGTGTGAATAAAGTTATCGAGCCAAAATAAGAAATTATAAAGGCCCAATGCTTTTTGGGCCTTTTCTGTTTCTTTCCGCGAGGTGCCTGATCTGCTTGCAAGTTTCAGGTCTTTTCTTTTCTTGTTGTAACGTTTTCTTAGTTTCTCAAAAGAAGCTTTAGCAGCAGCACCTAAATTACAAAAATATAGACAGTTCATGCATTACTACTACGCATACTACAGTATTTTGTGACAAGAGAAACATTTGAAAAAATAGGTAATAGTTTCAAATTTTTTCCCTATATAGCATAAATCAGAATCCCTTAGTATGTTTTCACCAGAATATTTGACTTACCGTTTTCGATAAAATCAAGGGACTCTGACACTGCTTCCCACGCATTCCCAACACAATCTTTCTCTTTGTATCCTTTATCTGTCTTGTCGAACAAGCACGGGTATTTTTTTACTTGAAAGGATAACTGTTCTTCTTGTTCAAGCGATAGTTTTTTTATCTGTTTTTTGTCTGCCATCTTGAATCAATTTTGCACACACAGTCATATAAATTTCCTAGCTCCTGTCAAAAACTTCAACTTTTTAAAAAATATTGCACATTTTGAGCACATTTTTGTCGGTTTCTTTTGATGATGGCCAGAGACGATTTCTAGCCGAAAAAAAAAAATCAAAAATTTTTGTTTTCAAAAAATCGGCTGGCAATCGGCTGGCAATCGGCTGGAAAGAAGATAAGCAGGTACTTTTACGTTCTCACTGTAGCCGAAATTTTAAAAAATCGGCTGAGACATCATTCACACTATGCTTAGCCGACTGTTAGCCCATAGTGAGAACCAAGCTTAACTGATAAATTTTAGATTTTGTTATATCCATTAGTGGGATTTGGAAAAATCATGTTTTGTTTCAACGAAATTACTTTTGTAGGATTTGTAGAGAATTATGTACAACTTAGTAGTTTTGTCCTGACTTTTTCCATACAAAAAACTTCAAGTCGACATTTGAAATGAGCGTGTAAAGTAATGATGTTTATTTTTGATTCAATAAGAGGCTTTAAATCTCTGAGGTAACTGCCGAGTTGAACAGTTTTGAAAAAGTCTCATACGTGATCAATTTTCTTCGTGCAACATGTTCGTCATTTTTGCGATTCTCCCTTATATTGTCATACAATAACAAATACGAAGTTGTAATTAGCATCACAAACTGGCTAAAAAGGGGAAAAAGCATTTGTTAGTCCCTGGAAAATCTGAATTCCTCTTTGTTACCAAAGAAGATAAATTCGTTTTGGGGACATGCTGAATAGGCTGAAAAGAAACAATCAGGGTGTTCAAATCAGCCCTGATGATCCACAAAAGAAACACAAAGCCGTTTGTTAGCTCTGTCTTTTGTATAAGAAAGTTATCTTTCCTTTTCTTTCACAGCTTGTAAGAGCTTGAGTGCACGAAAAGCACTTTGGTAATTCAAATGTTTCAGTATTTGTGTTTTTATTGGCAAATAAGGCACGAATGATACGTTTACAAAATTTTGCTTAGTTACCTAATGAAAGGTTCCATAAAATTTAATCTGCCGCATTATTTAAGAAATACAAAAATTCACAGGCCAGTTAGATGGCCTCTACGAATCGCCCATTGTTTTGTAATTCGGATCGAATCGAAACGGATAATCTTCCCAGTACTTGTCCAGTCTGTTCTTGAACGAGTTCATACTTGGAGCTTCTCCGACATTCTTTGGGAGATTGTTCCAAATTTTGATGACTCGATAGTAGAACGAATTAAATTGTAACCCTCTGACCCCATCAATAGGAAAATTATACTCCAGTTGGGATGCATGGCTTCTAGGTAGTTTTCTTTGTCGAAAGGCTTGAGAGAGACAAACTTTATCGTAAACGTGAAAGTGCTTGTAAAGCTCAATCATGTCGGCTCTCTCTCTACGATATGATAGGGTTGGTAGATCAAGTTTGCGCAACCGTTCCTCATATGTAAGATCTCTAAGGCGATCTACCAACTTGGTTGCTCTTCGTTGCACACTTTCGAGTAGTTTGGTATGTTTTTTCAGGTGCGGTCCCCAAACTGATTGGCAGTATTCGAGATGGGGTCTGACAAATGCGGTATATAGTTGTTTAAACAGTCGTTCGTCGAGAAACGTAAAACTGCGTCGGATCAGCCCAATCATAGAGTTAGCTTTCTGAACTTTTGAGTTCATATGTTCTACAAATTTGAGATCTGTATCGATAATAACTCCCAGGTCTTTTTCTTTGAATACATGCTCTAGTTCTTGGTTGTAAAGTGTATAACGTTTTGTGTGTTGAATATTTTCAAACTTCCCAAGGGTTAATACGTGACATTTACCAGGGTGAAATTGTAACATCCACTTCTTAGCCCATGATTCTAGGGTGTCTATGTTCCTTTGTAACTGATCAGCATCATCTTTGGAAGATACATTTCGCATGATTTTTGTGTCGTCAGCAAATAAGTAAGTTTCGGAAGAAATGGATTCGGGAAGGTCATTGATAAAGATAACAAAAAGGACAGGTCCGAGGACACTACCCTGCGGAACACCACTCAAAACCTTGGCAGGATACGATGAAGAACCATTTACTTTCACTACTTGAGAGCGGTCAGTAAGAAAGGCTTTAATCCAGTGCAACATTTTCCCTTCTATTCCGTAGCTCAATAGCTTGTTTATAAGACGTTGGTGGGGGACACTATCGAATGCTTTAGCAAAATCAAAATAAATTGCATCCACGATTCCACCTGAGGCAACAATTTCCACACATTTGTTTAGGTAGGACAGCAATTGTGTTGTAGTTGAATGTCCTTTAACAAAACCATGCTGTTTGTTGCAAAGGAGTTTATTCTGAACCATGTGGTGGGTTACACCGTGTTTTACCAGCGTTTCCATCATTTTGCAGACGACGGATGTGAGGCTTATTGGGCGATAGTTTTCTGCTTTGTGTCGGTTTCCTTTTTTGTAAATTGCAGAGATTGATGCTTTCCTCCAGTCGTCTGGGAGATACCCTGAATCAAATGACTTCTGGAAGATGGTTGCAAGTGGTTCAGAAACGTATTCAGTTAGTTCTTTCAATGTACGAGAATGCACTTCATCTGGCCCACATGATTTATTCGGATTCAGATTTTTGATCACCTCAGAAACTGGAGTAATTTTCAAGTCGGATAAAATGACTTCTGTGCGCTTTTCAGGGGCTGGCATGTTACTCGTGGTTTCTTTCGTAAAAACGCTTATGAACTGGTCTTGAAGCACGTTAGCATTATCTTCATCAGTGAAGACTTTTGTTTTGTCAGGATTGTTTACTTTCTCAAGCGGTGCGATTCCAGACTTGGTTTTTAACTTACTACGAACATGAGCCCAAAAAGCTTTTGGATTACTTTTAGCTTTATTCGCAATATTCTTCTCTAATCTTCGTTTGATCCCTCGCATTAATGATTTTACACGATTTCTGGCTCTATTAAATTCTTTTCTTGCGTTATTGTGATTGCTACCTTTCTTCTTCACGGCTATCCACCGACGGTGGGTTTTTCTCTTTTGCTTGATGGCTGTTTGCACTTGGTTGTCGATTGGAATATTTCCTTTTTTCCTCCATTTCTGGCTAGAAGCTACTTTTGGAATAAATTGGGATTGGAGTTCTAGTATTTTGCTTTTAAATTCTTTCCATATGCCTTCGACATCGTACTCTTTCTCCAGGAAAACCTGCTTCCAATCACTGGAGGCGAGCTCATTTCTCATTGAGTCATAGTCACCTTTGTGGTAGGCCAGTCGTTCTTGTGGTTTTGAATAATCTACGTAACAGCTATATTTAAATATGATGGTTGAGTGATCACTTTTACCTAAGGGCGAGTCATACTCGAGGTCTGAAACTTGCATTTGCTCATTGGTGAACAGCAGGTCTAGTATTGAAGGATCATCATTGCCTCTGGCTCTTGTTGGTTCGCGAACATGTTGGTACAGGAAACAGTCACGTGTTGTCTCTAGAAATTCGTTTTCTCTGCTAGATTCGCCTTTCAGTGTTGAGAACGAGTTCCAGTTGATGCTTTTGTAATTAAAGTCTCCTACGATGCACATGTGGGAGTGTGTTTTATTCACTAGCTCTTTAAAAAGAAGATTTAGATTTTTGTTGTTGATGTCTGACGAGTCCGTATTTGATGGACTACGATATATGCAGCCAAAAATAAGTTTATCGTCATTTAGTAGCTGGATTTGTAGGACGACAGCCTCGTCATATGATGTGTTCGTTGGTAAGATTGAAACAGAATTTTCCAGAGATTTGTGGACATACACAGCAACGCCTCTCCCCTTTGTTGAATCTAAATTGACAGAAAAAATGGTGTACCCGTCAATTTCGTAATCGGATTTTGATCTTTCATTCCCATTTTTAGGCTTTATTTCGCATATTACAACGATGCTAGGTTTACGATTTTCAATCATTTCTTCTAGTTCAAACTTTTTCAAGGTAGTTAGCTGGTCAGTATTCGTGTAGAGAATAGTTATTGGCAAAGATTCGTGCGATTGTTTTTGTTGGTTCGCGGTGGAATCATTAGTTTTGTACTGTTCGGATGGAATAACATTTTGTAGTTGTACTCTTTGCATGGGGTTATTTGTATTAGTATTTGCTGTAGGTTGGACATTCGGTTTTTGTTTCTGGGTATTTTTCTCTTCATTTTGTTGTGTAACAGTGGAGGATATATCTTTTGTATTTGAGATAATTGATACTTTCGTTATAGTTTCTTGCGTAGTTTGACACGAATTTATTGTAGAGAGGCCTGTGGCTTCTTCTTTTTGAACTTCTTGATTCGAAGGCCGTTTTTTGGAGTGCCACGGACTTTCCATTCGTATGCTGAATTATCTGGATCTTGTTCATTCATTTCTTTCGCTTTCAGTGCTAAACTCCGTATTTGTTCCCGTTCCGTTATTGTGTAATCATCAGTGACGCTGATTCCCTTGTATAATTCTGCACCTTTCAAATTACAGAGGTTTTCCTTAATCTTCATTTTATCATTTTCACTATTGGTAGTAACTTTTAATAGTCGAATTTTGCCTTCGACTTTTTTACCTAGTCTGTAGACTTTTTTGATTTTTGCATTGGAACCTATTGCTTTCAAAAGATCTAGAGTGAACTCCATGTCTACAGCCTTTTGTTGCCGTATCTCGTGTACCTCTTCTACCCCATGAATAATAAGGTTAGGGGCTCGGGATCTTCTTTCCTTTTCCTCTTCTAGCTCTTCGTTTCGCGCATCAAGTATGATTTGCCGTATGTTCTGTGATTTGGAAGCCTCTGAACGAGCAACTGGTGTGTCATTCTCATCTGTAGATTCGGATGTAGGAGTACCGACAGCATCTGCGTAAGATGGAGTTTTCCCCTCTACCTTATCCTTTTTGGGGTCATACTTACAATTTGTGTTCTTAAGTGTTGAGATTAACACATTCTCAAATTCTTTAAATTTAGTTTCGAGACAGTGCAGTAACGGACCAGTTACGCCACTGTTTTCATCTTCTTCTTGACTTCTCTGTATTGCTTCAATCTTCTTTTTCAGTTTTGATTCTTCTACTTCTTGTTCAGTGATTCGTTGTTTACACTTCTTAACTTCGTTTTTTAGTTTCTTGATCATTTCTTTATGATTCTTGACTACCACTATTTCTTCTTTCATTAGATCGCCATACTCGTTTTGTTTGTCACGCAGTGCTTTGTTGATGCTCTTCGTCTTGTCATTCTCCAGCGATATTTCTTTAAGAGTCTGCGTTAGCCCGTCTACTTCAAGGGATTGATCGGGATCGTAGCCAATCAAAAGATCAGATATTTTTGGTTCTATTTCAACACAATTTACGCAGGAAAAACGCCTGCCTTTCTTCGTAATGTAGCAAGCCAGCTGGTAGACTGGCAATTTCGTACATCGGTAATGAACTTTTCTCTTACATTCATAGCAAGCGAGTGCAGGTTGATCGTCGTTTACGCATTTTTCATTGGTACAATTCATGCTACAATCGCTATCGTTAAAATTGCATTCGGTATCTTCGCCAGTCTGTTCTTCACCATCACTATCCATGCTCCAAGAACGCTCTTTTCTGTTGTGAATGAAGGAATTTGGCACAAAAGTGCTTCGTTTTTGATGAGTATCTTTTCAATCTTCGAGTAATTTCACCAGAAGGTAAAAACGATGTCCGTGCTCCTTTTGGAATAGGTTTTAGCTCGTTATTTCTTCTTTTTAGTTGGTTTTTCAGGTTTTTACGGGTTTTTTTCAGATTTTTGTGTCTCAGCAGAAAGTTTTGTGTGTGTATCGTATTTGACGCATTAATCTGTTCAACTCGTCAGCTAAGACTATTATTGCCAGTTGATATATATAGCAGCTCCTGTCTATTAATGTGTTTCAGTACGTTTAAGCCTTTTATACTTCCAAAGTCATTTTTTTACATTTTTAGTCTTATAAAGCAATAGATGAATCACTTGGAATAGAATCAACAATGTAAATGTAGCTACAACAGACATAGTTGTATGAAATACCCAATCATGTGATTGTAATTGTAATATAAGTGTGCTAATCTTACAGTGAAATCCTACAGACAAACAACAAAGACAACTTTTTTATTTTAAGTACCAACTATGTAAACCGCAAGAAAGTCATTTTTATCACCGCTAGTCCTTGTTTTATTAAAAATTTCAAGTTACTGTTCCCTTTTTCATCAAGTATAGTCGAAAAGACAATGCTTCGTCAACAAATCTTCACCTTCAATAGTGTCGGATCTAAAGTTACCAAGTCATACATATACTGATTCTTGGATACATCATCTAGCATGGATAGAGCTTTCATTGTTCTTAATATCTGTTGCTTGAGCTTCGGGGACACGGGCAATATTTTTCATGCGATTGCAACAAAATATTTTTTGTTGCAGTCGCACGTAGTGTCCTATGCTTCTATGGATTAGTAATTATAAAATTAGTAATCCCGGATCCAACAAAGAGTTATAGAGATAAAGAGATGTGGACACACAACATTCTTACTTGCAAATTGTTATTTTGTTTTTCTATTTTTCAAGTTTTATTTCATAAAAAAATTATATTTTGCTATTGAGGACCTTCTGCAAGATATTATAAGTTTCAATTATGGCTGACATTTCAAAACTGCCTATAATATTTGGTATGCCTAATGATTTCAGATGTCCTAGCAAATTTGGTGACAATAAACCCTTCCACACTGTTAGATGCACTTTGAATCCTCTGCCAATTCCGGTCTGTCCCTACTTCCTTCATCTCACCCAAACCTTTCCATATATTTTTTTTCTGCCAACCTTTCTGCACCCTCTTTCTGTATGTCTTGCCATCTTCCATTTCATCCATGCTTCCAGCAACGCGCTTCAACATTTACTCCCCACTTTGTTTTGGATAAGACACCATGCCTCCTTCCTCAGCCCGTACACAGTCCTTAACCCATATCAACCCTCTACCACCCTTTCCCCTTTTGATGTACAACCTATCTACACTACTCTTCATACGAAACGTCCCACCTAAGGTCAACCGTTTCCTAGTCTTAACATCAATCCCGCGCAATTCCTTAGTTGTTCAGTTAACCACCCCTGCACTATACCTAACAATCGCCACAACCCATGAGTTTATCGCCTTAATGATATTGTCCAATACAATTTTGATTTAAATGATTTTCTTGATTCTTGATTTAATGATTTTGATTTTCTGATTTTTTCTTTCATATCTCTCTCCATAATTGCTTCGTTTTATAACATTTCTAAGTATTCATAACTTTTCTCATCAATTTCTTTGATTGTTTCCTCATTTGGGAGTTCCATGCCTAAGAAGGGGTTTACACGTAAAATTTCATCCCGGGACGAGTTTCATTCCGGGATGAGTTGCTCCCTGTGTCAGGTCAAAACGTTTATATTGTTTACATGTTTTAGACGGGATGAAATCTCATCCCGGGATGAGTTCATCCCTGTCTTTAGGACAGGGATGAGATGTCATCCCGGGATGAAATCCGCTAAAATAGACATGTAAACACTTCCTCCCGGGATGAAACTGAAGAAAAACACGTGTAAACACATATAATTTTCATCCCGTGCTTAAGATGCAGAAGGTGCGCATTTTGAAGAAGATGTTGAGTATTCGACAGGAAAAGATTTCTTTCGTTGCACGTGGACGCGGTGTTAGGATAAGTGGAAGAGAGAATCAAGGAAAAAAGTTTGTTTATATTATCACTTTAGATATGTATTTGAGCAACATTTATGAACTTTTACATGAAACTACCAAAACCTATCAAAATATTTTCATTTTAGGAAAACTACTACGTGTATTTGCATAAGAAAGGATGCAATTGTTAAAATTGTTGATAAAGTTGCAGTTGAAAGTGCAAATTTTCTCTGTCCAATAGCCATCTTTCTACACGTTTCTTATTTTATCAGCTCTTTTCAAACAAAGTTCAGTTACGATTTATCATACCCAAGGCGAGTAAAAGCACATTTCATCGCGGGATGAAACTACTCATCCCGGGAAGAAATTAACATGATTTCATCCTGGGATGAAACACACATGTAAACGTTTTCCATTTCATCTCACATACGTGTAAACCACCCCTGTTTATCCTTGGTACCAACCCAGGGCATTGCCAGTGAGCCAGCAGGGCGGTCCACAACCAGTGGACAAGCCGGGCATCAACTTTGACGTAAGGGCCTCACATGTTGTAGACTTTTAAGTGCTACTATTACTGTGAGAGATCCAACGCTGGAAGCGGCCGCACATTGTCGTTTGGCAAGCTAGGCGTTATGGGATCTAAGTTTACCCTCACCCCGACCACTATGCTTGAGGACGAACTAGTACTGGCAGACTAGACTTCCACACAGCTCGGATAGATGTTGCTATTTGTTCATTGTGTGCACCATAAGTACTATTATGAAGTATTGTGATATTGCAATTATAGACCCGTGAAACGTCCGTCCTGTTGATTGAACCTCCACCGTTCGGAAATTTAGCCTCTGAGTAGCCAGATTACAGGTGCACGCCACTACACCCAGCTAAACCACCCCTAAGTAAGTAAGTAAATAAGTAAGTAAATAAGTAAATAAGTAAGTAATAA
This sequence comes from Turritopsis dohrnii, assembly GCA_027922465.2. Lineage (NCBI taxonomy): Eukaryota > Metazoa > Cnidaria > Hydrozoa > Anthoathecata > Oceaniidae > Turritopsis > Turritopsis dohrnii. The sequence continues at coordinate 271,370 of BQMF02000225.1, read as the reverse complement.
CGTAAGTAAGTTATGTATGTATTTAAATATTTGTTTACAATGGAAAATCATACCGAAATGGTTATGTGGTGGAAAAGGATGAACAAGTATAATACAGTATACATGTAAACATATAACACATGTAAACATACACATTTAAACATGCAGCACATGTTTCAACATTTTACTTCTTTGGTTTTAGTTATCAAATATGGCTATACAGAAGAATCAAAATAATTCAATCAGAAGAAAATGACGTGAAGAAATGAAGAAAAATGATGTTTCTTTACACAGTAACGAATGGTTTTAATTTTAATTTAGTTTTGAAAGGTTAATTAATTTAGTTTTGAAAAGATGTCTGAGTAATGAGTCAAAATACTTCTATCATTTAGTATGTATATTCTGGATGAAAACGAAGACGAAAGGAGGAATGCAACAAAGAAATTTGTTTTGGCAAAAGTAGGGCATTTCAATCTTTAAATTATTTTTATGATTTTGATGTTTGACTGTGTATTCCAGGTTAAAAGTCTTTATTCAGTTCAGCTCTCCAGTGTTGAGTGAACCCGTATTGTCTCTATTGGTTTATTTTATAGACTATCCGATTTATAGCTATACAAATTCTGTCATTAAATTCGTGTTTTTAATTATTATTTTAAATGCGTACTTGAATTTTCTTTTTGTTTTTTTGTTTTTGTTTTGACAATTATATATTAGGTTTTCCGCATTATCATACAATTGAAATATTGTTCTTTTAGGTAAGATTAATAATAAAAAAAATCATATAAGCCATTAAACAAATGAAACTCATGGTTTTAATCATGATGTTGATGGCTGGGGAAGAACAGATTATCAATTTTTAAAATTCTGTCCAATGTAACTTTGGCATGAAAGAAACACAGTTGGAAGATATCGATTTGTTTTCAATTCACATTTCGTAATGTTATTCAATGTTTGCTTTTGTGTTCTGTATTATGTATTGCTTTTTTACACTAAAGTTACTATTCTGCGTATACAGTATATACTTCTTTGTTCTATAATATTGTGATTTGTACGGAAGCGTGTTAGTGCCATTGAAATTTCGTAACATAGTATATCCACCATGTTAAGAAAATTTTTACAATCAATTTTTTTCGCGAACTTAGAAAAACACGTTGTGAAAAATTTCATGCTCAACTTTTTTCGAATATGAGAATCGCAACTGCAAAAAAAATTATACTCAAATTTTTTTGAACATAGAAATGACGAAGTGGAAAAAAATTTTTGTTCAAATTTTTTCGAACATAGCTCAGCGGATTTATCATTATTCTGTTCACTGAATGCGACTTTTTCCTGAAAAGTAAGCAGAAATTGGAGTAGAAGATCTGAAAGCAAGGCAGGCAAGCGTAAGTAAGCAACCATGCTGTAGCTTACTGGTAGAACTGTCCATTATCATAGAGCCCCAGAGAAATCTTCAATCTTAAATATCATAATTCTGTTGTTCGTAGCTGCTGGCTTGTTTGTTGACCGCTATAGAGATAAACACATGTGCATGTGTGTACACATAAACTGAAGCCATCCATGTCATACACAGACTGTTATGTACTTTGTGTTTTCTAAGTTCGAAAAATTTATTTTAAAAAAAAAAATTAAGTTTGTGTTTTCTAAGTTCGAAAAATTTATTTTAAAAAAAAAAATTAAGTTTGTGTTTTCTAAGTTCGAAAATTTTTTTTTTTAAAAAAAAATTAAGTTTGTGATTTCTAAGTTCGAAAAATTTTTTTTTAAAAAAAAAAAATTAAGTTTGTGATTACTAAGTTCAAAAACATATAATTTTTCTTAACATAAACTGCTATATGTTAAAAAAATTTAATGGCACTAATACGTTTCCGTAGATTTGTTTCTGCATTAAATCTTCTGCAAGTTTGTTTCAGGTCTCCAGCGTAAAAAATAATTTTACAAAACCTTTATTTAGTTCAGCTCCAGTGATACACATACGCATTTATACGCATTATTATAATAGTGGGATGTTGGATTCTTTGGTGTGTTTGTTTGCATTAGTTTTATTATGATTTGTTTTACGTAGAAGTTACTTTACATTTTCTGTGCATCAAAAAAATAGTTTTCAGTCAATAGTAGGGCATTTTAAGTGTTGTGATGTTTGGCTATAATTCGCGTCTCCAGGGTAAAAATTTTCATTCTGATTAGGTAAATAGTTGGTAAATGGTTTTGCATGTGTTCTTCATTTCATCTGAACTGGAACTGGACGCATGCTGAACATGGGTGGCGAGCGACGCCGCCTGGGCGGCTAGTCTACTTATACTAATTCGCAATTGTGTGTAACACATTAAATTCAGAGAGTGTTTTATTTTTTTAAAATTTATGGTCGAGATAGACCATTGCAGGATTTGCCTGTACATTGGCCTAATCTCGATCCAATGGTATATCCTGTATTTTTTCCAAGAGGAGAGTTGGGTTGGAGTTCCGACATTCCTCATGTAGCAGAATATACAACAGGCCGGCATTGTCGTACTACTATGTTGCAGTATTATACTTATAGGTTTGCGTTTAGAGATACTTTTAGACACATTTTAAAAGGTAAAAGATTACTTCAATAATATGCTGTAGATTGTTACTGCAAAGTTGAATCTGACCGTCTTACTTATATTCGTCAAAACCAGGCCAATTTCCGTCTTGCACAAGAGGATAAACTGCGTAATGCTGATGACATTGACAGCTTAATTTCTGCTGAAATACCAGATCCTGAACAGGAACCAGGACTTCATGATATCATCAAGTCATGTATGATTCATGGTCCCTGTGGGAATGCTAACCCTGATGCAGTTTGTGTGGGAGAGGATGGCAACTCCACCAAGGATTTTCCAAAGCGATTTTGTGAAGCAACCCAAATGAATGCAAACGGGTATCCGCTCTATCGCAGACGTAACAATGGACGTACAGTGAGGGTAAGAAATATGGACTTAGATAATCAATTGGTAGTTCCATACTGTCCGTGGTTGTCCAAGAAGTATAATGCTCACATAAATTTGGAAGCATGTACCACGATCAGGAGAGTGAAATATCTCTTTAAATATGTTTACAAGGGACACAATCGTGCTAATGTGGAGATTAATGAACGTTTGGAACATGACGAAATAAAAACATTTCTGAATGCTCGATATGTCAGTGCGCCTGAAGCATTATGGAGAATATACCTGATCGTCATCAAGTTTATTTTAGAGCTGGCGAAGAAGAGGAAGCTGCTGAAGGGGCATCGAATGATAGTCACCTAACAGCATGGTTTAATCTAAATGTAGACGATCCTGATGCACGGCGGTATCTTTACTAAGATTTTCCGTATCATTGTGTTTTTCATGGTAAGGAGAAAAAATGGAAAAAACGAAAAAAGACATTAAAACCAATAGATTCTCGGTTATACAATGCTCGACCGTCGAAAGGAGAACGTTTTTTTCTGAAAGTTTTGTTGTTGCATGTTGCAGGTGCTACATCTTTCGAGTATTTACGTACTTATAATGGGGTGGTTTACGACACATTCCGAGAAGCATGTATTGCCAGACATCTTCTGCAATATGACGCAGAGTGGAACAATACATTGGAAGAGGGTTCAACGTTTCAAATGCCCCAACAGCTCAGAAAACTGTTTGTTACTATTTTGACTCACTGCGAGCCCTCTAATCCTCTTGAATTGTGGAATACCTTCAAGGGGAATCTGTGTGAAGACTACCTTCGAACATTGGCTGTTGCTCAAGCTGAGCAAAGGGTTTTGGGTCACATTGATAACGTCCTGAGACAATTTGGTATCTCTTTAATACAGTTTAATCTTCCTGAATTGGTTCAACAGGTTGCTCAAGAAGAAGTTGATGTGAATATTTACATCGACAGGGTGAAACAAGTAAGGCCTTTGCTTAACGAGCAGCAGTTAGTTGTGGCAGATGCGATTTTGTCTGCTGTTTCAAATGTACGTAATGGTTTAGCACAACTTGAAACATTGTTTTATTTGGACGGACCGGCTGGCACAGGTAAGACTTTTACATACAATTATGCTATTGCAGCATGCAGAGCCAGAGGTTGGAAGGTTGCTACTGCTGCATATACAGGTATTGCAGCCACCTTACTGTCTGGTGGTTGTACATTGCATTCACTATTTCGTTTGCCTATTCCTGTTTTAGAAAATAGCGTATGTAATATAACACCAGCTTTGAAACATGCGGAATACCTTCGAAGTGTCGACCTGTTTCTGATGGATGAAGCAACCATGGTTTCTACCCAGATTTTCCATGCTGTGAACAGATTACTCAAGGATATTTGTGGCAGTGATGCACTTTTTGCTGGCAAGGTTCTTTTGTGGGGTGGTGATTTTCGTCAGTGTTTGCGGGTTGTGAAAAAGGGAAAGCCAACCGATGTTATTGAAGTTTGCTAGACCAATTCTGTGTTATGGGCATCAGGAGCAAAATACTCTTTCACTGAAAATATGAGAGCTTGACCGGAAGAGCAAGAATTCTGTACTTGGCTGTTACAACTGGGCAACGGTGAACTTCCAACGAAACCAACCTAACCAGCTAAAGGTTCCATCGAAATTCCTGATTGTTGTGTTGTTCCTAAAAAATCTTCGATTATGTCTGTGATGTACGATGGACTGGAGCCTCACGAATATGCCACCACAGCAATTCTGACATCGACAAACGAGCAATCATTAATTGTTAACAATGAGGTGTTGGACAGACTGCCTGGAGATGCAGTTTGCTATTACAGTGCTGATGAAGTGGTATGTGATGATGAGGAAGAGTGGAAAAACTATCTGGTTGATTGTTTGAAACTTAAAGTTGGGGCTATTATTATGCTTTTGAGAAATCTGAACATCAGGAAAGGTCTCTGTAATGGCACCCACTTGATTGTTTGTGAATTGTCGCATAACTTTATTAAGGCTGAAGTTTTGACAGGGTCAGCAGTTGGGGAACTGATTTTTATACCTAGGGTATAATTGTCACCATCCAACACAGGTATGCCTTTTGTATTGAAGCGCAGACAACTTCTTATTTGGTTGGCGTACTCTTTTACTATTAACAAAAGTCATGGTCAAACGTTTGAAAAAATTGGTTTGTTTTTGCAGAGACCGTGTTTTTCACATGGACAGTTGTATGTTGCCTGTTCAAGAGCAAAAGCATTTGGTAATGTTAAAATCAAAGTTGCCGGTATGGGTTAAGCAAGGTTATATTAATGGAAAGATGTATACTCAAAATGTTGTCTTTCCACAAGTGTTGCTGTGAATGTTGTTATTGTCGTGGCCTATTTGTTTAGATAACAAAATAGCTTAAATACCTACAGTATAGGCTACAGTTGAAGTTTTTGTAGCTTCTTCTGTACGTCAGCCACTGTTTGATGTTGTGGCTTATTATAAGTGTATCGTAAACATTTGGTGGGGCCACTGTTGAAATTGTTGTTGTTTGGCAACTTTGTACCTAATGAACAGTCTGTATGTTTTGTTGTTTTTTTAGGTGGAGTACAAGTCCCATTGACTTACGTTCTCGCCGTGTACTCCGTTACCATGAATTGTTTCTGAAGCAAACTTTGTGAACAATTCATGAACCAAAAGTCAGTGCATGCTCCATATTATCTCTCCATGATTGTAACTTTTGTTTTTTCTTCCATTAGTTATATAAAAATTATTAAATGGCTATGGTTGATCCGCCCATGGATTTGTACCAGGGTAAAATGTTAACTTTTTTAAATTTTCTATTATTGTAATTTAAATACTTAAAGCAAATTGATTTCATTTTAGATTCAGAAGATACATTATTAGGAGGAGGTAAACTTTTGGTTTTTTCTATATCATATTCATTTTATCAATGAGTTATCTCTTTTTCATACTGTTGTGTCTATTTTATATGTTGCCATTGATACAGATAGCACAGAAGAAGTTGAAAATAGTAAGAATTGTTATTGGAGTTACTTTGGAGTTTCAATTTTCCGTTGATGTTTTTTCCAATCCAGTTTTTGTCATCTCCTCATCCAGTTGTTTTGATTTCAGCTATGTTTTAAACCTTTTTATTTAGATGATGCTTTGCCGACAGCTCATGGTTAGAGTTGATATGTATTTATGTTTCATTGTTAATGTCACATGTTTAACCTTTACTATTACCTTATTACATTTCATTTAGCCTCATCATCATCTGTGTCAGCTACCAAAAGTAAGCAATGTTTTTGTAATGTAAATCCATGTTATTATTACTTTATTTTTAGTGTATTTCCTTTATCATTTTCCTTTCCTTAGTCAGATTCTGTAAACCTTTTTATTTAGATGATGCTTTGCCGACAGCTGATGGTTAGAGTTGATACGTATTTATGTTTCATTGGTAATGTCACATGCTTAAACTTCACTATTACCTTATTACATTTCATTTAGCTTCATCATCATCTGTCTCAACTACCAAAAGTAAGCAATGATTTTGTGATGCCAATCCATATTTTTATTTTTTATTATCAATGTATTTCCTTATAATATTTTCCTTTCCTTTGTCAGATTCTGTAAACCTTTTTATTTAGATGATGCTTTGCCGACAGCTGATGGTAAGAGTTGACACGTATTTATGTTTCATTGTTAATGTCACTTGTTTAAACTTCACTATTACCTTATTACATTTCATTTAGCTTCATCATCATCTGTCTCAACTACCAAAAGTAAGCAATGATTTTGTGATGCCAATCCATATTTTTATCTATATATTAATAGCCGATTCTCTGTCTGTCTGTTTGTTTGTTTGTTTGATAAAACATATTGGACAAAAAACAGCCGTGGCAGAACGTGCCAGTGCCAGTGTATCCTAACGTATCCTTGCCTGATTGTCTGAGACGGGTGAACATTTTTTCGAGGAATCAAAATGTTTAAAAACCTATAGGTAAAAAAAGAGTATCATAAAACAAAATATTTTTTTGCTTTTCTTTATACAGTGTGTTTCAAAAAAGTGGCAACAAGAATTATAATCGCTTATATATCAATAAATTCTGATCATTGGATGATAATTTTTATATCATTGAAAACCTTATTTTTTCCTCTTTCCAATGATGTATTTTTTTTCGAAATTGGAAAAATAGAAGAGGAGAAAATCGAAAAAATAACTCTAGAAAAACTCATTATTTTCTTAACGATCAATTAAAACAAAAGCTAACAACCATATCTTTATTGTTTAAAGGTGCAAAATCTTTTATGCCGTTTTGTGACATCTGAGACTCTCAATTAAAGCAATTGCTCACGTAAAATTTTTTCAAACGTGCGTAACATTGGTTTTGTTAATGTGAAAGTGATAAAAAATTGTTACATAACTGTTTTTGTTTTCGGAAATTGATCTTATTGTTAAACATCTTAATTGATCGTTAAGAAAATAATGAGTTTTTCTGGAGTTATTTTTTCGATTTTTTCTTTTTCTATTTTTCCAATTTCGAAAAAAAATACATCATTGGAAAGAGGAAAAAATAAGGTTTTCAATAATATAAAAATTATCATCCAATGATCAGAATTTATTGAAATATAAGCGGTTATAATTCGTGTTGCCACTTTTTTGAAACACACTGTATAATTTAATTTCTTTTTTTAATTGTTAAGCGCTTCTGATCGAACGTTTTTTTTATTCTCTTTATTCATTTAGCACGTGCCTTTTTTCTCTCCTCCCGTGTGAACTTTTTAAGAAGAGAAACAATTTTCCCCCTGTTTGAAAGCACCCATGTTAGAGCGCGTAACTTTTTTAAAACAAAAGCGAAAGTTGAAGTTTTTTCTCCCTACGTTTTGAGTGTATTGCTGTACTGAACAACGATTGGTTTTAAAAAACAAATAATAACACATCATGAAAAACCTGAAAAATGGTGATGTAACACTGTTGATGTAACACTTGAAATAACACTGACTGCACACCAGAGGTTGTGACTTCGAATCTGCTTCTGGTTGAACACAAGTTGTACGAGCCGTTTATAAGGAAATTTGACGTTTATTGATACAGTGATACAGAGCAGGTGGACATGGGCGGCGAGCGACGGCGCCTTGGCGGCTAGTTTTTTATTATTAATGCATTTCCTTATAATATTTTCCTTTCCTTTGTCAGATTCTGTAACAACCACTGGTGTTGAAAGTGGTAAGGATTTCAAATGAAATTCCTTTCAGTCTGTTTTATAATGCAGTATTGTATTCTGGGATATAAAAATGCTTGATATCAAATTGCTTGAAGATTTAAAATATTTAGTATAACAGCAACTTCTTCATATTCATAGATGTATCATTGCATCCATATGCCATAATGTTCTCAATCCTCCTATTTATTTATTTATTTATTTATTTATTTATTTATTAACTTTATTTAACGTCGATAAAAAACAGTTACAAAAATAGCTTGCTAATATAATATAAATTAGTAGCTAATGAACATCGACCCTTCAATAATAATAATAATAAAAAAAAAAAATGAAATAATAAAATAAAATTCAGATGTAACCTACATGCTGAATATACTTTGGCACAGAGACGACACTTGTAAGGAAGTATTTCAAATTCATCAAGATTAGATTTAAACTGTTCCACAAATTCGACCGATTTTGTGGATGCATTCAATAGACTCCAGGTTTGAAGTCCCTGGAAAGATGGGGTTTCAGCACCGTGATTGACAGTGCGCACATGGGCAGCCTTGAAATCATTGCGATTTCTAAGGTTGTGATTGTGAGTGTTTAGTGGATATATTTCCTGCAAGTAAGAAGGACCCAGATTTTGTAGGCGTTTGAAAAGTAAGACCGTGAACTGGAAAATATTGGAGGTGTGATTCGACTTACACCTATATTTTGTTAGAAGGTCAGAGAAACTGAGATTTGAATTGCCATCAACAAGACGTAAAGCTCGTTCATGAAGAGAATTTATTCTATTATTATTGCTACGAGAGGTATAAGTCCACAGTAAAGGACAATAGTTAAACTGCGATATAACGTAGCTTTTAACTAATAGAATAAGTTTTTCTTCATCAAGACATGGCTTCAATCTTGCTATAGCATAAAATTTATTTCCAGCTTTATTACAGGCGTTAGATATATATGATGTAAGGTCAATTTTAAAATCTACTGTGATGCCTAGGAGTTCAACCTCACTAGAGGGTCTAATGGATATATTATTTACATCAATGCTAAAATCTGCAAAATTTTCTATCACATTTCTATGCTTAGTAAGTAATAATAAAAGCTTACATTTACCTAAGTTCAAAATAAGACTGTTACTTTGAAACCATTCAAAGAAACACTGCAAAGAATGCTGCAACTCAGTCTTAATATCTGCATGGTTACAAACATTTGAATTTATGAAGTAAAAAAGATCATTTAGATAAATATTGAAAAATAATGGTCCTAGGATAGAGCCTTGTGGAATTCCAACTTTCAATCTAAGTGGGTCACTGAGGGTGGAGTTCGCTTTAACTACCTGGTAGCGATCTGAAAGATAGCTAGAGATAAGACGGAGAGAAGGCTTAGAAAGACCATACGCTGAAAGTTTTGCTAACAAAAGATCGTGTCTAACACAATCAAAGACCTTAGATAAGTCCATTAGAACTAATCCTATAGACTTGCCTTTATCAAGGAGTTTATGCCAGATTTCGAAAAGACGAAGAAGGGTGGCCTGGGTGTTATAGCCTTTGCGATATCCTGAGAGAAGAGGTGAAAAAATAGACTCAAAATGATGGCTTAATTGTTTGAAAATCAATTTTTCAAAAATTTTAGCAAAAGGTGGTAGACAGCTAATTGGTCTATAATTAGATTTATCACTTGAATCACCTTTGTTCTTAAAGACAGGTGTTACTTCAGCCTCTTTCATTCGATCAAGAAAGCTTCCGTTTTTCACAACTTCTTCGTTAAAGCACTCAATAAATTTTTCAGCATATATATCAACATTTCTTTTCAATATACTAACAGGAATACTGCTTGTTGGTGTACCTTTGCTCTTCAAGTTCGGAATTTCTTTACGAAATTCTTCAACGGAAATATTATGGAAATTAAAAAATTGATCAAATTGGTATTTCTCTTTTATCTTGTTGATGTAAGGGTGATTACCAAATGATTCAGTGATTCGGTTGATGTCATTTAATTTGGTAGTTCCAGATGGAATGTTCAAAGTATCAGTGATATTTACAAAGTATTTGTTAAATATTTCAGCAATCATGAATGATACTCTCATGAATGATACGATTTCCATTTGTAAGTAGTATACGTTCGGACAATTTCGACTTTGTTGACAGTATTGGCTTGATTGTTTTCCAAAAGCGTTTGTTTTCATTCACTTTGTTGATGTCGAGGTTGGAGAAGAAGTTCTTTCGTGCAAGTTGGGATAATTTGACACATTTGTTTCGCTGCTTTTTGTACTTCAACTTATTCTCAGCTGTTGGATTTCTGTTATATTTATTTTTTAACTGTGAACGGTACATAATTTCTTTGCGAGTTGATTTGTCGATAAAATCCTTGTTATTTGCTCTGAGAATCTTCTTATTCAACGGTGCATGACGATGTAAACATTCTTGAAAATTTTGGTGCATTAAAGTGAAATCTGATGAATCATCAACACATGTTTGCAAATCTTTTCGAAATACTGATTCATCGATATTTTTAAGATCTCTGTAAGATATAACTTTCGAAACTCTGCGATCGATGGTGCTTCTCATTACTGTGGCAATTAACTTATGATGATCAGAAATACCTGTTTCCAGAGTATAACGTTTCAAAAAACATTTTTCTCTGTTCATGAGAATGACGTCGATCGATGAAGGGTTCTCCAAAGATTTAAAACAGGTTGCTTCTTCGATCATGTTGACTAATCCATATGTTTCGGTGAATTCATTGAACTGGTTATCATTTTCCTATTTAAGTCTCCAGTTACCATAAAATTAGAATATTTTGAAGACAGTTTATCAATAGTTTGACGAATGGCATTCAAGAAACGAGCTTTTTCGTGTACTGTATTCTACAAGGGACATTTGTAAGCGGCAATGATAATCCATTTGGAATTTTTGGTAGATATTTCAATGACCATCAGCTCAATGTTGTCTGGAATAAAATCATCAGTTGGAATTCGTTTCGATGGTATGTCTTGGTTTATGTACACTAACAAGCCGCCACTATTACTTAAATAATCCTTTCGAAATGGTTTCTTGTAGCCTTGGATTTTAAATTGTTCAGTGGAGAAGGTTTCATCAAGTTTTGTTTCTGCAAATATCATAATATCAAACATATTTCCAATAAAAGCCTTGATTTCAGTGAACTTATAACGGTAAGAGTTAATGTTCAAATGACCAATATTGATAATTTTAACATATTTACTTTTAAACTTATCAAGTTCAGTTGGATCCTTCTGGTCATTCCTGTGCGGTGCTACTTATCTTTTTTTAATAAACTTCATAGAATTACGACACAAAACTTTTGCTCCATTTTTGTTTAGATGCACATTGCTCCGGTTGAGATGAATTTTTGGGTTCAAGTTTTCATGCTCGATGAAACATAAATTCCGTTCGTTACATAATTCTTTCAAACATTCATTGACTTTTGTTACCTTTTTTCCAAATTGATCTCCTCTTGGTATAAGTGCTGAAATTCTAACAACGGTCGATTTATCAAAACAATTTACAATATCGACAATTTTCGCTGCAATGGATTCTGGTGTATCATCAGATTTAAGATCATTTGTTCCAACGTGAACGATAGCTTCATTTGGATTGTGTCTGGCAGATGGCTTTACATATTCAACCATGTCGTCAGTTGTTGCTCCTGGAAACGGTCTTACAAAAGCTTTGGACTCATAATTTGTTTGTTGTGTCATTTTCCATCCTTGCAAGTCTTTCACAATCGAGTCACCAATAATATAAGTCACTGGTTTTCTGTCATTCTCATTTTTCTCATTTTTCTCATTCTATTATTATTTTGATTAACGATTGATGATTGTTGAATCATATCATCATTTGTTGACGGTTGATTGTTTCTTTGATGTCTTTTCTTTCGGTAAGTAACTCCTTTATTGTTATATAGAGTTGTTCGATGGTCTGCATTGATGGGTTCAATTTCAATAGACAACCCATTAAATCGATTTTTTTCGCGTGCCTCCTGGGAATTAGAAAGTCATTTTGAGTGTTTGTGACCGAATTCTCCGCTTGATACGTTGTGTGTTGTGTGTAGTGTGAGTTTGAGAGTTTATTATGGGAGAGTAGAATTTCGATTATTTTGTTTTTGTTTTTGATTTCCTCCTTCAGAAACTCCACTTCTCTGTTCAGATTTGATATTAAACGTTCATTCATGTTATACCCCTGCAAAGGTTCTTCATTAAAATTGGAAATATCTCTATGAACAGTTTCTGTAACAAAATCTCTCATTCTGTCAAAAGAACTTGAGGTTAGTTCATCGAAACTTTGTTTCACAACCATTTCGATAAACTTGACGTCTATATATCGTTCTGAGTCAGTTTGTTCTCCATTCTCCAAAATTTGGTTATCCATTTTAACAAAAACTGTCAAAACTCAATAATGTTTATTTCAAATCAGCTTGAAGATTTATCATCGCTGATGTGAAGCCGCCATGATAAATCTATAATGAATTATAACCTAATCTTTATTTCCTTTTACTTCCAGATGCTTTTTAAAAATGACATTCTTTGCTAAATTGTTTTCCAAATAATTAACAACTAAAATTCTCCTTAAAATTTCATAACTTACGTCGCAACACCTATCGCCTCTTGTAACACTAATTGTTATTTGGTACTTTGGAATTAGTGTGTCCAGGCTTAATTTAAATAGTATGGTTTTATCTCTATTCAAGATAGTTTACCAGTTTTTTAAATGTTGTAAACTAGAGATTTTATTACTTACATCGTGAAAACTTGACCTTTGATCTTAATGAAGGTAATAAAACCTTATATCTACTATAACTTGCCTAGAAAAAACATTTTCAGAATAAAAATTATATAATTGGATAGATCTCAAAGAAAGCCTTCTTCAGATATAACAATTGCAAAATATTAATAGCTATTTAGCAAAAAAAAGCGTTCGAAAACCTTTTACAACTTTTTTGATACACACTATACAAAAACGTTCAATAGGCCTTTGTTGAATTAAACAAAGTCTCCAAACCATCTCTTTTCTATTAACTATGGTGGAAACAAAAAAAGGTCCCCTGTGCATAATGGAAACAAAGGAAAGAAGGATGAACAAGATGCCCTTACGGGCAGAAAGATTTCTGCAAAATCAGTTGAAAAATGAAAATATGAAAAATGAAATACTATAATAGCATTCTTGAAACTTGAATGATTTTGAATAATTGAATGGTTGAATAATTTCTACAATATATTACATTCCTAATTACATGCTTCTCAGGACATTTTGAAGGCATAATTGACACAATGAGAAACTTTATTTTAATGTATATATACTGCCAATAAACTGAACAACATGTTTGTTGATACAAAATAATATAAAAGATACATGGATCCTATCAGATATCTTAATGAGTATGATCATAACTCGTAAACTCAAAACATTTTTCCAAGAACATATAAATTTTGGTCATGCAAAATACATTTATATCGACTAAAATCAACATACATAATATAGTTAACTCATATCAGAAATTTCTGTTTTAGTTTGATTAACAATATGGCATGCACTTATATTCTTCATCTAAATTGAAATTCATGATCAGTTTAAAAAAAATCTTTAGGAAATTTAAGAAAGGTTGAATGATTTTTACAACATAACATTACATTTCTGATTACATTCATATGCACCCAAAGGCATTGTAAAACTGTAATTGACACTACGCGAAACTTCATTGCATATACGTACAGTGTGTCCACCAGAAAGTGGGCACCTAACTTTTAATAAGCATATCTTTTGTTTTTCGTGCTTGTTTTTTTCAATTTTTATATTAACAGAAAGAAAATGTTTTGCTCTTTCTAAATATATGACCCTTTTCACAGAAAAACCATTTTTTCGGGAAATATAATCGATTTTACCATGAAACCATGACATTAAATCAATAACGATCAATTAACGCTTGTTTGAATAGATGTTAACGACTCGAGTAGCATGGGAAATCATAAAAAGCTAAAATATTGTAATAAAGCTGCGTTTACATAAGGAAAACTTTACGTTTTTACAAGCTTGAAATTGAAAGTTTCATTTCTAAAACTCTTTTACAAACTTTTAAAAACTTTGAATCGTGCTTTTTGATGGGAGATTTCTACCCAGAAACTGCTGTCTAAAAGCCTGAATAACAGCTACATAACTTTTCGTCTCATGAAACTTATTTTACCACGAAAGTTCACTGCTGGACTGTTAACTGCATAATGGAATGAATTTCATAAAAGTTTGTTTTCTCGCTTATAAAGGTTTTGGAAATGCTTGGGAATATGAAATTATTAAATCATAATAAAAAATTTAAGGTAAGTTTACACAATGAAAAAAGGTTTGTGTCTTTTCAAAAAATTTCGTGACAAAATTAGCACAACACCAACAACAGTGGTTGTTTCAACGAAACAAAAGGTTAATTGCTCGTTAAAAGTCTGTTTTATTGATCATTACAAAATTAACAAGCGTATCGAAACAAAAAATACTTAATATTTTTTAAAATAAAAATTTTTATAAATAACAACTTATATTTTTGGAAAGCTCAAAAAAGCCTCTTTCCAACGGTATAAAAACCGCATTGTATTGTTAAAAACTCGAAAAGTTATTTGTGTTTTAAACAAGGTGCCCACTTTCTCGTGGACACACTGTATATAACTTAAAAACAAATCAAACATTAAAACATTAAAAAATTATCATCAAACATTAAAACATTACATTAAAACATCAGTCGACCCACATTGTGGATGTTGGAGCTGAGGAGAACTCTAAGCTGAGCTTCAGTATCCACAGCTTAAAAAGAATAACAGCCCATACATGAATCAAACGAAGATGTTTTGTGTTTTCACTAAAAACAAACAACAAATGTATACCTTTTTCACTCTTCTGTTTACAAAATGTTGAAATCTTCTTTAGAAAGGAATGATCACAGTTCAAAATAATTCGAAGTTTCTTCTATAGATTTTGTTTTCATCTTAAAATATGTATATGCTCTTAAAGATCCATTTAATATTGATCAAAGAAACTTGTAAATCTAAAAGGGTTTCTTCGCTGGGTGACATGCGTTGCACGACGTTTTAGTTTCATGTAAACGCACGCATGAATTTTCAAAAAACCGCTAGGTTTGGACAGTAAGAAAAAGAAAAAGAAGAAACAAGATGCCCTTGCAGGCAGAAGGATTTCTGCAAAATCAGCTGAAGTATGAAAAAGGAAAGGAGGTACTTTGAGGATGCAATTGATTGCGTACCTAAACTAACTTGATACTGAATAAGTATCTTCTCACAGGGATTACAAAAACGTTGGTTTCTCCCCCTTTTTGGGGCATGGTCAATAGGCGAAAAAACGCCCTCCAGGGCAGAAATTTTCGGCATATAATGAAGTTTTTCAAACCCCATCATGTTATGTATCGTTCGATCAGAAATTTAAGGCTGGTCACGAAAACCTTACACATTTGGTCTAAAAATGTAATGGAAAGAAGTTACAAGTTTTGTAAGAATGGTTTACGGTTAATGAAAATCGAATTAATATAATAAAGGAATATTTTTTTCCTTGTATACATACTTTTTGAACAGACGTAAATAAAGTGAGTTAAACTTTAACGAGGGCCGAGTTTTGCGACTTTTCCATTTGACAGAAAGTGCGAAACCAGCTATTATCTTCACCATCACATGATCACTAATAGACCTTTTCATGAACTTAGTCACAAAACAACGACGTCTTGTTTTCAAAATGAATATTAATGACGTTTGCGCTGTTAAGAAGAGAAAAAGTTTTCACGAAATTCTTTTATTAAGGTTAAGCACCTACTTTAAGAAACTTTCGCGAGTTTGTGATTTTGCCGATAAATCGCATAAGTAAAATCCCGCGAAAAATTCTGAATGTCATCATTCCCGTGAGATGTGGTTTTGAGCCATTAGCAAAAGGTAATTCCCGCGAAAAAAATTTTTTTCAATGAAATTTTCAAAACAAATTGCCGCTGCAAAAATTTGGCATTTTTTAATTAAGGGTTCTCCTCTGAGTATCGTTCGAAATAAATAGGTAAACTTTATTTCGTGTTTGTATTTTGACCAACTTGCTTGTACTTTGACTGTCTTCTTTTTGAATCATGGAAAAAGAATTTTTGAACTGCCTTATTCGGGAAAGTTAATTCTCGCGAAACATAGTCAAATGGGCCATTCGCGAAAGTAAAAGGTTTTACTTGATTCGACTTTCCCTTTTATTAAGACCTTACCTTTTTATTTGTCCAATACACCAATACTTTTAATTTCTTGTAGGACAACCCCATCTGCTTATCGTACCCCTATAATTAGGGACGTGAGAGTACAAAAAAAACCAATAGATTACTAAATAGCTTTATCATTGCAGCCTCTACACAAATTTTACAAAATTATTTTCAAGTCCAAATATGTACTCTTCCATACGGTTTGGCATCGACTACTATGGTAGAAACACCTTTACGGCAACCGAATTAATGGAACATGTCTTCTAATTGACCTTCTCAAAGTTCAAATTGAGCGTATTCACTTCTAAGCTTATTTTCTCAGGAAATTTCCAAACAACAGGATTCAAACTGATGCTTTAACAGTCTGATTTAAATTTTACGTTTTCGTAAAATAGGATCAATCCGTTCAGATATGCTAAATTTGTATAACTAAACTTCACGATAATATCCAAGTCATTAGAATCCTTAATAGTGCATTGAATAAACGGTTAAAGCAGTACTTTTTCCAAAAAATATGATTATGCGATGTATTGATAAACCATTTCGAATGACAACGTGAACATATTTGAGTAGAAATTCGTCCATACCGAAAAGATAGAATCTGTACTTTATCAAACGACAACGCTTTCCGGATCATGTCAGCAACCAGGTATCATGTCTCTCCATAGCAGTCAAAATCTGTTTATGCATGTACGACCTTTCAAAACTCACCATTGAAGTCTCTTTATGCGTTTTTTATAATACTTACAAGATTTACAATAACAAGTCTCAATATTTTCTTTTTGTTCATAGGAAAGCTCAAGGAATTCAACTTCACTGAGGGGTGACCGTACAGATATGAATTAGCATGAACAAAGTCTAGTGAAGTTTATCTTAAAAAAGGAGATCAACATCATAGTCCATATGAACACCCCTTAGTTAAAAGAAAACAACAAAACAAACAGAATTGACTTTCAAATACATATATAGACCTCTTATTAGTCTTGGAGATATGCACCTGGAATAACCCAATTTTTAAGTATATGTATGTTTACATAAATCTGTATGCAATGTACATGAATCTGTATGTATTAAAATTTTGTGTGTCTTGCAACAGTACAACTGGCATACTGTAGAGCCCTGTAATAGGTACTGCTTTCAACAGGACTGTATAAAATGATAAATATCTTTTATAATGTAAATCTAATTACTTCAAACGACAAGCGAATCGTTAATCTTTCGAATGGAAGATGTAGATCCACAAGGAAGCACATAAAATCACTGTTCAGCGTTTGCTGAGGTGCATCAAGAGTGTTAGATATATCGTTACCAAGAATGACTGGACCAAATTAAAGCTTATGATTAGGGTAAAATCTAGTAAACAACCGATACAAATTATATATGCTGAATTAACCAGGATAACATTAAAACATACATTCAGTCATGAGGAAAGCAAAAATATCATGGGCTAGGCGACACGTTTTATCATTTATGCTGGTGCACACCTCCAAGAATGGAACCCACTTAGTCTGCATTAACACCAAAAGATAAAAAAAGACAGAATAAATACTTAGAACACAGAAGCATAGAAGGCTTGCTATATCATGATTAAGCTTGAGGTTAAGGCATTCTGCCGAGTCACACTTGCCTTAAAGCCGACTTCAATACTGTTTAGATGAAACAAAGCAAATCTAAAATCCAAACAAAAATACAACATGCCAATGTACAATTTTACCCCTATTCCTGCCCTATCCATCCCCCTCCCCCACCCAACCACAAAAAATAAAAATAAAAAATAATTGTTTGGCATTACAACTAAATTTTCAGTAAAGTGTTGCTGTATGCAGCCAGTAAAACTGACAAGACGAATATGTCTACAGCTAGTTTAATCAATAATAATGTTGCTGTATACAGCCAGTAAAACTGACAAGACGAATACGTCTACAGCTAGTTTAATCAATAATAATGTTGCTGTATGTAGCCAATAAAACTGACAAGACGAATACGTCTACAGCTAGTTTAATCAATATAATGTTGCTGTATGCAGCCAGTAAAACTGACAAGACGAATACGTCTACAGCTAGTTTAATCAAAACATGTTGCTGTATGTAGCCGGTAAAACTGACAAGACGAATACGTCTACAGCTAGTTTAATCAAAACATGTTGCTGTATGTAGCCGGTAAAACTGACAAGACGAATACGTCTACAGCTAGTTTAATCAATATATGTTGCTGTATGTAGCCAGTAAAACTGACAAGACGTAGCCAGTAAAACTGACAAGACGAATACGTCTACAGCTAGTTTAATCAATATAATGCAGCGGTATGTAGCCAGTAAAACTGACAAGACAAAAATGTTGATAGCCAAATACAGATAGTGTTGGACATTAATTAGCATGTAGAGTCTAACTACCTTTTAACTTAAGTTGGATTTTTACAGCATCATGATCTGAAAAGAAAACAGACTTTACTATTGATGTGACAATGTAGTTCTTAATAAAGTTCTTCTTTATATAACAATGATCAAGCAATGATCCATCAAGATGTGTTGGCTCAGATACAACCATGTCGTAATTCCTAAGTATATCTGAAAGAGATTCATTAGGTTTGAAGTAATCAATGTTGAAATCACCTAATAGAATGTCAATCTCAAAAAAATGAATAAAATCATATAACTTATCATAGAATATCTGCATTGATTCACCGTGTTTCCTATACAGCACTCCAATTCGAATCAATTCAGTACAAAAGGATTCTTTGTCAATATAAACAAGCAAAAATCCAGGTTCAAAAGATCCACCATTATTATACTCCATAGTTTTCACACCAACTGCTATACTTTTGTATTTGTCTTCAGCATTGAAAAAGACAATATCCTCGAAATCATTCAACACATCCAATATTTCAGAAACATCATGACGTGGGAGTAATTGTGTCTCTGTCAGGCATATTACATCACTCTCCAGCAACTCTTTCACACAAGCTATGTCAGGTGCATGCAAAGATAATGATCTTACATTTAACAAAGTGATAGTTAGAGAATTAGCACATAAAGGTCCTATTGTTTCAGGAGGAGGCAACATACAATTTTGTCGCATCCGCTCATATTCAGTGAATGCTCTCTTGTCAGCTTTTATGGCTTTTCTGTTATACATTCCAGTTAAGTGCAAACCATTCAGTGTTCTAACGCGACTCATAGCAACATACATTTGACCAGCATTGAATTGTCTTTGCTTCTGTAACTGAAAACTAATAACTGCTTCCTGCACACTTAAACTTTGAACTTTGTGAATGCTTGTCCCCCAAGAAAGGACTAAAGGACACTGCGTTCTTTTAATCACAGGTGAAGAGACCTTTCTTTTATGAATATGAATTTCAGTTTCAACCCGGTCTATAGGAACATAGTGATGTGTTCTGGCAAAATGATCAGAAGCCATTTTCATTAAGCCAGCATCCACATCCAAAAATTTTACATACACTTTAACAACTTTATTGCGATTGCATTTGATGGACTTGACAACACCAATTTGCCCATTTATAAGTTTGTCAGCAATGTTGATATTAGAAGTAAGCATAACTTTCGTACCAATTTTAAGAATAAGCTTTGTTGGAAGACCACCTGTGTCAGTGTGTTTACGGTTAATCGCAACAGTGATTAATCTGTCAGGTACATCTTTTGGCAAATCATCAATGGCATTGATCACAAATTCTTGACCATTCAAACTTTCAAGCTTTTGTTGGTTGTAAGCAGTAGCTGGAGCATTTTCTGCAAATAAATGAATTGCTTCTTTTGGATAATCTGGAGAGGAATCCAAAATGAAGCGTGATTGAATAAGTTGTTCATCCTCAGGAGATAGATTAGCAGTGCGAATATTGTTAAGGAGGTCAATGAATATATTGTCACCTTGCTGTCGCATTACTTCAGTTAGTTCAGCTATCTTGAAATTAATCCAAAGTTTTAGCAAACTTTCAACAAATCCAGTGGACATGTACACAGGCTTTCCCATCACTGGAGGCAGCTGGAAAAAATCACCAGATGCAATAACAGTTCTACCAGCAAATGGCACATGAGTACTAACACCAAATATTTCACATAACCGTAAATGTACATTTTTGAACAGTTCTTCCGAAACCATCGATATTTCATCAATAATTAACACAGTTAATTCTGAAAGCTTGTTACGCAATGATGATCTCATTTTGTCGCTAAGTGGAGCATAACCTTTACCATGCATTCCCAATCCAGAGTGGATTGTAGTACCACCAATGTTGACAGCAGCTACACCAGTAGGTGCTAGCAATAACACTCTTGGTTTTTCTGGGTTGGTAGCTTTACGAAGTAATTCTTTTGAAATGGCATGATACACTGTTTTCAATAAATGTGATTTATCACAGCCACCTTGGCCAGTTAAAAAAATATATAACGGATCAACACTTTTTAACACAGCACTGTTCCTGTATTTGATCAATTTTTTTGACCACGTCAAGATGGTGTCAAAGATTTCCCGTTGTTTATTATTGAGGGAGCTTATCCTTGTGTTGATTTCATTGTCATCTAGTACGTATTGCCTATCTGCTACAATCCCTGACGTAGCAGTTCGATTTTCATCCTCAATTTCATCGTCAGAAATGTGATCATTCAACAAATCTTGCATTTCCTCATTTTCCTGCTGTGCAAATGGATCAAAACTGGTTTCAAGATCAGCTCGGTAGGTTCGAAAAGCTTCGTCAACAAGTTCAGCATGTGGCTCAATCTTTGTTTTGTTGTTGTTTACTACATCAAGAACACCAGACTGTGAGAGTTTTTCCAAATAAGTGTCACATAACAATTCCTTTTCAGTTCGGAAAGGAAAATACATAAACAACAAATGGTGTGCATATTGTTCAGGAAAACGATGTCTGTTAGGTACATGATATCGCAACACAGCACGAGTTTTTCTGGACTTCATTTTACTTTTACTACTCATTAACGGAATGACAGGAGGGTAAGGACTGTTGAAGCTTTCCCCTTCCATCACTTCATCACATAGAACAATAGGTTGATTATCATTTTCAGCTGATTCGTTAGGCTTGGAATCCAGAAAGTAGTATGCTAAAAATTCTGCAAAGCACATATTATCAACCGATGCAAACTTTCCACCTTTATATGAACCATCTGGTCTATCAACGTAACGATCAAGCATATTTGTTTTAAAAATATCGTTGCTGTCCTCTGGTAATTCATCCAATTCCTCCCGAGACTTGCAAATTCGAAATCTATTTTCCGGGAGATTGCTGTTAGCAAAAATGACTTTTGGAAATGTCTTGCGTAGCCACAGTTCAGGCATCACATGATACACTGCTTCCTGCACAGAACATTCTCTTCTGGAAGAGTATGCCTTAGCAATTGATAACATTTGATCAAATTTATTTAAGCTTTGGGACTTTGATTCCTCTAAGGCTTGCTTCATTGCCCTGGAGCACTCATCTTCTGATTTAGAGAGATATTTGCACATGTAGGTGATGGCTTTATAATGATTGAAAACAGGTTGGATATCCATGTTAGCTTCCCAAGCAGATAATCCTTCCACAAAGTAGTTGTTTACAAAGCAAGAATTAGGTGGGCGACGTAAATGAATTTCATAATCTGCATCTTTTGAAATGGATAATGCACTGTAATATTGCTTTTCTGTCAAGCTTAGTTTATCCAAAATCTCTGTGATTGTTCCAGGATTCTCGTAGTCATCACTTGATGGATCCATTATATTACGTTTTTTTGGCAGTAGAAACTCATCTATGTATTCTTTAACCTTATCTAACACAATTTTCCTGCCATCCAGTACCCTTTCTTTCTCATCAGCATCCATATCTTCAGGTAACGGACTGGAAATAATAGTACGATCTGTAAAAAAATGACCAAAGTTGAATCGACAAGAGCTATTCTTATATTTACGACAAGTTTTGGAATGAGTGTGAACTTGATATGTTTTTACCAATTCAAACAATTCCGGTTCAAGAACAGGATCTGGTAAATCGGCTCGAACAACTGCATCAACAAATGATATATATTCATCCTTGGATTTTTCAGTTAAAACAGGAGGATCTTTGAGCCATAAAAAAATATGTACATGTGGACTTCCTCTGACTTGAAATTCAACACGAATGACGTAATAAGACAACTTCCCCAAACTACCAGCTGCTACAATTTCTTTAAAGAATGTCTCAACACGATATTGAAAATGTCGAGCTAAAAAAACTGGATTCATGTTCAAAATGACACATTTATCTTCATAACTCATGTTGCGAATTTCGTCTTCCTTAAGATTCAGTTTATAAATTTTGGATAATATTGAAGGCAACTCGGGCCAACGTAAATCTGCACAGGATAATGTCATAAATAAACATAGTCACAGGAAGAAAGATAGTCTGGACACTTGACGGCTCTAATTGTTTATGTTTTTGTTCCGCGAATATGACTAGTACCCAGTCCTATGCCTGCACGCTACTGTTAAAGATGGCGAATTAACATCGCATGCTACAGAAAATTTTACATGCTTTTTGCCTTTTAGTATTGATATGCCCGGAGAAAATTGTTCTATATACGGTTGCTCAGTCTCACGAAGGTCTAAGTATAAGGGGATTTCCATTTTTAAAGTTCCTTCTGGTGATAATTCTTTCGATAAGGGTTGGAGAGATCAATTGGTTGCCATAATCACGAGGGATAGAGAAATCGATGTTGCTCTCAGAGAAAGAATAATATCAAAGAAGTTGTATATTTGTGAAAAGCATTTCAAGGAAGATCAAATTCATAACCATGATTCAAATAGAAAAACTCTTGTTCCTGGTGCAATACCCTCGCTGAACCTTCCAATAAAAAGTTTTGCTCCGTCCACCACAAAATCTCGTGATTCAGCTTATTCCATTCTTAAAAAAAAGTCTGAGACTCCAGTTGTCGAAAATGACATAAGCGTTTGTTACAAGTCCTTCTATGAGTTTAAATCCAGGATCCAGTCACTAAAACTTGCAGGTTGGCATGTTTCATCCACTGATAATAATGCTACATTTACTTTTCATGATGACACCCACTCAGTTCCAAAGTATGAAATCTATGTTGATGAGAATCTTACCTTTCTGATAAGAGTTTTACTATGGAATGTGCCCATTCAACATGAAATCTATTCCTACCATCAAAAGTCATTAAAATTTGTTACAATATCAAACTTGATGAAATTTCTGATGAACTTGAAGATATGTCCAGGATTGTCAGATCGTTTTGCTGGTAGCTGCATTGAACATAATGTTCCAAAGAAATTTCCTGCCACGCACATTAACTGTTCTCCCCTACATCAAAGCCAATGGTACCGTTCCCCAGACTGTGTAATAATCATACCACCAACAGAAAACAGTTGCAACCCCTGTCTGAAAGCTGAAAGCAAAGAATCTTTAAGTCTGAAAAGGAAAAGATCTAATATCATATCACCTGCAAAATTAAAAGCACCAATCTCTATCACTTCCCCTGATCGGATCAAGCAAACTCTTCAAGGTTACAGAATAGAGAATAAGCAACTGAAAGAGGAATTGTCCAAAATGCAAGAAGAAATTTCAAAAAAGTCTTTACCATTAGATAAAAACTTAGGTGAAGATTTGGTCAAAATCATGTCTAACTGTTCAAATCGAAACATACCTCCTTTTATGAAGCTATTTTGGGAAGAGCAACAAAAATATTTATCCTGTTCATCTTCTGGTGTCCGATACCATCCAATGATAATACGCTATTGCTTGGGTTTAGCAGCTAAGTCTCCTTCCTTTTATGATGAAATAAGGCTTGATGAAAAAAATGGTAGTGGTTTTCTTGTTTTGCCTAGTCGAAGACGATTACGGGACTATAAGAACTACATTCGTCCACAGCAGGGTTTCAATAAATGTGTCATCCAAGAGTTGGCCAGTATTGTTTCTAAATTTCAAGCAATTGAAAGGTATGGTATTTTGTTGATGGATGAAATGAAGATACAAGAGAGTTTAGTTTGGGATAAACATACTGGTGACTTAATTGGCTTTGTTGATCTGGGTGATGTGGATGTCAATTATGCTACATTAAAGAAAGCTGAAGAAATTGCTTCTCATGTATTGGTCTTTCTTTTGAGAAGCATTGTAAACCCATTAAAATTTTCTTTGGCAAATTTTGCAACAACAAATGTCACTTCCGTGCAAATTTTTCCATTATTTTGGAAAGCAGTTGGGATCCTTGAGGATAAATGTGGCATAAAAGTAGTCGGTGTAACCTCAGATGGTGCTTCTGCCAACAGATCTTTCTATCGCATGCATTTGAATATGACCAGAGTTGTCCATAAAAATGAAAATGTGGATGTAACGTATCGCACACTTAATGTAATGGCTGATGAAGAACGTTTTATATATTTCATTTCTGATCCACCTCACTTGATTAAAACAGCACGTAATTGTCTTGCTAATTCCATGGCTGGACGTTGTACAAGAAATATGTGGAACGATGGAAGTTATTTAACATGGAATCATATTTCAAAGTTATTTCTTGAAGATTTGGATTGTGGCTTACATTTGGTACCTAAAATTACAAATGACCACATAAATTTAACTCCATTTTCTGTAATGAATGTTAGACTAGCAGCACAAGTACTCAGTGAATCTGTTTTCCAAGCTCTGCAATTGTATGGTCCTCCAGAAGCACAAGCTACTGCTGTTTATTGTCGCATGTTTGACCAAATGTTTGACTGTCTAAATGTTAGAAACAAGGAAGAAGCTGTCATTAAGTTGAAACCCTTTTTGAAACCCTACAGGTCAGTAAATGATGAGCGGTTTACTTGGTTAATTGATACATTTCTTGCCTACTTCAAACGATGGAAAGATTCCATTGAAGCAAGACCTGGTGCCTTTACTGATAGTCATCGAGCTAATATGTTTATATCATGGCAAACATACGAAGGTATAAAGATTACTGTCCATTCATCCATTGAATTAATCAAGTATTTATTGAATGAAGGTGTGCCATATGTCTTGACCGAACGTTTTTGTCAAGATCCTCTAGAAAACTATTTTGGACGTCAACGAGCAATTGGACACCGCAAAGATAATCCATCACTTCGTGATTTTGGGTACAATGACAACACGATAAGAACACAAAAAGTTTTTCGACCTATTGCTGCAGGAAATTGTTTAGATCCCCTTACTCAG
The DNA here is from genome assembly GCA_027922465.2 of Turritopsis dohrnii. Taxonomy (NCBI): domain Eukaryota; kingdom Metazoa; phylum Cnidaria; class Hydrozoa; order Anthoathecata; family Oceaniidae; genus Turritopsis; species Turritopsis dohrnii. Next base: position 245,888 of record BQMF02000225.1, on the reverse strand, counting down.
ATTGACGTAGAGACTGTGCCTTGCCGTACTAGGAGTAAGCAACATTGAAATAAAAAAAACACAAAAGCAAACCAAAAAAATACTAAAAAAACGGTTATTTTTATAGCCACACATAATAAAAAACATTAACATTGGTCTTAATTATTCATCCAATCTCATAACAGAAAAAGAAGATGCTCACCTGCTTTGTCATGTGACGATGATGTAGCCAGTTCTGGTGCAACAGTTAGGATTTGGGATAGCCAATGAGGTAAGCCATAATGTTTTTTATAAATTTGTAGCTATAAAAATAGCTGTTTTAACAGGTTTATAGTCACTGTTCTGGACTGCCAATGATCATTGTCCTTCTGTCATCGATTTCTTTATTTCCGTGCGAAGAGATCTTGCTTTTTTCCTTTTTGTTGCGAGTTTGTGGAGCTCATTCTGATCTTTAACATATGAAAAGACTCGAACACGAACATATAGCATAATAATATGTTCAAGTAAGTTCATAGATACCTCCTTACTGACCTTTGCTGTTGTCTGGGAACAAAGTTTGTTATAATAACAGAGAACTGTTGAGCACTTTAAGAGTTCTGAAACAATTACCTTACTATTAATGTTTTTCTTAAATTTTGTGGTTGCAGCACGAAATCGCAACTCTACATGACTGAATATTAGAAAAACATCAGTTGTTACAGACCATAATCCTCCTCTGTCCTTGGCACAAATTAACTTATCACTCACACTACCTTTGTCCTCCATGGAGGCTTTCCCAGCTAACAAAATGGAAGAACTTTCAGCACTTAACAAATTACGTGAATTGTTTGATCTTCTGATACGTCTATATAATGTGCTGAACACATAACCACTCAAATATTTTATAATATTGTTCTCCTTTTCCGTAAATTTTAAAGGTTCTTTTATATCTATACTATCATCTGTTGCCTTGAAACCAGTTAGATGTGCCAAAACATGATTCGCAACTTTGAATCCAAGAATGACAGAACTTCTCTTAGAAAGATTTTTGAAAATGAAATCATCTGAAACACATTTATAAAATTCTGGATAGAACTTTTCAGCATTACCCTTAAAGTTACCAACAGTTTTCTTTATAAATTGATAGTAGTGGGATGCATCCTCGTTGGATACAACAAAATCAGCAAACTCTTGTGTTGTTTTTTCAGAGTAGCATTCATCCTGAGCAAGCTCTGATGCACTCATCTGAAGGTACTTTTTAAAGGACAAAGGATGGAGTATTTCTTCAGGTGCAGATGTAGAAGCAGTGGTCAAAGAAGGATTTTCAACAACGTCAACATGTTTCGAATTTTTATGTCTTGAGAGTCCCCTTAGTGTTTTGTAAACTTTGTCGCAAAGATCACATGAAAAACTGCTACAAGGCATTTGAACTAATTCTTCAACCATATCAGAAACTTCACGACTAAAAGTATTGTCTTGATCGAGCATATCCTCGTCAATGACGGCCAAAATCGCATCGAAATCATCGCCATCAAAGTAATCTTCATTATGCGCAGCCATTTTATGTGTTTTCTGTGCAGGCCCACTCGGGCCGCGCGAAACAAAACATCATCAATTCAAAAAACAGTTGGAAAACTTGTATACGGCCCGTAGTCTCCAGACTAGTAGGAATGCCAAGTTGCTTAACCATTGCTAACACTTCCAACAGGAATCGCTTCCAATATGCTGGAGTGCCCTTTACCTGGTTCATAAAGTTAAATGCTTCATCATTTGCGATAAAAGTGTGGACTGTTTCTTGAAAATTTTGTGATAACATACCAGCTGTAACATTACCACTGGACATTTTTTTCATGGCAACATTGATCTTGCTGTGGAGATTCGTAGACTGAACAAAGAATAGAGCAAAGAATATGTAATCCGCATCTGATGAAAACTTTTGAGTGTAGTTTAGTAAACGCTGATTGAAATATTTAACTGGACTAATTGATGTATTCCTTTCAACATTATATCCAAACTTGCCGTATGGAAACAAATGTGACGGTTTATGGGAAAAGGATAACAAGCGAAAAAGCGATTTGAAGCACTTAATCGCTTTTCCACTTCACAGAATCGCTTTTCTGCTTCACATGAATCGCTTTTTCGCTTCACATGAATCGCTTTTTCGCTTCACATGAATCACTTTTCCGCTTCACATGAATCGCTTTTCCGCTTCACATGAATCGCTTTTTTGATTCTGTATCACTCACTCAAGTGTTGATTAAAGTTCTGATAAACATTCCCCCCAAGGAATATACCAAAATAACGATCGAACAACTCAAAAAAGAATCATAAGGGACGGTTCCTATTGACAATAGCTTTAAAACAAACATTTTTTGTCTTTTTTCTTAAAGTGAATGTGAACCACGTTCATTTCACATAAAAGCGGTAGAACAACTTAAACACAAAAGAATTATAGCAGACGGTTTCTATTCGTAGCAACTTGAGAACAAACTGTTGTTTCCTTAATCTCTAACTGAATAAGAACCAGGTAATCAGTTCAGTATTAAACACTAAACGCGTGCTACCTGTAATTATACATCCGTCACATTGAGTTTTCAAAATAATGCTGAAGTCGCGATAACAACAACATCTTTTGAGAGTGTAGACATCTTTATCAATGAAAAAAATGTTTTTCATGAACTTTTTATTTTTATTTGGCAAAATAGCAATTAGATATAATACTCCCGGTTATCTTTCCACTTCGAAAACTGGCGCATGGGAATATGAAAAATATAAACATACACAGACGTTGAATGAACGAAACGTAGTGAGTAGGTGAATCCTACTTTTCATATTCTAAGAAAATACCATTACTTTTTTTATTTATATCGTTTGACATCAAAATCCCTTGGATGGTCACATACATGAAACATGGAATCTACGATGTAAACAATCTTATTACGGCGATAGCAACGATTTTAAGTTTTTGTTTACATTAATTTTCTTTTCGAAAAATATTTTTTTTCTCTCTTGGCGCACATTTGTCTTTAAAATTATATTTTGCAGCTCATGCAAGTATATTTCTTTTGTTATAAATTCTGGTTTTTAATTAAGCTACGTTTACATTAGCGAAAGACCCAATCACGTCCTTTCTCTAGTATTCGTCCATTTCTTTCCGCATTAAATTTTCCAAAAGTGGAAAACAGCCTTTAGTCTAAAAATAAAATCTTTTTTTAGTTTTTGTGTCTATTCATATTATTGCGCCAGTTTATAATACCGTTTTTCACCATTTGGTTCTTGTTTACGAATCATTTTTTATTCTTATTATTATATATCTTCCAAATCGATTTCGAAATCACTTTTCCGCTTCACATGAATCGCTTTTTCGCTTCACGTGAATCACTTTTTCGCTTCACGTGAATCACTTTTTCACTTCACTTGAATCACTTTTTCGCTTCAATAGAATCACTTTTTCGCTTCTAATGAATCGCTTTTTTGCAGCGATAAATCGCTTTTAAAGAATCGCTTTTTCACTTGTTATCCTTTTCCCATAAACCGTCACAAATGTGGAAATGCCATTTCCTCACAATATTCATCAGCATATATAGGAATTGCTGTGCATCCTTCCCCTGGAGCAATTGTAACCAAGTCCTCGTTAACATGAATAGGTATTTTGGGTGTCATGACAGTTTCATTTGAAGCTGCTCGGTGCTCATCTAAGGGATTTTCGTCGAGTTCATTTTCATTTTCATCAGCCATTCCATCAGTGACTTCATCATCATCAAGATTAAACACACCCTCAATGTTAGACATATCAACCAATACGTTGCTGTACAAATGATTGTTATCTTTCAAAAAGTCTAAAGCTTGAACAAGTAAGTCTGGTCTGACAGGTTCAAAGTAAACATGTCCGTGATACATCAATTTTCGTTTTAATTTCAACAACAATAAACCATTGCTGTCAGCAGGCCTTGGCAAAACATTGCTTACAGTTTCGGTATCTATCGGAACATTACAAATTGCCCCTTTAACCTTGGGAAAATTTCCTTTTGGCATTATGACAACTTTCTTGAATAGAATTCGCTTCGAAATGAGAACCTTTTCCAATCGATTTATGTCAGCTAGATGTTGCGGCAAATCATAGACTTCCAGTTTGTTCCAAACAGCTTGAGTGGGAATCTTTTTTCCCAAAAGCTTCCGGTGACAAGTTATACAAATATATGGCATATTGTCAAAACTTAAAATAATTGAAAATTGGAAATCATGAGTTTCAATATTATATTTACTTCCATCAAAGGATACAACTGATCGCTTATATAAACAACGATTACATGAAACACAAATATAATAAGGTCCTTCATTAATCATCTGCTTAAATGATTGAATCCGTTTTTCGACTGTTGTAAATAAATTCCTTTTAGCTAAAGCGTATCTTTCCCTTTTACTTCTTAACATTTCATGGTGCTCATCAGTTTCTCTTTTATCAAGATATTTGTGATGCAGTTTGGACAATAGGTTTGTATGTTGTGGACTGCCCTTCATGGATGTATATTTTGCTTTAGCCGATTCTTTTACCACTTCCTTATTTTCTCTATATAATTCACGTTTTGATTCCAGTTTTTTCTTGTGTTCTTCTGTTCCAATTTTTTGCCAGTATTTTTCACGAAGAGCTTCTTGCTTTTTGATTTGCTGAGGGGTATCCTTGCTTTCCAAGTATTTTTGATGTAAAATGTCTTTGTTTTCCAAATATTTCTGATGTAAAATGTCTTTGTTTTCCAAATATTTCTGATGTAAATTGTCCTTGTTTTCCAAATATTTCTGATGTAAATTGTCTTTGTTTTCCAAATATTTTTGATGCAGAACTTCACTGTTTTCTAAGTACTTTTGATGCAAAGCATTTTTATTTAACAAATACCTTTGATGAAAACTTTCCAATTTTTTTGTATGTTCATCAGAGCCTTTTTTGATAGAATAATCATGTCGCATTTGTTTCAGATGATCTTTTCCTTTATCGGTACCTTTGCCCTTAGCGATATCATATTCATCACGCCAACGTTTCAAGAGTACTTCATGATTTTCTGGGTGAAGTTCTTTCGATAACACAAGCTTACGTTTTTTAGCAGCACCACTTTTAGATATTTTGTTGCCTGATTCTATCATTTCCACCATTACAAATTGAATTTGGCATAAAACTGTATTTCCATGAATCAAGTGAACTTCAGTAAGGTACTTTTGAATTTGCATCATACTTGAAAATTTTAATAAGGTTCCTGAGCCATTTTCATCGGTAACACCCATGTCATTTCGACTATGTGAGTCAAACAAATAGAATGCTTTTGTGTCCCAACTGATGCTGAAAGACATTTGATTGACAAAGAATATCATGCCATTACTTTTGTCAGATAAGCGATTATACGATGCTTTTAAAAAATTATAATTATTCCTATCAATCTCGGCGGTCACATTTTCCACATACAATATCAAATATCTGTTTTGTTCAATATCCAATTGGCATGGCAAATCATCTACTGATAAAAAACGAAACAAATTCAGCTTTTGAAACAACTCATTACCTTTAATCATAACATAATCAAGGTCAGAAGTCTTCCAGAAACACATTTTTTTAAATTTAGACCAACATAATCCAATTAAAGAATTACAAGTGCATTGCATACCAGAACTTGCACCAAACATTGGATCTCCTTGATGAAATGAAGCTCTTACTACCTTAACAATACTATATGTAGGTCCAGGATTACTTTCCACATCACCATCAATTAGAAGTTGCAGAATTTTGAGGAAACTAACATCTACTATCATCAAAAAACAGTACAACATAAGTTTAACATCTTGGCAAACTAAATGGCAGAACAGCAATAGAACTAAATTAAAACTGTAAAAACCAATACTGCCACGCTGAGTACGAGCATAAAAACAACCACAAGAAGCTCGCCACTGTTCAGTTTCAATCATGATAAAAACAATCTTACAATTCTAGAAACTCGAACAAATACAATAAGGTACCTTTGTTAATAAATATTGACCACCAACAAAATGAGTGCGACCAAATTTTGCAACAAATCTTGACACTTTGAATTTGCAGCGAAACAGAAACCCTCCACGCTGATATTCTCATGAAGAGAGGGTGCCATTATGCGGACAGCGTGGGTAAAACAATGCGGGCGTCAATGCGGGCGAAAAAAAAAGAAAACAAACCAATAAATTTACAGATGGGTTTTGTGTGAACCAATGAATTTCGCGATGGCTGTTGTATGAACCAATGAATTTCGAGATAAAAAAAATCGCTAGGTTTGGACAGTAAGATGAAAAAAAAAAAGAAAACTAAGAAAAACAAAGACGATCGTAAAGGCTTTCTTGCTTACGCAGAAATCCAAAAAAACAGAGCCGGTTGTAATAGATTTCTTGCTTTCGCAGAAATCTAATTAGAAGGACGACAAATAAACAAGATCATCTTTTAAAAGGAAGGATGGAAAGAAGGGTTATATCGAAAATGCATCGTTTTCTTCTGTTTACACCATCCTTCTTTTCTTCATCTTTTTAAATCTTCCTTTTAAAAGGATTGCATAATTCATTCTTCATTGAAAAAGTTATACGCAGCTCACACAGGTATAATTTTTTCGTCCTTTAATAAATTAATTTGCTGATGTTCTACGATTAGGCCCTATTTACAAATTTTAAGCGTATTTATCGTTTATGGCTATTTTCCACCAGTGAGACTACTCAAAAAAACAAGCTTTAAGGAACTTTTTAAAGAAAATTAAGTAAAATTTCGAAAGCATTTTTGTGGCAACTAATTTTGCTCCTCCTCTTGTTTTGGTTTAAAGAGGTATTCGTTTGTAGTTAAAATAAAAACACGTCTGCAGGACTGTCTGTAGATCTTCTGTCTATGTAGGTTCGGACTCTTTGAAGTGCAGCACTTATAGAGTAAAGAGCACTTGTAGCCAGTGATGTCACTTGAAAACTCTTTTATGGATTTGTATCGCTTACAAACATTCATAAGGACTTTTCTTGAATTTCTGTTTTCTGTAAATGCCTTCTTATCGGAAAAGATCTATTAATAGGATACAAAATGTTTACTTTGCTGTATTGATAGACATGCACAAGTCTTTTTATACGCTAATAAAATTGTTGAAGATCCAATCATCCAATTATAGTTCTGTTGAATCGAACGTACACGCCAAAATACGACCTAGAAAACACACGATTTCTGTAAGCGCTAGCATTGTTTTCTTTTCTATCTCGTATATAGAGCAATATTTTCATGGTTAGAGATGAATTAAATTGCACTGCGCCGACGTTACCAGTATCCAGTGTTATACGCTTCCGCATATCTTTGCATACGGACATGTATGCCTTACTATGCGGAGTGTATGCGGAGTTGGTATGCGGAGATATTCATCTTGCATACGGACACTTTTGTATCCGGATGTATGCGGACTTTGCATATACTCCGCATATACTTGTTATATCTCCGCATATTCTTTGGATACCTTCAGCATAACTCCGTATATCGATTTGAGAAAATCCGCATATCAACTTCGCATATTAAATCCGGAATTCCGCATATCAACTCCTCATATCAGATTTTTTCCCGTTTTTTCCGTTCATTAATGATAAGTCATTTACAGTACTTCATGTTTTTTCGAATATGAAAAATGATGACTTTAAATTAGTTTACATTTATCTATTCTTAACCAAACATAAAACAAGTACAAGCTGTCTACAATCGAACCCGTGCAAATCAAGCTGCTTAACAAGACGGATTAACGGATTGACGGAGCTTGTGATACACACGAGTTCTCCTATCAAAATATTTTTTCTGGAACTTTCGCAGATGGTTTGCGGTTTGATGGTTGTCCATATCGGACAGGTCCTCCTCTCCTTTCGTCTTCCTTTCTTACGAAGTCGCTCAGATCTTGTGTCCTCCACGGAATGGTTCGATGAGACTTGTAACCATCGTCATCACTCTCCACATCGCTCATCAACTCTGCAGTTACATCCTCCCATTCTTCTCCTTTAAAAAGCTAAAAAAGTAGCCAAAAAATAACTGGATTGTTCGAGAATATACTGTTCATAATTTAAGGTCACATTGAAAAAAATCACTTACTCGATGTCGCCGTTGGACGCCTCTTTTCTTCTTCTTTTTCTTAAAGTGAAATAATAAGATAGTTATTATTATAACAAAAATAAGATTATCATCAGTTGAATAATTTATTTAAAAAGTTTAAGCAACCAACTATGAAAACAACTTACAGAAAGTTCAGTTGGGATGACAGTCCTACATGCAACAGCTTCATTTTTTTATGCCTTTTTCATGACACTAATTTCCATTTCCAAAGGCGAAATAGTGTCTCTATCTATACGACTAACGTCGACTCCATCGACAAGTATCCTTCCTCCATGTGATCTTGAAGATCGTTAATTGCTCTAAATTGGGTAAGAAAAAATTGAACTTCATCATTTCAGTTATTATAACTTTTCTTCAAATAAGACTTATTATAATAACCTGATAACATCATTGTTTTTTGGCAGTTTTTTTATTATTTGTGGCGTCGATTTCCGCGACGACGGGTAACATCTTGATGCACTAAAATGTTGAAAAGCTAAGTTATTTTCTCTTAAACGTTGTCTGTAACAAGCTTCTATTTACTATTAACAGAAAAAATTACCCCGCCAGTAGTAAGATTGACTCTGACATTATTTCATTTGGTGGTGAACTAAATTGTTCATTTACTAAAGAAAATTCTTCCTCCTCTTCATGTTCACGTCGTCGAGTCAGCTGTTGTAGCCTATAAATGAAAATTTTAAATTTAAAGTATGTTTTTACGAATAGCTAAAACGGAAGAAAGCTATAACATATTTCAAGAAGTCGTTAAAGCGAGTAAACTCGAATAAATGAACTCGATTTTCTTACCAAGAATGCAATGCGACGACAAGCAAGTTGCACCTGCACGTGTGCAGTTGTTCTTTTCTTTTCAAGCAATGTGAAGGTCGGTAGCGTGTATGTGTGTTCGTATGTAATTTTAATAAATAGTATCAAATAGTATTACTATGGTGCATTATTCAGGTAAGAACAACTTGTAGTATTTTTTGATTTTCAATGATTGTGTTTTTAAAAAAAGTCATTTGAGCTTTTCATTTTTAGAAATTAACAGCAACAAAGAACAACTAAGAAATTGTAGTCTGTATGATGCAATAAATGATCAGAAGAAATCAACATATTTCTCAACTCGATTCTCAAAAGATGATGGTTCTCAAGACACATCCTAGAAAAATTAGACTAAGTGAAAATTTCGAAAGGAGATAATAATGGTAAATATTCAAGTTGTTCTTGGTGAACTGTCAATTCAAAAATGCAAAAACAGAAATACAGGTAAATAACTTATCTGTATCTGGAAAATGAAGGTCGAAAATTTTAAGATCAATTTAATTTAATTGATTAATTTCCTTTAAATATTTTATTCCAGCCAGGAAAATGGTATATGTGATTTAAAGATCTGGAATTTTTTTTAAACACTTTTGTTTTCATTTCCCATTGTTATGTTTTTTTTGTGAAAATCAGTGAACAGTTCTTTAAATCTTGAGTTTCGAGAATATTACATTTCTGTCAGGTGCTTTGTGTTAGGTGTTTTATGCTCTTCTCCTTACACGTTTTCTTTTTATAAGAAATCCGTTTACATGTAGAATCTCAAAAAATTAAAGTTTTACTACAACTGACTATTTCTTAAATAAGAAAGTTTTTTCCATGTTTGACTTCATATTTGAGGAAATTGTTTTGAAAGGTAAACTTCTGTTTAAATTGTGTTGTTACTAAGTTTCTTGTAGAAAAAAAACAAAAAAACGTTTACTCTTTTCTCGCATGTTTCTCGTCATAATTTTCGAATGTTCAAGTGTTCTTTTCTATGTGCTCTGGGCAACTGGGATTTCGAAATTCTAAAAATAATTTTTCAAAGAATCAACGCTTTAATTTGTTAAGTTTTTGTTATACGTTGATAAAAAAATTCCAGATCTTTATGAAAATTCTCTTATCCGAAAATTCAATGATATGTTCAATCAATTTCACAAACGCGATGTATATATCTGAAGTGATACAAACCACTCAATGATTAAATATTTCACATGCAGAAAGTTGTCGTGAATCTAACATCAGGAATAACCTACTATGCTCTTTGTAACTTATCTTTCTCTTCTTAGATTGGATTTGCCATTTTGAGGAAAGAATTTTACATGAACTCGAAATACTTGAAAAAGCAATTTTACTGGAAATATATTCTTGAAATAAGTTTTTTCTTCCCTGTGTCGTAATCATTCTTCCTAGATCCTAAAAATAACATGTGCACCTATTGCTCTTTAAGGTTACGGGTGTTTCAGTTTGCAGAAAGTTTCACTATCGGTATCGCTCGACTATATCGGCCAGGCTTCAAGTGTAGGTATAAATACTTACGCATACCATTGATCGGGTGTTAACTTTCTTTTCTCCCCAGTTTTTCTCCTCGTGAAAAACGTTGTGAGTTCATCATTGGATAGCGATTCTTTTCACTTTTCGCGATAAGTTCTTCCCCAAAAAAACAAAGATTATTCAACAGAAAACAAAAGCTTCAGATAAGAAACAACATTTGCGCAAGTCAACTAATTGTGGACAGTTTATATCATTCGGGGTGGTGGTACGACAACTGAGCACAGCTAATATTTGCAAATGTCATAAAGAACAAGGAGATAAAGAGACAAGGAGCCAAAAGTTTTACGAATTGCAAATATGCAATGTCCTTATTATGAAAACGAATAAATTTTTGACATTGATACGAAGTATTTATTTGTGCATTCACTGTAATGTACCCCCGGTTTACACTCAACGGACAAGTCATGTGATTAAAAACGTCATCCGGGGGAATATGCAATGGGTCCGCATATCTTTTTTTATACATATGCGATGTATCCGAAGTCCGCATACCATGTACAATTGGAATATGCTACGTATCCGATGTCCGCATATCCTTCGCATAGATATCCGGAGTTATCCAGAACAAGGATACCATGCAGTTAGGATACCCTTCGCATAACTCCGCATATTGTACGTATGCGGAATTCCGCATTCACTGGGATATTGGAGCCGTTTACGCAGTGTTGGTTAAAGATTTTATCGAGACCATCAAAGCTTAACAGTGTAAACCTTGTTATCTTTGTTTAGTATAGTGAGCATTAAGTCACGTGATGTTCTTTCAAACGCATTTTCACCGATACGTTTGATGGTCAAAGATGAGAAAATTTAGAACGCTTTTATTAAAAACTGTCACGAAAGCCGAGCCAGTCCAAGGTTACTCGCTTAAATCCTTCTTATACAACTTAGGTATATAACTGAAAATGTTTAATTCGTGCTTGATGTTGAAGTGTTACATACAAGAAGAGATGAAATATTTTTCACATTATCTTGTTACATACACAACATAATTCGAGTACGTCAATAATGCGATCATTATTAAGTCACAAAAAGTCATGTACACAAAAAGTTGAGGGAACAAATTGTTGACGTTCCCTCATTTTACTTTTAGGATTCGCAACTTTTTGTGTTCCCGACTTAAATATTTTCAACCCCAACCACCCATCGTCCCGCAAAATTATCAGCCATCCTGTTTCAGCCCATAAATCATTGGCAAAGTCAGTGAATGCAAGTAGTGGGTACATTTTTATTGAGAATGATGTCTTTAGAGGAAAACTGCTCGATATTCCTTCAATATATGTATTGTACAGGATTTTATGAGTACAAAATGTTTTCTCAAAATGGTGTCTCGCGAATTTAAATGTACTCGATCTTTATCAGTTTTGGCTACTCGCGACAATCAATGGTCGCGATCTTTTTTGTTTAATTATTGACTTTAGGACACCCGTCGTGGAGTAAAGTCTTTAAAATACCCTTGGTTTCTCCTCCAACCACTACTCCAAGTTATGAACGTTTTTGTGCAGCGTTTACATGACATCGTTGCGGAATTCGCAAATTTCTTTAAATTCGGACTTCCAGTAGGCCAATTTTCATGAAAGTTGATTTCGAATTTGACAGTCATTTTGTCTGATTTGACCAGAAATGGACAATTTGGGCCAAATTTGTACCAATTTTTGAAAGTTCTTTAATATTCATAAAAATTTGTACAAATCACAAATGGAAAATGTTGATTTTAAATTTGTCAGTCATTTTGTTAAATTTGACCGTAATTTGGCAATTCGGCAAGTTTGTATTTTTGAAACCAGATGTGTATCGTTGTGTTACGTCCTGAAGTCTTCAAGCCAAGCGGCTTCTTGTTTCTTTTATTATATATAATTAATGTATTGTTTTCAAATCCCAGTCAACGGTGTTCCCGGGAAAATACTATTAATAATAACAATAACATAAAAAACGTTATCCCTATTGATTTTCCAGCCTTAAAAGTCGCGTTCGACTTGGGATGCATACATTGGTTTCCCACTGACGCCACACACAAGAAAGATATAATTTCTCTCATAGTTCACATCTACCATTTTACGTGACAGACAAACAAACAAACAAATAAACGGACAAATAGACAGAGATCTAGTATATATAGATCTATATATTAATATATAGATCTATATTTACAAATGATGTCTGGTCCCGTTCCACTTATCTAAGATAACTTAACATTTTCGCATATCAACAATTTTGGGAATTTGTCTCTTCACGGTTTTAAAATACTATGGCTTAAATGGAGACTGGCTATCTATCTAATATGATATAATTATAATATAATATAATTCAGATCCATGGCGACATTAAGCATCTCCGAATTACAGTGTGTTTCTGAAGAAAAAGTTACTCTGCAAGACACTAAATATTTTGAAATGCAGAAGAGCCAACAACTGTTCCTCTTTTTCATGTTCATTGAATGAAGATAACAAACTATGGAAGCACATGATAATCCGTTATCCATTCAGAAAATTGGTAATACACGCTGTTTCATCAATTACAATTTTACATAACCATTTCATTTATGGCAAAGCTACTGACCAAACTAACTTACCATTGTTAGTAAGTTTAGCTCGCCCGCAAACAGGCTAAATATTCTGTATATCACAAAATTTAGCGTCTGCTAAGTTCACAAGCCGGGAAAACAGCGTTTCGTCTCCTTGAAAAAGTTCTACGCACTTCTCTTCTTAGTTCATATTGTGTCACTAGCAACAACACTGGATTCACAATAAGGTAAGTGCTCCACGATAACATCACCAGTAGATATGTTTCGTTTCTTATAATGTAACCATACACTAACGTGCTTATGCTCATTACGTTTACAATAAGCATTGTCAAGTAACCATAATTCAGTATACCTGTTACGGTTTTCTTGGCTTTTGTGCGTAGATCAAGTTTCTCTTCTTCCCTACCAAATAATCTTTCACGGGATCGTATTGATTTGTTATGTCTTCTAACGGTAACATTTATTCGAGTTCCAAGATAAACAATGGAAAAGGAATAAAAACATGTCAGTACAAAAAATGTGTTACGATCGGTGAGTGAAACGCTGACAAACATGATTGAAGCAGGTACCAATGGAAGCAGCAAGCTCCACATTAGTCTTCTTTGTGTTACCAAATAGAAGTATTTCAGTGGGTATGCTATACTGATATATCGCTCAATTAACAGGATAAGTGTCAAGTACAATGACAGTATTAATGATACTCCTGCCAATTTTTTCACTGCACAAATATCCGTTATAGATTCGCAGTCAACGTTAAGCAAAGTTGCAATTCCATTACAGCTACCAAATATATCCACTGAACACAAAGAAACAGCCAGAAACATCCTTTTCGTGTGTAAAGTTCGTTTTAAACATATCAAAAGAATGATAAAGAAATCAAAGATTATCGAAAACGTAAGTAAAACATGTACATAGTCTAATTTGTTGCTCATTTTATAAGCCAAATTTGAGATTTTTTACTGTCTATCTTAGTTTCTGTTCTTTCGTAGAGTAAATCATTGAAAATGTGTTTACACTGACAAGATCAATTCTGAGGAATTTATGGGTGATTGAGCGCCAAAGTACTGAATACTGAATACTTTAGTGGTCCTTAAAGCAATTAACAAACAGACATATTTGATATAATAGCAGAAAAAATAACTTTCAAAGAAAAGATTTTTTTTAAACGGCATGGAATGGAATGGAAGTTATAGCCTGTGCACTCTTCACAGAAGTAGAAGTAATTCAAATGAGCTTGTGCATTAGATTGTTTTTTCTTGAAGATTTAATGGAATTAAGCAAATATTGAAAAGAAATGAACTATATAGGCCAAAAATGTTCATAAAACAGAATAGCTCTATTGTTTATATTATAGAAATAAGAAATTTTGACAAAACTGATGCAAGGAAAGTTTTAGCCGTTCTAATAATCCAAGCAGTAAAGAACACCATCCCCTCTCAAAGATAATAAAAAGCATTTATTTCATAAACAATGAGTATGAGAGATTGATTGCTTTATTTGCTGTTCCATTTTGTCCGATTCTATTCAGATGTAAAATGCCAAACATTACACGCAAAATGTGAAGTGAACTACATGTACTTTGTTCAAAATAAAACTAATAAAATTGAGCGAAATCTTAAAGCTGAGAAATGTTGAGCAAAGATTATTTTTATGCAACATAAAAAAAACAACCAAAAACAATTCTGGATTAACAAGAGACGTACAAGCACTTATCCTCTATTTATATTGGAAAGAGTCTTCCAATGGAAAGAAACATTTTTCCTCTTTGTTATTACTTACAAGTATCTATTTTAACAATATGGCTAGGATGTCGTAAGAAATCATAGTAAACACAACAACACAGCAAAAACATAGATTATGGTAAATTTCCTTGCTGAACCTCCTGTATTTGCAATTTTACACCGAAGTGTATAATGAAATTTATGGTGATTTATGTAGATACCCAAGGAAAATTAACAAACTAATCGCTTATTAGATTTCGCTAAGCGAAATATATTGGTTTCGGCGACGTTCTATCTATCTATCTATCTATCTATCTATCTATCTATCTATCTATCTATCTATCTATCTATCTATCTATCTATCTATCTATCTATCTATCTATCTATCTATCTATCTATCTATCTATCTATCTATCTAATCTATGTACGGCGAAGGTTTTTTAGAACCGCACTTACTAACTTAAAGTTCTTTTATTTCTATTTCTTTTTATCCTTGCTCTCACGACCTTGATATGTTTTCGTATATTTCGTGAGCTATAAAGTGTATTTACCACAAAGTCACAAAAAAAAGGATCTTTCCTAAAGGAAAAACAAAAAGAAGGGTTTCAGTTACTTTTTTGATTCGAAGTACCACTGTGAAATTTAAATTAAGTAAACTTTAGTGACGCTTTCGATGTTGATATCCTTAGAAGATCAACTGCAGTGAAGAAGAAGCTTTTAGGCAGTTTCAGGCAGTTTTAATTTTTAACTCTTCAATGCTTCTATGCTTACACTAGCAGACTTTTTAACAAAATGCATCAGTAGTGTAACTAGGCTCAGAAACAGGGAGGTTACGCGGAAATACGAAAACACGTATCACTATGGAGACAGGATTATTATAAATTCCGCTCTGCAATCCAATGAACCCTCGAGTATGTATTTAGAATGGGCGTTATTCATGGGGCGCTATTCTTAGAAACACAATCTTTCGACCATCCGGTCGTCTTGATGTATGATAAAACCGTTAACATAAAAGTGATACAAAGAAATCTCTTAACAACAACTTACTAGAATTTACAGAAAACCAGACAATAAGAATATCCGAAGTAAATCTTTACTTAATCTGCACCAGTTTACTTACTGTTGTTCCAAGCTCCATACCTTGCTTCTGAAACTTTGTTAAATTCCAGTGCGCCGAACCACATTCAGCTTCTTTAGCAACATTGGGCGTCAAGTAGCGATTGCCTTTTAACAATGGAATCGACAAGAACTTTTTAAGTTGAGATATTAAAAGTATGTCTTATTTTTTGTATAATTTAGGATGGTTTTAATTTTCAGGATCGGATATGTAAAGAATATTCATCTCCTGCAATCATGACCATGATTTATTTCGGAAATAGGGTTTCCTCACTAAGCTAAATATCATCTGTCTCAGAGTCATCACTGTGTGTTTACAATTTTATACGTTTAGTTTTTGAAGTGAATATCAACGTCTGCTCATTCTATTGCACGACATGGCGTAATTGATTCAAAATTGGTCCTGATTTTTGCTCTTAACATAAGCATTTCAAAGACATACACAGACGCTGATATTCTATCATCGAAGAAAAAACAACTGAAAATCAGTTTTCTTAATTATCTTTTCTTAACAACTGGTTTGAAAGAAAAGTCATTAAGAAAACTGATTTTGGACACTTTGGACATTTCTTTACAATGAGAAAGTTTGCTAACAAAAAGATGGCGCAAGTAGGGATCCTCGTTAGGTCCCGTTCTTGCAAATATAATAATAGGCACCTTACGCAACAAGGACGGGACGGTTACACGACGGCAATCCTCTGAAGTACCAAGTGTTCAACAACGCCGTTCGAAATGAATTCGGTATGCCGTTACGCAAAACCCAGTTTGGGACGGCGGGAAAAGAGTAAACAAAGATGGCGACTTACAGAGAAGCGAGAAAAAATTGATTGATTGCGTATACTGAAAACATTATAGATTGTGATACTTTCGCTTTGCTTTATGATATAAATGCATCAAAAAATTTAGATTTTCCCTACATGAGCTACGAGCGATTTGATCTTGATAAAATGTGCGACGATGAATGTATTAGCGAATTTCGTTTTTGGAAAAATGATATATATTTATTATGTGAAGCTCTTCAAATACCACAGCAATTGTTTTGCTACAATAGAGTAAAGGTTGACGCTGTCGAAGCCTTGTGCATATTCCTCAGACGGTTTGCTTACCCATGTCGGTATAGTGATATTATACATAGATTTGGAAGACCTGTTCCACAAATATGCATGATTTCGAATATGGTAATGGATTATATTTATGCAACTCATAAACCATCTACTGCAGAATTTTCAGCAGGGATGGCTTTCCCCACAGGAATTATCGAATATGGCCGATGCTGTGCATGCAAAAGGAAGCCCTCTTCGAAACTGCTGGGGGTTTATTGATGGCACAGTTCGCCCAATATGTCGTCCTCAAGAAAACCAGAGAATGGTTTATAATGGACACAAACGTGTCCATGCAATCAAGTTCCAGTCTGTAGTTGCTGCTAATGGTTTGATTGCAAATCTATCAGGGCCCTAAGAAGGTAAAAAACATGACAGTGGCATGTTGGCAGACTCTGGCTTACTGCCTTTGTTACAAAACCACTCAGTCGATCCTGTAGGTAACCCATTATGTTTATATGGAGATCCTGCCTATCCACTGCGGATTAACCTTCAAACTCCATTTCGTGGACATGCATTAAATCCAATTCAGATGTTATACAACAAAAAAATGAGTCAAGTTCGCACTGCTGTTGAATGGGTGTTTGGAGACATATTGAGTTATTTTTCATTCCTAGACTTTAAAAAAGATTTGAAATTAGGACTTAGTGCAGTTGGAAAGATGTATGTATCATGTGCATTATTAAGAAATGCACACACCTGTATTTATGGAAGTACTACATCTAACTATTTTAATTATCAGCCACCTGATGTAGTAACCTATTTCCAGTAAATAAGGAAAGTAAACATACAGGGAAAATAAACTTTCCAGACAATGTAAATACAGCAACATTGTTAAAAACTTCATATTATATGTAAAATATACAAGTACATGAGTTTAAATAAAACAACATTATCATTTCAACCCCTGTATGTAGGTATTCATGAATATATACTATACAGCATATCCATCTGTACACTAAAATAACATATGTTTTTATTTCTTACTCAGTTTCTCAATTAAGCTTGTAAGAATCTGAGACTGTTGTTGTTGTGCTTGCATCTGAGCAATTAACATTTGCTGTTGTTGTTGTTGTGTAGTTTTTTGTTGTTGTGAAATCTGATTCATCATATCACAAAGAACTTTCTGTTGCTGAGCCATAAAATCTCTCTGAGCTGCAGCATTTTCCATTTGTAACTTGATCTCCTCACCTTTCAATTTCATTTCTTCTCGATGAAGCTCTGCATCTCTCTCAGTTTTAACTTTAAGAAAGGCGACTGTTTCAGATCCATTACTACGAGATCGTCTAGTTTTAGGGCTTTCATCATCTTCATTAGTTGATGATTGTCGTTTACGAGATTCACTGAATGTCTCTAAAGATTTCAATCGCATTTGTTCTGCTTTCTTTTTATTGGCATTTTCCTTGTCATTGTCTTCTTGAAAATGAAGAGCTGCTTCACTGGCTTTCTCGATTACTTCCTGAATAGCTGTTTCAATATCTGTCAGATCAGGTGGGGCAATGCCACTGCTTTTTTCTTCGTCTTTCATTTTTTTCTTAAAAGATTTTTCAAGTAAGGTAAAACGGTCACGAACTGATCTCTGGTTAACCCTGAAACTGGGATCTTCGATAGCATTTAAAATATCTGCAATCTGTGTCCATGCACCTCCCCTTTCAATGATCCTTGTTTGAATTTAAACGGTTCAATAAGTAGTATTTCTCTCAACAAATAATCATCATGCATATCTGTCCATTCAAATGGAGATCTATAATATAATTTATTATGAAAACAGAAAATGAAACCTACTGTAAATAAAACACAGAGAGAGTTACAAACAATAATACTCAAGATAATGAAAGAAGATAAAACAGTTAGCTTAAAAGTTCCACATAATTTGGCTGCCAGGTCAAGGTACGAGGAGTAAAAAACAAACAAAACAAAAACATTGTCAGGGTGTCAGGCGAAGTTGTCCAAAAAAAATCAAATCACATAAGTTCACACACTAAATTGAAGAAAAATTCGAATATAACGTACACGAAGAATATATAGTACTTACTGTCGTTTTTTGCTCGAGTTTACAGAGTTTTCCATGTTATTTTCCTTCTTTAACTTCACGTCCCAGACACAACTTCAAAACACAACTTTTCACGTCGAAGGTTAGGCAGCAGAACTTCTTGCAGGGTTTTACCCTGACTATGGGCATGCGCATTAGCTACAAAAAATACTGAACTCCATCGTAGAGGTCTCCCGTCCTTGTTGCGTAAGGTCTCTAATGACTGAATTGGAAAGAACAGTGATTGACAATTTATTTAAAGATGGGTTCATCAAATTCTATGGTCGTTATGTAGATGATACTTTACTTGTGGTAAAGCCTCAAGATGTTCCTTTCATCAATGACAAGCTGAACAAATTTGATCCTAACTTAAGTTTCACTGTCGATCACTTTAAAGATGTCGTTGCTCATTGTCTTGATTTAAAACTGTGTCCTGATGGAACCACTGTCTTCATAAAAGACACAAACATGGGTCTTTCTACTCATTTTCTAGTTATGTACCTTGGCAATATCGTACTGCTTGGTTACGCAGTTTTGTTAATCGTGTCATACGCATTTGTGCTCCGTCCAAGTTGTCTATTGAGATTGCTAAAATTAAGCAATTTGCATCCTGGAATGGTTTCCCCAAACGAATAAGTAATTCGATTATATCCCGACTTTTCAATAACACCGCATCTTGGTTCAGGTATCCTTATCTAGGGGATAAAAGCTTCTAATTGGCGAAATCTTATATGAAGAAAATTAAACTCTGTTACCGAAAAGACGTATTTGTTTAGTAGATAACAAAACGACAATCTTTTGACAAATCCATATATTGACTAGCTTTCGGAGGAGTCTCCCTCCATGCTCACGTCTACTGTAATATAAAATTTTTTTTACACGTTTCAGTTTAAATAAACTGAAACGTGTTCCTGACTGGTGTCTGTTGTCTTTTATGTATTTGTTTGTTTTAAACAACTTGACGACACCACTAAAATTGAATTTTTCACAAACACAAAAGACCGTATTCCGTTTTTGTGTAATTCGAGTATTGTTAATGAGTTTACGTGTCCTGGTTGTCTTGACAACTATATTGATATGATTGAAAGAACCCTCCACGAACGTGTTAACGAACACGCCTGGCTGGACAAAAATAGTGACGTCCGTAAGCATATCGATCAGTGCGCAGGCGTTCAACACATAATTGGCATAAGTAATCTCCATGATGACCTTTTCACTGGCGATGTTTCAAATCATAAATCTAGAAACGATCAATCTATCAATCTACGCTCGTCGCATATTAACTTGGTACGTGATAATGTACGAATAATTGACAAAAGCAATAATTGGAATATTTTATTAATCAAAGAAGCGCTTAACATTAAGCAGTTGCGTCCCAAATTAAACTGTGGATTGAGTTTATTTTAAATGCTAGAACTGCATAGTTTGTTACCACTCTGATGATGATTTTGTTATAAATCGGAATATAAGGAAAAATTTAAAAACTCTTGTTGTGTATCTGTTTCTAGTACTAGATATCGTACACAATGTTGTTCGTGTATATATTGCATCTTTAAGCAAATTCTACACCGCAATGTTCATTGTATGCAATGATGTACTGAGGCACAACAATTTATACAAATAATGTTAATACAAAATGCTGTGAATGATAAAAATAAAAATATAGGTATGATACAAAATTGAGCGACTGTAAACATTCCTTCAATCGTATTTTTATTTATAGGGCAGAACCTATAAATAATAAAGTTTCTTGTGGACTAACTTTGATCCCGTGAAAGCAAATAATGATCAGGTATATTGGTCATTCCCATAATTTAGTTATCTCCCAAATCTATCCGACAATTATACCACCATGCTATAATTAATTCCCGATTCCCCTCTTTCGCGTAAACCGCAATGCATTCTGGTATTTGTATTCATTGCTACGGGAGAAATCATAACAAAAATGGCTGAAGCAGTACGAACAACTATGCTAAATTCGACTATGAACAATAGTTTTTTTGAAAACTATATCAGTACACCTTCATCTTCGGCTTCTGACTTACAAGAAACTCCTCCGGAAGAAGATACTTCTAATTTGACGTCAAATGATTCGAAAAAACACAGAGGAGGGGGCATAACATGCTGCGTTCCCCACTGCTATAATAACTCTAAACGAAATCCTGAACTTAGCTATTATGTCATACCAAAAGATCCTGAGCTACGCATAAAATGGTTATTCAAAATAAATAGAAAGGACTTTCAAGCACGTTCATCACACAGAGTTTGTTCACAACATTTTATAGATGGGAAGAAGACTTACATGAATAATATTCAAACTATTGTGCCTAAGACGATTAAACCAGCAGTTCTCAAGTAAAGACCAACTAAAAATAGCACTGGGCTTAGAGTATCACTTTTATCCCCAGTTAGATGTACTACTGAACAGTTAGAGAAACAGCTTTCACTTGAAGAGGTGCTTCAAATTCAAGTACAAACTTTAACAAGTGAAATCAATGACTTGAAAATAAAATTAGAGGAGAGGGAAAAAGAACTAAAACAAGATGCCCTGACAGGCATAAGGATTTCTGCGAAACCAGCTGAAGCATAAAAAATGAAAGACTAGTGACATATTCTTCAAATTTGAAGATTGAATGACTTCTACAATACAACATCACATTTTTTATATGACAGTTGTAATCTAGGTAATAAGCATTTAAAAATATAGCTTTTAAAAAGTTTAACTATGAACGACTTCGATAAATTTTTCCTAACTGCAAGAGAGCTTCGAACCACAAGATATTACCAACAACGAACTATTAAAATTATAAGTTTATTACAAGCGATGCTTCGAATTTGGTGGAACTAAAGTTCTCTATTGTATTTTTAGTGGGAGAAATGTCTGTTTTTTCGTGAAAATGTGGCAAAATACTAAAATACTTTATAAAGAATGTTTTGGTAGTTTTCATGTAAATGTACGCACGAAATTTCAAAAAACCGCTAGGTTTGAACAGCAGAAAAAAAAGAAAGCAAGATGCCCTCACAGGCATAAGGATTTCTGTGAAATCAGCTGAAGCATGAAAAATGAAAAACTAGTGATATTCTTCAAATTTAAAGATTGAATGACTTCTACAATACAACACCACATTCTGATCACACACACCCAAGGAATCCATGAAAGCATAACTGATATATACCATAGATAAAAAATAGATAAAACAAAAATAGAATAGTTAATCCCGCTAGAAAGTTTTTCAACATTTTGTTCATTTACAGATATGATGGCAATTTACCTTTTAAAAAGTGTAAATAGGACTTAACTAAAAACAACAAAGAAAAGAAATACGCATAAGGTGCAAATGGTAACCATGGATACACATTTTATATGACAGTTTTTTTTTTAAAAAAAAAAGAAAAGAAACGATGTAAGAGCGAAAAGAAAAAAAACACAAACTTTTTCGAAAAAAAAAAATTCAGAAACAAAAGCGAAAAACTCATCAGAAATACTTTGTTTAAAACTATAGCTTTTAAAAAGTGAACGACTATGATGACTTCGATGAAATTTTTTAACTGCGAGATAACTTCGAAGCACAAGACGTTAGCAACAACAAACTTTTAAAATCAAACGTGATGCTTCGAAATTGGTGGAACTGAAGTTCTCCATTGTGTTTTTAGTGGGAGAAATGTCTGTTTCTTCGTGAATAAGTGGCAAAACGCTAAAATACTTATATAAAGAATGCTTTGGTAGTTATCATGTAAAGGTACACACGAAATTTCAAAAAAACGCTAGGTTTGGACAGCAGAAAAAACAAACAAACAAGATGCCCTTGCAGGCATAAGGATTTCTGCAAAACCAGCTGAAGCATGAAACCCTAGAAATCTATGAAAGCATCAATAATACATATTATAGATCCAAAAAATATTAAAGCTCCTCTTTCCTGTTGAGCATTTTGAACACTTTACACACAAACGTTAACAAGATTTTATACTACTTTTATGGTTGTGGAGAGACGATTGCTTAATAAATGAAACTTTAAGTATCAAAATGAAAGTAGTTTTTTCTTGAAAACAAACATATTATATACTGTAGATCAAAAATAGATAAGACAAAAATACTTTTAAAAAGTGTGAATAAGGCTTAACTAAAAGCAACATAAGCTATTACATACAAAGAAAAGAAAGGTGCGAATCGTAACCATGGATACGCGATTTATATGACAGTTTTTTTAAAAAATCAATGTATAAGAACGAAAGAAAAAAAACACAAACTTTTTCGAAAAAAATATAAGAAACAAATTAAAAAATTTATCGGGAATACTATGTTTTAAAGTAACTACGTATCTACCTAAGCTAGCTGCGAAGCATTTAAAAATTTTACCTTTTAAAAGTTTAACTGTGAGCCACTTAGATGAATTTTTGTATTTCTCAAGTTTGCCTCAAAGCTTTGCTTGGTCAGCTAGGATTATCTAGGATAAGCTAGGATAGGCTAGGAAGCTAGGGTAAGATAGGATCAGCTAGGATCAGCTAGGATCAGCTAGAGGCTTGCTGACAAACCTCACACAGACCTCACTTTTACTCCGATGTACCCAAATATAAGCCTACAATTAAGCAAATGGGAAGATAAAAAAGCACTAAGAAGAAAGCTTACCAAACGATAGAAGTTTCAAATACCGATGTTAGAAAAGAAAGTTTTCGATTTCTGTATTACCGCAATTACAACCAGTCGCCAGAAGTTTCTCGTGGAAGAAACTTCGTGCTACGAAAAAATGGCTTTACGCATAGATGTAATGAATCCATGTAGATGCACGCACGAAATTTCAAAAAACCGCTAGGTTTGGACAGCAGAAGAAAAAAAAAACCCAGAGCCGGTTTTAATGTATTTCTTGCTTTCGCAGAAATCCAACAAGATGCCTTAAGAGGCATAAGGATTTCTGCAAGCTTCTGGAAACGCAACAAAAATGCAAAGCCAGCAAGCTTTGCTGCTGAAAATGCCACAAAAATGCAACACTAGCACACTAGTCCTGCAAAACTAAGACAGTCACATCATTCAGCTCGAGAAGCATCAGCATTAAATAAACAAAAATATTGATGCGACTGACAATGTTCGTCAGGAAAGTCAGCCTACCATAACATAAAAAAGGGGCTTTTCTTTATGCTATCGTGGAGATCATTTATGAAGATCTATTTTTTTGTACGAATAAGCTGAATGATTGTTACTGGATATTTGCCACCCACGTACTCCAAAAAAGTGCATCGACACAATACGAAACTTTAATTTAACCACATTAAATATAACGAGTCCTATAAAAAGATTGTGTATACTGGCGGTAACCAACATATCGTTTGGGCAGCACAAACTAATATATAAAGTTTCTATATTGATCTCCTCAGAATGAAAAATATAAATATCACAATAATAATTACTTAGAAATTAAAGCTTGTATCTAATCTAAAAGTTAAAAAAAATACAACATACGTAGGGAGAAAAGAGATAAGCTGATATAGCCAGAATACATCCAAAAATTGCTACTAAATATAGTATAAATAGCTGTATAAAGTGCATATGTTGGTGATGTTGGGGAGGAGCTGAAAGGAAGCTAAGCTGAGCTTTAAAAATCCAAAAGCTTCTAAAAATTGACTTCAAACATGCATACACATACAAAATACACGAAGGTCTTTCATATTTAAAATGGCTTGGAGCAAAAATAAAACAAGAAATACCTTTTCTTCCACACACCATGTATTGGCACTGTTTTCATATTTTAAACTTCAAGAAAACTTCTTTCAAAAAACAGAATAACCACACTGTAATTTAATTTTGTGAACATGATAAGTTCCCAACAGTAATGCAATTCTTTATATAAAATTATAAGCTGTATTAACTTCTTTTAAAGCCATATTTCCATCAAAGAAACTTTTAGCAAACTACACACGTTCTTTCGCTGCCATTTTTAAAACGTTTTGTGGACGATCAAATGGCATGGCGAAAATCAGCCAATAAACTATCGCTATATAAGTGGAGGTGGCTAAATTAGCACCCTTTCGTAGAAATCGGGCATTATGCACCAATGACAATTAAGACGGCTTTTTTATGAACCAATGAAATTTAAGAAACAAAAATGCGTAGGTTTGGACAGTAAGATGAACAAGATGCCCTACCGGGCAGAAGGATTTCTGCAAGCTTTGCTGCTGAAAATGCCACAAAAATGCAACACTAGCACACTAGTCCTGCAAAACTAAGACAGTCACATCATTCAGCTTGAGAAGCATCAGCATTAAATAAGCAAAAATATTGATGCGACTGACAATGTTCGTCAAGAAAGTCAGCCTACCATAACATAAAAAAGGGGCTTTTCTTTATGCTATCGTGGAGATCATTTATGAAGATCTGTTTTTTTGTACGAATAAGCTGAATGATTGTTACTGGATATTTGCCACCCACGTACTCCAAAAAAGTGCATCGACACAATACGAAACTTTAATTTAACCACATTAAATATAACGAATCCTATAAAAAGATTGTGTATACTGGCGGTAACCAACATATCGTTTGGGCAGCACAAACTAATATATAAAGTTTCTATATTGATCTCCTCAGAATGAAAAATATAAATATCACAATAATAATTACTTAGAAATTAAAGCTTATATCTAATCTAAAAGTTAAAAAAAATACAACATACGTAGGGAGAAAAGAGATAAGCTGATATAGCCAGAATACATCCAAAAATTGCTACGAAATATAGTATAAATAGCTGTATAAAGTGCATATGTTGGTGATGTTGGGGAGGAGCTGAAAGGAAGCTAAGCTGAGCTTTAAAAATCCAAAAGCTTCTAAAAATTGACTTCAAACATGCATACACATACAAAATACACGAAGGTCTTTCATATTTAAAATGGCTTGGAGCAAAAATAAAACAAGAAATACCTTTTCTTCCACAAACCATCATGTATTGGCACTGTTTTCATATTTTAAACTTCAAGAAAACTTCTTTCAAAAAACAGAATAACCACACTGTAATTTAATTTTGTGAACATGATAAGTTCCCAACAGTAATGCAATTCTTTATATAAAATTATAAGCTGTATTAACTTCTTTTAAAGCCATATTTCCATCAAAGAAACTTTTAGCAAACTACACACGTTCTTTCGCTGCTATTTTTAAAACGTTTTGTGGACGATCACATGGCATGGCGAAAATCAGCCAATAAACTATCGCTATTTAAGTGGAGGTGGCTAAATTAGCACCCTTTCGTAGAAATCGGGCATTATGCACCAATGACAATTAAGACGGCTTTTTTATGAACCAATGAAATTTAAGAAACAAAAATGCGTAGGTTTGGACAGTAAGATGAAAAAAAAAAAAAAAATCAGAAAAACACGGACGATCGTAAAGTATTTCTTGCTTACGCAGAAATCCAAAAAACAGAAAAACACGGACGATCGTAAAGTATTTCTTGCTTACGCAGAAATCCAAAAAACAAAGCCGGTTTCAATGTATTTCTTGCTTTCGCAGAAATCCAACAAACTATTAATAAACTCGAGCATGAAATTAAAACTAACAAGATGCCCTTGCAGGCATAAGGATTTCTGCAAAATCAGCTGAAGTATGAAAAAAGAAAGATTACGACATTCTTGAAATTTAAGAAAAGTTTAATCCGCAATATATATTTATTAAATTTCTGATCATGTACTCCTCAAAAATCTGGAAAAACATAATTGCCACTAAGCAAAACTTTATACCAATAAACATCAATAAACTTGATTATATCTGAATGACATATGTTCTTTATTTTGATGGTACGAAATGATATTAAGTATTCAGTGATCAATTCAGATAAGACAATGAGTATGCATGTAAGTCAATGTAAATGTTATGAATTTAATATGTATTGTCAATCTTCCTAACAGAATTCCTAAGGACAAAAAGGAAAGCGTAGATTTTAATGATACGAAATACATACAAAATCAACATACATAACTGAAACTTAAACCTAAAAACTTAGAAACTTAAAAAAACATTAAATTTTTAATTACGCATACACCCCAGGAAATTCTTAAAGCACGGCTGACACAATATGAAACTTACGTTAACTGCCAATAAACTTAATGAACAAAAGAACAATAAATCTAATTAGATGCTGTGTAAGATATCACATTGATTACGTAAGTCTTTCAATATATACGGTCAATCTTCCTAATAACGAAAAGTAAACAAAGATTTGGATTAATTAAATATGTGATCCAAATTAGCAAACATAACTGAAAGCAGTTAAAATTTACAGACAGTCGAGATACGTTTCCTATTTGCTATCGTAAATAGCAAGTCTTATTCCTAATTAAGGGCATGAATGATAATACAGCCAAGAACTATACAAGTAAATATGCTAACATATCTAGAGAAATATCAAACATAAAATGATGCAGGCAGAGGTTAGACAGATATTCTTGTTGTTGGAGCTGAAGAGGAAACTGAGCTGAGCTGTACGTATCCAGAACTTAAAAGGCATTACAGCCCACAGATGAAACAAACGAGCTTTTGTATTTAGAAAAGCTCAAAAGAATACCAGATATTTTCAAAAAAAAACAAAAACCTTTCCTTTTTGACACACTGTTTTTATAAAACATTGAGAACTCGTTTTTAAAAAAGAATGAACACAGTAGAATCTTTGTAAGATAATCATAAATTTTTACCCTCTACTGTCGGTCTTGGAACTGTAAATCTATTCAACATCGATTGATCAATCAACTTTTGGAAGTTTCTTCGGTCACGCTGTAGTGTACCATTATGCGAACGGCGTGCAAATGTAAGTCGAAAAAAATACCCGGATGATCACATGGCGGAAATTCAAGCCAATAAACTAGCGCTATTAAAGTTAATTAGCACCCTTTCGTAATAGTGGCACTTCATGCACCAATGAACTTTGAGACGGCGGCTGTATGAAACTTCGAAATAAAAAAAATCGCTAGGTTTGGACAGTAAGATGAAAAAAAAAAAAAAAAACTAAGAAAAACAAAGACGATCGTAAAGGCTTTCTTGCTTACGCAGAAATCCAATAAATTTACATTAGATAGATTCAAACATAATACAGCACACTTTAAAATTTATACTAGATTTGAATCTTATGATATCTTTCAAGCTGTTTTTGAATATTTGCAACCTGCAGCTAGTAAGTTATTATACTGGTCTTCAAAGACAAACATGGAGAACAAAGTCACAGCTGATATCAAAAAAAGAGGAAAGAGTGGAACATTATCTGGTGAAGATGAGTTTTTTATGACACTTGTTAGACTTCGATGTGCATTTCCACTAGAAGATATGTCAGTCAGATATAATTTATCAACTACACATATAAGTAGAATTATTATTACATGGATTGACTTTTTACATTCGCAGTTCAGAATGCTTCCTATCTGGGCTAGTAAACAAACTATCATAAATACAATGCCACAATGTTTTAAAATATCGTACCCATCGACAAGAGTCATCATGGATTGTACAGAGATTTTCACAGAAATGCCAACTTCTTATCGAAGTCAGTCAGCAACATTTTCTAATTATAAACACCATAACACTGCAAAAGGTCTTGTCGGAATAGCCCCTAATGGTGCGATAACTTTTGTATCCGACCTTTATGCAGGTAGAGTTTCAGACCGGTGCTTAACAAACGACAGTGGAATCTATGAATTATTAGAACCTGGCGACAGTATAATGGCTGATCGCGGATTTGAATTAGAAAATGATTTACCAGAAAATGTTTCGCTCAACATACCGCCTTTTTTGAATGTAAAGTCGCAAGTGAGTATTTCAGAGGAGAATGAAACACGACAAATTGCAAAAGTTCGGGTTCATGTAGAAAGAGCAATTGAACGAGTAAAAAACTTTAGAATTTTACAGACTGTTTTTCCACTATCTATGGCATCAGAACTTAATAAGATATGGGTAGTTTGTTGTTATCTATGTAACTTTTTACCACAGCTAATACCAGATAAGGATGAGTGAATATGATTTTAAATAACATATTTTTATTTCTTGTATTTCTTGTAATGGAGTATACTCATAAAAAGGCAAAATCACTATTCATTCATCCTTAGCTGATATGTATACGAAATGTTAAAACAGTATATGCAAGTTTCTAAATGTATGTAAAAAATAAAAAATCTAATAAAAAGTTCTAAAATAAAAAAATCTTATCCTTCATGTATTCAAATAGAATTTAGTGAGTTTGGGCAGTATCATATTTTCCCATTGAATATTGTCAAACTTTATTGTCTCTGTATGAGTTTCGACATTCGTATAAATAACAAAATCTATTTCTAATAATCCTGTTATAGCCGTAACACCTTGCCATTGGAAATAATACGGAAGCTTCAATTTTAATTTTGGACAGTTATTCTCATTGCATAAAAAGAAATTCTTATCTGAACATGCTTCTTCTATTGTCATGTCTTTTTTCGAATAAGGGCATTTTACTTCGATTGCTTTCAATTTTCCATCATTTGTTTCGTAAATGCCATCAGGTCTTGCTCCTAACCATGGCCGCCTTGGGTTTATCACAAAACCACACTTCTGAACCGATATTCCAAAATCTTTTTCTATTTTTTCGATGGTAATTTTTTCGTTTTCTTTACCCCATCCACAAGCAGCAGATTTAAACTCTTTAGTTTGCAGAATCCTTTGCAGTATAGACTTCGGGTAAACTGTTTGACGCCGGTTTAAGACAATGCCAAAATTTGACGCAGTTAAGCGTTTTTTGCGTTCTTCAAACCAATCTGAAGAGGAAGCCTGATCTTTCGTTTTTGCCTCAATAGAAAATACTTCCTGTCTTGAAACCTTTAAATGCAAATTAACAAAGTCTAGATGAATTTCTGTTAAGCGTTTATAATACGCAAGTAGTTTTTGAATTACAGTATTTACTATTCCAGTATTTTGTTCATTTACTTTTCTTTGATGGTATTGAGTAATCGATGTTTCATAAAAATCACAAGGTTCATAGTTATTGCCTTTCAATAATTTGGCAAATACAACACTTATTTCCATTGTAAACAAATTATCACCTAGTTTTCTGATTTTATCACAATCAGCTTTGTGTGCAAAAACTGGTGTGGCACAAAATTCTCTATCGCCAGAAACAATAGGTCTTTTGCGACTCTTTTTTAAATCTTTGGCTAGGTCTGCCTTAGTAAATGTCAGTTCTGAAAATTTCATGGGGGCCTTATTAGCACCCTCACCAGGGACATGCCACTTTTGTGATATGTCTGTACAAATTTTATCATCAGGTACGCATTTAATGTCCATAACTTTGTACTCTACAAGTTGATATAAAACTGCAGGAACATGTTTACAGCAACCGCCAGCTCCAGCTTTGCAAGAACACTTTGCATATAAAATATCTCCAGTTTTTTGGCAGAGGCGTACGTAAACAGTATATTTGTCTTTTTTCATAGAAGCTGCAGGGGAACCGGGAATTGCTTTGAGATTACTTTAAGCAATATTTTAAGTGGCAGAAAGAATTTTTACTGTGCTTTGTAACCCTATTTACTACTCCGTTGACCGCTTTTTAATGATTTGATCGCATCGAAGATAAAATTATTCAAAGCGGTCACAGTTGTAGGATGTACTAGGAGATAGCTGAGGGACAATATACCTTCTATCATTCACAATTTCGCATTTCGAAAGTTATCCATACTTTTGCATTAGAGAAAATGGACCAAAAAACCGTTTATTCCGCGAGAGTATGAAATATATCTTTCATTGCTTTGTCTGTTTGGTTGTGACTCCATACAAGGAAGACGGGATAGAAAAGAAGTTAGTAATACAGGAACAGCCATGGGTGAATATATGCATATGTGGTGGAAATTGAAACTTAATAGACCCCTGTGTTAAAAACCCAGTGCCACGGAATTTATTTCTAAAGGAATATTCACACTATTTCAATGAAAATCCTCTCTGTCGTAGTGCGCTTTGAGAATTATGTCCACCGGAATTTTCCTGACTATTTTCTATATTCTATATATTCTAACGCGATGAAATATATCGCTATCCAGTGATTTTTAGTTAAGCAAAATCTATTCATCGGGAGATAAATTGAAAGAATCCCTGAGGAGAAGTTCATTTCTATACAAGTTACACACTATTTCAATGAAAATGTTCTTCGTCCCTACCAACTAAAAAACTATAGCATACTGAAGGAGCATCGAAACGTCGTGCGTGTGAATAGTTTGACAAAATATTGACGTCTGAATTTCGAGAAAAATTTCATAAAAAAAAAAAAATAAAGTAATTCTAAAAAATTAGAAAATGCAACTTAAATACTTTTGTTCCTATTTGCGCGGCACTTAGTGACCCTAGTGTTGTTGGAGCCTCTTCGACTGGCGTCAGACATTTGTTTTCATAGCTGCGACCCGTGTTTAAGTCCAGCCATGTGGCATCTCAATACTCCGCTCCGATGCGCTTTAAATCGACTGACTGGACACTGGCCTTCGGGAAAGTTAGAACACTGCTATACGTATCTCTGGCGGTAAGTCAACAACCCGGTATCGTGAAGTAGGGTGGCTAAGATGGCTATAGCAACGCCTTTTTGATTAGTTAATATACATCCAACCTCTTTTCTAAGTATTGCATCATTTCGTAGATCTTATGAATTCATTGGTTAGCATGAAATCATGGTGAAAAACGTGTTTATTTTGTTGGGGACAATGAGAATGAAATTACTTCTCGTACTTTCAAACACTTCTGGAAGACTTTCATATGAACCTTATTCTTAGGGGCTGTTCATATGGAGGTGAGCTGTCCCGGCTAGCCGGCCTAGCTCACTTTGCAGAGATGTCACTGTTATTAAGAAATCTTTATACAAATAAATTGTTAATATGAAAAGCGGGCTAGCTCACTTAAGTGAGATCTCATTTCATTTGACCGGCATCTCACCTAGGTGAGATGAAATTTGTTCATATGAACAGACCAGCCCAGTTTAGGGGGATAGATTTTAGACAAGTGCGCACGCGTCGAAATTCGAATTATTGTTTACGTGATTTACAAAACATTCTCCAGCCCGGTTAAGTGGGATGAGAAAAGCAATATGAACGCTGGGTGAATTTCATCTCATTCAAGTGAGCCAGCAAAATATTAAAAAGCAATCACGACATTAAAACGAGATTAAATGTCCAAATACAACGTCAAAAGTAATTGGGAAAGGTATATTCTGCGGCACCATGTACGTTTATCTCATTGAACGGAATATTAGGTGAGGCCCTACATTCAGGGTGGCTGTTGATTATGTACAGGATAACAATATTTTTTATTTCGACGAATATATGCTTTTAACGTCAATTAGTGTTGTATTCAAAATAACAATTATGAAACGTTCGATAAAAACTAAACAACGGAGTAGACTTTACTAACATATTTACATTTTTACGTAAGAAGGAACTTTGTAGAAATTGGCTTACATGCTAATAACTGATTCAGAATTCATGCTTTTGTCTGTTCGGATTCCTAGGATTTGGTATATGTTAGACGTGAGTAATTGTCTCACGTTTTGAAGTCCTTAAAAATTCACATTGGGAGTTACCCAACCTTAAAAAGG
Organism: Turritopsis dohrnii; assembly: GCA_027922465.2. Lineage (NCBI taxonomy): Eukaryota > Metazoa > Cnidaria > Hydrozoa > Anthoathecata > Oceaniidae > Turritopsis > Turritopsis dohrnii. Next base: position 213,416 of record BQMF02000225.1, on the reverse strand, counting down.
AAACTTTTTAATATTAGATAAAAATCATATCTAGCATTAAGTATTAACTTTATGTAACTTTATGTGACTTTTTTTGGCGGGCGACCATCATCAGTGATAAATGTATTTACAAGTAAAGGGGGAAAAGTCTAAAGTCCATTAATAAACGGTTGAGTTGCTATGGATACATATATCAAAAAGATGTCAAAAGCAATTAAATTACTATAATGACGAAGTAGTGACATTTAATATAATTTACAATAACTCACTCTAAATGCGACGTTCAAAACTAGAATTAAAGGAAGTAAGAATATAGAAAATATGAATCCTGTAAAACGCAGAAGTTTCTCAAGAAATAAAAAATCGGTATTGTCACGGTAATGACGTGATGTCTGTGTTTGCTCATATGCTTATCAGTGCACAGTATCATTGTTATCACACCATATTTTCGTCATCGAACAAGCATGGAAAGTTTTACCCTCATCCTGCAATAGCTACTAGGGTTACATTAAAACGAGGAAAGAGGTTGGTTGAAAAGGTTATTTCATGAACATAAGGTCTAAATATCGGATAAAAATAAAGTAGACAAAAATTTTTCTTTTTTATCCGTTTACATTTGCATGGCATTATCTATTCATCATAAGGTTAAATGCGCTTCACATCTTGTTATCTTGTTTGTGATGTCGGTTCCTCAGGTCTTATTCAAATCAATAATATTTGAGTATTTTTTAAGAAAACAAATCAAATAAAAAACGGAGACATCTTGATTCCAAAATTGATTTTCTCTTATATTTGGAAATAATTATTTTCTCTCTTCTTTTAGTGGCATCTTGATATGAACGAGTTGTTAATCAAGATTTAATAACGTGTTTATAGATCGTTTCACATTGATTTATTTCGAAGTAAGTCATTTTGTCTCATGATACAAGACCAGTGTTTCTTTGGCAAGATTAGGGGCAGGAAGAAAATTAGAAATTTTGAAGATCATGTTTCGAAATATGCTCATTCATCTAATCATCATTATTTCATCGCCCATAGAAGGTACGTTGTTGACTTTTTTTTATTTTATCGTAGCATTTCCTGGTAGTCTCTTTTGGTTTTTCTAACCATTTGTTGATGTAAGTTCAAAAAATGACTTTTAGTAAATTTTAGGCATCAACAATATGCTCAGAATTTATTACAGAAGTTTTTGTGATGTCTTAAATGAGCTGTATGCATAGATAGATATTTCTGTAACGTCTAAGTCTTTCACTAAGAATTCCTAAAGAGCATGTTTATCTGACAAACCGTTACCATCACATTAAGACAGTGAAAACACTTATAAGTATTTGAATAAATGAGGGCTAAGCCCGAACCTTTCCCTCACTAACTCATACATATTTTACAAGCTTTACACCGTGAAGTCTGATGGTAACGATTTGTCAAACGAGCATATTCAGCTTTTATGAGCTTCTATGAGTACGAAGAAATTCCTTTTACGTCTTAAAGAGTGCATTGATGAATGAAATATAATTGAATGGACAACGGTTTAATTTGAAATCAATTAGTATTATCAAACTCAAGATCAATTTAAATTCTAAATTGATAAATGGAGTTATTGTAAACAGATGTTTTGAACGAGGAAGTTTCGGAGAGAAATAGAAGGTTTTTCATCGAAGTAACTTCAGAAACTCGATTTACTCTCAAAAAAATGTTATTAAAACATATTGATACTTGACAGTTTCAAATCGTTCTGCATGAAACGAATTCAGTAAACAAAAGGATGTATTTTCAAAGTTGTTTTGACAGCAAAGCAACTTTCGATTAACAAAACCGAAAAATTATGTTGTAGGACGCTGTTGGACGGTCAAATAACCGAGAAATATCATTATCAAATAAGTATTTGCCTGCGAAATTAGAACAGCCATAAAACAACGTTGGCTTAACGTCATGTGTTAACGGTGAATCAAGGGTTGAATTAACATGTCCTTTTGAAGTCGCTATAAATGTACATATTGACTAACAATAAAAACATTATCCATATTGGTTCTGGAGATGTTTCCCCAAGAACATCGCGTTCGATTTGGAATGCAATGTATTGGTTTCGCACTGACGTCGCGCACAAGAACGAAAATACGTTCTCTCACAGCTCACATCTATCAATTTGGGTGACAGACAAACAAACAAACAGAGAATCAAGATCTTGTGCGTCCTAACTGTCATTTCGTGCAGTTCTTCACGAAGTTCTATAAAATTGCTTTTAAATTTGACTATTACACGGTTGTTTAAGTGATGAAGAATTAATGGTGATGATTGCCGTTTTATTCGAGAAAGTCTGCTGCACTTAGTTCATTATGTTGCACTGAATTAATTTTCATTTTATACAGTTGAATTGTCGATGCACTAAACAAGGAGTTTGATTCGACACGGCGATTATACGATCTTATAAAGAGATTCAGATTTTCAGATAATAGCAATGTTTTTCTTCAATAAAATGCCTCTGGAACGCTAGATTGACCATGAAAAAACATGTAAGATATATTCATTGCCAGTTTCTATTTGAAAGACACAGTTCAGTTACAGCATTTCCAACATAGAGCGATCGGTAACATTTTCATAGTGGAAATTTATGTAAAAAATAATCAAAATTCATTTATAACAAATTCTCAAAGCAAACAATCTTTTAACTTCTGCCATGCCAACAATGGTCATATCAATAATTAATCATGTCTCTATCAAATTAATGCTAAAACTTTAATTTACTCAGATAAATAGGTTAATTGTCCTGATGAAAATCTTTTATCGTCGTAGCGAAAGGATCCCATACATTTTTGATCAGTTTTTTTGAGTGTTAAAACATTGACACTTTCCTTGCCAATTTCTAAATTAAATTTTTCGTGAACTCTTCTTTGGGTGAAAGTTTTTGGGACTGAACATGGGCGGCGAGCGACGCAACCTTTTTAATAACTCGAAGTGATATCAAAAACTGAAACTTTCAAGGTAATACCTCGCATTAGGACATCATAATCTACGAGTCGATTACACACATTATGTTTTGTAGTTGTGTTATTGAAAGCAAAATTCATTTTTCATTGAAATTTATGTTAATACAGGTTTTCATTTTATTGTAAATCATGTTTTATCAAGTATTTATAGAATACTTTTACTCTCTCTTGTTCTTCATAAATGCTAATCAATCTTGAAAATGGGACTACTTTTGAATCTATAAATTCAAGGCGAGATAACGAAATGCTGTTGTTTGAAATGTCAAAATTGACTATGACATCTTGGACAATCTAATTGCAGGTCGAACTGATAAAAATGATCACAAACAAAACTAAGGATAATGAACTATGATATTGTCGAGAAAAAAAGTGTTGACAGTTTTCTTTTGAGATTTTCTTTTGAGAAATCATTTATTAGCATAGGAAAACTCATATGTAAACAAAAAAGGAAGTAAGCTATATTAATGATTCACTACCAGAAAACTTTCCAATGCTTCAGACAATAAACATTTCTGTGATGTAAGAATAAATAAATAAATTGCAAAGCTTTATCGTCAGAAGTGTTTGTTTGACAATTACTAATCAAACTGTTGGAATCAATTTTTAATATAACTCGAGCTATTAAAAAAAATCATCTCTAATACCTTCTGAAAAGATATCATAGGTTTTTTTCTTTCTATCGGTTTGTAAAGCCATTACGTTACCATGACCTTTATCTTTTTCCAATGACAAGCTTCTTTATATTGAATAAGTTACAAACTTTCATTAGTATTTACGCAGATTTAAACGTGTTAGTGTCGTTGTGAGTTTTGAAGAAACATGTTGCATAATCACTTTGTTGGCTGGATTGCTTTCTTTCTCCATTTGTCATTCATTAAAGGTAAGTGACTGAAAATTTGTCTGATGGTAAAATGTGTTTTCATCAATGACGTACTAAACTCAGAACAGCTTTAATTTTCAATTTCTCTGCATTTTGTTTACATTTACTTAAAAACATTAACTCGGGCAAAGAATTTTAATAAAAACAGGAAACATATGTTGGAAAACATTAGTGTTACTTAAAAGCTGATTCAGACTATACGAACGAAATCTTTATTTCGACGACTTATTCTTCTGAAATTCCCCGCAAAACATTTTTTATCCTGCATTGTATCAAATCGTTTCATTAAGAGTAAAATCTATAAATTATAATATGAAGAATAAGCGCCGAACAGTGCCGTCACTAAAATACTGCGAATTTCCAACGCTCTGACCTTTTCAAATACGGTGATTTGATATTTTTTTGTTTGTAAGTGCAAAGAGAGTAATTAACGATTGCTTTCGCATAAACGGGAACGCCACGCTTGCGTATCGAGCATCGTACAATAATTTGCTGACATTCCCTTTTTTCCTTTTTCGAAACATGAGGGGTATGGTTTTCATACGAAGTGAGAGACAAGATACTTTTTCTTTTATTATATTGTACTATAGTATTTACGAATGAATCGCTAAAATTGCATTTTTCATATAAGCTTTTGATGATTGTTAGTGAAAGCAACGATGTGGATTTTGATGCAAAGCTTGAAATCTGAAATTGTGCAAACCGTCCTTTTGTCCTTTTTCTGCCTAAATCTTTCAATCTTTCAATAGATTTTATAATTGCTGCTTGTGACAAAAAGAGCTCAAACCAGTTAATATCCAGATAAAAATAACTTTCTTTTTTTCTAAGTTTTGCGAATGAACTTGATTGTACTTCCTTCTGTTAATGATATATAAAACAGCCATAAATGGCCGTAACTCAGCCGTCTTAACGAAAAATTGTGGGAATTAACTCACATTCGAAGTCTAACAACACAGACTCGCCTTTGCGTTTGTCTACATTTCGTATATAAGAAGAAAGGTAGCGGAAATCGGGATTTTAGAAAAAAAAAGTCGTTGTCAATTTCATCTGCTTTTTCTTTCCGAAAAAATCAACTAATAAGAAGCTACAAAGGTTAAAGGTTATAACGTAAAAAAATGAAAATCGAAAATCTAAAGAGTTTAATAAAACCAAAGGTGTAAAGATAGTAAAATATCTAACTGGCAAAAAATACACAAGTGTTTTTCAAAAAACTAGGTTCATGGAATCATCATATTTTTTATGATTCATAAATTTAGACAGCCAATAAATGAATGCGAAATGTACTTTGTCTAAAACACATTAGTAATATAATAACTAAAATCAAAAAGGCGTCTAAGTGAAAAGGTTGAAGAAAAGCCATTTTACGCAACAGAAGACAAGTTCATGTGTGCGTCCGACTCAGTTAAACATTTATAGCAATAATCGCACCTCTGTTATCCAAATTCAGTTCGGTTGTATCGTCTTCTAGAAATACCTCCATAATTTCATCTATTGTGGTAGGTACAGTCAATTTTTTGGCTGCAAAATATTTGACAATATGCGTGTGATAAACATTCACAGTAGCTGAATCGAAAATCATTTTCCTGCTGAACTGGTTTTCTAGGTTATTGCGTAAGCACACAATTCCACATCTAGTGCACTTAAACAATCGACTTTTATCTCCAGACGAAACATTTTGACTACAACGTGGACATACAACCCTTTGTTGCTCATTGAAAATCAAAGATGGCGGAAAATAAATTGATTTTATTCTCAATTCGAAAAGCGTGCTTTTAGCCTTGTTAATGTCAGTAGAGGAAGGTGTAAAGATTGTGTTGTGGTTTGTATTAAGCGAAACAGTTCCAAAGTAGTCGTTCACTACTGCACTTGTAATCAAATACACTCCATCGTTCTGAACTGACTTTATCCCATCACCCCACAATGTAACCTTTATTACACCCGTCTCATCACTAGCGGATAAATCTAACTTGTTTACAACTGCAGGAATACTCGGACGACCTTCAACTGTGAGGTATGCTTCAAGTGATACTACATCTCGGTGAATTTTACTTTCTAATATTGACTTAATTGTCAGTAACTCCGACTTTGCATATCCAAATGATGGATTAACCACCTTCTCAATCTTTGAGTTATGTCCAATTTGAATATCTTCTGCTGTTGAATCGAAAAAGATCATTTTTCTTTTCACCCCAGATAATTTGATAGGACTTCTCGTCTTGCAGCGTTTTCCAATTCGTCACGGTAGCTTTCATTAAAACAAACACCACGGAACGTTTTGGTAGGCGATTGTAGCTGCAAGTTAAAATATTTCAAATTTTGATTTTTCTTGGTATGCTTCACTGATGTCACATTATGTACATAAGCAACGAGATCTGCAAAATAACAATAAGTAAAATTGACATAGAAACATTATATTCAAATGTCATTACAGTCAGACTGTTTATTTTTGAGACCAAACTATTTCAAAAAGACTTATGCATGCACATTGCCTACCAGCTGTATTCCCAAACATTTCTACATTGCCTTGATTAAAGCTACCCAAAACTGATTTGATAATATTGTAAGTAGGCATAGTTTCTTCACGAGACGTTACGATCACCCAAAAAACAGTGTTGCAGTAGTAGTTCGAGTGCAAACACTTTAGGCAGTATAAATAAAAACACACACTGGAAACCTGCCCCACGAATATATCAAACGTACTGGTAACTGTACGTTGCGGAAGGCACCAACTGGAAATGGACAGATGTTTATAGTTTAAGTGTACTGGAAACTGTACACTTCAGGAGGTGATACTTAATAAATAATAAACACACTGGAAAATGTGTGCAACAGTATATTTCATAATATTACCAACGTACTGGAAATTGTACGTTGTAGGTGGTTTCAAGTGCACTGGAAACTGTACACTTCAAAAATATGGTAAGCAACAAACTCACTGGAAAAGTAGTGCCTAAAGTTGACGTTGTGTGTAGTGCATCATAAAGTCAACAAAAACTAGTAAAAAGAAATTTTTAAAAATAACAAACACACTGGAAACAAGTATGGCTACAGTAAAAAAAAATAACTAAAAGTAAATTTGGGGGAACAAATAAGCAAAAACCAACCTCTTTCTCTTTCGTAACTGCTTCGTAAGGAACTCCACGCTTTAACTTGGGGAGAGCACAAGATTTACGACTTACACCATTTTGAAGAACCGTGCGCTGCGCATGATGGAGGTGAAAGCGTGCAGCCTGGATACCGCGTGGGAAGGTTAGGCTCCGAAAAAAGTTCGACGGCACGACAAAAAGAGGATTTTAATACTCAGCTGCCGTAAACGGCCGGCTGAGTAATAATGATATATATTAAGTTTACAGAGATATGTAAAACAGAAAGATAAACAACTCACTGTTTCTCGTAAAAGCTATCTGTGTCCCTTTTTCTGGTGTGAGTATTGTTTCGCGCGAATATTTTAAACATATAATTAATTCTAATTGTTAAAATTCTAAATGTTCATTGGTTGAAAATTAAAATTATACTAATAATCATTGCATAATTTTCATAATTTTTCCTAGTTGCGCATATTTCAATATTTCATAAAGCTTTCGTTCACCGAACATGCCGAACTATAGACGAGTACATTAATTATGAAGAATATTTCATCTGTAAACACCGAATTTTAGGTCTAACTTTTCTCAAAATATCTCGTTTTAAAACGAATGTTGAATAATCTTAACCAAATAAACTGATAAATAGAAGTATACCTTAAGTGTTATTAGCCAGACTTGCATCAGACTTCAGTACTTTTTTTGAAAAATTGATTTCAATGAGCGTCACTTATTTTTACGAGAAAATTTACCAGTATATGACTTATTGGTTATTTCTTTTTCTAAAATGATAATCTTTTTTACAAACATTAAGAAAAATGAAGAGTATATGTGTGAGATTAAGATTCGCCTATAAAATATCAAAATCTCTCAGGATATATTTATGAAAGACAAATCAACAACAACTTAAATGGTCGGTAACACTCGTTATATATCTTAATCTTTCGAAAATTTAATTATTATCGAAAAAAAGAGTCTGGATCTGGGGACACGGATTGCGTGGCATAGAAGCGCGAAACAAAAGGATTAACAATAAGCTGTCAATCAAGTTCAAACGAGTTGTTTATCTTTCTTTTTTTACATATCTCTGAAGTTTAGTACAAAAAATGTAATAACGCATATAAAATACTTTCGAAAAACCCCTCAAACGCATTCGTATATTGTTTACTCCTGGGAAAGAACATAAATATATAAATATATAAAATATATTATTAATATATTATATAACTTTTTATGCCTCATGTAATACGTAATCACTCTTTAGGTCATGATTTCCAAGTTTTTGTATCAGTTCATGGTACAGATACCAAAATCTGTGGACGCATCGGTAACCCCTGTCATACCCTGAAATATGCTTACCATCAACAACTTGAATCAAGTGTCACGGTGATAATCATGAATGACAACTGTGATACACACACAATAAAGGAAACCATTGCGTTATCAAACACCATCAATGTCAAAGGAATAGAAAGAAACGGCTGTATTCCTACTTTAACATCAAAAAGGAACGTTTCAGCGTTTGATTTAGAGAGTGGCTCAAAGGATATCAATATCTCACTAGGAACGATTCGTCTTTTGGATATAAATCTAACACACAAGGGACGCCAAACTATTAACATCGCTATTAGTAATTGTTCTATTGAGTCTATCACTAATCAAATCTTTTTAACAGTCAATTTGGCAATTCAGGCAAAGATTTCCATTGACGGGAGTACATTTAGCTCCAGTGAAATTCAAATAACAGGTCATCATTTTAGTCCTTACAGAAATGTCACAGCAAAATTTACTGATACAACATTTGTTAATGGCTCAACCATCAAGATCATCAATGGAGATAAATTTATTCTTACTAGATCTCAGTTCAATGAACAGCAAAAAAAGCACACACTTCTAGCGGAAAAAGTCAAAGTTCTTGAAATAAATGACGTTCAGATCCAGGATTCCAAAGGCTTTATCCACGTTAAAGATTCTAACAGCACAATTAATGGACTAAGAATGAAAAACATTCACGGAAGTTCGATGTTGTTTTTTTCAAACGGTGGTAATTTCAGTGTGTCTAACGTTATTGTCAGAAATGGGAGATGCAAAAGTGTCTTAGTATCAAAAGCAACTGATCTATTTTCAAGCAGTAACATAACCATCCAAAACATGTATGCAAGCTCAAGTATGATGCGCCTATCAAGTAGTGTTGATGTTACTATCAAGGAAATTAAAATCGTGAACGGAACAGGGGATAAGGATGGTATTGCTACATATGGGAAGAACACAGTGTTACTCTCGGATATCTCAATCAAAGAAACTAGGGTAAAAGGATCATTTATATCGCTCAGCAGAGTTAACCATATAAACTGTATGGGCATTGAAATTGTTAGCGGATCAGCGTCTGCTTATGGTATTTCCATGTATGGTAAAAATTCAATGTCACTCTCGAATATCTCGATCAAAGGCACAAATGTAAGGAAACATTTTCTCTCTGCTCATGGTGGTAGCGTAAGGTGTAAGGGGATTCAGATCGTTGATGGTTCAGCGCTAAATGGTAGAAGTATTTATATATATGAAGCAAATTCTCTGTCTCTCTCGAAAATCTCAATCAAAGGAACCAGTGTTAAGGCGGCGTTTATAAAAGGAAATTATGTGAGAATCGTACATTGTAATGGGATTGAGATCATTAACGGATCAGGAGATCATCATGGCATTTACTTAAATGCTGGGAAGTCAGTGTCGCTCTCGAACATCTCAATCAAAGAAACAAGTGTAAAGGGATCGTTTATATCGCTCAGTAGGTTTAACAATATAGACTGCATTGGGATTGATATTGTTAGCGGATCAGAGGCTCTTTATGGTATTCATATATATGGGAAGAATTCAGCATCACTATCAAATGTGTCGATCAAAGAAACGAATGTAAAGAAAGATTTTCTGTATTCTTACAATTGTAACGTAAGCTACAAGGGGATTGAGATCGTTAATGGTTCCGCGCTAGATGGCAGAAGTATTTATGTATACAAAACAATTTCAATGTCGCTCTTGAATATCTCCATCAAAGAAACCAGTGTCAAGGGAGAGTTTATACATGGAAACAATGTGAATATGATACATGGTAATGGAATTGAGATCGTTAATGGATCAGGAGAACATCATGGAATTTACTTACATGATGGGAAGTCAATATTGCTCGCGAACATCTCAATCAAAGGAACTAGTGCAAAAGGATCCTTTTTGTCACTCAGCAGAGCTAACAATGTATATTGTATTGGAGTTGACATTGTTAGTGGATCAGGGGCTACTTACGGTATCTATATAGATGGTACGAATTCAGTGTCTCTCTCAAATATCTCAATCAAAGAAACAAGCGTAAACAATAATATTCTAAAAGTTCTTCAGGCTAATACAAACTTCAATGGGATTGAGATCATTAACGTGTCAGTGAATACGAATAATAGCATCTCCATAAAAAGTGATAAGTCAGTGTCGCTCTCGAACATCTCAATCAGAGAAATAAAGGTGAAAGGAAATATTTTGTATCTAAAGTGTACTGCTGATATCGATATCAACATTATTGAGATTGTTAACTGTTCAGCGGATAAAGATGGTTTGCGCTTAGAAGAATCAAAATCTGCCATACTTTCAAACATCCTTTTAGAAAATGTGTCACCCGTTAATGTAATGATTCATGCTGTTATTGTTCAGAACCTTTACATTACCAACTTGAATGTTAGCAATTCGAAATCCTCAAAGCTCATTAGTAGTTCAGATAATAGAGTGTCCACACGTCACTATAACAGCCAGAACGGATCATTTGCTGCAGCGATTATGACCACCAGCACAAGAGAGTATTCAAAGAACTTTACTTTAGATAATTGGATAAATATAAAGAAGAGTAAAAAGAATCCAAATTATTCAATAAATCGCTTAAGACAACGTCTAAATCTTATAGAAAGCAAGAAAACGAGAACATTACCTGAGCTGCAAAGTTTGAAATTCCATTTATCAAACATTGTGTTAAAAAATGTAAGTTTTGAGATTGCCATCAAATCTAGAAAAGTCTTATGGCATATAAAAAGCTTTTACATAGATGATTCGAAACGCGGAATTGTATTTGATATTGAGGAAGGTACGGCTACGCTTTCGGATACTCATATAATCTGCTATAAAGCTGTTCGAATTGTAAATTCTAACTTGACAATCGAAAATTCAAGTTTCACAGTATCAAAACAGGCTTTTTATTACAGAAGTGACAATGGCAGTATAACAATGAATGCAAAAAATATCCTCATCACTACTATTGCCAAAATAGAAACACCAATAATCGAAGTAGATATAAAAGTACATTTTAATCCAAGTTTTACCAATTTTGTGAATTCATCTATACTATGCTTTAATAACAGTTATCCACATTACGAACTGAAAACAACTGACGCTTTTATTTTCTCATGTTTTTGCAATCTATGCCAGAAGGGAACTTACACAATCAATGATCAAGTAACAAGCTTTTCTTTAATCACTGTTTCCAATCTCAGTACATTCGTAGAAAATCCAAGTCAAATTGGCGAGCTTTCATACCTCACACAAAGAAGCAATGTAAAATTACAATTACGAAACTCCAAAATAACATCGTGTAAAAACTGCCCTGCTGGTGGCACGTGCGATGGAAGTGTCATCAGCAATGACAATTACTGGGGTTATTTCAATAGATCCACTGGTAATGTGAGTTTCTTTCCCTGTCCTGATGGCTACTGTTGTTCTGATAAAACAAAACCTTGCGAGTCATACAACGATTGCAATCATCATAGACATGGATATCTGTGTAGCAAGTGTCAAGAAAAGTACTTAGTGGATTACTTTTCCAATAAATGCGTACTAACATCAACTTGTGAACATCCAATTTATTTTTGGCTTACTTTTATTCTTTCGCTATTTTTGTACATCCTTGGTGTTGGATACTTGGACAAATTGAAAAACATTACCAGCTTGCTGAAGACCATCGTCCACCTCGTTACCTGTCATAAATTTGTCAAAGTTAATGAACAGGTGAACGAAGAAGAAACAAAGACAAAGATCGAGCTCAGACAATACAATGATATAAAAAAGGACGGTGACAACCTTGCTGCAGACATCCAGCGTTCTCTACCTAACGAAATCACATCCTGTGAAGAAACTGAAGACGACTCCTGCAGATGGTCTGGCGCTTTCAATGTGTTAGTCAGTTTCTATCAGTTAAAAGAGTTGATGACGATTGAGCTAGGATCTAAATACTCAACTTCAGATATTAACAGTTTTTTCATAAATTTATTCAACTTGGAATCAATCGAACTACCTTTTCGTTTATGCCCATCACTTCATTTCAACGATTTTCAAAAACACATTCTCAAAGATTTCGTTTTTTCAGCTGGCTTGATTATACCTGCGATCTTTACAGCGTTATCGTTGCATGCTTTGTCTCTACATAAGAAGTCACGGCGAGCAGTAAAGTCTTCAGAAAATCGAATTGCAAGGAATTCGGAAGAAGGTAATGGTACAAATGCTGATGAGCAGATTCCATCTGAGGTTATACCAAATTCATTTCAAGTGAGAGACATCTATGCATCTGACAGCAATCCGGATGAAATTTCGTTCCTTTGCCGCTGTTATACATGTTTCTTACGACTGATCACAATGAAGTACAAGAACTTAGCAACAATATCGCTAGTAATGATTCATTGTATAACAGTGGGCCATGCTAACGTGTTATATGTCTACGCAGAGATAGCATGTTGGGGTGTCAGTCAGTATTTGGCAGCTGCATTCCTTTCTTTGTGGATTATACCCTTTCCGGTTTCGCTACTTTTATCGCTGAAACTTTTGAAAGCAAACCTCATTACCGTCGAACGATTTGTTTTCTTTATGACAGTACCAGCAATTGTACCCTTTTATTATATATCAACATTATTCAAACAGGTTTACTGTCTCAGTGAGGAAAAGAACAAACTAAAATCGTCCATTGCAGAACTATTTGAACAGCCGTACAGGAATGATGGCCATATAACATATATTAATTGGCATTCGTGGCAGCTCCTTCAAAGACTAATCATCGCATATGTAATCGTATTTTCTATTGATCCGATCTCGCGTCTTGCCACCGTTTTTCCGATTTTGATTATTTTCCAGCTCATTCAGTTGAAAGTAAAGCCTTACAAAGATCAGTTGCTTAACAATTTAGAAGCTGTTTCCATATCCATTCTCATCATTTTCGCAGGTGTCAACATGCTTCGTTCAGTTTTATATGTATATCGTATAGAAAACGATGAATCCATTTCAAAGGTGCTGGCGACCTATGATACCATCGATCCGCTGTTAAATCCTATTTCGTTTCTCATAATATATTTCATATGTGAAAATTTGAGTAAGATTTGGAAAACTGTTAATTTGCGTTTTATTCAAAACCTAAAGAAAAAGCTGGTGTAGTGGCTATATAACAATTTCATATTTTTAAAACATTGGTCTTGAAACCTGCCTCTTAGTTTGCTTCTTGAATTTCTGACTCTCAGTTGTCTGAGCTGAAATAGACTTGTCTGTGAAAGATTAAACTAAATTGTCCGAAGCACTACATATTTATTCTAAACAAGCGACATCAAGGGAACGAATCTTGCGCTTTATTCAGTCGTTAAACAGAGTGCTGACTGCAACATTTCAATATTCAATGCACGTTTTCATAAGTAATGTCACAACATCCAACGCCTTGTATTTGGAATATTATATAAAAGCGTAATTGCGTCATTATCAATGAGACGTGGTATATCCGGAAAAATAAGTCACGAAAACCACTTATCAAAATCTAGATAAACTTTCTAACAAAGCAATGGATGTAATGACGTAATTAATGAAAAAATTTATCAATGTTATAAAATTTTTAGTACTTAGTCAATTTCCATGAAGTTTTTAATAGCAATTTGACTTAATCTTCCTCATTACAAATATTTTTCAGATTTGCTTATTATGTCCTTATTATTTCTTTTCATGTTAACGTTTAATACAAAATTCTGCTGTCATATTTTTGAATCTGTTGTACTTGTTGCCTGTCATTCTGATGTCATTTATGTGAAACGCAGTTTATTGTTTTAGAAATTCTTTTCAACCACGAGTCGATGTAATTGTTTTCCAAAATAATTCAATCAACTGTAGAAATATCAAAGCAGCATATTTTAAGTCAATTTATATTAAGCAATTTATTCGATTATTGTACAGTAATTATCACGTGTAACTGAATGGGAAATTTTATTTGAATTTGACGAAGTTGCATGAAGATTGTCAATTTTGAAAGTCTTTGTGTCAGACACAGATTATTATACCTATCTATATGGTTTCTTCTGGTAAAATAGATATAGATGTCAATCTCATTTGGCTAGGGATAATCAGAAGTTTTTATCCTGGAGTCGGTACAATAATCAAAGTGCAACACATTTCAAGTGAATCTTGGAATAATCGAATGACTTGCAACGATTTCATGATAAAAACAATTACTTAATCTATACTAACTTATTTAAAATGTATAATATGTAGTTGAGTTTCTCTTAATACTTCCATGTTTCTGACTTTTATGATATGCCATGGTGTAGTTTAAATTTCGTGCATCATCATTATATCTCATTTTTATGCATGCATTACGTTTTTCTAAGGCACTGGTTAGCATAAGTTTTGCTCTTTGCATTTGAGTTCATGACATGACGATATCATTTGATATTATACATTAATTATTTAAGGTACAATTTGTTTATTGATATTTTGCATTTCCTTCTCAAATATCATTTTAGACATCGTTTTGAAAACCATTTTTCATGACTGAAGTAAACAATTCATTGATAAAATGCTAGCAAATCGCTTGGTGTTTAATTTGAAATTTGAAAATGGTAATTATAAGAAATTATTTGTTTGTATTGGTAATATGTTACATTTTTATTTTGATTGAAAAAATTCTTTTGAGGGACGCATGATGATTTAGTCTTGATTATTTGTTCTTCCTTCCACTTCATGCTGCCAGTCGTGGTAGCATTTCTTTCGATATCAAAATGGAATTATAATCATAGAAAGCACAAAACTAACTGCAAGTAACATTTGTATTTGGAGAAATCTGAAATGCAACCATGAACTACTAGAACCTCTTTAACTTTGAAAACAATGATAGGTGCACACTGAAAAGTAGGGACAACTTGTGAACTAATCGTGCCTGCTCAATCTGGCATCGGATAGTGGTGCAGATAAATCACCTAGAGTTTCTCATATTACCTACCTAACTGAATGCAGGAAGAATATCACAACAAGGCGACTTTCCTTTGTGAGAAAAAATAATAAATTTGATAGGTACTATTACAAAAGGGACGATATCAATGAGTTTTTAAAAATTATTGCAATCGCAATCCCAATTTAAAGAAAAGCCATAAAATGAGGAATAATAGGTAATTTTCAGTTGCTAACCTTGGGTTGTACCTCTAATGAAGAAGCTTTAACAGATGCCAAGGTAGGGCCAAAAGCCGAACAGATTGAAAGATTTTAGTGCGTCTTTCCCGAATGCAGCTTTTAAACACCGTCTGATATTTTAGTATGTATATTCCAACCGAGATTTATGATTCGCCTGCACGATTGCGGGATCGTCCCTTAGAGTTTGTCCGTCCGTAATTCCTCGATTGCAGACCGTAGTAGACTAAATTTGAAGTTATTTTCCACATCTTATAATGTTTACTTGTTGTAAGTGTCGCCAAGAAAACAGTACTAACTAAAAGTGGTCATAATATTTAACCATGGTCCAATATGCAATGCTCCTTTTCATTAGTCATCTGACAACATCCAATGCCTTGTTTTCAAGTAGAATATGAATGATGTTTTTGGCTTTAACAAGAAGAAGTGATACATGACCTCTTATGAGGATCTAGTTAATCTTTCTAACGAAACCATGGATGTAATGATGTAATTAATGAAAACGTCTATCAATGTTGTAAAATCTTAAATATTGTATCAATTCCCTTGACGTTTTTAATTGCAGTTTCATTTAATTCTCTAAATTATGAAAATTTATTTCCAAATAAGTTTTGAAATTCTTTTTTTAATTTCTTTCATTATTGACATTTAATGCAAATTTCAGCCGTCACAGGTTTGAATGTGTTGTAGTTCTCATGTGATTTATGTGAAACGCAGTTTATTGTTCTAGAACAACCAAGAGTTGATGTAATTGTTTTTCAGAGTAATCCAATATAATGTAGAAACATCAAAGTACTATGTTTTAAATCGACGTATATTAAACAATTTTTTATAATTATTGTACAATAATTATGCCGTGTAACTGAATTGTAAACTTTTATTTGAGTTTGGCGGATTTGCACAAGGATTAACCATTTGTAAGTCTTTGTGTCAGACACCGATTATTACCGGGTGTCCCAAACAAAACTTTACATGAATTTAAAACTTGATTTCGCAGTAAGGATTGTTCTAAATCTTTTGAGTTTTTCACATGTTATTTTTTTCATTATTAAAACACAGACATACCAAATTTGGGGTGTATATGATAAGTATCTCAAAATTTATTGTGAATAGTGCATCGTTAGGTATAAATGAAGTCCCGCAAATAAAGAATAATTGACGTCATTTGTGATTTTGATTTTTTCATCAACTGAATCTTTAGTTAATTTCACAATAAAGTTGGTACAAAGTTAATTAAAAGTAACAGTTTAGGTTCTTCATTATCCAAAAAAAGTTTTGATTGATCCACCTTCTTTTGTTAGAGCAGCCTTCAGACATGGAAGAAACTGTTTCATTGCCTTGCGGATTTCCTTCAAATCAGTTGCGCATTCATCCCAGACTTCGAAAATCCTTGCTTCTAACTCTTCTGTTGTTTCGAAAGGGTAACAGTGACGACTTTGGTAAACGTTTTCTTGGACACGGTCCCAAAAGTAATAACCCAAAGGATTACAATCAGACGATTTTGGAGGCCAGTCAGTGCTTTTAACAAATGTGGATTTCAATTTCTCCTTCAGAAGGTTCTGGACTTTGTTTGCGCGATGCGAAGGTGCACTATCTTGTACGAATGTAAAATGTGGTGTTTTCAAACGTTTGTAGCAGTGAAGTTTTCTTTTCTTAACAAGACGGTGCACTGAAGACTTCGTTATTGAGAGCTCTGAAGCAATTTTTCTTATTGAGTTGTGTGTCCCAGTATCTTCTTCTTGGGAGCAAACAAGTTCCATTTTCTTCAGTCGTAGCAGTTACGGGTCGTCCACTCCCTTTTCTGCGCGCTGTACATCCAGTGTCCTTTATTTTTTCAATCAAATTTTGTACAGCCATACGTGAACATTTAAACGTTGGATGCTCCTTCCATATCCTGTTTGCATTCCAGCCTTTCTCTAAAAAGTCATTTTCAATGACAGCTCTTTGATTATTGGACAGAACCATCTCTTTCTGTAGTTTTCAAGCACCGAACTGGGAATCGTTAGAACTTGAATTAAAATATTTTTTTACAATGTAATGTTTTCTTACAATGCAACGACTTCTTCCTAAAGAGGAATAATACCGGCATACCGCCTAAAAAGGATGCCGAATACCGGTACGGCTCTTTTATTTATACTATCTTCGTATGATTTGATGATAGTTATCAATTTCCACTCAAATTTAATCTGATTTTAAAAGCAGTTCCCCCCCCATGGATTTCAAAGTGGGGGTGGGGGAATTGGGGGCTAAAAAAATAATAGTTTGCTTAAAAAGGTCTAGAATGGCCTCTAAATCGATACTGGGGAAATAATTCTCACTAGAAATTTCAATTTTACTGAGTGTGAAATGTTGTGAAAAACGCAAATTGTTAAGGAGAATCTTGCTTATTTCGCAAACTTCTTATGTTCATTAAATATAATAAAAAGCAATGTGACAAAATTTGGTTAAGTAGTAAAATTCAGGACAGCTTAAAACAGGTGTATACCGTTAACTTGAAATCCAAAAAAATGTATGTCCGAAGTTCAAGTAAAAAGCAACTTCGTTCAGAAGTGTTATGGTGCAATCAGAATCATGACAATGGAAACTATTTCTATAACGTTAACACGACTCGCTCAAAGAAGATTTACTGCATGCTCGTAAGTTGACACATTTATAAAAAAAGTACTGTAATAAACTATGAAGTCAACAAGGAATCTGGCAAAATGCCAAGGAAAGTCGAAAACGACCATAGAGGCATTCCGACAAATGATGCTAATAGGTTACTTTTCTTCTTTAATATCCGCAGACTTGGATTTGAGTGTCATTAAACCATTGAAAAAAATGACCTTACTTGATAACTCCAATCAGCTCCTTGAGATCTTTTTCAGAATCTCATCAATTTTTACCCGGAAGTTGAATGCTTCCTGATAAGATTTGCCCGAATCAGGTATAGAGTTTATATACGTCATAATCTGCCAGAGTTCATGAATTGCTAGTTGAAATATCTTTGTGGTTAATTTGAAATTTGAATATGGTAATTACAAGTAATTATTTGATTGCGTTGGAAATATATCTTATGTTTATTTTGATTGGCAGAAGATTTCTTAGTGGGACGTATGATGACTGAATTATGATTTTGTTACTCATTGCACCCCATGTTTTTAATCTCGGTGGCAGTTATTTTAGTATTAAAAGGAAATCAACGATGGGAGTGCTACAGCAGAGTAACAATGCCACAAAGAATAAGCGGCTTTTTTTATGAGAGTGGTATTTCCTAGGTAACACTTACGCACTATAAAGTGTGTTCTTGTTATTGGAAGCAATCTTGCGTTTCTCTGAATTATTTTACAACAAATCTCAATGGTCTTTAGAGTACTCAAAACAGAAAGAAGATCCGACATTCTTTTTGAAAGAAAAACAACTGTTTTTGAGCTTTCCTTTTTTATTTGTAAATTCAGATGTCGAAGATCATCCCAATCTTCTGATTGACTCGGATCGGGAAGAAGACGAAGTAAACTAACTGATATTCAAATACTGTATTTGCGATTTCTCCAAAAAATAAAAGTAGAGAAGAAGTGCACCTTGTCGATGCAAATTCTCTCAGTGACCATGACCTTGTGGGTATTGTTCGCAAACTACATGTTAGGAAACCAGCTTCCCGAAAAATATTCACTCGCGATTACTCAAAGTATGACAAAAATTGCTTTAAAGACGAAATGCGAAATATACCATGGGAAAACTGTCTTTCAGCAAACGATCTTAATGTCTCCTAGAATCTATTTCAGCATTACTTAACAACAATTATAAATAAACATGCACCTCATACAGAGAAAAAAGTCCGTGGACTTCAGAACCCATGGGTCACAAGGGATATCAAAAATAAAATACACACCCGCGATTATTACCTCCGCTGTTCTAAAAGAACAAATAGTGAACTAGATTGGTCTACGTACAAAAGAATGAGAAATAGAGTATCATATCTTATTCGACAAGCAAAAGCAAATCATGTACGCTCCATTTTCCGAGACAATTGTACCAACCCGAAAGACTTTTGGAAACGGATAAAAAGATCGTACCCCGTTAAAAACAAAGAGGTTCCATCCCGATCTTTCAAACTGGGTGATGAAACCACCACAGACACAGACACAGGCTGTAGAGATATCGGAGACGGTAAAAATTTTGAAATCGCTTAATTCATCGAAATCCTCCGGTATCGATAACCTGCCCGCATCTCTCATCAAAGATGCAGCTGAGGAAATTGCAGCACCGTTATCGTTCCTCGCTGACAGAAGCTTTAAATCTGGCATATTTCCGACTATCGAAAAAACTACAAAAATCACACCGATCTACAAGTCCGAAGAAAAACATCTTCTTTCAAACTACCGTCCAATATCCGTACTCAACGTGATTTCTAAAGTCCTCGAAAGATTTGCTTTTCAACAAATATCGCAATACATGGAGTCAAACAATCTGTTCAGTGCACATCAGTATGGCTTTCAAAAAAGCAGATCAACTCAGCATGCTGTGACACACTTGTTGAACCATATTCGCTGTAGTATGGACAATGGAAACAAAACTGGTCTTCTTTATATGGACTTAACCAAGGCCTTCGATACAGTCAACCATTCGGTTCTTTTACAAAAACTACCATATTACGGTATCGCTGGACCTAAGATTTCATGGATTGCTGATTATTTATTCAATCGAACTCAAATTGTAATTTATGAAGGAAAAACGTCGTGCATTGAACACGTCACACATGGTGTCCCACAAGGCTCCATTCTCAGCCCATTGCTATTTATTATTCTATTGAATGGCCTCCATTTTTGCCTTAACAAATGTTCAATTCTCAAATATGCAGATGACACTATTCTCTATTATTCACACAAGAACGAACGAAACACCATCACAATAATTAACAAGGAAGCAGAAATAGTGCATAAATGGATAACAGACAACTGTTTAATACTCAACACTAAAAAAGGCAAAACAGAATTTCTGATGTATGGCAACAGAACAACTAATCACTCAGATGATAACATCACGATTCAAACCCAAAATATTAATCAGTCATCTTCATATGAATACCTTGGTGTTACATTGGATACACATCTCAACCTAGAAAGTATATAAAAAAATCTGCTCCAGAATCTTTTTATTGTGGAAGTTGCGACACCAGATTCCTCCGATGGCTGCTGAATCTATTTACACAGCAATGATAAAGCCAATTAACTTCTACTGCAATCATATATACAGCGGTCAAAACATGACATGGAAAATGAAATTGGAAAATCTCCATAACCATGCCTGCTCAATCGTTGGGAAGTCTGGAACGAAATGGATTCCTATCGAAACGGAACGGAAAAGAAAAATTGTGCTAGACGTCTTCAAGATCATTCATAAAATCGACAAAGTCAGCAACGTTGAATACAAGCAAACTAGTCATCGAATTAACACACGTGGAAATAAATTACTCATCAGAATGCCGAGAGTTCGCACAGAGGCTGGTAAGGTGCCTCCCTCGTACTATGGTGCCCAATTGTTCAACCGTTTGCCTGTGGAACTCAGAAATGAAAGTTATTTAGTGAATTTCAAACGGAAATTGTTTTCATACACTTTTTAATGATTACCCACTATTCGTCCAGTTTGTTCCTATCATTTTGCATTTTTGACTCACTTCTAAAATTCGATCTTGGTTTTGTATGCATTTTGAGAGCTCCTTCTATACTTACCTTCTAGTGTGCTATGTCCCCCTTGCTTTTTAACTTATAAAAAATATTTTAATATATATAGACTAGTAACCCGGGTAAAAATTTTTACCAAACTTAACTTCGAAAACAATAGGTCAAATCCACCATTCCCGTGTACCTACCCCGTGACGAAAAAATAAATCATAGAATCGCAGCTCAAAAGTGTATCTATGTTGTAGAGCTCGAAGAACTGATCAAAAAAGTGTATGGGATCGTTTCGCTACCACCAACCGTTACAGAGATATCGTCGGTTAAAAATTTTGATGACGTCATAGCCGCAATACCAAATTAAATTTAGGCCCAAATTTTGTGTCACCCCATCACCCGTATCGCGGACCCTAAAAAACGTCAGTTTTCCCTATTGGTTCTTGAGATATTTCCCCAAAAACGTCGCGTTCGATTAGGGATGCAATGCAATGATTCCCCGTGATAGATTAAAAAACTGACGTCACGGCACTTGCTACTATATAATAATCGTAAAAAAACGCATGGCCTAACGAAAAATATGACCACGATTAAGAAGATTTTGACCTTAAAATTCAACAAAATTTATCACTCTCTAAAATAAAAGTGTGACACACACTTGCTATTATATATAAGACTAGTGTCCCGGGTAAAAACTTTTTACCGAACTTAACTTCGAAAACATTAGGTCAAATCCACCATTCCCGTGTACGTACCCCGTGACGAAAAAATAAATCATAGAATCGCAACTCAAAAACATCCCAGGAGGCGTCGCTCGCCACCCATGTTCAGTATGCGTTGTGTCGCAGAATTTAACTCTTGGAAAAGTTTCTTTTCAGGCATTAATTTTTTAATTCATTTCTTACATTCAGAAAATTTGAAACAGAAACAAATAGCAACATGGCTCAGAATATATATTCATACGCAGAAGAGAAGTAACTTTAATGTAAAAATATGCAATATATAACACAGAACCGATTACTAAGACATACAAAACCAAACATTGAATAATATTACAAAAATGATACCTTCCAACTTTTTCTTTTGTTCCAAAGTTACTACTCGACTGCAACCATTAATGAATTTTTGAAATGATATAGTTAGTTCTTCCCAAAACCATCAACATCATGATAAAAACCATGAGTTTCATTTCTTTGTGCTTTTTTTATTATTGCCTAAAAGAATAATGTTTCAATTGTAATACCGAAAAAAAAAAAAGAAACAAAAAAAAAAGGAAATTCAAGTACGTATTTATCCTAAAAACAATAACTAAGAAGAAAAATTTGCACAAAAGATAAAAAGTCACAAATAAAATCATAAATTCAAAGTTATATACCTAGGCATAGTACGTAAACGATTACCATAACACAAAATATGCATAAATGCGATAAAATATAAACTTAAGAAAAATACAGCCAACAACACTTATTTTTTGTAAGATAGTTTCATTGCACAGTCATTAAGTAAGTAAATCTTAAGTAACCCTCTCGACATTATAACCCATCATGTGCTTCATTTCTATATTAACAGATCAAAACATTAAAAAAACATATACAAAAAACCTAATCATGCTATGACGAAATCTAAAGAAAAACAAAACAAAGTAAAAGAAACTTTGAAAATGTATTAACCTTAAAAATAATAATTAAAAACATTACGTTTTAATGACAGAATTAGTATAGCTGAAAAATTTTTAACATATGAAAACATTCGTGGAGCCATTTTTTATTTCCAGTTCAAAGCTCCTCTCTGCTGGAAAATTCAAAACACAACAATAAACATCCCTCTTATCCTTTATGTATCCACTAATACTAACTGTGTTTAACTAAATAGATACTATTTTAACTTTACCTTTCAATACCAATTCACATCATCATGATAGTAAACAATATTGATCATGTTCTGTAGCCATTATCAAACACTTCTAAACTCTTTTACTTTCTGTATTTCATACCTGTAAACAAATTAATAACACTCGATTAACTTTCCAGCATACTTTCCTATTGTAAAGATACACTTTCTCTTTGCTTTCTACTGAAATTCCAATACCATTTTTATACAGTGAAAGTTATAAAATGCTTTCTTCGTAACTTCATAACTGTGGAGCCATTTTGAATTAAATAAAATAAGGAACAGCAACTTCGTTACCAAAACAAATCATTAACTGCTCGAGGGACATGCATCTTAATGATTTGATCGTTTTAACTCTGTTTTTACTCTCTTTTAACGCTGTATTTACTAAATCCGTTTGACTCATGTACTTACGTATATTACTTTATATCTTTTCCAAACAATTTCTCTCCGAAAAGAAGTAAAATCATTTTCTTCACCAATGTAAATAAACAGCATCCTTTCTGCAGCCATTTTTAAACAACTTCAACTTCATCTACACTACTCTACTGCTGCACTCCCATAACTATTTGATAACTATAAAAAGAAATACGTAAACAGCTCGTAAAATAAAAATAGACTTTCTTCATCTCGTTCTTCGTTTCGTTTTCCTCTGAAAAAACCTATATATAAAAAACAACATCTGTTTAAAAACTCACCTAAGCATGTGGTTATACCTGTTCTTTTATTAATCTAAAATAAAATCTAAAATACAATAACAATAAAAGTTTAACAATAAATTGATAACTAAAACGTAAACAAACATTTAAATACATTTAAATACTAACTTGTTCTTCTATTAATCAAACATAACAGTTTTATAATAATACCTTTTGTTCGTTCGATCTTTCTGCAGCTAATTTTTAAAAACTTCACTGCACTTCTTCTGTATATCTAAATATGATTTTTCATTGTAAACAAACAACTAACCCGTGTTCTTTTAGCAAGAAACACGATAATAAAACGTTTTGTAATAATAACAATACCTTCGTGCATACAAACCTGTGTTTCTTTGTCAGTTCTTGTCTCGCGTAAAAGTTTTTTACGACTTTAATTTCGAAAAGAATCTGCAGAAATACGACGCGTTCCCGTGTGCGTACCCCGTGACGAAAATTTCAATTACGGAATCGGGACTGGAAAATGTACCCATGTTGTATAGCTTGAAAAACTGAGCAAAAAAATGTATGGGATCGTTTCGCTACGATCAACCGTTGCAGAGATATCGTGAATTAAAGATTTTAATGACGTCATATCCGCAGTACCAAATTAAATTTAGGCCCAAATGATGCGTCACCCTATCACCCGTATCGCGGACCCTAAAAAACGTCAGTTATCCCTATTGGTTCTCGAGATATTTCCCCAAAAACGTCGCGTTCGATTGGGGATGCAATGCAATGGTTCCCCGTGATCATAAAAACATCTGATGTCAAATGATGCCACGTGCTATTATACTAATCGTGAATGTGTCTTGCGTGGTCGAACTGCCGCTATATGACCACGATTAAGAAGATTTTGACCATTAAAAAAACAAGAACAAAACACTCTCTAAGTTAAATGTGTTACACACATTGCGAATTAGTATAATAAGATAGTATCCCGGGTAAAAACTTTTTACCGAACTTAACTTCGAAAAGGATGGGTCAAAATCGCCTTTCCCGTGAACAATCCCCGTGATGAAAATTTCAATTTAGGAATTGGAAACCGAAAATGTAACCATGTTGTAGAGCTTGAAAAACTGATCAAAAAAATGTATGGGATCGTTTCGCTACGACCAACCGTTAGAGAGATATCGCTGATCAAAGATTTTAATGACGTCATATCTGCAGTACCAAATAAAATTTAGGTCCAAATGATGCGTCACCCCATCACCCGTATCGCTGACCCCAAAAAACGTCAGTTATCCCTATTGGTTCTCGAGATATTTCCCCAAAAACGTCGCGTTCGATTGGGGATGCAATGCAATGATTCCCCGTGATCATAAAAAAACTGACGTCAAATGATGCCACGTGCTTTTGGAATGATCGTGAAAAAAGTGTCTCTCGCATCTACGTGGTTTTACGCGCACATAAGAGGACGATGACCGTAAAAATTAAACAAATATATCACTCTCTAAAATAAAAGTGGGATGCACAGCGCAGATTATTATAATAAGATAGCCGCCCAGGCGGCGTCGCTCGCCACCCATGTTCAGTATGCGTTGTGTCGCAGAATTTAATTTGAGTAAAAGTTTCTTTTCAGGCATTAATTTTTTAATTAATTTCTTACATTCAGAAAATTTAAAACAGAAACAAATAGCAATATGGCTCAGATTATATATCTATATGCAGAAGAGAAGTAACTTTTGTGTAAAAATAGCAAAAGCACAGAACAATACAAAACATTGAATAACATTATGAAATGTGCATTGAAAACAAATCGATACCTTCCAATTGTGTTTCTTTTGTGCCAAAGTTACATTGGTTAGCAACCATTAATGAATTTTTAAAATGATAGTCTGTTCTTCCCAAAACCATCAACATCATGATTAAAACCATGAGTTTCACTTCTTTATGCTTTTTTTTATTGTTGCCTAAAAGATTAATATTTCAATTGTTATACCGAAAACCTAATCATGCTATAAGAATATTGAAATAAATAACAACAACAACAACAACAACAACAACAACAAAAAAGAAAGAAATTCTAGTACGCATTTATCCTAAAAACAATATATAACTAAGAACAAAAATTTACCCAGAAGATAAAAAGTCACAAATAAAATCATAAAGCCAAAGTTATATACCTAGGCATAGTACGTAAACAATTATCATAACACAAAATAATGCATAAACATGATAAAATATAAACTTAAGAAAAATCCACCCAATAACCTTTCATTGCACAGTCATAATTAATGATCTTCTTAAATACATAATCCATTCTTCTCTTAAGTTACCCACTCAACATTATAATTCAACCCATCATGTGCATCATTTCTTTTTTAACAGATGAAAATATTCAAAAAACATATAAAAAAACCTAATCATGCTATGACGAAATCGAAAGAAAAACAAAACAAACTAAAAGACACTTTGAAAACATATTTACCTTAAAAATTATAATTAAAAACACAAACATAATGACAGAATTAGTATAGCTAAAAAAGAATTTTTAACATATGAAAACATTCACATTGTGAAGCCATTTTTTATTTCCAGTTCAAAGCTCCTCCCTGGAAAATTCAAAACACAAAAGTAAACATCCCTCATATCCTTTATTTATTCACTAATACTAACTGTGTTTTAACTAAATAGATACTATTTTAACTTTACCTTTCAATACCAATTCACATCATCATGATAGTAAACAATTTTGATCATCTGTAAGCCATTATCAAACACTTCTAAACTCTTTACTTTCTATACTTCATACCTGTAAACAAATTAATACACTCGATTTACTTCCCAGCATAGTTTTCTGACACTGAAAGGCATAAATAAAGAAAAAGATTTCAGACAAATTTGTCAACGATCATTTCGTGAGCAAGAAACTTCGCGAAGAAGACGTGTTTCTTTTTGCATACGAATATTTTAATTTAAATTTGATTGTTTTAGGCAGCAAATCGACGAAAGAACTGACGAAGAAACACAGGTTTGTATGCACGAAGGTATTGTTATTATTATAAAACGTTTTATTATCGTGTTTATTGCTAAACTTTTACTGTTATTAATAAAACAACACGGGTAGCAAGTGAGTTAGTTATTTTTTACAATGAATAATCATATTTAGATATACAGAAGAAGTGCAGTGAAGTTTATAAAAGATAAGCTACAGAAAGATCGAAGGATTAATAAACGAACAGGCAGCAGCATGTGTGTAAGTGATTAGTTTGCAGGTAGCACACATGCGTAGGTGAGTTTTTGAACAGATGTTTTTTTTTTATATATAATAGGTTTTTTCAGATGAAAACCAAACGAAGAACGAGTGGAAGAAAGTCGTGCTGATTTTACGAATTTCTTTTTATAGTTATCAAATAGTTATGGGAGTGCAGCAGTACAGAAGTAGTGTAGATGAAGTTGAAGAAAGGATGATGTTTATTTACATTGGTGAAAATGGTTTTACTTTTTTTCGGTGGAAAATTGTTTGGAAAAGATATAAAGTAATATACGTAAGTACATGAGTCAAACGGATTTAATAAATACAGCGTTAAAAGAGAATAAAAACAGAGTTAAAACGATCAGATCATAAAGATGCAGGTCCTACACGAGCAGTTACTGATTTGTTTTGGTAACGAACTGTTCCTTATTTTATTTATTTCAAAATGGCTCCACAGTTATGAAGTTACGAAGAAAGCATTTTTATGTTTTTCACTGTATAAAAATGGTAGTGAAATTGCAGTAGAAAACAAATAGAAAGTGTATGTTTACAATAGGAAAGTATGCTGGAAAGTTAATCGAGTGTTATTAATTTGTTTACAGGTATGAAATATAGAAAGTAAAAGAGTTTAGAAGTGTTTGACAATGGCTATAGAACATGATCAATATTGTTGTTTACTATCATGATGATGTGAATTGGTATTGAAAGGTAAAGTTAAAATAGTATCTATTTAGTTAAAACACAGTTAGTATTAGTGGATAAATAAAGGATAAGAGGGATGTTTACTGTTGTGTTTTGAATTTTCCAGCGCAGAGGAGGAGCTTTGAACTGGAAATAAAAAATGGCTCCACGAATGTTTTCATATGTTAAAAATTTTTCAGCTATACTAATTCTGTCATTACGTTTGTGTTTTTAATTATTATTTTTAAGGTTAATATATTTTCAAAGTTTCTTTTACTTTGTTTTGTTTTTCTTTAGATTTCGTCATAGCATGATTAGGTTTTTTGTATATGTTTTTTGAATGTTTTCATCTGTTAAGTAGAAATGAAGCACATGATGGGTTATAATGTTGAGAGGGTTACTTAAGAGAAGAATGGATTATGTAATTTAATGACTGTGCAATGAAACTATCCTACAAAAAATAAGCGTTGTTGGCTGTATTTTTCTTAAGTTTATATTTTATCGCGTTTATGCATATTTTGTGTTATGGTAATCGTTTACGTACTATGCCTAGGTATATAACTTTGGCTGTATGATTTTATTTGTCACTTTTTATCTTCTGTGTAAATTTTTGTTCTTAGTTATTGTTTTTAGGATAAATGCGTACTTGAATTTCTTTTTTTTTTTGTTTCTTTTTTTTTTATTATTATTTTCGGTATTACAATTGAAATATTATTCTTTTAGGCAATAATAAAAAAAGCACAAAGAAATGAAACTTATGGTTTTAATCATGAAGTTGATGGTTTTGGGAAGAACTAAATATATCATTTCAAAAATTCATTAATGGTTGCAGTCCAGTAGTAACTTTTGAACAAAAGAAAAAGTTGGAAGGTATCATTTTTGTAATATTATTCAATGTTTGGTTTTGTATGTCTGGGTAAACGGTTCTGTGTTATATATTGCGTTTTTTTACATTAAAGTTACTTCTCTTCTGCGTATGAATATATATTCTGAGCCATGTTGCTATTTGTTTCTGTTTTAAATTTTCTGAATGTAAGAAATGAATTAAAAAATCAAAAAATCTTTTACACAAGTTAAATTCTGCGACACAATGCAAGCTGAACATGGGTGGCGAGCGACGCCGCCTGGGATGTTTTTGAGTTGCGATTCTATGATTTATTTTTTCGTCACGGGGTACGTACACGGGAATGGTGGATTTGACCTAATGTTTTCCAAGTTATGTTCGGTAAAAAGTTTTTACCCGGGATACTAGTATTATAAGAAAAACAAAACAAACAAAAAAAGTTCAAGAGCGTACTTACCGTAAAAACATTAATAAATCTTCGTGCAATGCTTTCGTTACTAACGTTGTCTTGAAATTTCTTACTCTCGTATGTTTCATTACCTCTTTTTCAAAATAGCAAATGAAAACTTGCTGGCAAACGAACGTCAACGCTATCGATTCTTGATCTTGCAAACAGTCAAAACATTTGAACGATCAAATGCGCTGTGAGGGTTTCTTCTGCTTATACTAATCGTGAATGTGTCATGCGCGGTCTAACTGCCGCTATATGACCACGATTAAGAAGCTTTTGACCGTGAAAAACGACCCGAAACATTCACTCTCTAAACTAAAAACTGGATGCACAGCGCGTATTAGAATATAGATTTGCACGTGCACAATAAAATGGCGGATGTGAGTATTGGAAGCAACGAAGAGGTAAGTCACTTTTCCCATAAAATTTCGATTGTAAACCGCTTGAACCTTTTGTGAAAATCGCTAAAGTATCAACTAGATATGCTCAGTACTTCTTTTATTAGATTTTAGAATTCCTCAAGTTTCGAGGTTATGACAATCTCTAATTGAAGTTAATTCATTTGAAATACTTGAAAATGATAACTAATTTGTTTAATGAGTTTGAATTGCTACGTTTCTTGATTTCTTAGATTTATTTTCATGAAGGCTGTTCTGAACGATGTCCTCCCTTGTTTACAGAAGTTGGTTGAAGGTTTGTAGATGTATGAACTTATGAAACTGATGCAAGAAAATGAGGAAGTTTTTAAATATGTATTTTGCCCCAACACTGAATTATGTTGGACATTTGAAAAATTGAAAAGTTACTGGAACCAATTTATAGTACTAATAGAAGCTCTCGAAAAACGAGAGAAGTAAACACATTTAAAGCGCTGGTTGATTATTTAGAATCATCTTATGAAGAAGGTATTTCCCGTTTTTTTCAAACAGCTTTTGAGTTTTACCAACGCATTGATTTTTATTTAGGTGAAAAAGATATGGGAAAAGTCATGAAGTTTATGACTGGTTCACCGTCGGTTCCGGTGCTTGGATTGCCAAGTTTGGTCAAAAATGAGTTCTTGCACGATTGTCTTTCATGTTGCCAATGCAAACCATGTGTTTCCGAGTGTGATCTCACATTAAAGATAGCAGTGCATTATGATACCGTGGAAAAAACCAAATGTGCATTTGAGGATGCAATTGCTTTAAGTTTTGGTTTTGACGAGATATGATTTACTTGGTGTCAATTGCTTTAACTTTTTTACAAAAGCTATATTTCTTATTTTTTCTTTTTTTAAAAAACAAAAAGGAAACAAAGCGTATTCTTTCGTTTGGATCTCATCTCAGCTGCTTCAAGGCTAGGCACTTTCGCGAGAAGATTGTTTAGCAGTTTTCGCTGACCGAATTTGTGTCATTTTCGATATGATAATTTCCTTTTCTTCAAGTAAAAGTGTCTAACCTTGTTTTTGTTAAAAGGCACACGTTTGTAAACCTCTCTATTTCGAAGGAAGAATTCAAACAGGGTTGCAGTGAATGTTGCACGTGTTTTTATAAATCATTTATCTTATATATATATTTTAATATATATAAAACGTTGAAGTCAGCGGTAATTTGTGTTAGTAAAATATAAAAAACATAGAAAACACAGATATTAATAATGACAATATTTCGACCAACTATGTGTCTTTATCAAGTGTACATTGCTTCTACTGACAAGGAAATTTATATGGTTCAACAAAAAATTCTAAAAAAATGACAATTAACAAGGGGGTTAAAAAACTATAGAAATAAATAGAATAAAATTAGTGGGTAAAGAAATTGTGTGAAATATACAACAAATGAAACGTGCGTAAAGAAGTCAACAAGGTGTATTAAAAAGATATCTACATAAAGGAATTCGCTAGAAACAATAGAATATAACTATAGAGTCATTTACAAATTAAAAGATGATAACAGTATTAAGCAACTGAAAAATAACAAAACAAAAAAGTACGTAAGTGAGGTCGGTGAAAATACATACAAAAAAAAAAAAAAAACACTTACAGCCTCTTCTCTCTAAAGGCCATAAGAGAAAACAAAAACACAGAAAGCTATATAAAATATACACTAGAGAATATACTAGGTTACAGTTGTCAAAATGATCAAAAGTAAATAGGGGGTAACTATATACAAGTAGGCCTATCAGGTTAAATCAATAACCCGCAGAGAATACTCAATCTAGTGTAACCAAAAGGCAAAATAATATATAGGAAAATTATAAAAACTTAAATATAAAATCAAACAAACTAAAAACAAATGTACCATTAAGGAAAGCACCTATCCAAAATCTAATAGAACATCCCGCTCATTCAGGCCATCAGGGAGAAACGTATTTAAAGTTTCCTGCCAAAAATCCTCCCTACGTCTAACTGAGGGTAGGTTACTTGCTTTGTCGATAAGTCTAAAATCCCAGTCCTCGCGTCCATGATGGTCCTCCTGAGCGAAATGTGCATGGAAACCAGCTTGTGGAACGACGTCACCCAATACGTGTTTCTTGAAGCAGGATTTGTAATTATTAAATCTTTTTCGAAAAGGAGGACCCGTGCTTCCTACGTATTGGATGCCGCACGTTTTACAGGTAACTAGATAAACCACAAATTGAGAGTTGCAATTTAGATCAACGGGTTTAATTTGATATTCCTTTCCATCCCTCCTAGAAAAACTGCTAGTTTCCGTAATAAAACGACACAGCTCGCAACGTTTTCCTCCACATCCCCTACACCCCGGTTGCCCAATTTTTGGCAACTTAGCACGAACTAAAATGTCTTTCAAACTTCTTCCCCGCTTAAAACCTACTATTGGAATGCTTTGGAAAACCTTGCGATGTTCATTGTTAGGTGTTAATAAAATATGTATATCGGATAGAATTTTTTTCAATTCTCCGAAGACAGGGTGGTACGTTATATTCAAAACTACTCCAGGAGATTTCTTTTTCTGGTTCTCACGAAACAAAAGCTCGGTTCGTTTGAATTTTCGAGCTTTCAAAATTTGTTCACGTACCATCCTGTCCTTGTAACCTCTCTTGCTAAGCCACTCCTCAAGTTGATTACACCTATGATCAAAAAATTCCGGCTCCGAACAAATTCGGTTTAATCTAAGAGCTTGGCTATATGGAATTGAGCGTTTACAATGGTACACATGACAAGATGACGCATCCAAATATTGATGGGTGTCAGTTGGCTTAACAAAGAGGTCAGTGACAAGTTTTTTCCCCCTACGAATCACCCTGACATCGAGAAAATCAATACTGTCTGGTGAATAATTAGCGGTAAATTGTTTTATTGTTTTAAATTTAAATTGTTTTAAATTATTTAATTGTTTTAAATTGTTTTAAATTATTTTAATATATATATATTGTTTTTAAAACATTTGTGTTGAAATTGGTGTTTTGAACTTGTAACATATATAGGTGAAATACAAACGATTACTTTTGCGTTATAACTCAGAATCTGTTTGTTCATTATTTGATAAGTTGATCCTGCACACACGATCGCAATACACATTTCCCTAGGAGGTGGAGCTGGATAGTTTGGCGAAATATCGACGTTTAAAGAGAAGCTTGCATATTAACTTGACCAGCAAATATATAATAGACCCATCCAGAACTTCCGTTAAAACACTAGAGAAGTTTAGCAACTGCGACGGCAACGGAGACGACGACGTGAGCAAACACACACACAAAAAAAATAACATGATGCCCTAACAGGCAAAAGGATTTCTGCAAACTCTGCTGAAGCTTGAAAAATAAAAGATCACATATGACATACTTGAAATGTGAAAAAAGATTACATGATTTGCAAAATGAAACATCACATTTCTAATCATGTATTTCCCAGGACATTGTCAAGAAGGATAATTAACACTACGTGAGATTTATAATGCATATAGCTGCCAATAAACTGGAATACATCTGAATGACATTAAATATTCCTTATTTTGTTGTTACGAAACAATATCAAGGATACATTGATCCTTTCAGATATCACAATGAATATGCACGTGACTCATAAACTTTAAAAGTTCTGAATTTCTGTTTTAGTTTGATTAACGATGTGACATGCACTCACAAACATTCTTGATCTAAGTTGACATTCTTGACCTGTTTGTGAAAATTCGAAAAAAGATTGAACGATTTTTACAACATAACATTGCATTTCTGATTTTATATGCATTGTGAAAGTGTAATCGACACTATGTGAAACTTTATTATAGGACATAAAACATCCTTTATTTTGCGGGTGCGAAATATAAAGCTTATATTGATCTTTTTCAGATATCACAGTGTACGTATGTAAATCATATTCTTTAAACATTTGATGTGTACCGTCAAAAAGTTAACGAAGTTTTTGATCATTAAAAGCATATATACTTATATGTAAAAGCACACACATAATTATTATATAACTGAAAGGACAGTTTTGTATTGTGTTTTGAATTTACGGACAGCTGGAAGATGTTTTAATTTAATGTGATTAGGAAGGCCATTCACAATGAGGAACATTGACAGTGTATAACTTAGCAAATGATCAAACAATAAAATCTTAAAAACATCAAAATATTGAACTTCAAACATTAAAAGTAAGTGGTGCAGAGTAGACATATTTGATGTTGGAGCTGAAGAGGAAACTGAGCTGAGCTTAAGTATCCAGATCTTAAGAAGCATAACAGCCAATATACGAAACAAATAAGGTTGTTTTGTTTTTATGCTTAAAGAATCTCAAGACATGTTTCCACTAAAAATAAACAAATATATACCTTTTTGACTCTTCTGTTTACAAAACCTTGAGAATTTCTTTTTAGTTAGAAAAGAACGATCACAGTTCAAGATATTTATAAGTTTCTTCTATATACTTTCGTTTTTCAACTTAAAAATCCACTTCTGTACAATCTAAAAGTGTTTCTTTCCACTGACACTTTCCACGGTGCTTTGGTTTCATGTAACTGCACGCATGAATTTTCAAAAAACCGCTAGGTTTGGACAGTAAGAAAAAGAAGAAAAACAAAAACAAAGCCGGTTTTAATGTATTTCTTGCTTTCGCAGAAATTCAATAATTGCTACCAAATAAAAGTTTGAAGAACTTACTTTCGTTAGAGAAACAATTCAATTGATAAACTTATATCGACTGGAAAGTTATCAAGTTGCTATAAAATCTACATAAGAAAAAACGACTTATCTCGATAATCGCGTTTCCGTTGTCAACACGACTCCGAAACATGATTTTTCAAGTTGTACATAGAACGTGCAAACGTGTTAATGATGTAATTATCTACCCAATGGTGTCATAAGCGATAGACACTCTTTCTAAACAAATTCCAAATAGAATACAAAGCTTTTGTTTTAAACACGTCGCCGACTTCGTTGCCGTTGCGATTGCTAAAGCTCCCTACTGCATTGTGGCCGCGGAGTTGTTGTCGTGTCTAAACTCTGTTTGAATATTTAAATTGCTTCTAACTATCATCATTGGAAGAGTAGAAGTTACTTTAAGAAGCTTCAACCGAGAAGTTTGATGCTTTCAAATTTTTAGGTGAACACATTCCTGGATGAAATCACTGTTACTTAAGGTTTAGCTTTTGATGGAAAGATAAAGACTAAGATACTAGATAAGGTTATTACTATATATTGGCTTCATCCGCAGTGTTTGGGAAAGTTGCATTATATTGAAGCATATAATGAAGGGCCACTTTTTCAAAGTCCTCATTACATCCAAACGGAGATGCGGCAACACAGTATTGCTCTGCTAATTTGATGTCACTGCATGCAACCTGCCTCTTGTAGTTTAAATTGCCTAGATGAAATTGAATGAAATAAAATTCAGACCATTTCTCAATTAACAATGAGGGTGAAGGAGATAGGCCAGAGACATTTTAAATGCTTTTTTGTTGCTCACCATTGTACCCAGGCAAATTAAATAGTATGTCAGGAATTCCACTTGGACATTCTTGGTTAGGATACGGTCTTATACGGTGTGAATTATGCAACAGCATAACTTCTCGAAGTTCTTTTTTAATGACAATGTATAACAGAATTTCAAGCACTCTCTGAAAGTCGAAAAGCATTAGATAGATTACATTCCTTCTAGTCTACTGAACACTGCATTATCACATGATTGATAAATAGACAAATAAAACCAATAAAGAGAATAAAGCAAGAAAAGTACAGCAATACATCACCTTTGAACAGGATCTGTATCATTCCAACTTCCTTCATCTTTCATATCCTAAAAATAATGACTAAAGGCTGAAATACACTATCATTTTTCAATGATCATTTTTCAATGATCATTGAAAAATGACAGTGTATTCAGAAAAAAATGTCATTTTTTACACTCTAATTTTCAATGACATTGAAAAATGATAAGTTGAACATGTTCAACTTTTAATTTTTCAATGTCATTTTTTTTCTATTGTTTCGAATCGAATCTATTGTTTTCGCGCACGTGTTCGGTTCACGCGATGTGATTTTAGACGCTAACATAAACGAAAACAACATTTTGAAGACTTTTACACGCGAAAATGACGACGTGAGAAGCAACTGAAACATTTATTGAAATTTGGAGGAGTCAACCAAGTTTTAATCGCATGTAAACGGCTTCGCAAAATTCAGGGATGAACTGGGACAATGTGCTTTAAGTTGAACAGGGATTGGGTCTCGTGTTTTTTTCGTAATATGAACGTCTATGAGATGAAGCAGCTCATCGAAAATACTCGGTGGCATTCTTAAAAATCTCGTATATTCTGCGATTTCCCCCACTCGTAGTTCATGCATGAGGGTATTATAGATGCCAAGTTTATTTCGTCTATATAGCCATGCCTTTACCCATGCACTTCTTTCTTTTGATTTTCTGCGTTCAACTTTCTTTTTTGATAACGACAGCAGCTGCTGTTTCTTCCTCAGAGTCCATGTTTGTAATTTTCAATGATAGTGTATTCGCGCCAAAATTTTTAATTTCCAATGTCATTGGAATGTATCATTGAAAAATGATCATTGAAAAATGATAGTGTATTTCAGCCTTAAGACTAAGAAATTGTGATGTTTGCTAACCCTTTAAAATTCAAGCGACTAGAACTCAAATAGGTCAATAGTTATCTTATTTCGGAGTAATAATACATACAAAAGTGTATACCTTGAAATAGTTCATCCACCACTGTCCAAAGCACCGCCGTAATTGTGACCAAAATGCTTCGATGCGCTGAAATATAGAAGTAATAATACCGTAATTTAAATTTAATACTATACTGTATTAAAATTCCTTGGCCCCATTGTAGGAGTTTACTTCAACTGCTAATTGTTCATAATTCTGGAACTATTCTAAAACTTGCAGTTATAAGTAAATTCACTTAAAATTAATAGAAAAAGAACAAAATAAAATGAATCAGGGAAATACGGAAAAATTAAATCATTTTTCAAAGGATGAAAGCTTCGATTTCCAACAAATTACTTGCTAAAAATATGCACCTGATTGGATGTAGATTTTCCAAAAAGAAATCTTTTCTCTCCTGCCATACTGTCATTGTGGTAGCATCTAAAAAATCGTTGAATTGCAGCGACTCTGACATTTTCATTACCAGCATCACCCCGTATGACTCTAGCTGTTCCTAAACATTAAAAGGCATAACATTTAATATGTCACAAGAAGTACGAGATTTTGATAAATAAAACTCTATGGATAGAAATTAATCCAATGAAAATATGAAATTGAAAGAAAATGAAAAATAATGCAAAAAACCATTCAGTTTCCTAACGCATTCAAGATAGTAATTTGCAATTATCTTTGGGTCATTGTTTGATGATGCAGTTTCAAGCCATAGCATTTTACGGGAGTATCTATATATAAAACATATGGAGTATATTATACATCACAAATTTATTTCCTTTTAAATGAGCTAACATCATTCAATTTCTTTAATATCTCCTTAGCGCTGGTTAAGATTTCAGGGCAAATGATGGCCATTTTTAAAAAAATGAGGTGAAAACTGTATCTGTTTTCATTTTTACGCCCTATAATAACCTTTATACATTCAAAAATAAACAAAAAAGCTTTAAAATGATTTCTCACCCATCTATAAATCCATGTATGCAAAAACCATATGGTTTAAGCTTGTCATAGCCATCTATGTGCCATATGTAATTTGATCCCTAACATTACAAAAAATATCAAGGTTATAAAACCCACACTGAAGACAAAAAACAAAAATTGCTTAATTATTTCAATATCATTGACATGTCGCTCACTTTTGCTATATACTTTCTTTTGGTCAATCGTTTTGCCTTTCTTTGTTTTACACCTTCTGGATTGAGAATATTTTGGATTTCTCTGACGATATTCCTAGTAATGAAATTAAAATTTACTAAATGAAATTTCGAAGGGCATTTAGCTGTTGCACATTTAGATGAAGAAACATTGAATATGAAGAAAATCGGAAAGTGAAGCTGAATATGTGAAGAAAAGCCTTTTAAACTCCTACAAATTTACGTGCGCATGCAACAATTGTTGAGCGTTATAACTTACTGGCTAGTTTGAACTTTGTGCACAACTCTTAGTTTGTGATGCATCCGTCTATATCCTAACAAATTTCCGCTGGTATTTATTTCTTCCTAAAGAATACCATGCAATAGCAAGTGAATAAACATAAATTTAATCTAGGGGGTTTCTTTTAACAACTGCATGAGCATTTTTGTGTAATTGTTAAATAAATAATATACTATAGCTATAACTATTTCCTATTCACCTATTTTTTCATTGAAGCTAGGTGTTGTACATTAAAGAGAAAGTATTTTTCTTGTAAATTATATACAAATCCTTTGAAATATAAGTTAATATACCATAAACAATTGAAGGGTAAGGAAAACTAATCTGATATTAACCTGGACAATATCACATATATCTTTAAATGGGCAGTTTGTTTTTCTTCTGGACAGTCCCAAGGTTTTCAAATGTCTCTTCAGTTGTCGCAAACTAAAATTAAAGGGGTTTTAACATCCATTTGTCATAACAATGTAATGAATGAATTGAGAAATTTATAAAGATTATATTCAGAAAACATGAAATCACACTGTGACTAGTTAATTAACTAACCTTATCTTCATTCTATCTTTACCATTCATCAATGCAGTTATTTCTTTATACTTGTAACCTCAAAATATTCCGTGATTCTTTCCATTTCTAAGCGTATTAATCATAATCACATACATATTTAGTAAATAACTAGCAGCATTATACTTAAACAATATCAACAATGCAGGAAAATTTCCCTCACTTTTCTCGTGTATATCTCTCGTAGTCGCCATCTTGCTGTAAACACTTGGTATACACTTTACTTGGTGCCTATACACTTTACTTAATGCCTCTTCAATCTATGTGGAGAAAATAGAAAGTTTAAAAACTATTTCACATAGAAACTTCTATGTGAAGAAACTAAGAAAAAAATGAAAATAATTTCACGTAGAAATTTCTATGTGGAGAAATTCAAAAAAGCAACAAAAAACTTCACATAGAAATTCCTATGTGGAATTTTTTTTAAAAATATGAATCAAAAAATTTCACATAGGAATTTTTATGTGGAGAAACTAGAAAATGGCACAAATACGCTTCCGTAGTATTTACTCAATAATTGGTGAAGCTTTTTGCAAAATACAAGTTGGAGTTGAAAGGTATTAAGTTAAAGTTTCTACTAAAATTCATTTTTTTTAAAAAACCATTTTTGTCAATTATATTGAACTTTATTTTGGAACCCAGGTCTTGCGAGACACCCTGTATTTCGGAAGAATACACCTTTCCCGAATTTCTGTTTAAATGCCGAGTTAATGCTTAGTTATCAAGTTTCGCCTCGTTTCTATGTTTTTAATTGTTTTTCTAATTGCATAATGTTCTCAGTAAGTAATAGTTACTTATTTTTTCCGTTCCCCAGTGGAATAATTAAAAGTAATTAAGAGTTTTTGAAAAAGAGGTGAAACTTAGATGCTAGGCTATAACACAGTGTTTAAAAAGAAATTCAGGAAAGGTGTATTGACGGTAGCGAGGTATGTTTTCTTACGTCAAGTTCGAAATTGATTGGTCTGAGTATTGACCCTTGGAGTAGAGCAAGATTCGTGTTAGGAATATATTATGGTGCTTTATAGCTTGACTCACTGACAAATGAAGAAAAAAGAAACACTATACAATGTTTACGTAACATCCGAATTGTCGAATTCACAAATCGCAATTTGTCAAATTTGACCAAACATTTGCAATTCAATGTTGTATTTTGAGACTAGATATATATCATTGTGCTACGTCTTGAAATCTTAAAGCCAAAAAGCATCTTCCTTAATTTAATCACGGTTTATTTGAAAGATATTTTGTTATTGTGAGTAAGTAAAAGTTGCAGCTAATATGCCTAAAAAAGGTGTTCATATCTTGGTTAAAACACAAAGGACAACTGATAGATGTTGCGAAGATACTTTTAAAGAAGGATGGTCTATAGAATTGATTTTATCTATTTTTATCTTAAAACAATTTTGTTGCTTTATCAAATATTATAAAGGGATACAAATTCAATAGTAACGGTTTATCTGCAGGTGTAGCAAGTTTTATTGAAACAGTGCTTTTCTCAGTGTTATTGTTCGATTCAAAATTGCTAACTTTCTGAATAGCTATATTTTGCTTTTTCAGTTGTATTGTATGCACTGTCAATGTGCCATAACCACTTTTTGCATAAAAGGATCGCCAACCTTTGTTGCCTGACGTGTTTGTTCTAAATTTCCATGTTACTGGATGTTTCTCTTCTGTTGTTATCGTTCTCTTCGTTCTCATACATGGAAATTAGACTTTTATTATTAACCAATTAAACATCAAATTATATAAATTATATAAATAGTCACAAACAGTCACAAACAGTCTTATAATTGCACGCTTAACTTCTACGGGCGTAACATTGCAATTGCACGCTTAATTTTCCGCCCTGCCTGGAGAATCTTAAGTGAAATAGGTGGGTTCAGTTTTTCTTTAATCGGGAAAACACGTAGTCAAACGGGGAAAAACTGATTTTTGAATCTTATTCTACGATAAATTTTACGTAAAACAGTCCTATTTCAGATTCGTTTCCGGGAATATCGGGTAGGAAATGCCGAGAAAAAGAAAGAAGCCAAATGAAGATAAACAAAATAACAAAAGCTAAAAAATCTTAAAGATAGTTGCAGATGAATATACACGAGGAAGTTCTTTCAGGAAACTTTGATATAAAATTTATACAGGGATATTTTGAAGTTTTGTAGGAGATATGAATGGATTTAAAACACAATTCTTGATAGCAAAAACAAATATGAAAGGAAAGTTTGAGTCAAAAAGAATTTTTTTAAGCGTGCAGCTGTCAGTTAAAACGTGGGATAACCGCGTAATAACGCGTTTTCAAAATCGTAGCTTTTTAAGCCTGCAATTGCACGTTTACCGCCTGCATCTCGACGATTTCATAGCCGTGTAATAGCACTCTTAAAAAGTTGGCGTTTTAGCGTAGGAGTGTAATTGCACTGCTATTTCGCGGAAGTTAAGCGTCCAATTATACAGATTTCCAAGACTGACAAATATTTATTTTCAAATGAGGTATTTATTTTTAAATAACACATTCACATCAAACAATTTTCTACGCACCCTGATTTGTAATAGGTGAATTCATGACCCTTCCATAAAAATGTTTGTAACATTTTTCCGTGTTTGATACAACATCTTCCAATTTTCAATATTCTATTGCTATGACGTACATCAATTCCAAATCTGTAAAGCATTCATAGATTTCATCTGTCACGTGATCATCAATAGCACCAGAAATCAGGAAGTCATTCTCCGGGATTTCAATGAAAGACAAGATTACCAATACCATACACGAATACATTCTCCGTATATTTACAAAAAGTTATCAAACTTGTTTGGTCCTGAAAATCCAGACATTCTAAAAATTAACGAATGCGCTACCGTTAATTTCAACTAAGTAAAAGCTATTTTGTACTTTCAAAGTGCTTTGTTCATGAATCAGAAACAGAGTCCCGCCGAATACTTGTCCACAGTTACATGTTTAATAACACAAAATGATTCACTGTAAATGAAATTTTGAGAAACTACAGTTGTGTTTGTAACAATTGGCCTCAAAAAACATTACGATGTATTTATTTATTTCATACAGGAAATTTACATATCAACAAATATGCTGTTTCCATATGTGTCCTGTAATATAAAAACAAAAGAAAATATAAAATGTGAGAAATGAAGAAGGCAAAAAAACTGTGAAAACAAAGGAGTGAAATCAAAAAACTGACAGAACGCTAAAAGCAGCAAGCATTGAAATAGGAAACTCACGAAGTATATCGTTGATTACGACGCACAGAAAAAAGAAGACGTCACAGAGAAAAAAGCAAGATCTTATATACTATAATTAATGTATGATGTAAAAAGAGACCAAAACATTGGAAATTAGTAGTCTCCTTACATCATACAGAAACGTGTCGGAAATATGTGCAGTTAAAATAGTAAAAAATGATCAAAAACAATAAAAAACTCGAACGTAAATATTAAACATCAGACATATAATACAAAAATTACAAAAATATTAGTTATATGAGGTGCTCTTTTAATAACATTGAAAATTTAAAAAATGACTTTTCATTTCTGAAATACATAGGAAGTTTATTGTAAATCTTTGCAGCCATAAACCCACAATAGAAATTGGGACTAAAATAATAAAATAAAAACTATTAAGTTATAAAGTAATAAAATCAGTGAGAGAATGGAGGGCATCAAAACGAGGTTAGATGTGATACTCGGTCACCATTCACAATTTAAACAGTAATTCGGGAAAGGTTGATTACTCAAATTTGCAGAGTTCGGGAGAGCCCCCAATGATGATGAAAGATCACTTGCTGTCATGACGATCAATTACAGCTTTCCATTATTGCGATTAAATAAAGTTAAATAAAAAAGAATGTTGAACTTTTCACTTTTCACCAAATGATATCAATAATTTCTTAACGACCAATTAAGATGTGACTAATAAGTGACGACAGCAACTGACATGTCAAAGTAGTAATTGGAAAGTGAGTCTAACACTCTCTTTCATAAGTTGATCAAGAATTGAGAATGGTGCATTGAATCATTCATCTGGCATGTTTTTCTTCCTTTGTCTATAGCAAAATGTCATCGACTTTTCTTTTGTAAAATCTTGGATTCTTCGGGATAACTACTTTTGTTTTTACTTTATTCGTCAAACAACCTACCGAATTCACTGAAACGGGTCTTCCAATTGAGACTCCATCTATTTGCAATTACATTTTTCGGCGGAAACACGCTTTCTTTAATTAGATTATTCAGATATTTCATGAAAACAGATTGCTTAATTTTTGTGTCAAGCTTTTTATGAAGATATATTTTTATCAAAATAAATTTTCTTGTATTGTTGATAGGAATGCTTTTAATTTACATCATCACTTACACACTCTTTGTCAATTGTAATACTTCTTTCAGAATTCCTTATAAAAATATTCATTTTTAGTTAGTGTAAAAATAAAAGCGCTAACTTTTCCTCCATTGAAATATCGCGTATGAGTTCTCTCTGTAATTGGTCGTAATTTAAGACTATTCTGGTCTACATCTTCTATGCAAATTAATGTTATGAGTTATTACTGTAACAACGAAACTACAAGAAAAAAAACCCTTCCCCCTGATCTCAATGTTGTATGAAGTGCTGCTAGGCCCCCAACTGCTTTTCTTCACCCCAGAAATGTTCTGTTATCTTTCAACACAAACAACATTGAATTTGGGGGCAAGGGGGACCTGGCTTATCAACTTGCAGATGGCACTTTCCCTTTTAAAACCAACTTTTTAAGATTTCCCAATATATTTCGTGGAGGGTTGTAGCTGGTTGATTGTTCATTGGTTTCATACTTTCATATTCTTGTCTGTTCCTGAAATGTTTATATTAATATGGTTGGAGAGACACAGTTCTTTAAGGATGTTGTCAGAGGCTTTGACATGTTAGTAGCACTTAGAAATGCAAAGCTCTGGAAGCTTTCTACATCGTGAAAAATAAATTGTCAATTAACAATTAATTAGACGCTATAAGTTTTACTTGAGAATCCCCTTGAAGATTGTCATGAAGAACTTTAATCTATGTTTATTTCAACACATCCATTTAAAGTTTTAAAGTTACTGTTTTAAATATAATATATGTTCTTAACTATTTAGGCGTTTATTTAATTCTTGTTTGGTAATATTACAATTTTAGTAAATAACTCGAGCATGTTGCCCTTCGTGGCAATCAGCACAAATTTTGATTTTGTATGTCCATAATGAGATGGGGATTAATTACCTGTAGAAATTTTTAAAATTATTAGAATTTTTAGAATGTTTGGTGCAAAAGTATTTGGACGAAAATAACAAAAGCAACATAGTCAGTGTAGCGTAAGAGTTTGCTGACTAAAAAGTCAAATGTTTCTATCTATATTGCTTCAACAAAATCATTGATAATCTTCATATAGACAGAATCTAGTGTATTTTGATCAGTTTTTAGTTTGCACTCCTTCCGACTACATGCATATGACGCTAGAAACACCAAATAATATACTTGTATCTGATCTTGGGAAATCTTTTCTCACTATGGGTATCGGCATACTTTTCGCTAAACTCAAACATATTGATATTTCCTTTCAGTCAATTAGGTTATTTGCCCATTTTTCTGTCTAACTGGACTCTTTTGAAACGTGTTCACAAATCTCTAACTGGGCCTGTGTTTAGTAATCTGCAACGTCTTACATAAGTGAGCTACAAAATGTTTTGAAATTGTAGCCCCTTTCTTCACTCTGAAAGTTTCCTTTAAATATGCATCATAACTTTTATGAAAAGGAAGAGACTCAAAATAAATGAATCTTCCATCAAAACAACAGAAAATTGCCACATTTCTTTTGTTGGGGAATACCAAAAATGTAAGAGTTACATTTTTCTCCGAGGAATTTTGTTACAATTCGTTTTGCAGATGACATTAGTCTCAATTGTTGTGTCGCTAAGATACAGTCAATCAGCAAGAAGACTGATTTAGACACGAAAAGTCACTAAATGTCTCCAAAAGTAATTAGATAACTACGAAAGCACTTCACCAAGATTTACAACTATTAGTTTTAACAAATATTTTGAAATTACATAAAGTAGATTTTTGTTGCTAAAATCTTAATCATAATGGAAAATGGAGATATTAAAGTAAAATGCCACAATGAGGCATGAAAGGGGCTGGGAAATCTTTGTCCTAATTTACAATTAATTCCCAGTATCTCTTGTTATGACAGTGTACTATGTTCCGTTATTCTCACATATCCTTCTATTTGCAGGCAAGGTTTGAACTGTAATATGACAGAGGTGTTTCGCAGAGCATTTGTTACTTTTTCTCGCAGTCCTATGTTGCTATTAGTAATGTCTTGATTTTTGGGTTGATTTCCTACGCTTGTAAATAAGTTTTTTATTTTTTTTTAAATCTAATGTGCGATTTAAGTTGCTAAGAATTTAATGTGATAACTAAGTAATCACATTTCAAATAAAAGTTGGTTAAGGGCGGTACATGGTAAGTATCCAACGAATAAAAGATGAGCTATTTCAAAGGAGTCATATATTTTATTTTAACACTATTTATGTATGAAAGAAATTGTACCCAAAAAATTACATAGTGCATTATAACGTTAATAAACATTCGAAAAGAAATAGAACTTACATCTATTCGGTTAGCTCCTGAAAAATT
Organism: Turritopsis dohrnii; assembly: GCA_027922465.2. NCBI lineage: Eukaryota > Metazoa > Cnidaria > Hydrozoa > Anthoathecata > Oceaniidae > Turritopsis > Turritopsis dohrnii. The sequence goes on along the minus strand of BQMF02000225.1, from coordinate 168,855 downwards.
CGTGCCGATTAAAAAATCGTAAATTTTCCCAGGTGTAAATCATATGGTCAAAACGCATGATTACGACTACTAATTAAACCTCTGCCAATGATTAAGTGATCATGTCAAAATGGCAAAACATTGTTCCATATTAAAGCAACTGGAAACATTATACTTTCCGAAACCCAGTTTTTTACTACAGTTTTTCCCTACAAATCTACATTTGTAAAAAGATATAAACAAACTCATACGTCGTTTTGTTTAGTAACATTTGGAACGAAGTTTTTACAACCAAAACGAATTTGTCACTCTGAACGTCAGTTAATTAAGAAACATCGCAAAAATTTCGACATTGGATTGTTCCTGCAACCAAGTCCATTTTCAACTCAAGTATATTGGAAAAGTAAATTAAAATATAGCATGGATTATATAGTGATTTTAATTATCAAAGGGCAACGAAATGGTTTTGAGCATAAATATTCTCTGTTTGCCACCTTTCAACGAATATTATGATCGATCGTATAACAAACTAATGCGCCGTTTTGTGGAGTTTGGAACGAAATTTTCATTAGACATCAAATACCAAAACGATCTTGTCATTCTGAATGGCGGTTAAGTAAGAATTTTCGGAAAAATTTTCGACATTGCATTTGTGTTGCAATCAAGTCAATTTTGTACAATATAGTAGAGATTACATAGTTATGTTAATTATTAAAAGCAACGAAATCGTTTTGAGCATAAATGTTCTATGAGTGACAGCTTTTAAGGAACATTATGATCGCTCATAAGTGAATTGTTTAATGAAATTAATAATAAATTTATTTTTAAAACAACAAATAAATATCAAGCAGGTCTGATCAACAATTCGTATATTGTGATTTCGCGTCAAGGTAAAGTTGAACCAATCTGTAAATGAATTCATACTGAAGCTATAAAGAAGAGGGAAGGTAATGAATAATTTAATTTTAGCAAAACAGGTGATACAAACTCATATTTACCGCATTTCCAATAAATTCAGGTCGCAATGCTTTCAACTTTCGTACAATTTCATAAATGCTTATTGAAGCGTCATTTAATACGCATTCGATAGCGTTGATGCAAGCAATAAATGTTCCAGATCTGTTTCCACCATCACTATTTACAAGTTATATTTCATAATTACTAAAACATCCAAACGTTAGTTGCCTTAATTATGAAAATAGTTGTCTTGAATTAAGATCTCGGATACAAGATTTCTTCTTAGACTTAGGATACTACCAACTGAATAAGGTATGTTTAAACACAGTTCATACCTGCAAACGACTGTCACGACATCCTCAATATCTTTGTCATCTTGCAAATACGAGATTGCAGACAACACAGTATTTAAATTCGGTGCGCTGCGGTTTGGCCAGTTATCCAATGTTATCATCTTGATATAGTGGATGTTCTGCAAGTAATACATAAAATAAAAAAATGCACAAAATGCAAAAAACTAGTAAATAATTCAGATTGGTATTTTACGCACCTTTCCACGCTTTGCTGCTATGCTTCTTTCCATGAAGCCATTGTGTAAGGTTTCAGATTCCACGCCTACACTTAGTCCACCCACAGGTGAAGTCGTTGACCAAAATTTAGGAAACATCTCTCCACCTTTATCAATTGGATGTAACAAAATGATGATTTTTACATCCTGTTGAAGCACCATTAGCCAAAAATCTTCAATGGTGTTTTTTAAAGGAATTTGAGTCACAATGAATGTGTCACTTCGGAGGATGCTATCCACATATACAGCGTTGATGTAATCTGTTTTATCTCCTTTGACAGCAAGCTTTACTCTTTTATTGTCATCTAAATTTAAGTTCAGTTATTTCCTACTCATTGAGAAAGTGCGTCCAACAGATGATGGAAAAAGAAAGAAATATATTTCTATTGACGTATATTCATTGGTGATGGTACAGTAAAATGAATCAAAGTTATTAAAACAAACCTGGTAGAATTTCGGAGTACCGATTCTTCTCTACGTTAATTGGTAGCGTGGCTGTTGAATAATCATGTTCATTTATGGTATACGAGACAGCTTCTAAAAGTTGGTCATATTCAAGTTCAAGCTGACTTCGCCCTTTTCCATCTTTTTTGTTGATAAGTAAATTCGTCTTTCTTCTGAATTCATTTACAGATATGCTCGTTTTTTCTGCAGATGCAAAGTAGTAAATGACTTTGTGGATGATGATGTATTGCTGTGACGTTAGATTAAATTCTGCATACTTTGAAAGTGTTTCTGCGATGTAGCTGTAAACATCTACAGCCATGTTCATAGAGATTGATCTTAAAACTGCATTGGTACACAAGAAAATGCTATCAACCCCTGCATTTTGTACATCAGCTATAACTAATGTACTGGCTTTCTTTTGATGTAGGAAACTGTTAATCATGGCATTTATTGATATCAAATTAAAAGGATTTTTGAGGATGCAAGCTGGCAAGAAATGAATGAGATTGAATGTGTGATGTTCATCTGTGTTTCCATTGATCTTCAAAGTAATGTTTTCATAGATGTCTTTGTGGACAATTTTGATAACCTTCACATAACATCTATTAAGCTCTAAACTGCCATTGGCAATTAGCCAGTTAAGATTTGAGTCCACTCCTATGAATACTGCCAATTGGTGCTTTTGTGTTAACATGAATTTCCAAAAATCTTTTGATAACTGCTTAGTAACGCATTTAAATGAAGAATATGTTATATGACCAGTAATATCGGGGATATACTTGACAACCGATTCGCAAGATGGAGCTGGATATTCATGGTCATGTCTTGCTGTCCAAGTTGTATTCTGTGATATTGCAGTGTCTAATTTTTTTTGAAGAGTTGTTAAAGTTTGGTACTGCAATTTCAATTCTCTAAAGTCCTCTGCCTTTTGTTGATTGTAGTAAAGGATGAAGTCAGTTTTTTGCTTAGCTTTTTGGAAAACTTTTTTGCCAATCCATTTGCCGATTAATGCTATAGGTATTTTCTATCACGTCATATGTCTTGTCCAAACTAAGAACTAAAAGTAATTAGAAAATACGGTCATACTCAAAATAAAAATATATCAACACATATACTGTCAGTTATGTGGTAGTTTCCTTAGTCAGTCAGTCTTTTTTTGTTGCTTTTTTATTGTTTCATTGCAATGAAGTAAATACTTTCTTTTGTTAGAAATCTTTCAAATTATCCCTTTAATATTTTAACACAAGTATCATAATAGAGTGAAAATAACCTAGTAATCAAAAGTTGTTCAAATAAAAAAGTATTAAACCGGGGCGAACGCAGAAATATTTTGTAGGCACAGCTCAACTTTTCGGATTCCAGTAAGTATTCCGATTCCCGATTTTTATTCGAAACAACCCGATTTCCGGAAAAATGCGTTCTGAAAATGGGGGAGCATTTTAACAGACGAGCGTTGCATCGCAGTTAGTCAAAAGTACCTTTCAGTAAGATTTTTAACGACAGAGCGATAAGGATAGAAGCAAAAATTTAGACTTTATTCGATATTAACACAACAAAAATAAATATAACATATATTAAATTTCAACGTCTTTTATGTACAACGTAATAAAAATAGACTTAGGACTATATATTTGAGCTTCTATATCCAATAAAATGTACGATAACATTTTCCTTCTGTTCAACAAAAAAACCTAGAATGCCCACTTTCAAAAACTTCCAGTTCCGGACTTTATCAATTTAATTTGCTGTTTTTTGCTGCAGCAGTAGGTGATCCTGCTGTTGTTGTCACTGTAAATATTGTTGTTTCTAAAAAGACGGAAAATAAACAATTCAAAACAAACTGTTTAGTACATTTATGGAGACTCTCTTATCAATTTCATCTCCTAGGTATTTGTTGCCAATTTTCATTTCCTTCAAACACATAACAAAGAACATATAATTTTTTTCTTACGATTTTATTTTGCTTCCTCTTTAACTAAAATAAACCTATCAGTTACATCTGAAACATCAGAGGACGCACAGAATTTCAACATGGAAATGTTTCCTTTAAATATTTATCCTTGTCATCAACAGTCATCAGCACCAAAAAAATCTCAACATAATTAAAATATACTTAACGTAAGTAAACAAACTTTGTAGCTTTTTATCACGACCGGCGTACCATGTTTAAACAAGTATTTAAAAAAATCAAGGCATGAGTAAAATGTCAAAGTTTAGAATTCAGCAAGGCAAAACTAATAAAATAAACACAAAAATGTTCTTTTTCCTCAAATTTACAAATATATCAAGAGATGTGTGAATAAAATATTGAATCGAAATTCACATTCATCTTTGTTTATTTGTTCTGTATTAAAATAAAACAAATTAATAATTAAAACAAAACAAAAAAGCTGAAGACTTAAATATGAAGTATAAATAAAGGGGAAAAACACAAACTTACTTCAAACCAATGACATTGCATCCAGCACAATGTTTTCTTTCATCTGCAATGTATTTCTCAGCTGTAAAGTCTCTTTTCCAGGCTTTACCTATCAGATTAGATTCACATGCTCGTTTGGAAATAAAAATGTCTCGGAGAGCAATTTCTTTTATCATTGCGATTAGTTGCTTCTGAAACTCTCAGTGCGTCAAGTCGGATTCTGGCGTGGCAACATTGAGAAAGAGATTGATAGGAAGCACGTGTATGAGCTTTGAGCTGTATTTGACCACTCTCTTCCGACGACCGAAATACATAAAACCTCACACTTTGTATTGAAACCTATATTCGTTATACGTACTTTAGGCACGAGAGCTGTACTTTTCAAACAGCCGAAAGAACAAAAGATTTACTATTAAGCTACCATTAACGCTATAGGTGTCGAATTACTGTAGAATCGGGACTTGAATTTTACCTTTGAGCTGTATCGATAGAGCTCAAAACTGTTAGTTATAACCCGTATCATCAGAGATAAAAAAGGCCCGATTTTTTTAGCTGTAAAGCAGAACAACCAGGTGGTGGGGTCTGCAGCTATAGTTTATCTAAACTTTGAGAGTCGAATGGGGCGTAAACAAATAATGCGCTAAACCATAAATAAATGTATTGGACAGATGTTTGGGTGATGGTAATGCGTTGCGTGGTATTATGATGACGTAAAATATCGACGAAAAAAATATAGGAGAACGGTCGTTAATCATTTAGTAATCGTTCTTTTGACGAAAATTTACTACAGCTTGAGTTGTATGTGATTTACGCTGTATCAGCCACTGACAGAGGACTTCAAAGAATTATGCAAACACATCGCGATAGGTTGGACTGACGCAAATGGCTGAATCAAAGCAAAGCATTGTGGTAAATAAATCACATATTACGAAGAAAATGTAATGAGAACAAATGATAACGAGATGACAGCAATGTTAGTTGATCAAATGCTTGCACCTTCATAATTCTGGCGTGAACCTCCCACTTCAGCCATATTCAACACTTCATATGTGGAGACTTCAGTTTCAGTTGCTTCATGACCGTGTGTTTTTGTAATACTTTTTCGTGAACGTTTTCTATAACGTGTACAAAATTAACTGGACATGGTAATTTATTACTATTTCTTCTTAAAAGTAAATTTGAATAAAATTTTTGGTTTCATAATCAGTTCCTGGATTGCTACGAGCATTCATTAGATAATCTTACCTTACCATAAGAATGCCAACAATCATCAATTTGATCAAAACAATAAAACCGACAGCAACTACTATTATTATGGTTGTGATTTCTAAAAAAAATTTGCGAAAGATTTCACACATTTAGACAAAAAATAGAGCTGTATATTGTAAGTAAAGTTTGAGGAAGCTAACTGAGTAATGGGGAACAATGATTTAGATTGGTGCAAAGGTAGGCTCTTTTGTTCCAAATTCCTAACATGTTTGGAATGTTTTTCAATTCTCAAATGAGATTTTCAAAAGAATGTTCACTTTTCAGACATAGGATTCTTCGACACATTTTTTGCTACATATCTTTAATTTTTTATGCTTTGATTGATTTAAATCATTTCGGCCTTATCGGAACTAAAAAGTACCAAATTGTGCTATGTGACTAAGACCTTCCTTTAAATAGCTATTCAGACAACGGTGTAATAGTTAGGCTATTAAATATTATAATAAGTTAGAGGTATTATAACTACCCACCGGTACTAACATCAGATTTTGTTTTGACAACATTATACCAGTCAGTACTTGTGTAAACATCATCATAGACGTATCCACGAACAAAGACAGCGTAATGTGTGTCTTCCTTAAGCTCTGGGTTGTGCGGGTCTATCAAAGGATATCAAAATAACCATAAACATCCAAATTGATTATATACCATGATTTAACAGGATTGTTATGTATGTTTATGTTCCAAAGAACTTTACACACTATAGAATTTTATATCATGTGTATCTTCTATTGTTATTTAGATGAACATTCATAGTTACAAATACATATGAATAAGGCATTCTTCATGTTCATCTTTTACTCAGTTGATTTTCAACGTGTCTGAGTATATTTTATCTTATGATGGCTGAATTGGAGTGCCCTATCCCTGGATGCCACTACAAAACTCCAGCGGGTTCATCAGAAACTACAGCATGCACGCTGCTGTCAGCTCACAGCACGATTCATATGGGTGGCCGTACCCATGTTGCCCCTGGACCAAAGTTGCAAAGGCCAAAAGTCGATTGTGGGCTTATGGCAGCATGAATCGTTCCATCAACGAATTGTTGGCATCGATGAGGTCATTGGCTGTCGTAGCCGTTGCCATCTGCGTCACAAGAACTGAGCTCATGAATATGCACCAAGAACGTGACGAACAGTTTCGTATATTTATTCCCGTGTCAGAGGTAAAGTTGAAACTTGTAATTACAAAACTACATGTAGTTGCAGTAATGTTGTTGACTTTACCGATTCGATAATTGGAGACATTTTGATAGCCGGTATCGAGGACTCCGATATTAAACGTGAGATTCTTGGTGTGCAGGACATCCTTGACACCTCCATCAACAACATCATAACACTTGTTGAGAGCAAACAAATGGCACGTGATGCACTTCCAATACCTGTTGGTAACATTTCGTCGTCCTCCTACCGTCGCAACAAATCCAAACAGTCTGACACATCTCAATCCGACGTGCCTGTTCCATGCCCGGGATGCAAATCTAGGGCAGATCAGGACAAGAAACCCCATAAAGTTTGCATTGATTGTTACCGCACCAGACGTCGTCAGGATAGATCTGATTCAAATCCCACCACTAAACCCGACACATCGAATACTGGTGGAGTTGGTGCCATGTTTATCCAAGTGTCAGGGATCCCCACAATTTCGCAATCTGCAATGACCGTCTCACCTCGTGCCAGCCAGAATGCTATTATGTCACTGCAAAATATAATTTCTAAGGGTCAGTGGCAAAGATCAAAGTTCAAAGATCATCCAAGGGTATAACTCTGGTTATCCGTTTTATCATCTGATTACCGAAAATTCGGGAAAAGATGCCCTAAGGTCGCCCCGATCGAGATCACAGCGCTAGCCGATACCGGCGCACAGTCATTTCTTTAGTCGTTAAAACAATTCGAATCTCTTGGATTTACAAAGGATGACCTGATCCCAGTTAATGCCAACCTCATGGCAGCGAACATGTCCCCCATAACTATCGAAAGAGCTGCTCGAGTTCGGTTGGAGGGCGTTTCATCAGACGGTTCCACACAGTCATGCGCCAACATGGTATACATAAGCAGACAGGCTCAAGGATTTTACCTTTCTTTGGAGAATATGATGGAGCTGGGTATAGTACCAGAGGATTTTCCTGCCATCAAGCCATCGTTCGAGACGGCCATACTATCAGTGCCACAGTAGTTGAGGATGTTCCTGAGAAGAACTGTTCATGTCCTACTCGTACATCTGTCCCAGAGATGCCCAAAGAGTTGCCCTTTGACTGTGTCCCTTAAAACAATGCTAAGATGAAAAAGTGGCTACTCGATCATTTTGCCTCGTCCACCTTTAACACCTGCCCTCACCAGCCCCTCACGCTGATGGATGGTCCGCCAGTCGAAATCCATCTGAAGGAAAACGCTGTCCCGAAAGCCATGCACACTCCAGCATCCATACCAATTCACTGGCAAGATCAAGTTCACAGAGATCTTCTTTGGGATGAGGCACTGACATGGTGTCACCGCATGGTCGTAACCCGCAAACATGACAGTTCGCCGAGGAGAACCGTTGACTTATCTTCTCTTAATAAACACTGCCAACGAGAAACTTTTGCCACTGCCTCACCATTTCAATCGGCTAGACGTGTACCACCAACACATGGAAAACTGTGAACGATGCTTGGAACGGATTCCACAGTGTTCCACTTCGAAAATCTGACAGACACCTCACTACCTTCATTACACCCTTTGGCTGCTGGAGATATCGCGCAACTCCACAAGGTTTCTCCGAATCTGGTGACGGATATAATCGTCGATTCGATCAGGTAATATCGGACATCGAGAGGAAGGAACTTATCACCGATGACGTTCTTCACCACGATAAATCCCTTAAAGAATACTAGTGGAGAGCCTTGCAGATGCTAACCACTTCAGGTGATGCAGGAATCATCATGAATCCAGATAAGTTCCAGTTCGCACAACGTACCGTCGATTTCGCGGGTTTCCGTATTTTGGATTCGTCCATTGAACCGTTACCTAAGTATACCAACGCAATCAATCACAAATATTCTTAGCTGATTCGGACTGGTTAACCAAGTGTCGAATTACACCCAATTACGTGATTACATGGAACTCTTCAGACGTTTCCTCAGTCCACGTCAGATGTTTCAATGGTCTCTAGAGCTGGAATGTGCTTTTCAACAGTCCCAGCAATCTATCGTAGAAGTTATCAACAAAGGTGTTGTCATCTTCAATCCATCGCAAAAAACCTGCGTTCGCCCCGATTGGTCTCGCAACGGCATTGGATACTTTCTTTATCAACAGCAATGCAATTGTCTCTCCGATACAACTGACTGTTGCAAACTCGGATGGCGGATTGTTCTTGCAGGGTCACGTTTTCTATCGTCCACAGAGCAACGGTATGCACCTATCAAAGGCGAGGCTCTAGCTGTCCCTTGGTCACTCGACCAAACGAAGTACTTCACAAAAGGTTGTCCTTCCCTGATAATCGTTACCGATCATGAGCCGCTTTTTAAAATCTTTGGAGATCGCACTCTGGATGAGATTGCCAATGATCGCATTTTTTGACTGAAACAACGGACACTACCGTGGTCCTTAAAAATTTATCACTTTCCTGGCAAAACCAATCTTGCTTCGGATGGGACGTCCCGATACCCTTCCGCTATTATTGGGTTATTAACCGTGGCGGAAAAAGTAGAGGAGGCCATCAACGCCGCCATTCGTGCAGATGCTAGCGAAGCATTCCGCATCGATTGTGATCAACTTGCCTCCGAAACGGCCAAGGACCCTTTGCTTTCCCTACTACTAAAGTAAGTCCAGTCAGGTTTCAATGGAATCCTTCCTGATGAAGTTCCCACAATCTATGAATCCTGGCGATATTGTCATTCTTTGTACATCATGGATGGCGTGCTGATTTACCAAAATAGAGTAGTTGTTTCGCCGTCATTACGACAAACCGTCTTATCCATACTCAATTCGGCAAATCAAGGAGTATCTGCAATGTCCTCTCGAGCCTAATCAATTGTCTTCTGGCCTGGAATATCAAAGGACATTGGCATAACTCGTGAAAATTGCGTTCCATGCAAACGCAATGCCCCGTCCCAGCCTGTCATGCCTGCAACGCTCCCTTCAACACCATCTACACCCTTTTTTTTTATTTTTGCTGACTTCTTCTCATACGCCGGTTTCCATTACTTGCTTGCTGGAGACAAACTATCTGGTTGGGTTGAAGTTTACTGCTCTCTACACGGTAGCAATAAATCTGGGGCCAAGAGACTCATCACGGCGTTACGCTCCCTATTCGCCACGTTCGGTGTACCTGAGGAACTTTCCAGTGATGGCGGCCCTGAATTCTCCGCAAACGAAACAAAACTATTCTTGAAGAGATGGAGTGTACGCTCTCGCGTATCGTCAGTATACTTCCCCCAGTCAAATGGTCGTGCAGAAATAGCAGTGAAGAAATGCAAGCGCCTGCTCATGGAGAACATCAACCCCAATGGATCACTGGACAATGACCGATTTCTGAGAGCTCTTCTCCAGATGCGAAACACCCAGGACGCAGATTGCAAGATAAGCCTTGCTGAGATCATCTTCGGTAAGCCTCTAAGTGACGCCTTCTCATTCGTGAATCGGCTTCCAAAGTATACTAATCCATCAATTCGTCCTACATGGTGCGATGCTTGGAACAAAAAGGAAGAGGCAATGCTCACTCGCTTCTCCCGATCATCAGAACGTCTGAACCAACCTGCTCGTCAATTACCACCATTATCAATTGGTGCCTACGTCCTCATCCAGAACCAGAACGGTAACCACCCTAAAAAATGGGATAAATCTGGTGTCGTCGTCGAGGTAAGAAATTTCGATCAGTACCTTGTCAAAGTTGACGGATCATATCGTGTAACTCTGCGGAACAGGCGATTCCTGCGAAAGTTTGCACCCATTTCATCCAGCATTCAACTTACAGCTAAAGCACCCGCAAGAGTCAACGTGTCGCCATCTCCGCTGCCACAACAGTACAACAATGTGCCCGATTCCGTTGCACCTGACACCCCTACAATCACAGCAGATGAACCACAATCATCGCCCATTGGTGGTGGTCACGATCCGATTCATCAGACCACTTCTGATGCAGAACTTTCTTTCGCGGTGGAGAAGGCTAAAGGAGCTGTCATACCACCTACGGGGGGTTCAGACATGGACACTGCTGCACATTCTCGTCCACGCTGGTCGACGAGACCGTCCCCTCGATATGAACCAGAAACTGGAACCTGATCATGAACATTTTGTACATTCAAAGCGGATAAGAGATGTTGTATGCGTTCGTTTTCTTTGTTTATGTTTTCATTTATGTTGGTATCATTTTTAATGCTTTCAACATGAGGGCGGATATAGAATTTTATATCATGTGTATCTTCTATTGTTATTTAGATGAACATTCATAGTTATAAATACATATGAATAAGGCATTCTTCACACACTTCCAAAAATAAACAGTTGAACTACATCTATGATTTCTAACAAGAACTTTATGTCAATACCTAAGTAGTAATAACAATAAATGGGGATGTACATAAAACAAAAAATCGTTTATGCTGACTTGTTGCAATAATTTGACGCGGCTTTTGTTCATTTCTGCTGATAACTTCTTAGTTCTTGGCAAATTCAATTTCCATTATCACATGGAAAATTAATTAGTATTTTTACGTAAATATTTCCTGAAACTATGTAAAATGTTATGACTTACTTCCTGAAGCACGTCTTTTCATTTTGTTAACAGCGGCATTACCAACTGTAAATAACTGATTTTGCAGAATGGTTGTCAACCTTCCAACCACATTTGTTTTGATTTCTTCGTTAGAGTAAACAGGTGGCTTTCTGGCTGGGACTTGCTCATTGGGAAGTTCAAAAACAATGATGTCATAGTGCCTGAAACATGTGAAATTATAGATTAGTTGATTTTGATATTTCTATTGTATTTGGCCTAGGTTAGGTAATTTTAATCAAAATACTGAGAAAGTAACCAAACCAGATAGTGACATTATGTTTGCGCTCCTGTTTGAATAATTGTTTGGATAATCTTTGAAAAATAAGTGATTGAAAGAGTTGCTGAATGTTTAAATCAGATGTCTTTAATGTGATTTGACCATTATTCATCAGCTGAAGAGATGGTATCAGTGATTTTATAATTTTGATTGCTCTTTATGACAGTTCATACGCATGTAAAATTATTGATTAATATTGCCAGAAAACGTGTCTCCGCAACTCAACACACATAAATTATTAAGAAACAAATAGATACCTTATCTCTCCGTTTTTACCATCAAACGGTAATATTCTTATTGTGAAACTGGTTTTATCGATGTTTCCTTCTGGAATTGTAGGTATTTCTTCGGTTAGTGTTGGTGGCGCTAAAATTTGAAATTATAGAGTCAGCTTTATATTGCCTTTATCATGCTAACCCATTGTAGTGGACACTACAAAGTTCATCATTTTGCATTTTTGATGCTATAATGACAGTTTAATGTTTTCAAAACACATACCGATGCCAAAAGTCTGTGATCTTGTTTAAAATGATTTGGAAAAGAGCTGGTTTGTAACCGTTATGATGATTGTATAATTGCGAAAAGGATTCAAGCCAGTTATATTACATTGTGTTGTCATAGTACCTTGGCAAGACAATGATGATTGTGATAATGATGATTGCGTTGAATTTTGGTATGACACCTATGACACAAATTATATGTCTGTCACTACATGTACAATGTTTGTTTAAACACACCGATTGATTATTGACAATCTGTGTCACATTGATTTGTCTAAATAAATTGGCTTTCTTTAAAACTTACGTCATAGCCTATCAAAATACCAAAAATGTTCTCTGGTTCAGTCCATGAGACAAGAAAACTTCTTGCACTAGCTATGATATGAACATTTTGTACAACAATTGGTTCTGAAAAAAAAATGAAGTTTCCATAAAAACAACATATCAATAAAAACTTAAACCACATGCATTAGCTCTATTTATACTGAGACGAGTAAATAGCGACGGATAAAATAATTGTAATTTTATTTTCCTATCAGTATAAATAACAAGACAGTATAATCAGATGATGGAATGGGCAAAACTTCTTTCTATAAGTATAAATACATGATAGACATCTCTTGTTTATACTGATGGCACTTTAATTCGATCGTTGAATTTGATCATATTTGTGCATCGTTTCGATGGTCGAATTGAGATGGAAAAATAAAGAGAAAACTCTATCCGTCTAACTGTTTTTTTCTGATTTATACTGTCAGACAGAAAAATGTTTTTTGCAATTATTCTATCCGTCTCAATTTCTCCGTGTCAGTATAAATACGGCTATTAACTACCAAAAACTTGAGCGTTGCCAAATTGGGACAAAATGGATGCCCAAATTAAATTCGCTTAATTCTTAATGTATGCCCAAATTTTTTAACACCCAAATTTTTGCAAATCTAGATTACTATATTTTGTATGAACTCATCTAAAAATCATATCATCTGAAAGTAACTAACAAGCCACAAGTTTTTTGTCGCAATCCATCGCAATATAAGACAAAACAATAAAATTTAATTGTTTTTGTCTGCTTTTTTCTTTGAATTGTATGAGTTGTGGCTAGTTGAAAAGATTTCAGGTTGACTTTCATTCAGATCAACAATCAATGTTGCTACTTGACGCCTTTCTTGAGAGAACTACAAAAACGGTGACTATTTCATTGAAGAAAACGATAGCGTAATTTTGTATGTTTCCAACAGCATGACAAATTATTTTCAAATGCTTGTTCTAAATGTAAATGGTCATACCAAAGAATGTTTTGAAAGGAAATTTGAAGGATGCTGAACAAATCAAGAAACAATTATAACGAAAGGAAAACAAAGTATTACGACGTTTCGCTGGCCACATACTTTGTTTACTTTGTTCTGCTGCTGTGCAGGAAATCAACAAGAAACAATTAGACGAAGAAAACGATATATACGATGTTAATGCTTATGAAATTTTCAGATATGAAACCATAGCATGCCCAATAGCTAAAAGTGATGTATGACTATTTTCTGAATAGCAAAGACATCGAGTCATGCACTCAGACCTCTCACCAGAGGAACTGTTTACTGCCTTACAGTAACGAAATACTTTGTATTTTATTGATTTATACATCTTCAGGTTTTTTAACACATCGACGTATGTCTTACGTTATTAATTCTGTTTTTAAAGTGATTTGAAAAGTTACTTAACAAAAATACACTTTTTTCAATTCATTAATTTTTCTCCCTTTAACTTTTCGTCTTAGATTAAGTTGTGACGGGCTTGAAAGTGCCCAAAATGTCACAGACAAGTAATAAATTGAAATATCATACAATTGGAAGCTTCCAAGTGTCATGATTGGTGACAAAATAGCACTGAAAACAAAAATGTCAAAGCCTTTCCCAAAAAACTACGCCTAAGTTCATGTATTTGATTTTATCATCGATCATCTTCAACTACCATTACCTTCAGCACGTGTAAGGATGCCTGTAAGAGTTGCATTGAGTCCATATCCTTTACTATTCCGTGCAGCCACAGTAAAATTATAACCACTGTACTTTCCTAAAAAAGAACGACAAAAAAAACAACAATAACAAAAAGAGCAAAAATTATTCTTTGACCACGGTAGCATGAATGTTCACCGCTATCTAAGTTAACTTCAGCTGTATTTGAGAATGAAATGATGTCGATACGAAAACGAAATCAAGCAATTTACAAACAAGCAATCGTTTCTTGGCTATATAAAAAACAAGATGCCCTGACAGGCATAAGGATTTGCACGAAACTAGCTGAAGCATGACAAATGAAAGGTAGGTGTCATTCTTGAAATTTGAAGGTTGAATGACTTCTACAAAGCAGCATCAAATTTTTAATCATACACTCCCTAGGAATCCATGAAAGCATAACCGATACATACTGTAGATCAAAAGTAGCCAAAACAAAATAGATCTAAAGTTAATCCCGCTTAAAAGTTTGTCATCCTTTGTTCCAGGGACGATGGCAATTAAATTTTAAACAAGAAGCCTTGACAGGCATAAGAATTTCTGCAAAATCAGCTGAAGCATGAAAAAGAAATTGTGACTAGTCACTGCCTTGGAATTCACAAAAGTATTACTAATGCTATCATATGAAATATTCTTTATTCTGTTCATACCAAACAATACAAAACGGTAGCGACATTTCATCAAGTACAATCACAAAAGTAAAAACGAAAAATTCCTCACAAATACTGTGTTTTAAATTATCTACTAAAGCAAGCTACCAAACATTTAAAAATATAGCTTATAAATAGTTTAACTATGAACGACTTCGATAAATTTTGTTAACTGCAAGAGAGCTTCGAAGCAAGACGTCACCAACAATAAACTTTTAAAATCATATGTTTATTGCAAGCGATACTTCGAATTGGGTGCAACTGAAGTTCTTCATTATATTTTTATTGGGAGTAATGTCTGTTTTTTCTTGAATAAGTGGTAAAACACTTAAATCTTTATATATAAAAAAGGTTTTGGTAGTTTTCATGTAAAGGCACACATGAAATTTCAAAAACCCGCTAGGTTTTCAAAACAGAAAAAAAACAAACAGAAATAAAAACAAAGTGGGTTTTAATGTATTTCTTGCTTTCTCAGAAATCTATAAAGTGAAGGTATTATGTTTTATGTATTCTCTGCAAAGATGAATCCACTTCAAAAAATCAAGCCATCAAAGATGATTAAACAATACTTCAATTAAATAAAGTAGCCGAAGTTAGTCCATATTTTCTTTATGACTGTTACTGTAGACACAAAATCACAACAGAAATTGTTGAATGTTCGTCTAGTGATTTATAAAAACTGAAGAAAGTTTTCAAAAGTTCTTACCAAGATTAGGTACATTATATTCAAGCGTTGATCCAATGTCTACACAAGTTTCCGTACTGCTGAATTTTTCGCCATCATTAGTGTCACGAACATAACAAACACGATAACCTGTAATATTTACATTTGTTGGATTCGGTATTTTCCAATTTAATTTCACTGATTGGCTCAGACTCTCTGCATTGAAGTGTCTAGGTGCACTTGGTGCTAAAACCAATATATTGCTTTTATTATCCAATAAAAAACGTTAAAACAAACATTGTAAAAGTAAGGAACAAAACTTCCCATACGTGATTGACCTGTTGTTACTTCCTCAACAGCGGATTCCACTCCCCTACCAATAGAATTTTCAGCTCGTAATTTCACCTCATATACTTTTCCTGGATCTAATCCTGACAAATTATAAGTCCTTTGATTTTGTGTATCTACTGTGGTGAATACTCCATTTCCTTTCAATCGATGATAAAACAGGTAAGTTGTGATAGGTTTATTTCCATCAAATAAGGGTGGATTCCATGTGAAGACTATGTACGTTGAATCTTGTGTTTGGACTGACAGATCTATTGGCGCATCAGGAACTTCTACAACATGAAAGAAGGAAAGTTAAATATTTCAATTCAATATTTTTTAAACGCCACTATCCAAACATTTCAAAATCTACACACCAGTTACAATCAAGTAGAACGATTTCGAAGCTTTTCCAGCTGTATTATTGGCAACGCAAGTGTATTTTCCTGTGTGGGACCGGTCAGTAGAATCAATGACTAACTCAACTCGATCAGCAATTTTGCCAGGAACCATTAATTGTGATGATGTATCATTATACCATGATAACTCTGCTGGAGGTTTGCCATAATCATTTGAATAACAACCAATAGATAATGTATTTCAAAATTGTTGTTGGTGAAAATGAGAGGTCCAGCCAGATCTTAAAGAATAAACAACTATCAGAATTACAAATACAGAAATTTCCCAACTGTTAATTTGAATGACAGCATCAGATTTAAAGCCTTAATACTTTAAAGAAAACTCACAGTATACATTGATGTCTAGTTCAACTTCGTTTTGCAATGTTTTCCCATAAGCTCCACCAGTAACTAAACACTTGTAAGTACCATTTTGATTTCTGTTTATATTATTCAATCTTAACATTTGTGTATTGCTAACATTTACATCAGCACCTGTTGACCAAATATAGGACAGTGACAATCCTGTGTAATGAAGTCCAGCTACACAATCGATAGCAAGTTCTTCGTTTTCAATAACTGGTGCAATTGTTCCATCCAAAAATGTTGTAAATGGTTGGTCAAGATCTATTAAATGAATAAAGTACTAAAAGAAACTGGTATTTGAACTGAAAGTTGATATTATTCACTGGAAAAAATAATTAACAAGCGGAAGAAAGAATCATGTGGAGAGTTGAAAATCTTACTTATTTGCTTACAAAGGCTAAGAATGGATTTAAAAATTATGGTGAATAAATGTTACTAAATTATCATTTTTCCTGCACGGCTCCAGGGTTGTGTGAAACCATGAATATTAGTGACTTTCTAGTGATGTAGGGGCAACGTAAATGTAGAAAAATAATATTTGATAAGATTGTGTAGTTATTATTAAAACCATTTCGAAATCAATGAAATTAAACAACAATTACAGTAACATAGCAGCTACAATGCAAGCTACAAAGTTAGAAGTAATGGAAGATTAAAAACTTTCATTGCTAGCAGTAAATAATCAACATAATTATAAATAACTGAAGACAAACAAACATTAGCAGACAGGATTTAAACTTCAATAAATGAAATAAATCAAGAGAAAATTGAAAAGGGAACGTCAACTAAAGCTTTTACTACAAACACAGGCACAAATATCTTAAACTTACACAGAACAGTTAGAAGTTGTCTGTTTGACACTTTCTCAATGGTAAATTTTGCAGTTTGTGTTGCACATGTGAAATAACCACTGTGGCTCCTGGAAACTGAATTTATTGCAAGGGTTTCTGCATTCTCACCACTGATCACTACTCCTTCTTTATACCAGTTATATGTTGTGGGTGAAGGATTGGCATTTACATTACAAGTAAAACGGACATTTTCTCGTTCTTGTGGATATTGATCAGCAAGGATTATGCTTGGATTATCCAACCCTGAAAATGAAATTCAATAAACGAAAGAAAAATGATAATACTATTTTAATAGCTTGTAATTAATTAGCACTTCTTATTATGTTACTCTGTTATCAGATAGATTCAAATCCGTTTATCCTCCGTTTACCCTCAAAACCATTGAAACCCAAGTTAGTACTGTGCTATCATACAAAATTTTGCTTAATAGTGCTATTATACAAAATAATCTGTAACTATACACTTACAGTAAACATGGAGTATTCTGCTGGCAGTATTGCTTTTCTTATTGTTTCCTGAAGTCGCGATGCATGAATAATTATGTGAATTGAAAGAGCGTTGTACATTTATGATTTCATAATTTATTCCAATGACAGCATCATCTTTTACATCATTAATCCCCCAAACTACATTGACAGATTCTCCTCCTGCTACATCACATGTTATGGCTTGGTTTTCATCTTCCTTCATTGGATTGAACGTTAGTGAAACCTTCAACTGCACTGTAAATAATACAATGGTATCGACTATAAACTCTTCCTGTTTGTTATAAAGATCACAGCGTAATTGGTGTTTTTTAAGGAATTACTTTCTATTTAATTCATATACCTTCTTTTATCAATGCTACCTTGGTTTTCATATAACCTGACTCATATAACCTTACTTCAATATAAAAAGTACTTAAGTATTACCTAAAGGTTTATCATAATCATAACTTCCACCTACCATTAAGATTAAATGCATTCGATGTCTTCTCAATATCATTAATCGTCACTGTACATGTGTAAGTACCGTCATCCTTTGTTTGGAGATTTGCAAAAGTACTTGTTGATTCAGCTTGGTAAGGTGTAAGATCAGTCTGATCTTTACGAAACTTGTATTGAACAGGTGTTAAACTTATATCAACAGAGCAACTCAGAGTACTTTGGCTTCCTGAATCCACTGATCCAGTATAAGATAAAGTTGGTTTTTGAAATAACTCTAAAATTGAACAGCCATAGATAAATGTGACCGTCCATGGGAAAAAAAGTACATTTCATTTTACCGGTAAAATATACCGGTATTTTTACCGCTAAAGATGTAGTATCGATATTTTTACCGGTAAAATTTTCATTATACCGGTAAACTAATTATATTATCGGTAATTACCGGTACACAAATTGATCAATACTTTTATCGGTAAATTTACCGGTAAATCTAAATCGATCCAATTTTATTGGTAAAGTGTGAACTATGGTAGTTTTTAAAACGAGAAAAGAGCTAGCTTTAAGAGCTATTATGCCAAGTTATCGTTTATATATGGTGTTATACGTTACCGTAGCGTAATAATTTGAAAATCATTTTACCTCCGGGATACTTAAAAGTCGTCAAAGAATTCACATCGAATGTTCAGTAATCGAATGTTTTTAGATGAATATGCACTGCAAAGAAAATAAACGATCTTCCTAATGTTTTCTCGTGTGCATGTTTTTGTAGTAGTATGAAACCAAATTTTAACATTTAGTTCCCAGGATCTTTCGACTGAAATATTAATGCTATTGCAGTAAAGGTCTTCGAAAGGTTGTACAAGGAAAATTACGTCGGTTCCATCACTTCATGCTAACTCTCTTATGCTCGACTGTTGTATGACAATGAGACTCGAACGGACAGAGGAACTACCATTTGGAACCTTGCCACAGGTTTTCCGACTGTCCATCATCAACATTGACTACTGCGAGAAGAGTGCGCACCCACGCAAGCTTTACAGCCAGGACATGGGAGAGTTTTGGAGCCCTGAGCTTTCAGACAATCTTCCACGTAAACCTTATGATGAAAAACTGTAGGAAACAGGTAGTATTAATGTTTAAACGAAGGTGAGTATTTCAAAAGAGAACTTCTGCAACTCGTCAAGCCGACGTTAAAATGTTTTCATTTGTCTTTTCCCAAATTCACTCTTTATCAGAATATTATCTGAATAAAGTTATAAAAGATCACTAAAAACGTTGCGATTATGATCCCTGAGGAAAATAGAAATAAAAGTTTTCGTCATGGGATTTACAAAAATAACTTAATAGAATTCGAGCGGACGGTTTTTATTATTGCCAAATTTCGAACAAACTGTTGTATGTCTTATTTTCAGCTGAATGAGAACCAGGTAACAAGTTGATTTTGATACACAAACGAATGTTACCTGTAATATATACATAAAAAGAGTATAGATTACCAAAGGGCTGTTAGAAAAATTTCCCTGTTTATTATAATAAGATTGAATAACGCAGTCATTTTAAATGAAAGATTTAAACCTATGAAGAAATAAATTTTCGACACATCATCCTTTCTTTTAAAAGATCTTTCAACCGTCTAATTCATGAGCAGGTGATTTGTTTTGTTTCAGAGTTTATTGACGTCAATTACTTCATCATGAATAAAAACAAAAAAGAAACACATTTGAACAACCAACGATTAGGTAATTTATGACTTGACCGGGTCTTAAAAATGGCGGAATTAGTATAAACAAACATTAACATTTTTCGAAAACATGTTATCGCTATCGATTAGCCACTTTACCTTACGTCTGAGACGCTACCGGTAAATCACATTAGGCATTTTTTTACATTACATTACGATACCGGTAATTATCGGTAAAGCGGTAAATTCATCGATAAAAAATTATAATTACCGGTAATCGTTAAAAAAATCTTAAGTTACCGGTAAAATTACCGGTAATTTGCGCATATCGGTAAAATCGAATGTACTTTTTTTCCCATGGACAGTCACAAATGTTGTTGAAACAATCTGAAAATATTTAATTCACAAGTTATCGGTATTATGTTTATCATATTATTTACCTTGAACTGATATTACCACGCTAGCTGAAGATGCTTCTTTTCCATCATGAGCTACGCACATATAGCTTCCATCATCAGTTTTCAAAATTTTATCAAAGGAAAAAATGTTTTCAGTTCCTGTCTGAATAGTAGCTCCATTTTTGATAAATGTGTAAGTTACAGCTTGTTGATTGGTCTCCACTTTACATGTTAGTGTGGTACGATCACCCTCCTTAGGAATTGTGGCGTTCACTGTTAAAACAGCATTTTCTACATCTTCAATGAAAACAAAAACAGAAGATTGATATTATTTATGTAATAAACTAATGATGTAGGATTTTTATAAAAAATATGATGGTACTCACACTTGACTGTTATTTGTAGATTATCGGATAAAGTTGTGCTATTCCCATTTACTTGACACAGATAAAGGCCATCATCATTACGACTGACAGTTTTACGATATACTTGCATGTCTGCATTTGTTATTAAGCCTGCAGTTTCACCCTTTGTTTGGAAGAACCACTCGTATTGTGTAGCATTGTCAGGATTACATTTCAGTTCCAGTTTTCCGCCACTGTATAATATAGAATTGGATCCTAAATTTTCCACACTAGCTTTACCTGAAAGACAAAAGTGGTGAGTTTGGTCATAAATCAAAGTCACAATGATTTAAATAAACTTCATAGTGACATATACAATGACGAATAAGGCGTGGCATAAATTGAACGAAAATATTAGAAACTTCAATATGATTTTACCATCCTAGCCAACATGTTATGACTCCGTTCCCTGTCATGCAAAATATTAAATGTGCTGCAGGGCTGTTATATTGAAAATGTGTTACAAAAAGGCAATAGCAGTATGAAACCATTGCATTACTTACATATAGGAAAAACTGACCCTTTGGAGGCATATTAATATTGTACATAGATGAGTCAGTAACACCAGATTGCCAAGCTTCTTACCGTATCCCATATCATTTACGAAATAAAGTAGCAGAAAAAGTACAACAAATGGACGAAAATGACATCATTGAAAAGATGGTCATAATCATAATCCCCAAATCCAACGGAAACAATAGAGTAGTCGTTCATATGCGTAAACCAAATCTAGCAAAAAAAACGCCTACGTCATCCAATACCAACAGTCGAGAAAGTAATTCAAGGAATTCGACACGGCGATCTTGAACTGGAAGTTCGAAGGTGCAAAAACATCGCACAGATATAGGGAGTGAAAACAAAACAACTTTTTCTACACCTTTCGGTTTAAGAAGGTACTAGTAACCCGGGTAAAAACTTTTTACCAAACTTAACTTCGAAAACATTAGGTCAAATCTACCATTCCCGTGTACGTACCCCGTGACGAAAAAATAAATCATAGAATCGCAACTCAAAAACATTCCAGGCGGCGTCCCTCGCCACCCATGTTCAGTATGCATTGTGTTGCGAAATTTAACTCGTGTAAAAGTTTCTACAGGCATTAATTTTTTAATTCATTTCTTACATTCAGAAGATTAAAAACAGAAACAAATAGCAACATGGCTCAGAATAATATATTTATACGCAGAAGAGAAGTAAATTTAATGTAAAAAAAAATATATAACACAGAACTGTTTACCCAGACATACGAAACCAAACATTACAAAATGTTAATTCAAAACAAATTGATACCTTCCAACTTTTTCTTTTGTTCCAAAGTTACTACTCGACTGCAACCATTAATGAATTTTTGAAATGAAATGTAGTCTGTTCTTCCCAAAACCATCAACGTCATGATTAAAACCATGAGTTTCATTTCTTTATGCTTTTTTTATTTTTATCTAAAAAATTAATACTTGAATAGTAATACCGAAAACCTAATCATGCTATAACAATATTGAAATAAAAAAATAAAACAAAAAGAAAGAAAAAACAAAAAGAAAATTCAAGTACGCATTTATCCTAAAGATAACAATTAAAAACAAAATTTGGTCTATAAAGTCAACCGATACTGTGAGTCAATACGGGTTCACTCAACACTGGAGCTGAACAGAATAAAGACTTTTAACTGGCATACACAACCAAACATAAAATTAATAAAAATAATTGAAACAACAAAATGCCCTACTTTGACCAAAACCATAATTGAATACCCAGAAGATATTAAAAGCAACAAATAAAAACATAATGCTAAACTTATATACCTAGCAAGTATGTATGTAGCAATTAACATAACACAAAATAATGAATGCCGTAAACAAATATAAACTGAAGAAAAATATACCCCAGCAATGCTTCTTTTTTGTAGTACAATCGCAATGAAATACATAATCCATTCTTCTCTTAAATAACCTTCTCATCATACCATGTGTTTCATTTATACATTTATAAATTTCGTTTATAAATAGCTACACTTTTTCTTTTCTGACCTAAAAGAAAAAGATTTCAGTAAAGAACAGCTACAATACTTACTACTACTGCAACCATATTTAAGCAAACCAAAACAAAAGGCATAAATGGCTGGCAGAAAGGCATGCAGACAAAGCATCAAACATCGTCAATAGATACAATTTGACAGCAACACGTTCCCTACTTCCACAGCCATGAGAAAGGAAAACAGTCATAGCTGTGGACCATTTTTAATTGATCTGTAAATAAATAAATCAAATCAAATCTTCTTTGCTAACTATAAAAATAATAATAGCGCGCGTTACCAAAACAAATTACTCTGGTCTTCGTTTTTCAACCAGTAGCATATAAACTAAACGAAAGAACTCATATAATAAGATATCTATTCAAAGCTATAGTATTTAATCTTTCAAAACTAAATTAAAACCATTCCTTACTGTGTAAAAAAACATCATTTTGTTCTGCATTTCTTCACTACACTTTCTTCTGTATAGCGATATTTGATAACTAAAACGTAAACAAACATTTAAATACATTTAAATACAAAACATATACCTAACTTGTTCTTTTATTAATCAAAAATAAAAGTTTTATAATAATACCTTTTGTTCGTTCGATCTTTATGCAGCTAATTTTTAAAAACTTCACTGCACTTCTTCTGTATATCTAAATATGATTTTTCATTGTAAACAAACAACTAACTCACTTACACGTGCTAATAGGAGTAAAAGTTTAGCAATAAACACGATAATAAAACGTTTTATAATAATAACAATACCTTCGTGCATACAAACCTGCGTTTCTTCGTCAGTTCTTTCGTCGATTTGCTTCCACACTTCACGATACGTTTTTTCGCAGAAACTGCCTAAAACAATCAAATTTAAATTAAAATATTCGTATACAAAAAAAAACACGTCTTCTTCGCGAAGTTTCTTGTTCACGAAATGATCGTTGACAAATTTCGAACGAAGAAGATTGCATTGCTCGCACTCCTCCAAAGACGTTTTTCGGCTGATTTCCACTGCGCAAACCAAAAATAACAAAACGGAGGAGCATATACTAATCGTGGAAAATCAAAAAAACGCTCTCACATCTGCGTGGCTTTACGACGAAAAGGGAAAAAATAAGAAGGATTTGACCGTTAAAGAAAAAGTAAATATATCACTCTCTAAAATAAAAGTGGTATGCACAACGCGGATTATTATAATAAGATAAAAGTCATCTGAACATTACCAAAAAGCATTTGAAAAATTTGTTTCGGAAGTATTCAAAGTATACGAAACATATCAGATAATATAGTAGTATGGGGAAAAACACAAGAAGAGCATGATAAAAATTTAGAAATTACTTTCGACTTCATCCATGAATATTGACTAATACTCAATCTACAAAATTTTACGTTCAGTTAAGAGAAAATGGACTTGTTTGATATGACACTAACCAAAGATGGAATATATGCCGACAATTCAAAAAGTGATGCTACTCTGGAAATGAAAGAAGAAACAAATGCTTCTAAATTAAAAAGTTTCCTGAGACTAGCTACATATTTTTCATCCGTTATACTTGATTTCGCCATCATTGTTGATCCCCTAAGAAATATCTTCGATTGTTCATGAGATAAAAAAATCGGCCTTTCAAGTCATTTTTTATTCATTTGGATTACCTTTTTATCAATTGCATCGCACTCTGCAGCTTTCTAACGAGGAGCCAACCAAGTTTTAGCCTTCCTTTTTGTATACCTCATTTAGGGTAATTTTGGTCATAAATTTGAATGAAAATATCTGCGATTTTTGGCACAAAGTGAGGGCCATGTCACATAAAACTTGCAATAACACAATGGTTTTGATGATAAATTATTTAATGTAAAATTTTAAAATGTAATTCAATATTCATTGTCGGAAAACATACATAGTACTTTTATAGAGGTTGTTTTGGAATTTCGGAATCACACCCATTAGCATCATACACCTTACAGATCAAAACCTCGTGACCCTGACACAAAAGTCTATGGCTTACTTAACTTATAAAAATTGTTGATGATTATGGGAAAAATTCGTATCGAAATCAGGTTGTCGACTATATGGAGTTTCAACCAACAGTAATCATTTAGTACAAACGTTCTTGGAAATAGAAAATGAAACGAACCTTGCTGGATGATACTTCCAAAACAACAAGAGTTGTTATGAATGAAAATACTTTTCCCACTAATGTGAAAACTTTGTGATAGCAACTCTGCCTCTGCGATAGCGTAAAGATTGTTTGCAGAAGCTTGGGACATAAAGACTAATTCGCATAAATTTAAAGCTACAGATCTTCCGTGGATTCAATGCTTGATTTTTCTTCACCGTTCTTCATATATCAAAGAGTCAAGAAGTCCTGGGGACGAAGTTGAAACAACCTTTAATATCTGACGTCCGCGCATATTCAATCACTTGTATAGAAATATGATATTTGCTTTATCCAAACAATCAAAGTTGTTTTCATTACAGGTAAAGTTCTATGATGAACTTTTAGCAAAAGCGAAACAGGAAAGAAATAGTTAGTTAATAGTGAGAGATAAAAAAAAACTACGTTTTGAAGTGAATCATTAAAAAGTAACGATTCTGAATCTGAATTCTGACATTTTATTGTAACAACTAGCAAATACTTTGCCATAATAATTGGTTTATTCTTGTCTTTTCAAGTTGCAGATCCAAACTAGAAGAATTGTGTTGATAATGTTTTTATTTTGTCGAACCACGTATTGGTTTTGTGCATTGGTAACACTTTTGCCGCTGCATGAGGTTATTGGAGGTAAGAATTATTATAATATCGTTAACGTCTGAAGCATCAACTTTACAAAAGGAACCCATATTCGGAGAGAATTTTACTGGGAATGAAATTCAGATGATATGTTATTGTAATAACGGACTTGGGTATAGCAAGTAGGTCTATCACATCGAATTGAAGTTTTTGTATCAAAACTTGAAATGGTTTTACATAAAACTACACACGTTTTGAATTCTGAGTGACAATTATGCAATTGTCTATAGCTTTAGTCTATAGCAATTGTCTATAGCTGATTCTCTGTCCTTTTTGTTTGTTTGTCTGTCACGCAATATGGTTGATGTGAGTTGAGTGAGACAATTTCTTTTCTTGTGCGTGATATCAGTGTAAAGCCATTGCCTTGGGAAAATTGCCTTGATAACCAAGACGGATAGCTGACATTTCATGGGGTCTTCAATATTGGCCATGTTGGGCTAAATATTTCAGAACTGGGGTTCCCTAACGTCATTAAAATCTTTGATAAACGATATCTTCAAAACGGCTCGTTAAAGACATATGTCATACATTTTCGTATTCCGAATTTCGAGTTCTAAAGGACGAAAACAATAGAAACGTAGTTTTCATGTTTGTTTTTCTTTTGAACATTTTTTGTTTATTTTGTTTGTTTGTTTTAAGACATTAACAAGTCTCTGTCATCACTTATTTATCAAATAAACAAAAAGAACTCTGTGTTGGAAGAATGTCTATAATGTTTTATTCACTGTTGTATACCATAAAGTGTGATGCGGAACTATAGCTTCACGTAATTCTCTAGATTAAGCAACATAATCAACAAGGAAAAAGACGGAAAGTCTGTTTTAAAAAATAAAGCCCGTTTTAAAAAAGAAAGTACGATTTAAATGAGAAAACTCGTTTTAAAAAATATGTAAAGAAAGCACCTTTTTAAAGGGATTTAATGTTTTTTAAAAAAAGGACGTTTTTTAAAACGTATTAGTACCTTTTTCCGCTTTGGCGCGCGATACACCGCTTCTACAGATTGAGAGTTGAAGCTGGATAGTCAGACAGGGCGACGAAGTTACAAAGACTTTAATACAGGAATGTTTTACTACCTTAGCCCAGATTCTAATTCTAAGTTTTTCTAACCAGTAAAATCAGTGTAATGGTCGCATTACAAAAGTAACCTTTTTATTTCGTTGCTTTTTCATATATCTATTAACAGTATGAATGAATTTTCTAAATCACTTGGCTCGTGTGTAACTAAGTGCATAATGACGAGTTTCATCGAAATAAAATTTTTGAAACGAAAAATTTAAAAATGTCTGGTTAATATGAGATATGTACTTCACTCTATTTTCAGATTCCACATCCTATTTTACCTTGCATTTAACTGCAAGAAATGCAACAAGCCTGACGTTTTCATGGAAACTAGATTTAAAGATTAAAAGTGAAGTCTTAAATTACACTATCGAATGTTCTCGAAAGTCTGGCAAGGAGATATTGTTTTCAAACGCACCTGCTACTACCAATACAGGAACAGTCGATAACTTAGCAATACTGACAACTTACCAATGTCACGTGAGTCATGTTTTCTATTATATTTCGTAGTAATGTTAATCGTAATTTAATTACGTAGTAATATTTTAACACTTGATCGAAATGAGATCAGATTGAGTCCTAAATAGCAACAGAAATGGAAATGAAGAGTCACAGTAGTTTCTTTTCAAAAATATAATGTAAGCGACGATCTTTTTTCGATAATTGTAAACTTTTGACAACATATTGAATGAACAATTCTTCTATATTTAAACAAGTAATCTGAATGAAAGTAACCCTTGTTAAGCTCTTAAGATTATTGCACAAATGCTACATTACTTCTTTTAATAAATATTGTCAATAGTTGTCGTCTTCTTCTTGATGATAACTGAAATGAAGCTAAATAAAATCACTTAGATAATAGCTATTAGTGTATTTTCAACTGGTAAAGATTTTGATGGACATGCTGTTGTATATATCAAAAAGTCCAAGTTGTAACGGGTGATGCCTTATGACTTCGACAATCCAATGATCAACAGTATTCAACACTTCGTCATATTACTGTGCATGATTTCTGCATGAATCGTAGTGAGCAACTGTCGCTATCAAAAGCAGTTTTTACGAGCAAATTTTTAAACTTTCAAATATCCGAAGAAGACTATACTGAAGCACTGAGGATATATTGTTTCTTTATTTGCCGTCATATGATCCATTATAGATACAGTTTTTCATGATACTTGACTTTTTACCAAATCGAGGCCCAAATAAACTACATTGTCATTCTCAAGGAAATTTACACTATGTCAGCACAATTATTTTTGAGACGGAAAGATGATATTTTATGAAAGTAGTAGTACTTGTTAGGGTTTGCACCTTTTTGGAATGAATCTAAGCTTTACTCTAAGGTCAGCCATGTTTTTGGTTCTTCATTAGTCTAGTGCTGCTTATAAAGGGTGACGCTTATGAAGCAAATCGCGTATTTCATCTTACTGAAAATGTAATATATCCGTTTAATTTAACGCATAGGTTCAAGCTAAAATAATTGATGGCAGTGCGATAAAAAGCTTGATGGTGAATGCTACAACTTTAGGAGGTAGTAACTATTTCACCTTTGATTTTTGTTGAGAATATACATCCGTCCTAAAAGGTGAAGATGAGTATCGTATTTATCCTGTTAAAAATCCGTATTGTTTTTAGATATCAACAGTTGCATGCTACCACTTGGTTTTGAGAACGGTGTATTCGATATTCATCGACAAGTAAAAAGCTCCACTGAGGCTTTCGGTAACCCACTCTCTAAAATTGGATTAAACAGCGACAAGCAATGGTGTTCAGAAGATCACGACACGAACTTGAAAGTGGAGATTGACTTTGGCAGGCTAATGAAAGTAACTGGTTTGGCTTTACAAGGAAACGATGGAAATACAAAATCCATTTTCTTACGGTATGCCACAAAAGAATATGAAATCATGGAAGGATTTATGGATTTTGACCGGAAACAGAAAGTTGGTATTTTGCTTTGCATATGTGGTCTTTTTCTTGTACTGATTTCAACAATATAAATAAAAATTTTTTTGGGGGGGGAGCAGAGTTTGAATTGATAATTTCAAAATCTAGATAATGTAGCCCTAAATGTTTTTCAAATAGACTAACAAAGCTACTTCAAACCTAGATATTCACATATCCTGGAAGTAAATTTACTCGCCGATACTGGTTCCAAGACAATTCGTTAACAGCGAGAAAACTGGAAATTAAAATTGTAAGAAAAAGTTGGAATAAAGTTTGCATGAGGATTGAGTTTTATGGATGCTCTGAGAGTAAGTGATAAAATGAACCCCCGTTACTTGAAGACATTAAAATGTGTCTGACATATAGATAAATAGTCTCGGCAATATTACAAAATACATCGCTGTGATTTAAGGTTGAACTTTTAAATAGCTTGATATATAAATTCATTATAAATCCGTGAAATTGATAAGATTAATTCAATCTTCTTTTGTTTGATCCTTTTCCTTATTCCTTTCATTAGCTTGTCATTCTGAAGTTAGGAGGCCAAGAGTAGTTTCACCTGGAAACAAAGAATTTCCTGGAATATTTACGCAATCGGCTTGGTGTCCACTTACGAGTGATGAAAAGATGGAATTCACTTTTCCTGTAAAAGAATTGACAGTTACAGGTCTAGTTGTACAGAACATACAGGAACATACAACTTCTCATAATGTTTTGGTAGTTAAATGCAACGGATATTTAGTTCGAAAGCCATCAGGAAGTGTGGTAAGTCTCCAATTACTTTCTTTGAACCTTTCTGTTTTTAAAGACGAAAACAATTCGGTACATAAGTTTTCTGATGCTGTTTATGGAGTAGCAAAGTGGGAACATGCAGGACATATTCAGGTGGCACATATCTCCAGACACGAAAACTTATGTTATATACACAATAGTGTAAAGCACTTTATTGAGGAAAGCTGTGGCAAACAAGTTTACCATTTTCAGAGTATGTAAGAAAATCTTGAAAAACACAAACAATGTGGCGGTTGCCACAATATGTTTCACGTCTGTTGAAGATTTTCAATTTTTTTTAGCATTTCTGAAAATAAGGTCGTGACTAAGCAACAATATTGGTTGTTGGGTGTCATTAGGAATATAGGAAATGATTGTGTATAAAATGTAACATTAAATCTGTCGGTCTAGACTAGGTTCGTATTGGTTGATAAAGTTGGCTCCGCGTTTTATCTCTGTTCGTACTGTCTGTTGGTTTCAAAGTTAACATTTATTTATTTTTTATTTATTTATTTATTTACCTTTATTTTAAAGATCTTTCTTTTTGTCCTACGTAGCGTAATTCGGGGCAAAACGAGCCACTTAAGGGAATTTTGATCCATAAATAGAGGCAAATACATATATCATATGTATCACTCATATATCAGTAACTTTACACTCCCTAATATATAAAATAATAATATTACATTTCTTTCCAAAAACATCCAGGAAATAAAAAGTTGTGTTACTGGCTCGTTTTGCCCCAACATGTTGGGGCTAAAACGAGCCAGGACAAAAAATCAAACGTTTTTTTAACAAACAATGTCATAGAGCAAGCAGTTCAGCATTTTATGGCAGAGATATGACCAATACACTACAGATAACACTATATTATGCTCATTGCACATTTACGAATGATCCCTCTCAGAATATAGCGAGTTACGAATGGAAATTCACGAGTGTACAAGCCAATCCTGACAATTAAGAAGCTGATTAATTAGATTATAAAGACAGTCTATTTTACAAACACATCTCACAAATAAAATTAGTCTCATGAGAAACAATGGCACATTCTTCATGTAACCATATATCACATTTTTCGCATTTTATCCAAGGTTCGCCTTCCATGGATTCACTCCAAAATCGACCACACATAACACATTCATAATCTTCATTGGAATTTGTTTTAGAACTTTTTCTCTTCTTCTGTTTTTGTTTACTTTGCTTACACTTACGCCCCATCGTTTTGGGAGCAGGCTTTTTTTTTCTATTGTTTTGAAGTTCGACTAATCGTTTTTTATATGGCGTACCAGTTATTATTTCAGATCTTCTGGATTTCGGTTTTTCAATAATTTTAGGAATCTTCAAAATTTTCTCGAAAGAAATTTCTGATGCTGACAGGCAAACTACTTCAGATGTGGATGAATTTCCACAACTTCCTGATGTCGCTGTTGGCAGTTTTGGCGGAGTTGTTATAAGTGGTGGTGTTGAAATATCAAGTGTCAGTGTTGATGAAATATCGAGTGTCGGTGTTGATGAAGAACTGCCAACAGATGTAGCGATACACAAATTAGTGGTTTCCACAGCTTGCACATTTTTTTTTGTAACAGCTGGTGTAGTCGCAGTATCTTCATTAGTCATGTTGAGGCGAGGATCCTTTAAATACTGATCGGCTGGCAGAATGTCTTTGTTGAATGGACAGATGCCAGTGCAACGAAAACCAGATATAGCATTTTCCGTTGTGGCCGCTTTCAAATATGCCTCATTAAATAGTTCTCCAAGAACATCTACAGAAATCCGTCTTGCTGGATGTTTACGCATCCATAATGTACAAGCGATATTAAAAGCACTTTTTAATGGCTTAAAAATGTTCTATCTAATGGCTGAAGTTTGTGCGAAGTGTGAGGTGGCAGTGAAAGAATAAATATTCCCATTTCTTTAGCAAAATCGATTAATTCTAGATTTTTTGTGTGAGTCTGGTGACCATCAAGAATCAACAAGACTGGAGTAGCTTTTGATGCATTTGAATATTTTGCAAAATGTTTAACATACTGCATAAAAAGTTCTGTCTCTACCCATCCATTGTCTGAACAACCACCAATTGTGCCAGTTGGAGCATGATCAATGAGCTCTGGCTTCATGCGTTTTCGCTTGAAAATCATCATTGGAGGAATATAATTTCCTCCAGCACTGAAACAACATATAATTGTTGTGGTAACACCTTTTTTCACCACTAGTGGCAGATGCGACGACTCGTTTACCTTTCGTTGATAAGACTTTCTGTGGTTTATGTACGCAGGACAAACCAGACTCGTCACAATTGTAAATCTGATGTGGCTGAAAATTATGCTTATCAATCAATGTTTCCAAGTTGGTGAAATAACGTTCAACCGAAGTCTTATTTAAACCAAATACACGGTTTAAGGGGACACCTTCAGGTTTTCTCAATGACAAGGTTGGGTGCCTTTTCAAAAAAGCTTCAACAAAATCACGACCGGCAATTTTTTTCTACCTAGTGGCAGCTGCGGCAATTAATTACATTTATTTGCAGTTCCACAACTAACTTTAAATGGATTGCTGGATTTTTTAAACATGATTTGGGAGCCTTTTTTGAAGTATCGCTTCAAACACATTTTTTTCAACATTTACTTACTTTTTTTAAAGTGAGGTTCAATAAATTCACTGTTACATATCAACCTTTCTAAATTTGATATTTTTTTGCGTCTTAGTAAATATAAGTTTAAGAATTTACTTTTTGTCGTTTCGCTTAATGATGGATTTAACTAGTATCAAAACATCAGAGTTATTACGATTATGTGCTGTTATAGAGGAGAAGTGATTGTGAAATTTTATTAAAGGGGCTTACTTTGCTTCATTTATTCCAGTCTGAATGATTCTTTCCGGTTATCCATGTTTTAGTGCACTCAACGTCAAACGTTGCTTCTTCCCAGCGGGCACAAAGACGTCTTTCCAAGACGTCCATACGACGTCGCAAAATGGTCGTGAAGTGGGAATCTCAAAAGACGTTCCAATTACATCTTCACTGAGACGTCCCGATGACATCCCAACGACATCGTAACGACGTCGCAAGATTATGAAATTTACTCGTTCATCTTCGTAAAGTCGTTGTAGAGACGTCTTTCCAAGACGTCCTTGAGACGTCGCTCAATGGTCGTGAAGTGGGATCATCAGAAGACGTCCCAATCACATCTTCACTGAGACGTCTCGACGACAGGATATCGCAACGACTTCAATCTCTGGCCGTAACGACATCGTAGAGACGTCCGATTAACAACCTCCTTTTTCTGGGATCATAGGCCATCTATGTTGAGATCATCAAAACAACAAAACATACAAATTCAATAGATGTCTCCTTTTTAATTCTTTTTAAACGTTTACAACGCAACAATTCACAGTTCAACATATACTAGCTAATTTGTCATCAAGTTATAAAATTTTGAATCACATGCATTTCCACATTTAAAACTCCCTTCGGCTAGCCTTTTTGAAATTTCGCCAACCTCATTATCGATCAGGAGATCTTTGAGCATCAACGGAAGATTTTTTTATGTCATCTACAGTGATTTTCTGATGCTGGAATGCTGAAACTAAAGTTCAACAAGATGTATAAATATGTATGAATATACCCACCGAATGGATTCAGAAAACAGAAACTCACCGTTAATTTCATCGAACAGGATCGTATCTTTCCAAGGTGTTTTTCCATTTCCACTTTGCCAGTTTACCTTTGACAAAACGCCATGTTTAATTAATTCTTCTAAGTTCTATCTAAACGTCTTTTATCGAAACTTATGTTACATGTATCATTATTAACAGTATTAACCTTTTCTTACAAGAAAGTCTTTGCTTTTGAAACTTTCTATATCTATATGTGAATTTTATAACCTGGGAATTTCTCTTTGTCTTACGTATTTGTGATTGGTCTATTTTAAATTCTTT
This sequence comes from Turritopsis dohrnii, assembly GCA_027922465.2. NCBI lineage: Eukaryota > Metazoa > Cnidaria > Hydrozoa > Anthoathecata > Oceaniidae > Turritopsis > Turritopsis dohrnii. The sequence goes on along the minus strand of BQMF02000225.1, from coordinate 135,486 downwards.
AAATCATGCAACTGTAGTAAAACCTATTCGATGAATCTTTGTTGACTAATCGCTTTAGAAAATTTAGAATTCTTTCGAAGGTCGTAATTTAATCTGCATAGAGACGTCCAAAAAACGTCGTGAAAGCATTCCTCACACGACCAAGAAAAAGAATCGGTAAGAATGTAAATTCCATATGGAGTATGTTGTTGTTACTCAAAGTTTACTGTTTAATGACTGCCGAATGAAATTTGAAAATTTTTATCAGGTCCCAAATTGATCGTAAAAGGATCCCAATTGCGACATCCCATTTTCAGACGTCTCTACGACGTTGCAAAATGAACCTAAATTAATAATTGTTTCAAAGGTCGTTATTTAATCTGTATAAAGACGTCCCAAAAACGTCGTAAAATCATCCCTCACACGACCAATAAACAGAATTCGATACGAATGTAAATTCTATAAAAGCATGTTAGTATTACTCGATTTATACTGTTTAATGACTGCAGAATGAAATTTGAAAATGTTTATCAGGTCCCAAATTGATCGTAAAGGGATCCCAATTGCGACGTCCCATTTTCAGACGTCCCTACGACGTCGCAAAATGATCTCAAAACCAAACGACCATTTTACGATTAAATTGAGACGTCTCAAAGACGTCTTGTGCCCGCTGGGTTAGAAACTGCCTTAAAAATTATTAATAACAGTGGTGAGGTAAAGAGATTGTAACAACTTAAAAATCGTGCTTTTAAAGATAATGAACTATCATAAGATCGAGAATAAAGTCCGTCAGCAGTTTTTTTGTGAGATTATCTCCACGAGAGAGTCCATCATTTTTTTTACTTTGTTTGAGGGCTTTGTAAATATTAAAAAGCTGCTCATTCCCAGACTATTTCTCAATGTTCTATTTTTACTGACATAGTGCAACCATCAGGTTTACATCTAACAGTTCATTATCTTGAAAAAATTCACTATAATTATGATTATAATTTAGCAATTCCATCAAAGAAACGGAAAAAATGGTTCCTTAGCAGCTTATTGGTTTAAAGAGCAAACAATATGTAAAAATGTTTCTATACTTTCTTTAATTCCAAACATTTGTATGAGGTTGACTGTTATGGGCTGCAATACAGGTATATATTGAAATAATTGACGTTTGATGTAACAATTCAAGATTTAAGTACAGCATATTTTCCTAATCATACAGATCCGACTATTAACACTGTTTAATACATAAGCGTTCCTCTCTAGTGAATAAGCAGATGGTGTATCTTAACATTCAATTTTGAATACAATGCATTTGTAGTGAAAATCGTCGTCTTTTACAATCTATCAAAGATTCATTACTACTTTTTTATTCATAAATAATGAATGCAATACTGATTTTCCTGTTGATCTGAAAAGTATTTCCGATAAATTTTTGATAACCTTCAGGTTGTTTTGGAAAGCTTGGCATTGAAAATGGTGGTGATAGCATTCAATTAAGTGGCTCCAAAGCACCAAGTGTTCAAGAAAGTGCTAAAGAAGCACGACTGAATAATATCTTGGCATCCTGGGTGAGCTCAAGTATGTAAACCTAAATTAACATACCGTTAACAATTTTCGGTAAATTGGTTACGTCACGAGGTGTCAATGCGCCATGATTTTTTCCTGATTTTTCCTGAATTTCCTTTGCAACATATACTAATGTATTTAAGGAAAAATTTGTCTACCAAAAAATTTCGTGAATTTTCGAATTAAAAATTAAATTTGAGCTAAGTGTAGAATTGGTTTTGGCCTAAAGTGTTTACTTACTATCTGCCCCAGAACACAGAAATGTCTCTAAGTCGTCTTTAAGACGACTTTAAAATCTTTCATGATACCAAAAGGACGCCTTTAATACGTCTGTATTTGGCTGAAATCTTTAACGCTTTGAGACGAATTTCAAAAACGCTTTGAAACGTCTTCAAAACGAGTGCAAAAGCCGTTTTTGAGACATCTTCTCTACGAGAGCAAAGGCCGATTTTAAAATGACTCAAAATCTTTTTCAAGACATCTTTCCAGATGACACGAGGACAATTTTGATACGCCTTTACCTCGTTTAAATCTGTAACGCTTAAAATCTAAATTCAAAACATCCTTAATGCGGCTTCCAGATGAGATGAGACGGAAACTTATATAAACGCAAAACTTGAATTTGGTGTTTAATGCAAAATAATGTTTTCAAAAAATATCCACATAAAACCTTAAACTTTTATAATTTACAATAAACGTTTCTGCATTAGAATTTATCCTTTTCAAATGTCACTCAAAAAGTCGGTTATTATGATAGTCATATCTTCACTTCATAATCGAAATCAGTTTATTCTTTATGTTAGATGCTAAATATAAAATATTACAGTTGAATGATTTTAAAACGTCGAAATAGACCAAGCATAAAAATGTAAGATAAAGTTAAGTTAAGAAGCTCACGTGTTATAGGCCGTTTCAAAAAAATAAAATGAAAATGCATACATAGTACAGGGTATCTCAGAAAGACTTGTCCGCAAACTTTCAGTGTCTATTTCTCAACAACTATTTGTTAAACTGTTGGTTAATATCAAATTTTCAAGAAAATGATTATTTCATGAAAGTTATTGAAAAAAAAAAACACACAGATTTGGATCATTAATTTCTTAAAGATCATTTAACAGTTTCTTAATGACATTTTAATAAAGCGATTTTCTCTTGTTCTGATCATAAAATCTTTTGAACTTGTTCAGCAAAAGTACGCACATTCAATTCCCATAATTATTGTTATTTACGAATGTTTACCCAGGATAGCCTCTTCAGTTCCTTGTTATCAATGAGAGTCCTGTGAAGGAAATCCTAGAGCATTAATAGCCTCCATTTGGGCTACGGGATCTGTAGTAATAGGAACCGCTCAAATAGACAACCATCCTAGACATCATTCCTACTCCTTTGCTGAATGCTAAGCAGAGTGGAATAATTCACAATGTTAGAGTCGCTGGCATGACTCGGTCGGGCATTGAACCCGCGACCCCCCGAACAGGAAGCAAGCACTCAACTACAGACTACTAGTCGGTAAACGTTTATCTTATCAACTTGCTTGGTTACAAAATTTGAGGCTTAAGAATTTCTAACGACAAAAATTATGTTTCTGATTGTGTTTGTGAACTTGTTGTATTGTTACGAGCGTCAATTGATCTTTAGCGAGTTAATGATCTGAAACCATGATATTTTCCTCAATAACTTTCGGAAGAATTATCATTTTGCTTCAAATTTTACATTTTCAGAAAGAGCTTGAAAAGAGCTTTCACATGGTACGTAAATCGCAAAAATTTGACAAATAATCTTTGAAAAAAAGCCATTGAAAGTTCGTGGATAAAACATTCTGATTTATAACAGACGCTACCTTATTAGGACGCTACCTTATTAGGCCTGAGGGAGCGATGTGATCGATATGTGGCTAAGAAATAAATGCACAAACTTTGTTCAAAAGATCTTTTTTGTATGACTGTCATGGGATAAAATAACAATTACTTGACGAAAAAATATCTGTTATCTATTTTTTGCCACCCGAACTAACGTTGAGATCAAGTTCTTACGTTCTGAACTTTGTCACATATGTAGAAAGTATAGTTCTAGTGTTCAATAGTTCTGTTTGATTTAGCAAATTTTCCCTATACTGTACCTGAACTTTGCGGACTAAAACCGTAAAAGACGCACGATTCAGTAAAAATTTGAGAGACATTCTGTAAAAGACTTTTTTCAAAGACGTCTTTATCACGTTTCGTGAAAGTCATTTTATACAAGGCTATTCAAAAACGTCCTTAAGAAGTTTTGTGAAAGACGTTTCATGGAAGACCTGTCGAAAACATCTTTGAGACGTTTCGTAAAATACATTTTTTGAAAGACCCGTCAAAGACGTCTTCAGTCGTCTCAAAGTCGTCCGTACCATTTTGAGGCGTCTTAAAGACGCCTTGTGTTTCGTGGGGCACATAGTTTTACCAAAAATGAAGTTCAAAGCTAACACTTTACTAGAAAACGAAGCAAAAACTTAATAAGACACTAGCTTGTTGTTGTTACCTTTTCCTTTGGGAAAATGAGGACGCCACAATTACAGTTCTTTTAAAGAATGCCAGTTGTTGAAAAAGTAAATTCAAAATAAAAAAACTCCCCTTTTTGCTTTTTCTGAATATAGCTGTTGCAATAAATAATAACGAGAAGTTGTAACGACATTATCTACGGATATTTCGTCCAACCTCTGTGGACATTATCAACGTATGAAAATTTACAGCGCAAAAGTTCACCTAATTTTGTACAAAATTACATACACATAATGAACAAGCAAGAACAATCTGTGAAATTGACTTTATTTAATTTACTATCAGCAGCAAGGGGAGAGACATTTGTATCTCTAGCGACTACGTTATCCTTACTAGTCATTTAGTGTCGTGATTTATCTTATACGTAGTTTGTTGTTTTTTTGTTTTTTTTGTTTTTTTTTGTTACGTACTTTGTTGATAAGGGAATTATTACTGTAATTATTCCTTTATTTATGTGTCTATATATTATAGTTGTCATGGTAACGTCATTATGTGTATGTAATTTTTTATAGAATTAGGTGAACTTTTGCGCTGTAAATATTCATACGTTGATAATGTCCACAGAGGTTGGACGAAATATCCGTAGATGATGTCGTTACAACTTCTCGTTATTATTTATTGCTTTAAGTTATATGCCCACACAAACATATTTCAATATAGCTGTTAATTGTAATCATTAGGCATTAAAGACAACTGGCTACAAGTTTGTTTTAAATCTGTTCAACTCATATCTGCAGTTGCTATACAAGGGCAAGGGAAAGGAGGTGATGGCATGGTTACAAGCTTTGAAATACGTTATGGCTACTCAAATGACAGTGTCAATCAGGAATATCTTCTTGCTGATACTAAATATGTAAGTACATACTAGTCTATAAATACTTTGAAATCACGGCAAAGTGTAGATCAACATTGGTATTGAAAATTTGAAAATTTGTATAATGTAGATGCACAAAGTATGGAGGAATATTTTAATATCTTTGCTTACAAGTTGTGTAGCTATATAATATAAAAGTTTCATTAATTTTAATACTATAACATAGTTGTTTGATGGTGCTCGAACAAGATACGGAACAAGTGTCAGCAATTTTCCACATGAGATTTATGCCAGATGTATCAGATTGCAAGGCATGGTTTGTTCAATACGCTGTGCAGCTCGAATTGAAATGCTTGGCTGCAGAAATAGTAAGTTGAAAATAGCAGGAGAAACGCTCTGTACTCTTTGCCAAAATGCTACCAAATATTGTTCAATGTCTATCATCGGAATAAGTACAACATAATTAGCACTAAATGGAGAGATCAGTTTTTTAATTTTCTTTGTAGCAATTCTTCCCACATTGAATATTACAAGATCAGAAAGAGCACTTCATTGTGTTGTCAATAATGCTCAACCAAAATTATCTTGGAGAGTGAATGGACAGGATGTTGATAACAACCTTTACACCATAACTACTACAAGTGACAGCAATGTAAATGGATATGTCAAATCAACATTGAGGTTTAAAAATGATATCAACAATACCATCCTAGACCTCAGGAACTGTGAAGATGTTGCAGTCAGAAAGATTTTGTTATGTTCTGCACAATATTCTTGCAATGCTGTTTATGGAGATCAATCTAAAGAAAAAGGATTTGTCGTTACAATTGAACATAAAGGTAATGGAAGTGATGTTGAATTATGGTAGTAACAAACACGTTATAAGTAGAGAAAATCCTTTTCTTTTCATTTTGCTCTTGCTGCTGAAGAAATACTTACCTTCTATGATTTTCCCTAAAATTTTATGATGCTGATATTTTCTAGAGGAAGCGGCGTGTGTTAAAAACATTTCCATAACTGCATCAAACACATCTGCATTCATAAACTGGACTACCGGTCCAACCAGACGAATTCTGCCATTGTTATTTGATCTATTACTTGAAAGAAATGGATCCATTATATACAATATCAGCAACTTAAATGGAACAAATTTGTTTATTGAGAAATTAACTCCATTCACTGAATACTATGTTAAGATAACAAGTCGGAATAAATATTCCATCTCTATGACTGCGAATGAAACATTTTCTACAAAACAGGGAGGTAATACTTGTGTTGTTTTTATCTGAAAGCATTGTAAAGATGCAATGATCAGTCAAATCAAACATACATTGTATGACTGAAATTGGGAATGCTCACATAAGCAGTTTTATTATTTTTCATAGTCAGTTGGTTACACTATGCCATCATCTGTGTCATATTGTATTTGTCAATATTTTTATTTTCACATAAGAAATTTTAAAGCTGTTTATGAGCTACTTTTAATTTCATGCCAAAATCAAATTCAACTATTTATTTTAGTTTCTGAGCCTCCAAGAAACTTCAGTTGCAACCAGTTTAACTTTACCTCTCTGGTATTCAAATGGAAGAAACCAAATATTACAAATGGCATTATTTATAACTACAAGATAATGTGTTGCAGAAGCAAATGCAAAGAAAAAGTAGCTCGTGATGATATTTCAGCAAGTATGGAAAGTGCTACTGTTTACGGTTTGGCTACCTCCACTGTGTATCATTGCAAGGTAGGAAATATCTATGCTATCTGCGATATTTATTATTTATCCATCTTTGAGAGCTGTGTTACAATAGCTAAACATGATGTTATTGTTATTCCTTTATCATTTTTATTCTTGTTTTGTAGATCCAAGCATATACTACCAAAGGGCAAATTGCTGGAAAATGGAGTACTATTTTAGAAGTAAAGACAATGTTTAAAGGTGCTGTTTGATATTCTAATATTATCAACTACAACGACGTAAAAATATCAGCTTCTTAAATGAGGAATGATTATGATGCATTAAGAAGTAAAAGCATAATTAAATTATGTTTTTACTGAAGATGGCGTAAGCCGAAAAGCTTTTAAACAAATTGTGTTTTGTTATTCTTTATTATAATTTGACATGGCAAATAATTTGGATAATCCAATAAGATATTGTTCGCTTATAATAAGACAGCATTGTTTTTTAATTTAACGAGGATTTTTGACTTCTGAAATATTTAGATTTGTGCAGCTTACCTGTTGGGATTGAAAACGGACTAATTCAAGATGGACAGTTGCAATATGGTAACGCCTCTTTGCCTAAACCACGCTTAAATGGTGAAAAATTCCCTTGCTTGGATCTGCAGAAGCCGGCATATATTGATCTTGGTAAGATAATGACAATTACTGGGATGGCGTTTCAAGGCAACTCCAGTGTCGAAAGTGTATATATTCGTTTCGGAACTGAGAAGGACTCAATGACATATTTGATAAATGCAACTGAAAGCACAGATTCACGAACGGTATGTATTCTGATTTTTTATTCATGACTGGTTGTTTGATTAAACTATAAAGTTTCAATACTAATCATCCAAGATACTTGTTAGGTTTCCATGTAAGAAAGAAAGCCTTCAAAAACTCATATACCAAATTTTTTCAATTTTTTAAAAGCTGTTAAATATTTAATTATCAAAGTAGGTAAGCGGTTCATGAGTTTTAATGGACATATAATCGATTTAGAGTGTGGGGTATCTGCTTTCTGTCCTTGATATTACATTACCACAAATAAGTTTGTGTTTAAAATCTGTCCTTGTTCACAGCAATTATACATTAAGGCCTTGCCTTTTTAAGTCTGCATTTAACACAATTACAACATTTGTACACCTAAAACTTACATCAAGTCGAATAGCCACTGAATCCATTTCTATAGACTTTGTAAGGATATCTTCTTGCTACTCTGCTCTATCATGACCACTTGTCACTTTTGTACCCTTTTAAGCTTCATTGTCCTTTCCATAATTCAGACTTCTCAGATAAACCTGAAAGTGATTCACTAATGAGATCATTATATTAACCATTGTCACACCAGCGGATTTAAATTTCAACCTGACAGCTGTTTTTGCTTCATAATTTTTGATATGTTAATCATTTGTATCTGCAGAACCAAGTAACAGAAACTCATTTATTTCCTTCAAGTTTATTAAATTTTTTTATTTAATAATCTTCTATCAAAAATAATAATTCATAAACTTAATCACTAGTAATAATTTTTAAGTTTCTGATTTTCGCGTCAATAAATATCAGAGGAACCTCTGATGATCGCTATAGACGCGTAAAACACTGCGTAGTGTATGTTTTTAATTCAGAGAAATATGTTTATTGATATTGAACTTCCACTATATCTATCGAGCACTGTTTTTGACACATAACCTTTGACATTTTGTGATTATAGTGTCTTACTATTATACTGTAAAGTTATGATATCAATAACAATGATAACATTGTTTGTTTATGCTTTAGCTCTATCGATATCCAGCTGGTGAACTAACGTTAAGACACTGGTTCAAAAAGAAAGACTTTTTTACCGCTAGATACATTGAAATGAATTTCCAAGGTGCTGCTCCAATTTGTTTTAAGATGGAGTTATATGGATGCAGTGAGAGTAAGTTTCTGATCTTGCTTCATTGGTGTCATCTAGAAGCAAGAAAACTACAATTAGTTCAATCAGCAAGTTCTTTTATTTTACAGTTTGCTCTGAAGTTCTTCAGCCAAAATCAAATTCTGTTGCTTATTCAAGTAACATCAAGTTTGATATGAAAGAAAGAGTTACCATAACTGGAATACTTGTGAAAAAAAATAAAACCCAAACTAGCAGCGTTAACATTAGATTTGGGAATAAGCTAAGAAGTTTGTCTGCTTTGCATAATAAGGTATGCTAAAGAAGTGTGCTACAAATTGCCAAAGATAAGAATGGATGATAATTTATCTGACACATTGCAGGATTTTCGAAGCGACTTCACTAATGAGCTGCAAGTAATGCATTGGTTCAACACAACAATTATCACTGATTTTCTTACAATAATTCAAAATGAAGGCAGCAGTTTGTTTCAGATTGTTGGATGCAAATTTGGTAAGTCACTACAATTTGTTGCTTTCTTTTCTGGCAATCTGTGTTGTTATTGCTGTTGAAATGCAATATAAGATGTCTGTAATGAAATGAAACATTATATATCAGTATCCAAAAATGTTCTTTTGGTTTTAAATTAGTTTTTTCAGAAGATAATGCCAAATAAAAGCAATGATAATTGAAATATTATGAATTAGGCAGTGCATTAATCATATAGAGTAAGTGTTTGAATTTTTAGAATGCATGTTGAAACTGTGGACAATATCAAAATTGAAACCATCAATAACAACATCAAATTCGGCTACTTCCACAGATGACTTCAAGTTAAATGCAGTTGGGAATCCCAAAAAGATTGGTATTTTAATTTCTTATACATGCACATTTAATTATCACTACATGGTTCATTAACATTGCTGTTGTGATTTATACAAAGGTGAGTTACATTGGATCCAAATCTGTTTCAATGATTTGAAAGTTGTTAGTGCTATTGCAATCCAAGGAGGTGGTCATAGCAGTTCTGGAAAAATAAACAGTTATCGAATTTCATTCGCTTACGAAAGGGGCAGTAAATTTTGGGACTATGTATTCAATGGAAAAAATCAGGTAGCATTTTTCATACCTTTGTAAGTCAATAAGAGATATAGTCTTCAGGTAGAAACACAAGTATCTATCAATTAACTGCCCTGTATAAAATAGTCACAGTCATCAGAACATTCACTGTTGGTTTTCACATAAAGTGTTTATATAATTTTTCTTTTCATATTTTCCAGTAAATTGTTGTTGAGTCCTGTTTGAGCTTATTGTGTATACATGATCTCATGATCACATTTATAGCCAATCCCTAATACTTAATTACTGTCATGTTTATTAGATGTGTCTACAAACTATGTTTATGTCTATAACATAGGGATACAAGCAATGGTGATAAACTGTCTCCCTTAATGACTTTTAACGGTGTGTTCCTATCAGCAATATTTTGTTGTTATTATTAGTCATTTAATGGTCCGCTCAATCGATATTCTACGAAAGTCAATTATGTTCCTATACCAGTTACAGTTGCCTGTTTACGCCTTACTCCAACAGATTGTAAAAAGGAATGTGCGATTCGCTGGGATCTCTTAGGTTGCAATAAAGGTAAACCAATGAAATGATGATTCCTTAATAAACAGTGCATAAAGATTAGAAAGCCCTGTGTCTTGTTAAATCAGTTTGACCAGTTGATTTTTTTATAAACATTTCTCCAACTGAAATGATGATTGGGATGTGAGTGAAATTGTGACAGAAAATGTTGTTGGTTCTTTTTATTGAACTTGTAAAATACTTTGTTACTGCAATAATGAATGACAATATGATAAAATTTACGCAAGAATAATAGCATTTGTATTATTTTCATAATAACTTTTCATCACGCACACAGTACTTGCGTTAATTTTGATAGTGCTAACATCATAACAGGTTTCATTTTAATAATCGTAGTTTGTTACAGTCTACGAGAATAATGTGTTATTATATTTTTTTTCGGTCTTAGGCTCACATCCAAAAATACTTCCCATTGATCCTGTCACTGTTTATAAAGGAAAATCGACATCATTACAATGCAAGATTGCATCTCAGCCTGGATTTAGTCAATCGTGGATTTTAAACGGCAATTATAGTTTACCTTTCCAAAAATATCATCTTCAATCAAAAAATGAAGCATTTGTTAAGAAAGAGAGACAAATTAACGGCACCTATGTGTCGGTATTAAGAATGAAACAAAATATTACTGAATTCATTGGTAGCAGCAACTTGCCATGCAGTCTTAATTCAGTGAGAAATACAGCCACATGTTATCTGAACTACAGCTGTGTGGCATTTTATAAAGACACTTTCAAAGGATATCAACACACTAAAGTTACCTATGAAGGACTCAATGGTATGTTTATGTTTTTCTTTGTTTTATTTTATGCAAACACTGCCACACCATTATTATAACATTGGCAGAATGTGTCTTTAATACTGGAGAATAATTATGAAATTGATGGATAATTATTAAAAGTCATTATTTTTTATAGCTACAGTTGTTCCACCATCATTCAAAACTACGAAAACAAATACCACAGCAACTTTTACATGGAATCATACAGCATACAAGGAAAAATCTGATTTTCCAATTGTTGCTTATGCCCTAATATTAAACAAAACAAGATGGAAAAGCAAAGTTGTATCGTCTACTATGTCTGTAACACAAACTGGCTTACTTCCACATACAGTCTATAGTGTTGCTTTGATTGCTTATAACCGGTTAAATGTGGCATCCACATATGTCACTCAGACATTTCAAACAGAACAAGGAGGTACCTTTCTATAAAACCTTTAAAAATCTACCATCATCTGTTTTATTTTTTTGGCGTTTAACTTGTAACTAGCCGCCAAAGCGGCGTCGCTCGCCGCCCATGTCCACCTGCTTTGTATCACTGTATCAATAAACGTCAAATTTCCTTCTAAACGGCTTGTACAACTTGTGTTCAACCAGAAGGAGATTCGAAGTCACAACCTCTGGTAAAACCAATCTTTTATCAGTGTAACAATACACTCAAAACGTATAAAGAGAAAACTTCAACTTTTTATTAACTTTTGTTTTAAAAAATTTACGCGCTCTAACATGGGTGCTATCAAATGTAAGGGGGAAATGGTTTCTCTTCTTAAAAAGATCACACGGGAGGAGAGAAAAAATAGCACGTGATAAATGAATAAAGTGAATAAAAAAAACGTTCGATCTGATTAAAATAGATTAAAAGAACTCGATTAAAACAAATTAAGACAACTATTATCACAAAAGCAAAAAAAAATATTTTGTATCATGATACTCTTTTTTTACCTATCGGTTTTTAAACATTTTGATTGCTCGAAAAAAAGTTCACCCGTCTCAGACAGTCAGGCAAGGATACGTTAGGATACACTGGTAAACCGCACATACTGCACGTTCTGCCACTGCTGCTTTATGTCCAAAACGTTTAATCAGTTAGTTTCCTTGTATTTAGTTCATGTATTGTTTTCAAAGCCAAGTCAACGTGGAATATAAAACTAACAATAATAATAAAAACAAAACGTTATTCCTATTAGTTCATCAGCCAACGAAAGTCACGTTCAATTAGGGGTTGCAATGTATTTGCTTCAAACTCACGTCGCACACACACCAAAAAAATAATTTCGCTCACAACTCAATCTACCATTTTGCGTGACTTACAGACAAACAAACAAACAAACAGAGAATCGGTTATTAATATATAGACTAGCCGCCAAGGCGGCGTCGCTTACCGCCCATGTTCAGCCTGCGTTGTATCACCACCTGCTCCAAATTATTGCACTTAAAACCAGCGATAAGACTTCCTTTTCTGCTGGCTTTATCGCTAAATAAAGCTCGTTTGAACGTGAAGAGAAATACGTTCCTCATATTTCAAATCTTGCATGTTCTTAACTCAGCCGTTTATTGTCGGATTTCTTGCTTTACACAATGCATTCCGAACGTGAACTTCACGTGGTTTTTCTTTACGATTTTAAACCAATCAAATATCAGTTTAACAATACACTTAAAACGCAAAGAGAAATAATTTTTCAACTTATTGTTAGCTTTTTTTTTACGCGCTCTAACATGGGTGCTGTCAGAAGTAGGTGAAAAAATGGTTTCTCTTAAAAAGATCACACGGGAGGAGAAAAAAATGCACGTGCTAAATGAATGAAGAAAATAAAAAACGTTCGATCAGATTAAAATAGATTAAAAGGAATCGATTAAAGGAAATTAAGACAATTATTAAAACAAAAGCAAAAAAGTATTTTGTTTCATGATACTCTTTTTTCACGTATCGGTTTTTAAACATTTTGATTGCTCGAAAAAAAGTTCACCCACCTCAAACAGTCAGGCAAGCGTTAGAATACGCTGGCAAACCGAACATGCAGCCACGTTCTGCCACTGCTGTTTTTTGTCCAAAACGTTTAATCAGTCAACGTGGAATATAAAACTAACAATAATAATAAAAATAAAACGTTATCTGTATTAGTTCATCAGCCGAAAAAAGTCATGTTCGATTGGGGGTTGCAATGTATTTGTTTCGAACTCACGTCGCACACAAAAAAAAGAAATAATTTCGCTCATAACTCAATCTACCATTTGCGTGACTTAGAGACAAACAATATATAGATGATTTAGTACTCCAATGATAGCGGACGGAAAACAATTTTTGTTATTTCTTTATTCATTCTGTATAACATGAACTAACATCCAACCAGAATGCAATAGTTTTCATTGAGTTTATTTCATTGAGTTTATACTGCATCTAAAGCAATCTAAATGCAGATGTATATTTATTTAAATCTGATTTTAAGTTATGAATGAAATGATGTGTTTGTTCTATAGTTCCATCAGTCTGCCAAGATATAAGTTTGAATGTACAATCAAAGGAAGAAATTTCTGCTAGTTGGATTCCACCTTCTCCAGCAAATGGCATTATCAGTAAATACGAGATTGAATACATGATCAATGGAACTGCGACTAGCTTTTTGGTGGCTGTAAATAATTTGCTCGAGGATGGAAGAGTTGGTGAAACATTGTCAAATTTAAAGAATTATAAACATTATAAAGTGCGAGTAAGGGATTTATTCAAGTTCAATTCTATTGTATCTCTCCTTTTTATTATCGTTTTATGATGAATGGTCATTGTTAATTTGTTGTTTACATAAAAGAAATCATATTTAGATAGCTTCAATTTTACGTAAAATTGTGCTTGAAAATATTTAATATTAAAATAGATACTATTAACAGAAAAACTATGTTCTTAGCATTCGATGGTAAAAACATAAGATTTCTTGATAATGCCTCACTTTCAGTAAAAACGTCACGGAATGTGTTTCAAAGACCTTAGCCCTTACTGCTAAGTGCAATGTCTTATTACATATTAAGTTTGTGTTATGAAGTTGTTTTATTCTTTAAAGAGGAACTAAACTCAAAAAGTCAAAATTGATTTTTTGTACCATTTGGAAAAATTTTAAAAATGATGAAAGTCGATTTTTGAATTTTCAAAAATTCATTTTTTGTTGGCGAGATATTGTCATTTAAAGTTTTTGCTCAAAACGTGACATCATAATGTTCAAAAAGAAATTGCTGACAAACAAATATGTAAATAACTGAAAAAAGTAAATATGTACTGCTAGAATCTTGTGTGTGTAGTGGAAAACACTTATAGATATCAAATCACTAAAAATAATTGTTGCCATAGTTACCCTCGCTTGTTTCCATGTCTCTTCTGTTTTTTGCTGACAAAGCTTATAAATCCAAATCTGCTCAGGTAAACAAAATTTTAGAAAATGGAACAGTTTTCAGCTGGACGTAAGTTAAAGAAAAATTCGCCATAGTAACAGTGTTGGATGCTGGCTGATATCTTTGTCAGCAAAAAGTAATTAGAGACCTGGAAATGAGTCAATGGCAACATATTTCTTTGGAATTTTCACAACTGCAGTCACTTAGCACTCTTTATGCAATGTTCTAACAATGTATCATTAAAACATTTTGAGGTATTCACATATTTATATGTCAGCAATATCTTCTTGAACGTTGTGATGTCACGTTGCCATGTTTTGGTAAAAAACTTTTAAACGGCAATATCTCAAGAACGAAAAATGATTTTTCGAAAATTCAAAAACTGACTCTCAGCATTTTCAAAGCTGTATTAAGTAGTGCAAAAAAATGAACTTGTGTTTTTTTTAGTTTGGTGCCCCTTTAAATCGTAAACTTTATTACAAAACATTATAGCAGTGTCATCATTTTTAAATGTTTTTTAAGTGTTTAGTTTAATATCAAATTATATTTATTTATGTCTTTAATGATATAAAGACATAAAAATATTATGTTATAGGTCAGAGCTTATACAAACAACAATCTCCTTATTGGTCCATGGAGTGAATGGAAGATCGAACAAACATTACAAGGCAGTAAGATATTTTAATATGACAATTGCGAGCAAAATTATTTTGATGGTATCTGAAAAAGAGCTTTCTAACTTCATTGCAGTACCAAGTGCTCCACAACATGTTAAAGTTAATCCATTTACATCAACATCAGTAAAAATCTCGTGGCAACAACCTTCAGAAATCAATGGAGTGATCCAAACGTATACGGTACAAGATTTTCATAATCATAACAAAAAAAACACTCAATCACATGTTATTCTGTGTTTTTCTTACATATTCTAATATCATAGCTTTCCTCTATTGGCTCTAAAGATTACTTCAAAAACTTTAAACATCATCAAACGAATGTAACAAGTGCTTCAGTTTTTCATCTGGACAACTTATATCCTGGTACCGTTTATTGCATCTCTATAAGTGCTACAACGGGTGGTGGAACGGGACCACAATCTGACGTCATTGAAGTCAAAACTACTTATGATAGTGAGATTTATTTTTAGATGGTTATATGAAATGAATGTGCTGCTGTCACTGTTTCCATTATCAATGATCCTTTTAGAACCATATGCTGCAAGAGTTTTTGTCAACAAATCAAATATAGACATTGAAATCATGTTTTACAGTGTTAAGCCATACACTGGACCGATAAGGTAGATCATATTGCGATTTTGCTATTTGAATAACTGATTAATCCCATGTTAATTAGCCTAACCTTGCATTGGTCATTCTTCCCAAATGCTAGTTTTGCATTGATTTATTAATACATATTTTATAAATATAATTTCACAGATTCGATTTTGAAAATATTTGTGTTTTCAGATATTCAAAGATATTAAAGCTTACATATGTCAGTTTTTTACAGAAGAGAAAAAGTTTGCAAATATCTTCTTTTTGATAGATCAAATAAATCAAATCCTCTTTGCCCAAATAAAAATTAATTGATGTTTTTTTTCGTCAAATTTGTTATTTCTTTCAATAGTTATTATCTTCTTCAAATTGGAAATTTACCTTCTGGTTGTCCCAGCAAGATTTCAAATTCTTTCAATGCTTTTGAAGTTAGCAAAAAACACTTATCTAGTTCTGGAACCAGAGTGAAAATACAGAAAGGGAATGAAAAAGTTTTTTTTTTTGGACAACAAATAACCTTGGATCTTATTGGAAACTTTACACTTTGTTGGCAAGCCGTGATAATGAAATTTGATGTAAGTCGGTCTTGTTCAGTCCAGTTTATTAAACCATCCACTATTGCAGTTCTTCAACTCATTACGATCCAAATCCATCACTTCAAAATATTTAAATCTTATGTTTATGATAACATATTTAATTACTTGAATATGTTTGTTTATAGAAATTTGTAAACACACGATGTCATGATTCTAATATGCTTAAGGTTACTAAAAATGTTAAATGCTGTATGATATACTTGACTTCCTTTAACATTGAAATCTCTTATTTAGGGAACAAAAATAAATGGTGTTTTCTATGAGGAAATAATTGGTAACTTCCTTAATTTTGTCATCAGTTTTATCAGAAATAAAAAGGTTTTATTAGCCTTTTACTATGACAAAGATTACTACTTACTTTTTGGAATATTCTATGTTTTGAAAAGATGTAACAACTTATTCATAGTTTTTCAATGAGGTACTTTTGTCGCATGACACATTAAAACCAAAGGAACATCATCTTGCAATTAGATGATTAAAACAACAGTTATAATAACATTACAAACTTAAATACAAAAAAACAGGGAACTTTCTATTAAATTGCTTTATGCCGCAATCTCTCCTTTTAGAAAGACGAGATTTACCAGCAATTGATCCAAAGTCCGTTAAAACTACAGAATCAGAAATCTCCATTGTTTTATCGAAAGGACCAAGTCAAACAAGGTAAGAATATCTGAAGAAATATCAAGTACAACATGATTGAAAATTAATATCACCTCAATAAGAACAATATTTGGAAGCCCTAACATATGAAATGACAGCCTAACCCTTTTAATGACTGTTCATAAATAAGAAAGAAAAGTGCAAGTCAGTGTATAATTTGACAGTTTTTGGAAAAACTTGTTGTTATTATTTATTATTTGAAGACTATCAACACGAGTTAAAGCTGTCTTCAAACCCAGTAGTAAACTGTCCTTCAAAGACATTCATTGCAAAACCCATGTAATAAAAAACCCTTACTATTTATCTAACCCATCTTTAGATATTATCAAATCATTGTTTATGAAGGCATCGTAACAAATTTGAGGCCTCAGCCATCTGCATTCAAATCGTATTCCAAAGAAAGGAAAGGGCAACCTTACATTGCTGCAGAAATATCTGCAAGCAGCCTTGATGAATATTTCACGATCGGAGATGGAAAATGGTATTCAAAAAGCGATTCACCGACAAAAAAATTCTTGAATCCGAAATTAAAAGCAGGGACACACTACTCTTTTCTCCAGATTGGATATTTACACGAAGTATGTTTGCATTCACAAGCAGTTTTATTCTTCATAATGAGTACTATAAAGAAATTTGTTTTTTTTTTTAAATTTAAAAACCCTTCTTTTAAGCAATACTATGTTGCGACCCCATGGTTGACAGGTGTTCAAACTAAAGGTATTGCACATTAAATCTGTCACTATTTCGTAAGAGCTTCTCTAGAAACTACGTCATAGATAGCCCTGTTTTATCTTAAAGTACTTTTCACTGAGAACATCAGAAAGAGACAAGGGAATGATGTGACAATGTCATGGTATGGTATTAAAGTCACCATTGAATGTTGGTATGAAGATCTCCTGATTGCAATTGGAGAACCTGATTACTTCGCCTGCGTTCAAGGTGATCAATTTAAAAACCGGATCACATGTTCATATCAAAATAATGACTATATCATTCACGTTACTGGCCTTGGAAGTAAAGACACTGGTTTCTACCAATGCGAAACAACTGATCAAAACAATACAAAATATACTAAAGGAATATCGTTAATTGTTACAGGTAATTGTTTTCGATTTGAGACACTATTAAATGGGACTGAAAATTTCAACAATAATACGACTGTTTATTTTCATTTACTTTTTACTTGGCAAGTGAGTTATACTTTATGTTCAAACATACTTTGAAATACAACATCCAATGTTTGAATTTAATTATATTAAACATTTCATACTATAACAACCAGCACGATGACTTTGCATCAATACCTTATTGCACTGTCCCCTCTTTAATATTTCTTTACATTCTTATATAAACAACACACGTAATTTTAGGCTCTTTATCCTGACCTCGCATCAAGAATATGTTTTTAATACAAAATTATGAATTAAGGCCAATATTTACTCGTATGGACCTCTTCCCGATTTGAACACATCGAAAACTGCATGTTTGAGACTGAAGTTTTAAGTTTAAATCTATGTTGCATGTCATAAATCTTACTTGCCAGTTAAACTGTGTTCTGTGGTTCTCTTCTTAGATTTACCAGCTTCATACAGTATTGCAGGTAATTACATCTGCCTTAGATGAGAAAAAAGTTGGAAGAATCCTCCACAATTCTAAACCAGCTCATCTAACTTTTAATTAGATTTAAAAGCAATTGAAGTTATGCTATTTTTTGATGATGTGCATGTAAACGGAAAGCCTACATCTTCAGAGAACTTCGATGTATATAAAGACTTATTTGTGGAAAGAGCAAACGAAAGAGTAAGATTTATAACTAGCACAATTAAAACACATTAAGAGTTCAGAAAAAATAGCACAAATTTAAAGAAATTTAAATCGCCACATACATACTTACTTATCCTTATTTTTGTATATGGTTATCAAATTGATGACGGCGTAAGCATTTCTCACATATCCTTAAAATTCAACGTCGTTTTTCATTGAACTCTAAATGTTGACTACTACATTGCAAGACTCATAGTTGGTGTGACAAGAATGTATTATGTTAAGTGTAACAAAATAGTAAGCGCTGTATTTAGTCAATTCCTTTAAAAAAGATACTAAAACAATATCTTTACTAACTGACTGAGTAATAAAATATCAATGAGATGATTTGGTAAGTATTACGTAGGTGAAAATTGTCAGGCTGCGCTTTTCAATGGAATTGTATAGTGTTGTGAACGAGCTCTAAATTTAATTCTTAACCACCAATTTGGGCGTTAGTCCAATATTGTTTGTAGACTGTATTTGCATTCGATGTTCCGTAACAATAGTTTTCCGTTATTTTTTTCAGAAGCAGAAGTGAAAAACTCCATGTCAAAGTAACATGGATTTTAAGGTTTATACTATCATTTATTTCTGTAGTTACATCAAATTTTTGCAATGATGAAAGTCGCCAAAGCCGATGTACGACGTGAAGCAATGATAATGTAAGTCTTAAAAATGGCAGCCCTATAATGAATGTAATAGCTAATATTTAAGAAATTTAGGTTTAATTTCATTTCAGGCAAAATACGTCACTTCAAGTGATGGTGACCTTTACCGGAAATGATATGTTTGCAGAATATATCCTACAGAATCTTAAAACTGTTCTTGCATCGAACAACAATAAATTATTTGAGGCGAATCAGTTCTTTCAAGCTACAGTGATTCCTTGGAAATTAAAACTTCAAGGTAAAATTTAAGACTATTGGTGTAATTGAGGCGATTGACTATGACATTTGTAAACGCATTTTGATATTTGAAAATAGATTTCGATGAGTGTTCCAGTAGTCGCTCCTATTGTCACAAAAACGCAAATTGCCTTAATTTGCCTGATTGGCTTTCGTTTGCTTGTGGTTGCAACAAAGGTTATAAGGGAAATGGATTCTATTGCGAACGTAAGCTATTCAGAGTTCCTAGAGGCCATCGCATTTTTATAAAATGTAGATGTATTTGTACTTTATTGTAACGGAAAATTAATAGCATCAATAACTTTATTTTCATTTTGCAGATGATGAAGGCAGCAACCTCGTCACTATTGTGGTGGCAGTGAGCGTTCCCGTTGTTATCTTGATAATATTAATCATATCTCTTACGATCTATTGTAAAAGAAAGGCTACAAATGCTTCGAACAATCCAACCCAACAAGTGTACAGCGATGTATCATATTATGCTTCAACCTCCTTTTCAAAACCTGATGCGTCAACTGAAGGCGAATACGAAAATGGTGCATTTGAAATCGAGTTGAAACCTCACTATGCTAGGCTAGCTTACACAGAAGCTGACGTGTATACTTCATTGAATCACGGAACAGCAAAAGATTAACAACTTATATAACATTGAGCATGAAAACAATCATTTTATTTCCTTGAAGTACTTTGAAGCAGTTTCGTATGTTTAAAGACAATAGTCCATACTGGTAAACTGGTAATTTGTTATTGAACTCGTTTAAGTCCCGCAAGTCGGTAGAAATAAAATTAGAGTGAGTAGGATAACGGAATGAAATGTTTCATCTGGTACATGATCCGATTATCGTTTGTTATATATTAAACTTTACCTCTTTGAAAATGGACTTTGATTCCCCAAAGACCCTTTTCCCACTTCTGCAAAATTTCCTATTCAAAAAAGAAACAGGCGAATGCTGCGATTGGTTGTTTCTCCAATTATTCTTTTATACTATTTCAGGTTAAGATGGAACGATTTCAACTTTTTCTGTTTGTTCCAAACAGAAGATAACGAGAAAAAAATGTTTTCTTATCGGTTCTTGTCCGGCGAAAATTTTTTCGAAAATATCTAGACTTCAAAAAACATAGGGTATTCATGCAAAAAGGGGGTAAGGTTTTAAACTGCCTTCACATTTGCGTAATTAGAAGTAGTTTAGCATTAATTTGCTTAGGGAGATTACTGTATTTTGGTGAAGATTTGTAAATGACAAAATCTTCACCAAACTTCTGTAGTCTCCCTTGTGCCAGCAGCTGTTATTTACTGGAAATTAAGGAGTCTCCTTTTTAGATTAAGAGAACAATCCCGATTTTGATTGGATTGTGCGTTCCGCTCCACTGTATCTTTGTAATTAGATTATCTTAGTTCTTGCTCAAAATACAACTCTATCTATTGCCTACTTTTGCACGAATGCTGCTTTGAGAATATTTTGTATGCATTAGTTCCTTTTGTTCACGAACATAATACATAATACAATTGCAATTACATCTAATAACCCAAATTTGGTGTTCGGGTTCACCGTAAATAAGTTGAAATAACGCTGATCTCCTAACCGCCCCTACCACTTTCGGAACGCATTTGTCTGCAAATCGGGTCATTTCCGATAAATCTCGGGAAATCGGAATTCTCTATGAAATCCCATATGTTGACCCGTACCTGTAAAATAACGCTGCGTGTGCCCTTGGTTGATTAATCTCTAAGGTAAATAATTCTATGAACGAGACTCTTGATAGTTTCCACAAGTGTGTTAATGGTTGCACGCACGTCGTTAAAGCAGAAAAAATCATCAAATGTACAACCTGCAAAGTTTGTGCTAGCAATACTTTTTCGGTCTACTTACCAACTTCGAGTTTCGTCCGTGCATCCATTGAGACCACCCGTTGTAATACTGGAAAGGGTGTGCCAGCACTTAGTGCAAGCATAAGGTTGGCTTTCCACTGGTAATCTTTTTTTCAATTATTGAATTTGCCCTCGTTTGCATTGGATTGTTGATTTCTACTTAATAAGAAAAGAATCATGCCAGGTACGATAGTAGCACCTTCGAATTCTTCTTTGTTCTTTGTAACAAACCATGATAATAACGTAATGTGATGAATAGGTAGGTTTTAAAAAGATAAGCTCATGAGAGTACAGGGATTTTTTAACTATTAACAATGCATATTAAATAATTGACATTTCTGGGAAGCTCTTTCAATGTTATTGTTGTGATCTTTTAACGTATACTTCTATACAAAATTTATGAAACGGTCTACACACTGAATTATGGGAGAGGGGTACATTGGCATACCTTTTTCAGAGTAAGAAAATCTCAAGAATTCCATAGTTTTATTAATTGGCTTTTTGTAGGGATTTAGGGGATTGCGATATTGACGATGGGGTGACGAAAGAACAAATGGGTCTGTGACATCGTCATAATCGCCAGCATGTACCATGTAGCATGTCTTCCTAAATTTCTTGTTTTAATCTTGTCATATCTTGAAAAGCGTTTCACAAAAAGAAAACAATTGATTTGAAGTGTCGGGCAGTTATTTATATCAGACATGACTGAAGTGTCCCGCTTAAAACAGGATCCAACAAAAAAACTGGTGACATATCCAAAATAAGGTTTTTCAACCAAATTTATGGCAGCATCATTCCATGAACTATTGGAATTCATCAACTGATGGACATGCTTAACGAGTGCCGAAGTACTAGTACGATGTCTATTGCTGTAGATTGAATGCGTGTTATCTTTATTTCAAAGCATTTCCTGTGATTCATTAAGCGATGATAAGTGTGGAAGATTTTGAAAGTTTAAGGTGAGCAAAGTGGAACTAGTCCTAATTCATGGTATTCAATGTTGGAAACCTTAACATTTCGGTACAGTCGTATTGTGAAACTGATCTACATTGACAACATTTCATACGGCTTGCTTGCTTGAATATTGAAGATTCATGTTGTATGTTGCATCGTGGAAGTATAGACGTGGCGCGGATCATTTGTTTTTATTTTGCGTAAAATCAGCTGACAATACAGGATGATGATTCTGAGTCATTATTTTCTAACTCGTTGCACTCAAATGAAAATACCATTTATTTTTAAAAGCCTTTTCTTTAACAATAATAGGTCGTAATGCTCTTACATGTACAGTGTGTCCCAGAGAATTTCGGTCTAAGATTTTAACACGCTATAACTTTTCAGACATATATCAGATTTTAGAGATTTTTACATCATTCGACAGCATTTCTTTCAAGAATTTTAAAAACCTATATGTTAAATAATTTAGTCCAACACCTTTGTCGTAAAAAGGATTTATTTAAACTGTCACGGTCATTAACTCCTTAATGGTTAATAAAAGTAACTTTTCACGTGCGATTATTCTTTTGTTTATTAAGAACATGTCGTGGTGTTATTGAACACACTAAAATTGTGATTTCATCACAAAGTTAAACATTGTGAAACGGGGGCTTTTACAAACTTTTTTGACATCATACCAGCAATCTTTAGATGCTACAAAAACTTTTCTCCACTGAGATCCAGAGTCTATCAAAGTTGAGAAGTAAAATTGTTAACGCAGCAAATAATCTTAGACAAAATCGAAATTTTATGCGCCACCCTTTATGACAGCAAGAGCAAATCGCTGTGTTCAGAAAAACGGGGGACATGTTGAGACAGCTTGAAGTTTTGTTTTTAATGACTTTTGTGTGTTACAGTCACTTGACTTTGATAATTGTTTTTGATAATGGCCTTTGATAGCTGTTATTGAAAGATGTGTTAATTAACCATTAAAAGGATAATTGGATTTTGTCATGTTAAAATCCTTAATTGTTTCCAAACTAAAAGGTTTTGGAGAACAAAATGTATATTTTTAAAATCTATGAATAAAATCCTATCAAATGGTGTAAAAATTGCTGAGATTTGATATATGTGTGAAAATTATGAGCTGTTAAAATCTCAGACCGAAATTCTCTGGGACACACTGTAGATATTTCTAACTTATACCCGTGGGAAAGGAAAAAGTAGTAAACAGAACTCTTAAGGTATAACTACAACATTTGAGTTACATTAATTACAGTAACTGTGGTCGTAACTTCGACGGTTCCGAAAATCCCTCACGTTGTTAACCCGCCTTCAGTGAGTATACAAAATAACGATAAGAAGAAGTTGATTTTAGACCTATGGAACGTAATAAATATGTTTAGAAGGAAAAATTAACTTTGACAATTGGAAGGTCATCACATGGACGTATAAAAAGAGAAGGACTTACAACTTTTATAAATCTATTCAAACAAGCACGTCTCGCTTTATTGAAATTTTGACAAAAGCAGTTTTGAAACTCCCTCAAGTGCTGTTAAAAATACATGTTTCCATTGGCTTCCACACTAGCAGCCTTTTGTTATAAACACGAAAACTGTTGAAAAACACCAAAACTAAAAGTATGATTCCTTAGGAGTTCCTAAAGCTTCAGACTTGAAACTTTCAGAAAAGATAGATAAACTATCTCTCTGTTTTGTGTAGCTTAGGCATTTTTGAGGCGCAAATATTAACTCCATAACATGCAGAGACGCTGTGCCATGATTTTCTTCTATTTTAACTTGTAACATCTTCTAGCAAACTCACAGACATTTTAAAAACGATTAAATATCGTCGTCTGTGGCTTTGAACAATGAATAAAAGTGTTTTGAAAGCTAATGAGTCTTAATTCCTCTGATATCTCAGTTTTCCGCGTTGGATTGGCACGTAAATAATCGTTCGTCTCAACAAAAATCCAGTGAAATGCGAGACACGCTTTGGTATGAAAGGGATGCCGACACAATGGATTTTAACAATAGAATTGAATAGCTATTGAAATGAGTTGTGAGTCCTTCTCTTTTTATACGTCCATGGTCATCATAAACTTTATCGATAAAGGAGGATATATGTTTTAATTCGATATTAAACAAGGCTATCATCACATTGAAACTTCTAAGACACATCAACAATATTTAAGTTTTTCATGGGAAGTAAACGGAGTACAAAAATTATTCGTTTTCACAGTAAGGCATTTTATACTTTTACCTTTATACTTATAGATCGTACTTTCGCATTTTTAGAATACGAAGGCTCATACAGTATTACAATTATTATTACGGTGTTTTGTTGTTTTTAGTTATTGTTTTTAGGATAAATGCCTGGTTGAATTTCATTTTTTTTGTTGTTGTTGTTGTTGTTTATTTCAATATTCTTATAGCATGATTAGGTTTTCGGTATTACAATTCAAGTATTAATTTTTTAGGTAATAATAAAAAAAGCATAAAGAAATGAAACTCATGGTTCTTATCATGATGTTGATGGTTTTGGGAAGAACAGTATATATATCATTTCAAAAATTCATTAATAGTTGCTGTCCAATGTAACTTCCGCACAAAAGAAACACAGAAGGTATCGATTTGTTTTCAATTCACATTTTGTAATATTTATTATGTCTTATGTATTATGTCTGGGTAAACGGTTTTGTGTTATATATTGCATTTTTTTACATTAAAGTTACTTCTCTTCTGCGTATGAATATTATATTCTGAGCCATGTTGCTATTTGTTTCTGTTTTAAATTTTCTGAATGTAAGAAATGAATTAAAAAATTAATGCCTGAAAAGAAACTTTTGCAAGAGTTAAATTCCGCGACACAACACATACTGAACATGGGTGGCGAGCGACGCCACCTGGGATGTTTTTGAGTTGCGATTCTATGATTTATTTTTTCGTCACCGGGTATGTACACGGGAATGGTGGATTTGACTTAATGTTTTCGAAGTTAAGTTCGGTAAAAAGTTTTTCCCGGGATACTAGTCTATATTTTAATACGCGCTGTGCATCCGCTTTTTTCACGTGTTCACTCTCTAAAATTTCGGATCGTTTTTGCGACCATTTATTCATAAAAGTGTGCCAGACCACGGTTAATATTTTTCTACGATAAGGAAAGATACCTTTACATTGCATTTTGATCGTTTCAAATGTTTTGATTATTCGCGAGATCAAGAAACAATAGACAACAACGAAAGTATTGCGCAAACATTTATTAATGTTTTTAGGGTAAGTACGCTTTAGAACTTTTTTGTTTGTTTGTTTTGTTTTGCTTTTAATATTAATATGGTTTCTGCGTCATTACTTTTCAACTAAAGAAATGAATATTATGGTTTTTAATCATGACGCTCTGGGTTCGTATAGAAAATCGCAATTGTTTTTAATTCACATTTTGACACTTTAGCGACTTTCGCGTTTGGCTTTTATTTACATTGGGGTCTGGATTTCCATGAACAGTTACAGCAATTTTAATCTTTTTGTTCTTTACCTGTACGCACAATTTATTTTTACTACTGCATATATACTGCATATAAGATTTGTTATGAATATTTTGATGTGTTTCAGATCTTCTGATTAAAACGTTTTTCCGTTCATAACTCCAGTGTTGAACTAAATATGCTTTAGCCGGAATACCTAGAGATTTTTAATTAAAAGAGTGAAGAGTGTTTTTTTCTGACGTTAGATATTTTTTTATCATGGGAAACCATTGCATTGCATCTTCAATTTATTTTACAGAGTGAAAAATGCAAAAAGTGAAAAAAATGGATGCACAGCGCGTATTTTTATTTTTGATGAAGTAAGACCCGTGTTTTACATGCTATTCTACACCGGATACTACATTTTAAACATTCTACATTCTAAACAATTGAGGAACTTTATCATACTAAAATTAATTATACTAAGCTATTCTCTCTGTTCAGCTCACATCGATTAAAACCTGTAAAAAAATTTTATACGGGTTACTAGTTGGATATATTTTGACGTGAAATATTTTTATGTGTTAACTGTATAGCTCACATAACACATAATAATGCACATTTCGTATCGAAATCAGATTGTCGACTACCTTATCGGTACAAAAAAAATGTCGGCAAAAATGTTAGTCGGCAACAATTTCCGAGTTCAGTCACTTTTCGCCGACCAATTTCCAAGACAAAAAATATCGAAGAAAGTTTGGATAATTTGAAAGTTTTTTAAGAAATAAAATACAACATCAAAAATAAAGGTTAGGTAAATTAGGTTAGTTAGTCAATTTCAATAACAATTTTTCTCTTCGTTTGTGTATTTTTGTTGTTTTGTTCTTCTTGAGCCTTCTTTTTGTTTTTGTTCAGTTTGTGTTTGTCCTGGCGGCACTTATTCTTCTTCATACAATTTGATTTCAATTACATTTTCATACTACCGCATAAAACACCTGATAGGAATTGGCAACACAAAAAAGAAAAATCAGCAAAAAGTAGTTTGGCAAGTAGTGTTTTGGGAAAAAATCGGCAAAAAAAATTTAAGTCAGTAAATAAAAAGTCGGCAAAAATTTTAGTCACCTAGCCAAAATTTAGTCGATTTTTCTTTACCGATAAGGTATGTGGAGTTTCTACCTACAAAAATCATTTAAGTTTGGTTCACACTGAGAGCTAACGATGAGGAAAGAAGTGTGATGACAGAAGAGTAGAGGTTAAAGTAACACACAAATAAAATCTCATTCTATACTCATCCCAAAATCTTTCCTCATTTTCAGTCACGTTTTCCCTTTGTAGGTTTTAGCCGTCTTCTACGTAGTAAAAGCATCACTAAAATGTTTTTCCTTGCGATAAAACTTGTCATTTCCTAACACTGCACATCACTTCAAGTTGCTTTAAAACATTTTTAACATAGCGGGAACATGAAAAGTACCTTATCATGGGCATTGCGCTTATATCATCTTAGCGCAGTGTGAACCAAATTCTCGACTGTTCTCGAAAATAGGAAAAGAAAATTTGCTGGCAAAATTTTCCATTCAACAGGAGTCGTTACTCCGAAAACTTTGCGACAGCAACTTTGCTTCTGTCACAGTGCAAAGATTGTTTGAAGGAGCTTGGGAAATGAATTCGCAGAAATTTTAACCCACAGATATTCTGTGTATTCAACCTACCGACCCCAAGGTTTTCTTCGCCGTCCTTCATATATGAAAATGTCAAGAAGTCCTGGTTACAAGGTTGAACTTTAATATCTGACGTCAAGGTATACCGTATTTGTGAGCTTTTGGATTGGGCATTCATTAGAGCGCAGCCTTTATTACAAAATTAAAAATTGGAAGCAAATTTAAACAACGTTTCCTTATCCTAAAAATATTTACAAAAGGCTGTGCTAAATGTTTTACACAAAAGATACGTTCGCAAAAATGTTTATGGACTCAGCGTACGTTTAAAAAGTCAAAATTATTTTTCGACAGATGTCATCATTAGGTTACTATTGTAAATTATTTTTCGACAGATGTAATCATTAGGTTACTATTACAGAAAATTTAAATTTGTAGGGAAAAATATTGCTTTTTGAGAAAGGTATGGGCATTTTTTGTTATTCAACAATTTTAAGTTATGACAACCTTTAATACAATTTTTTATATACTTAAAAATCGTTTAAATAATTTGGCAGCTCACTTTCTGAATTTATTAAAGGATGTCATATTGTCGTGTATGCGATGAGAAATTATGAGTGTTCTCCCTTCTTTGAGATCCATCTTCCCAAAAAGTGGTTCGTTTCCTTTAAAACTTTGCATAGCGGTAAATGAAAGTCCGTCGGCGGTTGAGAAAAAGTTCCTGATTGGCTAAAAATCCGTGATTGTTTTCAATAGCGTGCAATAGCGCAGAAGGATGGAAAAAACAATAAACTGTTTTTCTCTGGAACAAAACCATTAATTGGGATTCTCGGGCACACTGTGTTCACTGATTAAGAGGAATCGACACAACAAAAAAAATATTCAAAAAACCTTTTTCTTCGGGACTTGGAGCTCAAAGAAGCACACAAAATTTCGTAGTTTTTATCATTTTTACAGACTAATTTCTTCCTTAATATTTATGTAAATATATCATTATATACACCGTTAGAAAGAACATTTATTGCTCTACATGAATTCAAAAAATACATTTAATTAAAATGTACTGGTAAAAGGAAATAACAGAGAAAGTTACACAATGCATATGTGAGTAAAAGGTATGTTGAGATCCTTAAGTAGAGGAACACCACTGTCGCCATTCTCTTTTATGAGATGAAAACAGTAATAGCAATTAATCACACGTCGTATACTCATGCAAACCTGAATGAATTTGTTGATAGAAAACAAATAAAACTAAGCTAATTCTAGTTTAGTCTGTTTTCTAATAAACGCCGCTTTTCAAGATGTGGAGATTATTAGAGGGCGGCATTCATTACATATGTTTGGATAAGTGCGGCGTTTACCAGAGGGTGGCGTTTATAAGAGGAAATACGTTATACAATTACCTGTAGGGAATTTGTTAATTGTTTTATCCGAATAATGAAAGTTGTTTTATTACAAATAAAGTAATTATGATGATCATTAAGCAAAAGCGAAACTGGAAAGAGATAGTGCTTTACTTGAGAAATCGAAAAATACACATTTTGGAGTGAATCATTAAAATGTAACGATGCTGATTTTGAAATCTGACATTAGCTGTTTTGAGTGTAACAACTAGCAATTATCTTGCCATAAGAATTGTTTTATACTTTTCTTGCCAAGTTGTAGATCCAAACTAAAAGAATTGAGTTGAAAGTGTTTTTACCTTGTCCAAATATGTATTGGTTTTGTTTGTTAATGCTTTTATCGTTGCATGGAGTTATTGGAGGTAAGAACTATTATAATACTATTATAATAATAATAGTTAACAAATATCCACATGTTGAGTGAATCGATGTCAATCGGTAACAGACTTCGATATAGTAAATAGGTCTATCATTTCAAATTGAAGTTTTTATGTAACAACTTCAAATGTTTTTACTTGAAACTACAGGCATTGTGAATTCCAAGAAGCAATTGTGCATCTGTTAATTATAAATTGTTACTTGTGTTCACTTTGAGTCTCGTTAGCGAGATTCGGAAATATCATGTTTTGTTTTTCACGAACTTTTCCCTACAAAGTCATTATAAATTTCACATAAACACTCGAAACAAGCGTAAAAATTAACTTTTGATACAGCAAAAGATTTTAAATCTAAGATAACTGTCCACTTGAACAGTTTTGAAAAAGTAATTTTGTGTAACGGGCTTGCTGATTTTACAAATCTGCCTAATTCGATCAACTTTTAAAGCAAAGCTTGAGAAAAGAAATATTTCTTAGAAAATTTCCCAATTTGTAAAAAAAAAATCACAAAAAAGTGATCAAATTTATAAAGTGCTAAACAATAAAGTCAAGTTGATAGTGTTCAAATTTTCAACAAAATTGAAAGAAAATAATTCAAAATTTCACTTTCTCGATCAAACCACAAAAACTGGATATCATATTCGAAACTAGTGCTGTTAAGGAAAATTTTTGTATTAGTCATGCCATTAGAAGTTTCATTATTTATAGGAGGGGGTTGGGGTGTGTAAAGGAGTAGTTTACACATAAAGATTCTTGAAAGATTTTTCTTTTACGCAGCTTTTCAAATGCTTTAAATTTAAATTGTACGCCAAGTTACAGCGTCTCAACTCATTAATTGTTATTCATGACCGCGTTGACTTTTTGATGTACAATTTAAATTTAAAGTTTTAAAGCAACATCTTAAAAGAAAGATTTTTCAAGAATCTTTGCGTGTAAACCTCCCTTAAGGCTGCAATTTGTAGTTTCTGAAATTATGAGGCTATAATGTATTTTATTCATAAAACGAGCATAACATGCACGCAGTAGAACTTTTCCATGAGAAAATAGAGTTCTGGTGGCTTGGATGAATTCCAGTATTTTAATAATTTTCATTTAGTCACATTTCCGTCTCGAGCTAAAGAAACGTTAATATATATGAATTGTGTAAATCTGAATCTGATGATTATAACAGAAGTAATATTTCAACAATTATAAATTTCCTTTGCAAAATCGATGCTTCTCAAAACAAGTTATAAGCTGCAAAAGTGTATACAACTATCTTCAACTTTTTCGGAATTGATGCAATAAAATATACTAGCATCCCGCGTGGAAATTTTTTACGGACTTTAACTGTGTGCAAACCGCGTGACGATAAATTAAATCACCGAATTGGAAACAGAAACTGTACTCATGTGATCAAAAAACTGATCAACTGATCAAAAAATTGTACAGATCATCTCGCTGTGACCAACCGTTGCCAACATCAAAGATTTTGATGACGTCATCAGTACCAAAAAAATTTAGGCCCAAATGTCTATCACCCGTATCGCGGACACTATAAAACGGCAGTTATCTTTATTGGTTCTCAAAGATTCCCCGTGATCATAAAAATAGATGACATCAAATGCCACGTGTTTTTATACTAATCGTGAAAAAAGTGTCTCTCCCTTCTGCGTAGTTTTACGCGCACAAAAGTAGACGATGACCGTAAAATTTAATTGGGTTTATTTACGATTTCGAAATAAATTTCGGTACCGGTGTAAGTGAATTAAGCATGACGTGGCATAGTTTATAAAAGGGCGGATTTCTCAAGTCAAATTCACACGTCGTTGATACTTTCGTGACTAGAAGTTCGAAAAGTCGTTTCATTTGCGTTTTGGGGTTTTCCAATCATAACTAGTGTTTAATTCCTATTGTGTTAGAAAACGTATTTTAAAATTATTTTATAATGACATCAGAATAATGTATTTCGATGCGAGGGTGCATCAGGATAGTATAACATGTGATGCGAGGGTGCATCAGGATAATGTAACATGTGATGCGAGAGTGCATCAGGCTATAGTAACTTGTGATGCGAGGGTGCATCAGGATAGTGTAACATGTGATGCGAGGGTGCATCAGGACAGTGTAGCATGTGATGCGAGGGTGCATCAGGATAATATAACATGTGATGCGAGGGTGCATCAGGATAATGAGTTTGCGTATGTTTAGCTGGGTAAAATATTAGTCAATTGTAAATATTTTTTCAGACCCACCTTGCTGCATTTACAAAGTCTTGTAAACGTGCTGTTCAGTTCCTTACAGTTTCTTTTAGAACAAGTTCAGTTTTTTATAACGAGACAGGCTGAGTTTGGCATCGGGGTTCTAAAAGTTTTTATCCGGGGGTAATTGAACAGCAATTTTCAACAGAGAAAGAACGAAAAAGGGATAGCTAATCAACATTTATTATCAGATGACTTTGTACATGTCAAAATTGCATTTTATGCGATAAAATACTTTATAGTTTATAGAACTTATTCTTGTAATTACCATGTACACGTTCTAGTCACGACGTTCTGGTACGACATCTAGCTACTATCAAAGTATAATATAAAACGAGTCTCGAGTTGATATAGTATTCTTTGCAACTTTCCAAGTAATTAGAAAAAGTAAATAAACGAAGTTATTTTCGGTTCACAGATTAGAAAATAAACAAATATATCACTCTCTAAAATAAAAGTGGTATGTACAACGCAGATAACTATAATAAGACTAGCCGCCAAGGCGGCGTTGCTCGCCACCCATGTTCAGCTTGCGTTGTGTCTCAAAATTCATTAACCTGGGTAAAAAAATTTTACTGGTTTTAATCAATGTGAGCTGAATCACAGAAAAGCTTAATAAAATATATTTCCCCTGGAAAGAACCAAAGATCAAAATAAATATAAAATTGAAACATTGAAATTCTCAACATTTGCTTTTGGGATAATGTTTAACCCAGGAGACATGAAAGACAACCAAACATCAAAATGATAAAGAATTTGAATCATCGAAACGCTTAAAAACCTATTGAGCGAAATCATGTTTTTTACATGCAGACGATTTAACACAGAAACAAAGTAAAAGAAACAAGATGCCCTACCGGGCAGAAGGATTTCTGCAAGCTTTGCTGCTGAAAATGAAACAAAAATGCAACACGAGCAGCCTAGATTCGTCCTGCTAAACTAAAACAGTCACATCATTCAACTCGAGAAGCATCAGCATTAAAATGTTGATGCGATTGACAATGTTCATCAAGAAAGTCAGTCTACATTAACGGAAAAAAGAGGCTTTTCTTTATGCTACGGTAGAGATTATTTATGAAGATCTATTGGTACGAATAAGCGGAATGATTGTTACTGGATATTTGCCACCCACGTACTCCAAAAAGTGCATTGACACAATACGAAACTCTAATTTAACCACATCAAACATAATGAATTCTATAAAAAGATTCTGTGTATACTGGCGGCAACCAATACATCATTTGGACAGCACAATAATTATATAAAGTTTCTACATTGATCTCCTCAGGATGAAAAAGATATGTATATAATATCACAATAATTGTTACTTAGAAATTAAAATTCATATCTAATCTAAAAGTTAAAAAAAAACAACAAACATAGGGAGCAAAGAGATATGGTGATATAGCCAGAATACATCCAAACATTGCTAGTAAATATAGTATAAATAGCTGTATTAGAGTAATTATGTTGGTGATGCTGGGGGGAGCAGCTGAAAGGAAGCTAAGCTGACCCAGCAGGCACCCAACGTTTATTTAACGTTAGTCTAACGTTGGTTCTAGGTTTAACGTTACCAACGTAAAACCAACGTTACTCCAACGTTAACTACTTACGTTAGTACAACGTTAGAAAGTTACATCAGGGCAACGTTAAATTTCGTTAATTTACGTTATACTAACGTTAGTGTTACGTTATTTTTTACGTTGTGGTAACGTTAGTGGTTGGTTAGAATGGAAGTCTTTTTTTAATTAGTATAACGTTAAATACTTACGTTAGTATAACGTTAGATACTTACGTTAGTATAACGTTAGATACTTACGTTAGTATAACGTTAGATACTTACGTTAGTATAACGTTAAATTTCGTTAATTTACGTTATACTAACGTTAGTGTTACGTTATTTTTTATGTTGTGGTAACGTTAGTGGTTGGTTAGAATGGAAGTCTTTTTTTAATTAGTATAACGTTAAATACTTACGTTAGTATAACGTTAGATACTTACGTTAGTATAACGTTAAATTTCGTTAATTTACGTTATACTAACGTTAGTGTTACGTTATTTTTTACGTTGTGGTAACGTTGGTGGTAAGTTAGAATGGAAGTCCTTTTTTAATTAGTATAACGTTAAATACTTACGTTAGTAAGGGCTATCATAAGTGAGTCCTTGAGGATGATACGAATTTTGATTCGCACTTGCTACACATTTTCGCCTTTTCAATTAAGAAGTGCATCTCTTGAAAAAACTCGCTTTTACCGTGCTAACCTAGTATTTCCTCTCCATTTTACACATGGTAATATGTCTATTATATATCTATTATATACTTCGCGCTAGTCTAGCCGTAAAACGAGAAATCAGTTTGATTATTTAATCTTGGTTTTGCTGGCAAGATCTGTACTACATGACTTATAGATGATAGCTAGAGTATTAGGGCCTGCTACTTGATTATTTTTAATAGAAATCTTTTACTCAAGGTTTCTGATTAATTTTGTTGTATCCCCAGAGTGTTTTGCTTTGTTAACATATGAAAGCACAAAATGTCTGTTCTATGGACATTAGTCAGCTGGAAAATAGATATCTGTTCTAGCATAAATTTCCATTGATTTTCATTTATTGCAATTTGCCGTAACCACAAGCATTCGTTTAACACCTTCACTTATATTTGTTTCTTTTTCTTCTATTAGGCATGCGTAAATATTGACATAAAAATATACTTCTCTTGTCAATTAAAGGTAAATATCAACTTCTATGACTATTCGCTATTTTCGTCATTTGTCTTACTTTGTTGGGATGGACACCGGGATTTGTTTATAATGACTTCAGAAGTCATTACAATGTTATAACATTTTGATGTTGTTAACGAAATTTAACGTTGTCCTGATGTAACTTTCTAACGTTATGCTAACGTAAGTATTTAACGTTATACTAACGTAAGTATCTAACGTTATACTAACGTAAGTATCTAACGTTATACTAATTAAAAAAAGACTTCCATTCTAACCAACCACTAACGTTACCACAACGTAAAAAATAACGTAACACTAACGTTAGTATAACGTTGGGTGCCTGCTGGGGAGCTTTAAGAATCCAAAAGCTTCTAAAAATTGACTTCAGACATGCATACACATACAAAATACACGAAGGTCTTTCATATTTAAAAAGGCTTGGAGCAAAAATAAAACAAGAAATACCTTTTCTTCCACACACCATGTATTGGCATTGTTTTCATATTTTAAACTTCAAGAAAACTTCTTTCAAAAAACCGAATAACCACGCTGTAATTTAATTTTGTGAACATGACAAGTTCCCAACAGTAATGCAATTCTTTATATAAAATTATAAGCTGTATTAACTTCTTTTAAATCCATATTTTCATCAAAGAAACTTTTAGCAAACTACACACGTTTTCTCGCTGCCATTTTTAAAACGTTTTGAAGACGATCACATGGCATGGCGAAAATCAGCCAATGAACTATCGCTATTGAAGTTAAGGTGGCTAAATTAACACCCTTTCTTAGTAGTCGGGCATTATGCGCCAATGACGGTACAGACGGCTTTTCTATCGACCAATGAAATTCGAGAAACAAATATGCGCCGGTTTGGACAGGATGAAAAAAAAAAAAAAAAATCAGAAAAACACGGACGATCGTAAAGTATTTCTTGCTTACGCAGAAATCCAAATATATTTATACGCAAAAGAGAAGTAACTTTAGTGTAAGAAAATGGCAATGTTTACTCAGACATACAAAAGCAAACATTGAATAACATTACAAAATGTTAAATAAAAACAAATTGATACCTTCCAACTGTTTCGTTTCGTGCTTGTTACTGGACTGCATATATAGTCTGTTCTCACAAAATTATGAACATCATGATTAAAACCATGAGTTTCATTTCTTTAATGGTTTATGCTTTTTTTATTATTACCTAAAAGAATAATATTTCAATTGTACAATGATATGAAAAACCTTATCATGCTATAACAATATTGAAATAAAAAACATAACAAACACAAAAAGAAAATTACGCATTTATGCATTTTTCCTAAAAATAATATATAACTAAAACACAAAAATAAAAGTAACAAATAAAAACATCATGCCAAACCCAGGCGTAGTACGTAAACGATTATCGAAATACAAAATAATCCGTAAACATGACAAAATATAAACTGAAGAAAAATTCATCCAATAATGCTACATTTTTTTGTAGCACAGTTTCCTTTCCTATAAGAAAAATATTTCAGCTACAAAATCACACTACACTACTGTAACCTAATTGAAGCAAACATTGGTTCTCGAGATACTTCCCCAAAAACATTGCGTTCGATTAGGGATCCAATGCAATGATTTCCTCCCGTGATAGATTAAAAAACTGACGTCACGGCACGTCACACTGACGTCACACCATGTGCCACTATATAATAATCCTAAAAAAACGCATGACCTAATGAACAAATGACCACGATTAAGAAGATTTTGATCGTAAATTTGAAAAAAAACCAATAATCTCTAAGTTAAATGTGTCAAACACACTACGCGGATTAGTATGTACTAGCCGCCCAGGCGCCATCGCTCGCCACCCATGTTCAGCTTGCGTTGTGTAATTTAGCTCGTGTAAAAGTTTTTTACAGGCATTAATTTTTGATTACATTCAGAAGATTTTAATCAGGAACAAAATGCCGCTTGGCTTGAAGACTTCAGGACGTAACACAACGATACATATCTAGTCTCAAAAATACAACATCGTCGAATTGCCAAATTATGTTCAAATTTAACAAAAATGACTGGCAAATTCAAACTCAACAACTTCTAATTGTGCGTTGTACAAATTTTTATGAATATTGCAGAACTTTCTAAGTCCAAATTTGGCCGGAATGACCCATTTTTGGTCAAATCTGACAAAATGACTGTCAAATTCGAAATCAGCACGTTTCAAATATGATCTGTGCAAAATTTGTGAAATTTGAAGAACTTTCTAAATGTGGTCCAAATTTGGCCCAAATTGTCCATTTTTACACTAATCTGACAAAATGACTGTCAAACTTGAAATCAGCACCTATCAAATGTAATGCATGCAAAATTTCATGAAAATTTAAGAATTTTGGAAATATGGTCCAAATTTGGCCCATATTGCCCAAATTTAGTGAAACCTGGCAATATCATTGTCAAATTTGAAATCAGCACCTTTCAATTGTGATCCGTTCAAAATTTCATAAAAATTGAAGAACTTTCGAAATTTGGTCCAAATTTAGCCTAAATTGCCCAATTTTAGTCAAACCTGGCAAAATCATTGTCAAATTCGAAATCAGCACCTTTCAATTGTGCTCTGTGCAAATTTTCATGAAAATTGGTCAACTGGAAGTCCGAATTTGACCAAATATGCGAATTCGGCAACGATGTCATGTAAACGCTGCACGAAAACGCTCAAAACTTGGAGTAGTGGTGGTAGTAGTAGGAGGAGGAGAAGAAACCACGGGTATTTTAAATACGTTACTCCACCACGGGTGTCCTAAAGTCAACAAATAGCAACAGAAGAGAAGAGAAATAACTTTAGCGTCAAAAAAATGGCAATACAAACACAGATATGTTTACCAAGACATACAAAAGCACACATTGAATAATATTACAACAAAGCAAATTGATACCATCAAACTATTTCTTTTGAGCTAAATTTACATTGTACCGCAATCATTAATGAATTTTTGAAATGATATATAGTCTGTTCTTCCCAAAACCATCAACATCAGGATTCAAACCATGAGTTTTATTTCTTTAATGGTTTATATGGTTTTTGTTATTATTAATCTTACAGGTGGGAATGTGAGTTTGTTTTTTGAAGAGAGAGAAGCGTGCGTCAAACAAAAGCTTAAAAGAAAATTTTTCAAGAATCTTTACGTGTAAAAAGACAAAAGAATTATACATGCGTGAGCTGTGGAGCTGTGTATCATTTGTGTTTTTATACGAAATTTTTTCGTAAGAGCTTATGTGGAAAAAAAAGTTTGTTTATAATAATAATTTCTGATGAAACCAAAATTGAATTCCAACAAATAACTGCCTTTTTGAACTAGGTCTTTGAAAGCCGTAATACACAAACACAGTGTAGTAGATAACAAACGAGGTAACAAGAAATTTTGAACTCATAAAGTTTACTAACAAGAAAAGCAACATATTCAGTATTTTCAGTTAGCGTAGTGAGCTAAAAGTCCCATTTTTATGTACGCCTATTTGATTAGAATTCGAATGAATTCTAATTTCGTGGATTAAGTTATAAAATATCAGGTTATGTACTTTTAAAATAAAGGGTAATCTACTTTTAAATATTTGATATGAAAAAGCTTCCAAATTACGAAGGCTGCGTCTTTCGTTAGAATTTACATTGCGTTTTTGGTAGAGTCCTGCAGACTCTAAATCGCAGACTAACTGTCATTTCAGCCGGAGGAAGAGTAGTAGTAGTAGTAGTCCACGGTTGTTTTAATACGGTATTCGCTTTCGCTGCTACCGTAATAAAAAAAACGAAAAGAAAATTCAAGTACGCATTTATCCTAAAAATACGGTGGCTCATATCTGCCACCCATGTTGAGCTGTTGAATAAGAAAATTCATTACTGCGCAGTAGCAACAAACTTACTGCGCAGTAGAAAATTTATTACTGCGCAGAAGCACATTTTCTACTGCGCAGTAAGTTTGTTGCTAAAAGACTGAACGCTGGCGAAATTATCAAATTGTACTGTTTCTGTGCACGAAAACATCTAAAAAGAAAGTTCTTACTTGTTCCACATTCACCGACATGTTTTGATGTTAGGCTGGTTTATTACTTGTAATCGATCATAGGTTATAAAACAAAATAGATATTAATTACCCTCGTCATATGCACACATTATCTCATATGCTTCAGGTATCGAGACGTCTTATATAAAGGGTAGTGCCTCTACTGCGCAGTAGAGACCTTTCTACTGCGCAGTAGACATGATTCTACTGCACAGGAGAAATATTTATTCAACAGCTCAACATGGGTGGCAGATATGAGCCACTGTATAAAGATAATGATTAAAAACACAAATTTAATGACAAAATTTGTATCGCTATAGGTTGGAAGGTCTATAAAGTCAACTGATACTGTGAGTCAATACGGGTTCACTCAACAGTGGAGCTGAATAGAATAAAGACTTTTAACCTGGCACACACAACCAAACACCAAATTAATAAAAATAATTGAAACAACGAAATGCCCTACTTTGACCAAAACCATAATTTAATACTCAGAAGATATTAAAAGTGACAAATAAAAACAAAATGCCAAACTTATATACCCAGCAGGCATAGTACGTAAAAATTACAAAAGATATTCCCTAGCAATGCTTTTTTTTTGTAGTACAATCGCAATTAATGAATTTCTGAAATACATAATCCATTCTTCTCTTTCTCAACATTCTCAACCTTCTCAACATCATAGTTTAACCATGTGTTTCATTTGTACGTTTACATATTTCGTTTATACATACACTTTTTCTTTTCTGACCTAAAAGAAAAAGATTTTAGTGAAGAACAGCCACAACACTTACTACTGCAACCATATTTAAGCAAACAAAAAAAAAGACATTAAAGGTATGCAGACAAAGCATCAAGTACTTTCAAAGCCATGAGAAATAAAAACATTCCTAAATGTGGGATCATTTTTAATTGATCTGTAAATGAATAAAATCTTCTTTGCTATCTATAAAAATAATAATAGCGCGCGTTACCAAAGCAAATTGCTCTCGTCTTCGTTTTCATCCAGCAGCATATACATACTAAACGAAAGAATTATTTTGACTCATATCTATTCAAAGCTAAAGTAATTAATCTTTCAAAAGTAAATTAAAACCATTCCTTACTGTGTAAATAAAAACCATTTCGTTCTGCATTTCTTCACTACACTTTCTTCTGTGTAGCGATATTTAATAACTAAAACGTAAAGAAACATTTAAATACATACATAACTTACTTACGCATGTATCAACTGTTCTTTTATTAGTCTAAAATATTAAGCAATAAATGTTTTATAACAATACCTTCGTACAAACGTTCGTTCGTTCGATCGTTCTGCAGCCAATTTTCAAATATTTCACTGCACTTCTTCTGCATTATTTGATAAATAAAATAACTAAATTTCACTATGATTTTACGTTGTAAACAAACAACTAATCACCTATGCATGCACTACCTGTTTTATAATGATACCTTCGTATGTATACAAACCTGTGTTTTCTTCGTCAAAATAGCGACCGATAATTAACGGAACTAATTTTTTGGAAATCGTCAACCAATCAAATGAGTCCATTTTATAAGTTTTCTTTTATTAGCCAGTGATAACGATCAGCGGCACGGCTTCCCCGTATCATAATCGTAAACAGTGTCTGTCGTCTCCACGTGGTTTTTCGACGAAACCGTTAAAGAAAAACTAAATATATCACTCCCTAAAATAAAAGTGTGACACACAGCGCGGATTATTATAATAATATAGTTATTTTCTAATCTGTGAATCGAAAATAACTTCGTTTATTTACTTTTTCTAACCACTTGGAAAGGAGCAAAGAATACTATATCAACTCGAGACAGGTTTTATATTATACTTCGATAGTAGATGTCGTACCAGAACGGGTGAATAAAGAGCATGAGTGAAGAGAGAAATCAAATCGAACAATTCATAAAATTCTGTTGAAATAAGATTATATATACTTAAAAACCTAGTGACTCTGTAACAAACAACATGTTGTTTAAATCTTCGGTAATATATCTATTCTTAACGCTTTCCGACTTCCAACGACCGTGTTTCATGATCAGCCTATCGTTTACCCCGAACTTTGCAGCGGCAGATGCCCCACCGGAACGTCAGCTATGCAGACCATACTTTTCTGGAGATAAATTGGCTTCTTTTAAAACCGTTTTGATGTTGTCACGAATTGAAGAGTAAGATATCGCCTTTCTCGTCTTTCGAAGGTACTGTCTGTCTGCTTTATCGGCTTGTATTGCTGTGAACTGTGAACGTAAGAAATGAAATAATTGGTAGTGTTTACAGCTTTATGATAAAACATAGATGGATTTACATTTTCTTTTAACGTAAATTTATTTGCAACAATAATTTTATTTCATTTTGTAGCTGCTGAAGACAACAGCAATCTCGTCACTATTGTGGTAGCTGTGAGCGTTCCTGTTGTTATCTTGATCGTATTAACAGTATCTGTCATTTTCTACTGCAAAAGAAAAAGTACAAAAGTAGAAAATGAAACGCACACAGTATCCAAGGCAACCGAAGAGATGCACGGCGATGTATCATATTATGCTTCAACATCTTTTTCAAGACTAGATGCTTCAGTTGAAGGCGAATACGAATTTACTGCATCTGAAGTTGGGTTGAAGTCTCCCTCTGCCCCTCTAGGGTGCACAGAAAGTGATATTTATACTTCAATGGATCATGGCACAGTATCCAATGCAACCGAAAAGATGCACGGCGAGATATCATATTATGCTTCAACATCCGTTTTAAGACCAGATGCTTCAGTTGATGGCGAATACGAATTTACTGCATCTGAAGTTGGGTTGAAGTCTCCCTCTGCCCCTCTAGGGTGCACAGAAAGTGATATTTATACTTCAATGGATCATGGCACAGTATCCAATGCAACCGAAAAGATGCACGGCGAGATATCATATTATGCTTCAACATCCATTTTAAGACCAGATGCTTCAGTTGATGGCGAATACGAATTTATGTTCTGAAATCTTTTTATGCCTCTCTAGGGTGCACAGAAAGTGATATTTACACTTCATTGGATCATGGCACACTATCGAAAGATTAACAATCTATAAGATATCGATCACTTAATTTTCAAAGCAGCTTTTATGCTGCAGAAAAGCTATTTTATCTTAAAATTGTGCATCTCATTTATTTTTATTTTTAGTAACAGTACATAAATTTGCAAACATTTTAAACGCCATTTAGATTTCAAGTCAAAACCGTTTTTTTTCATTTGTACGTTTTGGCATTTAGATAGAATTTAGATAGATGGGATTTTTATTATAGTGTTAATGAAAAAGAAGCACAAATTTCTGTTTTCAGTTATGTATGTTGATTTTGTATGTATTCCTGGATATATTTTGCATGGTTAAAATCTATGTTTTGCTCTTTTTGTTTGTTATATTATATTGAATTCATAAATTCATAACATTTAGATTGATTTACATGCATACTCATTGTATTTTCCTTATCATTACGTATCAACAAAATAAAGAACATTATGTCATTCAAATGTATTCAAGTTTATTGATGTTTATTGGTATGAAGTCAATTATGTTTTTCCGGTTTTTATTTTTGTTTTTTTTTTTTTGGGGGGGGGGGGGGGGGGGGGTGGGTACATGATCAGAAATTTAATCAACATATATTGTGGAAATTATTCAATCTTCTTTAAATTTCAAGAAAGTCATAGTCTTTCTTTTTTCCAACTTAAGTTGATTTTGCAGAAATCTTTCTATTCGTAAGGGCATCTTGTTTGGTTTGAATCAAAGTTTGAAGCGCAAACTTCTAATGGGTTTTCGCTTTTATTTTATTTATTGAATGTTTTTTTTTTTCCTTTTTGCTCTTATATAATTTCTTTAGCAAATCTTGTTTTGATTATAAAATATGCATACGTGGTTTCAGTTCAAACATTTCTTATGTTTCTAGCAAGTACTTTCTGATATTATTTGTTAGGCCTAGTTGCACTTTTTGAAAGGTATGTTAGCATCAGTGTGAATTATGCCTAACAGGTAACACAGTTTTGTACTCATTTTCATCTGCTTACGTTTAGATTTATTTGGTTAGGATTTTCCAAGTTGGTTTTGAAATACCGCCACCGCCACACTGCACCGCAAATCTTGTGGAAATTTCCATTAGTTTCGCACATGAGAAATTTGAACGTTTCGTAATAATTTCGCTATTAGGAAATATAGTTTGTCAATTTCCCGATAATTTCCCATCTCGGAAATTTTTATCTCGGATTTGCCAATAGTTTCCATTTATGAAAATCATGCTATCGACAATCATAATAATGGCAGCTCTAAAGCAAATACATGTTGCTTTTTATAAGCTATTTTAAAATTTGTTATAGTTGGTTGTTCCCAAAAAATACAAAACATGTAATAAGATACTGTGCATGTTAATTTTAGCTGCAATCTATAGCTATACATACAAATTCTGTCATTAAGTTTGTGCTTTTTATGATTATTTTGTGTGGCAGCTTGAGAGAAAATCGTAACAAGTTATAATATTCATCAGAAGTTTATCAGTAATAATCAGTAATACTGAAAAATAATCAGTTTTCAGTAATATTGATGATTACTGATAATTTATTTTTCACAATTTAGGAATATATTAGTTTTTGATGCATATATAGTAATAAAGTTCCAATAAAACATAGGTTTTAGACATGTATCATTGCTATGAGCTAGACGTTTCTTGAAACGTCATGATCATGAAATGGTTGAAAATTTCCTTGATAGCATCTGTGAGGGAATTTTCTAGAAGAAAAATGCCTTTCCTGTTAATAAAACCACCCCCTGTAAAATAATTACTTCGATAATTGACAAGTTCTTGAAACATATTGTATGTGACATGCCTGGATGTCATCCGAAAACAGTTCTATAGATTATTTAAATAAATGAAGAATGAAAAGGTTTTTTATTGTTGTATGTTTGAGTTAGCCAGGGAAGGAGGATGTGATATGAAGTTAAAAATGGCTTCCCAGATGTGAGTATTTTCATCTGTAGGTGTTGTGAGAAGCTCAAAAATGTGTAATGGCTGACTGTTTCCTAGAAAATCTAAGCTTTCATCTGACTAATCGTGCACTGCTACAACTCACTCATGTCTGACTTATTTATAATGTTCTTATTGTTCTGGATGAGAATTCAAATGCTCACTGCAGTCAGTTAAGTACATACAGTTCAATGACGTTGATGCGAGATTTCAATCTTTAACTAACCGTTTTCTCTCTAATTAGCGCCCCTTACCAATAAGCACCCCTCCCTATTGATTAAACACTTAATGTTTTTTATTTTCAAGAGTGGTGTTGCGGCATAAGCAGTGACTGACTTAGAGAGGTGACATATTAATTAGGTGAAATGTGTGTCAACTGCAGGATGTGAAGTAAACATATCGTCTCTCCGATAGGAAACGTAAGGAGTCGTGGTGTTGTGTTAGTGTAGGGATTATGGTGTGTTATAAGTATATAGTAGAGTAGTGCATTGCGCTGTTCGTCCGTCCTGGTGAGTGGTTATTTTCTTTAAAGTGTTCAGTGTGACGCACCAAAAACCAGCGATAAGACTTCCTTTGTTGCTGGCTTAATCGCTTAATAAAGCTCGTTTGCACTTTAAGAGAAATACGTTCCTGGTGTTGCAAATCTTGCATGTTCTTAACTCAGCCGTTCATTGTTCTTGCTTTACACAATGCATTCCGAACGTGAACTTCACGTGGTTTTTATTTACGATTTTAAACCAATCAAATATCAGGTTAACAATACACTCAAAACGCAGAGAGAAAAAACTTTTCAACTTATTATTAGCTTTTGTTTTACGCGCTCTAACATGGGTGCTGTCAGAAGTAGGTGAAAAAATGGTTTTTCTTCTTAAAAAGATCACACGGGAGGAGAAAAAAAATGCACTTGCTAAATGAATGAATTGAATAAAAAACGTTCGATCAGATTAAAATAAATTAAAAGAAATCGATTAAAAGAAATTAAGACAACTATTAAGACAAAAGCAAAAAAAAAAAAAATTTTGTTTCATGATTCTCTTTTTTTTTACCTATCGATTTTTAAACATTTTGATTGCTCGAAAAAAAGTTCACCCGTCTCAGACAGTCACGAAAACGTAAGGATACACTAGCAAACCGCACATGCTGCCACGTTCTGCCACTGCTGCTTTTTGTCCGAAATATTTAAAGGGGAAGTTCGGTCTAATTTTTCACTTCTTATTTTTTTGTTTTAACTTGTAATGCTTTGAAAAGATAGAAACCCACTTTTTGAATTTCTGAAAATGCTCTTTTCGTTCAAAAGTTATTAAAACTTTTAGATGCTGAAAAATGAGTTTTTTCACAGTTGAAACAGATTTTCATTATGAATGATAAAATGACGTCACGCCGTGCAGAAAGAACTTTTACGTGAAGAAAGTTTGTTATTGAACCTTCACACTATCAAAAAAACTCACTAGTAATACATCGTTTTATTTTTATTTTTTAATTCGAAAAATGCCAAGTTACTCTGCGACAGCTTGTACTAATCGGTCCACAAATTGTTCTCTCACATTTCACCAAAATTGCAAGTCAAAGAAAATAACCAGAACTTCGTAAAAGATGGCTTCTCAACATAAAAATGAAGTAGAACTCTGCCGAAAGACTCAGGGTTTTACATCTTTA
Organism: Turritopsis dohrnii; assembly: GCA_027922465.2. NCBI lineage: Eukaryota > Metazoa > Cnidaria > Hydrozoa > Anthoathecata > Oceaniidae > Turritopsis > Turritopsis dohrnii. Next base: position 90,594 of record BQMF02000225.1, on the reverse strand, counting down.
CCAAACACTGATCAAATGGAGATGTATCGTTCTCTGCACATAATGTTTTTCCCCAATTGACAGCATTTTAGCAGGAATGGCATAGTGGTGCAAACCTGACGCTATTAAATGCTGTTGATCTTCAATTTTTCTCTCCAAGAACGGTATGTAACTCTCATTTTTTTGTGGGAAAGGTGTCCTTGTCGCCCATAAAGCACACGATGGAATATCTTTATGTATCCCTTTACCAAGTGTATTGTGTATCCACCAGGTGTATGTATTGTCTATACGCTGCAAATCTCAAAGTTATGAACAGAATTTTAGTCTTCATAGATTAGATGAAGGGAGATTTTTATCAAATAGAAGCATAACACAAAACATAGTTTTTGTTCTAAAGGAGATCAGAAAATTTTTTAACTTTGTTCCTTATAGATAGGTTAAAACAAGCATGTTACTTTGTTACTTTGAAAAATGTGACAATGAGATCAAGGATAAAACAGGGAAAATTTAATTTTGTAATATTATTTTTATGCATGCTAGACTGAAATAACAAACTTGGTTGTGTATATACCATTGAAAATATAATGTTTGCTTTTCAAATTTGTTGGTGGTACCTACCCAGCCACCCTACTTCCGACGACCCTTTTTCTGAATTTCATTGTGTCTCTGCAGGACAAAACTTTCCCTGTAGTGTACTCATAGGTTTGCAAAATTTTCCAGAAAGACACCAACCTACGCTTCTTATAGGTAACACATGCTGCACTTCATCGTTTTCGTTTCCATCTTCTTTGCTCCTACTTTTTAGATTTCTAACACTTCTTTCTGGTTCAAAATCAAAGGTTTAAGTTATCAGGTAATATCTTACAAACCACTGCAAAATCTTGTGAATTTCCTTTTAGTTTCTCAGCCGGAAACTGCATTGAAACGGACAATTTCACTATAGTTTCGTCTGAGGAAACTTAAAATTTTCCTATGAATTTCCAGGTGGGGAAACTTTTTGGATACGGACATTTCCGTTTCCCAAAAATATACTAATGGGAAATGTTGACATTTCTTTTTTGGGAAACCATACGTATATTGGAAATTTTGAGGTCGTTTCTTGCTCACACTTCATGGAAACTCTTAAAAAACTATTGGGAAATTTTTGTATTCATACACGTATCCTTTATAGAAATCGTGTCCAAACGGAGTGTTTTGAAGGCATCGGTGATCTCATACTATCCTTAGTCTTAAAGGCGATATTTAACCTGGGATGTGTGGGTGATGCCAAAAAAATATGACCAATATTTCTTAATAAATTGAATCAATTTACATTTTGTACTAAATTTTGATAGTGAAATTTCGTTTTCCTTCTGTGTAGCGACCTCATTTTGAAGTGTTACTTTGTTTGATGGCCATTTATTGGTAACGATTTCGCGATGGAAATAATTAAAAAATGCAATTATTGCCAACATTGAAACGAGCTATTTTTACCGCCCCATTTACTATCGCCAGACTATAGCAGGAAAATAACTGACTTATTCTAGCCGAAGAACTCAGCACCAAAATATTGCCTTACGACGTTAACAGGTGTCATATTTTAATAATTGACTAATCAACAACTAATTATTAACTCAATTTATTTCATATTCTGAGTTAAGATGTTCAGAACGAACTTTTTTGGTTGGCTGTCTTTTCATGGGCGAGCCACCTGCCACTCGTTTCTTTCGCAAAACTTGCTTCGATTCCGCCATAATCTGCTTTGAATGTCTTTGGTCTAATTGCATTATAAAATTCGTTAAGGATTGTGAGCGCCAACCTGGCGACTTTATTTTCAGTTGGGGACCATCGTCTTCCTCGTCCGACATCAATTCAGGCGTCACCCCATCCCAAATCGCTTTTTCGTTGTTCCCAACGTATCTTGAACGTTGTTCAAATAACTATTGAATAAAAACATGCTATAGGATTCTTTTATTACAACTGGTTGGGTTAATAAACTATAATTACGCGAACTTACGCGCTTTCTTCTTGAACGCAATTTTTTCTGCAATGACGTTTCCTTATATTTATCATCGTTAGATTTCAGGTCGTATTCCTTTTTCAAAGATTGAAAATACGTTTTACATGCTCCTGAAATAAAGTTTGAGTTTTTTATAACCGAACCTAAAATTTATTATACTGCATCAAAATAGAAGTAGTTACCGTGAATTTGACTGTTTGAATACTCATTATCAAAGTGAGTTACAGCGTCTTTGACAAATTGGTTTGTCAGACCAACATTTATCGCCGTGGTAAAACTAAATGAAAAAATGGAAGATTATAGATCTTTTTGTTAATTTCATACCTTTCGCTCTTTAAAGGCATTGCCTCGCTTCTCATCACCATAATGGTGGCGTTTCTTTGCACGATAAAAAGATAACATGTCTTGAGGGTTATAAACTTTTATGATCACTGTTATAATGAAAGAGAAGTAGAATGAAAGTGACGTAATTACCGTGGCACTGGAGTGACATATTAGGAATGGCCTTTAAAAAAAATTCACCTGAAAGTTATAACTGTCAGCGCCACTTAGCTAGCCAGTTATTCTACGCATGCGTTATAAGAAGGTCTATTTGAGTTTGATTATGAAGTTTAAAAGTGTTGATTGCAGGTAGTTGTGTTTTTTGCTCGATAAGACATGTTTGCTTCAAAATAAACTGTCTATAATCACAAGATAATGAAAAACCAACTTGCGAACGGATGGTTGATAAGTTAATGCTGTCTGTGAACTTGAAAAAGTGGGGTAAGAAGAGATTTTAACATGTTCTATTTAAAATGTTAATAAAAAATCATGAATATGCTTACGTATCATCAAGCTCCCATTTCTCATCATCAGGTAATGCTCTGTACAAAGTTTTTAAACGTCTCTATAAAATAGGAATTAAAAGATGTGAATTTTTCGTAGGTATGTTGTGTTGATTAATCGATTCTTGATTTTCATACTAAAATTAAGATTTTCACCACCAGCAAAATGTGCTGTCTTTCTGCAGATTTAGTACAATGATTAGTGAGATTACCTTTAAATCCATAGGTATGTGTATAGCCGTTTCCTGTTGCGCAAGGGTATTCTCAAGAACTTTTATTTTCGACTCGTTCCTCTCAACGGCTTTTAGTATTTTCTCCATCTTGTCATCAATCTTGTCGAATCGCTTTCCCATTGAATCATTGAGTGCCGCTAGAGTCCTATGAATAAACCAAGAAGCTGAAAATTACGTGCTAAGAAAGACTCGTCGCGGTAAACAGTAAATAAGAAGAGCGCACGAAAAGCTTTTGAAAGTTTACCAAAATCAGCAAGAATGACCAATAACTTTGAAAAAGTCTGTTTAAAACGATTAGTGTAAACGGAGTCTTATTTACAAAATACTAGCCAAATATTTCTTTAAGACAAATAAATATACATACTGTATTTCCTCTTTTTAAAGCCCGGGCGCTCATAATTTTTTTCTTTTCTTTTTTCTTTATTGGAGGAGGGTGTTTTTAAAACAAGGTTTGGCGCTTATAAAAGAATTAAAAAAAAAACCTTGCATGAAATTTGAAAAGTATTAAGAATAAATATTTATTTGCACTTTCATCATTCAACTTCAGCCTAAAACTATACAGCAAACAGAATATCAGTTCATGTAATGCTTTGCTAGCCTTTCTCTTACAACTATCTTTCATCGGCTTGTTCCAAGACAAACAATGCTTAAAAGGAGAATTTACGGAGTTTCTAATAAGCGCCCGGGCGATGATTTTGGATTTTGACTCGAAGATCGTTTAAGGGAAATAGTTTAGCAAAGCATTACGTTGTTATAAAATTATTTTCAGGGGGCGCTTTATTAAGAGGGGGCGCTAAAAAGTGGAAATACAGTAGTTGAAATAACGGATACATAATGTTAAAACATTACTACGGAAAATGTATCAGTTGATATTGAAAAAAAGCATTTTATAAAAGATTCAAGTTTTAAGGTTAACACTAAATGAGCTCTGCTAAAGATTACAGCATACCATAATTCCATATATTAAGTATTTTGATAAGGAGAGCAAGCTGAAGTTCAAGGATGTTTTAATAGACATTTCCCGAGTTTATTTTTTATCAAGCTCCGCCTCGTTTTCGCAATGGTTAATATGATAACGAAATGTCACGGGACTCATTTCAGTAATGTGCAATAAGTGTAATAATTGTGATAGTGTTAATGATTGAGCACAAGAGATTCGATTGTCATAGTAACGCAATTGAAAACGAGGCGGAGTGTGATAAAAAATAAACTCGGGAAAGGTCTATTTCAATTTTGATTTTAATTTCACTTTGGATGTTGCTGTATGAATATCCCGGTATCTTTATTAATTCGCAGGGGTATTGGGGTAGCTTTATTCAGTATTAAGGAGATAACACTCCAGGAACAGGCGAATTTAGAAAACATGTTTGTGCATGTCCAGAATTGTATTTTGGGTTGAATTGTGCTTCACAAATTTAAGGTGAAAGCAAAAGTTCCTCAATTCTCTTGGCAACCAGCTGAACAGGCTTAACAAAATCCACTGGAAAAGTTGTTATTCGGGTAAATAAAAAAGTCCTGTCCCATGACAAATCTTATATTTTATCACATTGATACATACATGAAATATTTATGAAATGAGACTGAACACTTTTGTGACGTTTGAAGTAAACAACTTTCTGAAGGCCGATGTCCACGTACAAAAACCTCTTGAGTAAAAAATTTCTGGAGGAAAATTTCGCTACGTTAATTTCCACTATTGGGAACTGAAAAATGGTTCTCTAAAACAGATTTGGATTTTGATTTGGGAATTGAAGATGCATTTTAATTGGTTGATATTGACATATTGACAAATTACCATAGCTAGTATATTTTATCTATAGATGAGTTCCCAGTGTTAATTACACTGTTATACCTGGTACAAACTAAAAATCGAGTATAAATGTACGAAAACAATAGGAATTGCTAATGTGTATTGAAACTTTCTAATGCAAATTGTCTTTAAGGGGACTCTTGGGAACCAAGCAACGTGACAACATTTTGAAGTGTATAAAGAGCATTGTATTTCCTGCGAGGCTGCGTGCGCATGTTCACAGGAAAATTGACTTGATCATGATTTTTTATGTTGGCAACATACAGTAATGATCGAGCCAAGAACATTGGTACTTATAAATAATACGTCACTTAGAAACTCATCTATTATTATTCGACGTTAAATAAATGGAATAAACAAATAAACAAACAAACAAGACAAAATGCACCACTTATCGACTGGATAGTCTTTGTAATTTGTCATGAACATTTATTAACGATATTCGTTTTGAAGGTTCTTGAACCTTCATCAATCTTCCTAACTCAATGATAGGAATAAAGTCTAACTTTGCAGCCAAATGTTTAAACATATAACCAATAGAGAAAATGTCTGTCTCAAAGCTTTGCTTGCTACCGGGGATATTTCGGAGTTCATATGCTATATGCCTATGTTGCTGGTTATACAATTTATTCATTTCTGAACCAGGAACAATGTTATAAATTAATGGGGAAGCAGCCAATGTCGATTTACCGAAATCGATCACTTTCGCTTTGTCAGCAACGAGTATGTTATCAGCTTTAATGTCGTTATGCAAGATCTTTAAAGAATGCATGAACATAATAGCTGAAACGACTTCCATACAAATCAATTTGAATTTCGAAATTTCTAACACTCCTTTATTGACGATAGCATAGAGAGTCGGAGCTGGTGTGATACCATCACTTGTTATCAATTCCATTATAATTGCAGAGTTGTCAAGAACACCAAAGCAATATGGAAAGTGGATGTTTCCACTGAGAGTCAAAGAAGTAACTACTTCAGCGTAAAGTAAGTTCCTTGCTGTCTTTGAATCTAGTATTTTACAAGCGGTAGTTATACCAAGCTTGTTCAATCTCGCCAACCGGACAACTCCAAATCTACCTTCACCAATATTTTCCTCCAACGGTGTAATCCAGGTAATGTCATTGGAGGAAAATTTGGGTACACCTGGCAAAGATGTGACTAATGCATCGCGACTTCTCTTTACGTTTACAACGCCACATCCCGAAGAAGCCTTCAATCTCATCGATATTTGCCGTACCGATGATGTGTTGATGGGTCTGGGCGGTTTAAATACAGCTGGTTTAAGTTCAGCCTTCTGTAGGTCCATATGTAGGGACTCGATCTCGTGATCCTTTTTTGCAAGCTCTAGCAAGTTTTTGTAAAAGGCTTTTCGTTTACGTTGTCGAGATTTCGTTTTTTTATTTTTCTTGGCTTTACCCTCACAAGTTCGTGAATGTTTTCTAAATAAGTTGACAATGAAATAATATGTATCTTATTAAGAGGCAGTTATGACTGGAGTTTCTTTCGTTTGTTTATCATCAACTTTATCATCTCTAACAACCCATAAAGTGTAGACGGAGATGTTAGCTGTATTTGATCTCTGGAAGAAAATCCTTGCGAACAATTCAGTCTGTTATCTGAATTCTAACATCTCTATCCCAACCAGTACAAGGCGTCGTTTAGACGTCTTTATCTAATCTAAATTACGTCTTCCGAAAGACGTCTTTACGAAAAAGTTAAGTAATTACTTAAAAAGATGACGAACAGATGTGATGTTTATTGAAGCCTATGAAACAATTACCCGTTGCATATTAATCCAGTATTTTGATTCAGACGGTTACATATCAAAAAATCCAAACAGAAAAGTTTATATTTATACGATTTAAGGTTTTTTATGTTGTAAAGGAAATCGAAAAAAAAACCCAAACAAACAAAAAAAAAAACAATTAGAAATGACAAATCAATACCTGCTTATTCCACAAATGGCTTGGTCAACCTGTTGCGCAGTTGTGTTGACTTGTGGCGAATTTGGCAGACTATAAGTAACGAAACAGAGACAATGAAATTAAGAAATTAATTAAATTCCCCATCTATTATCGTAAGCACTCTAATAAAGCAATAAACGCCAATTCGATTTTTGAAATAAACGCCCCTCTTTTTTAAGCGCCCTCATTATTTAAGACTACTGAAATGAGATAAAACACTAACTTGATGTCTTGTTCACTTTCTTCAGTTGCACTACCATTACTGATGTTGCTGAAATCAAGTCTAAAAATGAAATAGAACAATTGGTAACACGAATTTTGAGATATAATTGTTTGATGAGTTGGTAATTATTAGGTAAATAATTGTTTGAATATAAGCAATATAAACTAGTTTACCTGCTTGGAGATTTCCATGATGGAGATGAGGAACTCGGACAAAATCGAGGTAAACTAAATCTAAAATATAACTTGGTTGTCAATGTTTGATTTATATAACTGCTATAGATTCATTATCAATCGATCAATTCACAATCGATTTACAAATCAGTAAAGAATTACCTTGATGCATCCTTTGTCGCTTTTTTCACCCTTGATGATGACTGATGATTCACTTGGACTTTGCTTAGGCAAGATATAAAAAAAAATATACATAGAAAGTCAGGAAAATAAAAGATATAATGATTTGATGAAAACCTCATGTGAACAGAAGAAAGACTTTTCACTGCTCATTTCATACTTGGTCCACTTGCACAGCTTTTGCATTTTCACGCAAAGCTGCAACACACATCACCTAAGTAATGTGCTGGACTCAAAGTAGCAACGAGAGCAAAATTAAGAAAGGAAAGACGTCTTGGTAGTCCATTACATACTTGGTCCACTTGCACAGCTTTTGCATTTTCACGCAAAGCTGCAACACACATCACTTTATCAATGTGCTGGACTCTAAGTAGCAATGGGCAACAACAAAAAGACAATAAGACAAAGCAATTATTCAAAATAATAAAAGAGATGCTAAAATCATTTACCTGTTTTTACCATAAAAGTTGTTCGAAGTAAGCTCGTTCGACATTTTTTCGTTTAAATGGCGGATTTAGAAGAAAATAAAAAGCAATCAGAAAAATGGTCCACACTCGTTTGACAGAGAGATGAAAGGGAAGATTTTGGCGCGAAATAGACGATTTAAGCTGCCAAAAATTGGGACTGGTCATCTTTGCAAAAGTTGTTTCAGATAACATTCGGCATTTTTGACTGGGGAAGTGAAGTCAATAATTCTTGGGCCCAGGTTCTTTGTTTATATTTACGTGAACTTTAAAACAGAGTTTTTGTCCTGAAAGTATCGGAGGAAACTTGTGCTGATTTTCATAGAGAACTTTAAGAACGTACCTGTAAAAACATGGCTGCACCATCAGGTTAGTATTCAACTCGTTCGTGGCTTAACATTATCTTGATTCGATCTAAACCTTATGCACTTCATGCTTGGTAAACAGTGAAAATTATCCGTCGTCTTTCATTCGTGGTATGTATATATGCAACTTACATTATCAATAGGCTTGTATCATTTTCCTATTTTCTTACACACAGGTCATCAAAGATATTGTCAACATTGTAAAGAATGGTTGTCGAGGTCGTGTTTTTATGTACATAAATCAAAGTATTTCAAAAATGGTATTTGGGATGAATTAGGTCTGTATGATATCACGCGTTAAAACAATTATTTTATTAAATCAAATAACATTAAGCCTAGAGCAAATGAATAAAACTTTAGCATACATGTCGAATTAATTAACAACATCAACACAGACGAGATGATTTAGCTAATTTTTCAAACGATATTTTTTGTTCGAACGACAATAATGTTCTAATTGAGTTCGATGTTAATGTATCAAATCTTAAACGAAACAATTTTATTCAATTTGCCCTAAGCTTTACCTCAACAACTGCTGTCGATGTATTTTTCTCAATCCAATTCTTGAATGCGATTTTTCTAGGTTTGAAAATGTATTTTGTAATGAAATAAAAAAACAAATTAAATACAAAATCCACAACTTTTCATTTTTCACCTTTTTCTCTCTTTTACGAAGAGAGTTTTCATGTGTTCTTCTTAACAAGTTTCAATCCGTTTATGAGAAATGGGCAAATTTTTTCTTAACTACTTTTGGGAGAAAACAGGGAAAACACCCCTGAACAAAGTGAGATATTTTCCCAAAATGTAGGGCACTTTTAGGACATCGTATTAAAGTTTTGAGAAATAGTAAACATTTTCTCTATATCAATACAGGCGAATTACTAAGTCTGCAGTGATAGTAAATCAGTCCAATTAAGTCTAGTATTACCTAAGTGGATAAAATTTCTAGTGGAATTAATTTTGCGTGCGGATGAAATTTTTGATTTTCATGGAAAATTTCGCGTGGATTTAACTTTGCGGACAAGCGAAAAAAAAGGTAATTCTGACAGAAATCAAAATTTTAACAAAACAACTGTTTACCTAACATTTATTTACGATAAAATCAAAAACAATTCTCACTTTTTCAACTTCAATAGTTTCTTTCCTCACCGTGTTCTTCACTGCTTTTGTCAACTTCCTCATATGTTTTAAAAAAATTAATTTTGCGTTTGCCTGAAATCTTATTGATTTCGCGTAGATATAAGTTTGCGGGGTTTGTTTTGCAAAAACCGCAAAATTTAATCCACGCGAAATGTTATCCACAAGGCATGTCTTATTTTTGGTAGGAGATAAAATAATTTGTCCGACTACATTAAAGGTAGAAAATCTCACGGGTAATTAATTTCGTGATTTAAATTAATTTTCGAAATTTTTGCTTTTTGAAAATTCTCGAAGGTATTGATTTCACGATTATTAAAATTTCACATTCCTAAAACACCCGAAACAAAACCGTCGGTTCATATAAAAGTACAGTTTTCTGGTGATGGGGCTCCATCATGTTACATAGAAATTACAGATGACGACGTAAACATTGGTTTTATATTGGATTGAAAGAGCAAACAAAACTCTGATGAATTAACTTGTTTTAGTTTTCGGCCTACTAAGTTCAGAAAAAGTCTTGAAAAAGCTCGCGGGTATTTAATGTTGTGATATCAAATGATCTAACGGGGAGAAATGCTAGCTACTTCTTAAAAGTTTTTTCATTTTCCGAGACGAAACCAACGACATCAAATATTACGAAACTTTCCGAAAATTAACAATTATCAAAATTAGAGACATTTGTGGGAGGTTTGATAGGATGAAATTTTCTCGGATGTAAGAAACGGAACTTTCATATTTTTTCAAAACAAGAATCTACATTGGGAAGAAGTTCATAAACGACCAAATCTTTTTCGCTGAAATTAGTTTGAAATTTTCCTTAAAATTAATTTCAACAGACATTTCGTTCCTAAGTTAGATTTCAAAGGGTATTTTTTCATTATAAATACACACTAACACATTTTGAGTGTAGGGATTCTTATGAAACGATTAGTTACGAAACAAACCAGTGAATTGACAAATACTCTGTTCTTTATAGGATTATATAATATAAATTTTATACCTTGTCTTCTTCCACACGTGCACCATCATGAAATTCTTTCATTGAATGTTCATTCATTTATCACATTGATTGTTTTTCTGTCATGATTCGACACAATAGTTCGAATGTCCTTATATGGTCAAAATTTTGAGTGTTCGATACGTCTCAGTCCATTCATCTGAAAGAAACTCGATAACTCGACAACTACAGTACAGTACAGTAACTTCCCAAAAATGAAAAAAAAGTGCCAATGGCTACTGAGTCATATAGATATAAATATAGCGGCGGCTGGTACATACGAAAAATAGAAAAATAAATAACTAAACGTAAAGTTCATGAGAAGTGTTATAAGTTTTTTATCCAATTACTTCAAAAAGGAAGTACCCTATTAGTATTACCCTGCATATAAGCGCACCCCGGTTATAGGCGCAATGCCCTGTCGAAATGACTCGATCACAAGTCCAAACTTAGGGGACGAAACCAATAAAATATTCACATCTTAATGACGACTTATTTTGTTCTCAGGTAATCTCTTACTTACAAAGAATTCCACTTTAGACACCAAAAAGTGTGGCCCTTTCACCGTATACATGGTACTTCCAAGCCATTCCTTTTCTTGTTTTCCTTCTTTCCCGTAATTTTACAGGATATATTTGCCCCACAAGTAAGAAGGCAGAAGTACAGTATTTCGAAAGTTCTTTTGGAAGATGTTCAACAGCTTCATTGTTTTTGACAATTTTCACTGCGAACTTGTCGTGTTCATTTTCTGGCTCCATCTCTGCTGTCAGCATCTCATGATGACGATGTTGTTGTAGACATAGAGTTTTAAAATGTAAAACCATTACAAAAATGAATTTTCCTGCTTTTTCTGTTAGACTTTTTCCCACCCATACGGAAGGCTCATTAAATATAGGCGCATGCGCCTATAGGTCGGCGTTTTTTTATAAAAAAATCGTGCCAGAACTTGATTGTCTTTGCTATAGGCGCAGCGCTTATATGCGGGGTAATAGTTCGAGATACTTACGAGGTTTTCTCATCAATGAGGTAGCATACATAGGGAGACCTAAAGCTGGTGTCCATCTAATTATTCACACCAGGTTGGCAAGCTAAAATGTTTGATTGGCTAATATTTTTCTGTTCCCTGGCGAAATAAGGGTGTTCATAAATTACGTTGCTTTCGATCTTTACAAACTTTGCCTCGTTTCTAAGCATTATAATTTATGACGCTTTTTCCATGATAATAGTGGTCGTAAAAGTTTATAACCCTCAAGACATATCTTTTTAACATCCAAACAACTGCATTTATATGCAAGTGAAACATTGGAGGGTATGCATCTACCGTTTTCAAACCATCAAACTTCTCGGTGAAAACTCTGTTAAAAGCGTTTGGAAGAACGAGACATCACTTGGCCAAAACCTCACCCTCCCAAACAAATTTAACAAGGTTTTGACCGTAAAGATTAGCTGGTTTCAAATCGGTAGATGCATACACAGATTGTGTTCCACGCGCTTACACCGGCCTTTATTTCGGTACTTATGACTAATAGGTAATTTAGAGTTGCTTAGTTGGTTAGGAACTATGAATAATGATTAATTGCATAAATATGACATGCTTATAAGTAGAAGTAAGGCGCTAATAATAATAGAAAGTTGGGATACTGATTGCGCCTTACATTTAGAAAATAAATCAATGGAAATCGATGTGGTAAATGAAGAAACACAAGAGAATAGTCAACCAAATCAAATGTATTCTGGTGAGTAATAATGACAGTTGTTATTTTCTATCTTTAAAGATAATCCCATGAATACAAAATATGAAGTGTCTGCTTTATCTCCTTAGAATTTGATAACGATGATTGTGATTCGTTGTCATCAAGTTACGAAAGTGATCATAATGAAATAGAACCTGAAGAGGTGAGTAAAACGATCTTTGAATTTCGCAACTGATACGATTTCATCCTAAAACAATAATGATATTTATTTATTAAAATATTGGTGAAGTGTTTCGTTGTTTTCTGAAGGTTACTATAGATACCCCTGATGTATGGCTTGACGATAACTTACCAGAGAGAGATTTTGATACCGACCAATCTCGCGATCAACACATGGAAAGCGAACACAACTCACTTGTGATCATCAAAATAATTTCCAATTTACTAATCATCTGGAAAACAAAATTCCGAATTTCAGATAATGCATTGAATAGCGTTTTGCACATACTTCAATATTTATTGACTTGTATAACTTTCCTTGTTGGTGAAAACATCATGAATTACTTTATCGAACTGTTCCCAGCTTCTCTATGCAAATTGAAGCAGATGCTCAACTACCAGGCAGACATGTTTCAAAAATTTGTTTCTTGTCCGAAGTGCCATAAACTTCATAATTACGACGACTCATTCTTCATTGATTCTGAAGGAAGAAAACATAGCAAATTATGTGACTTTATACCTTATCCAGAACACCCTCAAGAACGATTTCGAACACCATGCAATGAACCACTCATGAAGACTATGGTCAGTCGCGATGGAAACAGAAATTTTGTGTATCCGTACAAAGTATACGCTTACCAGAGCTTGAAATCGTCCTTGGTAAGGCTTCTTTCAAATGAAAGCATCAGGCAAATGTTATTACGTCAAATAAACACAAGTTCGGAATGTTTTTATGACATATATGACGGACATGTTTATAAATCCTTCAAGGACTCCTTGGGTAATCCATATTTTGAAAATCCACGGAACTTGGCGGGAATGTTGAATATAGATTGGTTCCAACCTTTTAAAAGAACTGAATATTCTTTGGGTGTGATATACATAGTTGTTATAAATTTACCACGTGCAGTGAGATTTAAAAAGGAAAATGTGATCATTGTTGGCATTATTCCTGGACCGCACGAACCAAGTTTACACGTCAATACGTACTTGAAGCCACTTGTGCAAGAGCTCTTAGAACTGTGGGATGGTTTCTTCTTTACGGAAAGAGATGGTATACCAAAGAAGTATTGTTTTAGCTTGATATGCGTTGCAGCTGATCTTCCTGCTATTCGGAAATGTTGTGGATTTTTATCATACAACGCTGAAAAAGGTAAGTTTATTGTCAAACCTAAACAATGATGCTAAATGTTAGATGGCATAGTTTGTTTAAAACCTTAAACATATTCGTTGAAATAACAACAATAACAGATTCAAAAGTTTCACAATTCTGCTTTTTTCTATTATTTGAGAACTACAGTAAACACATTTTACTGAGTTAATGTTTGACCTTACTTTCATTCTTTTTTTGTAAGTGACAAAGATATCAACAGTCTTCTGTACAAAAGCCTTATATAGCTCATTAATTTTAATCTCTTACCATTTTTTTTACAAATTTCTTTTTCGTTGTATATACAGGTTGCAGTAAATGTTTTAAATTGTTTCCAAGAACATTTGGGGAAAAACCAGACTATTCTGGGTTTGACTTTGACAATTGGACACCCAGAAATGGAACTGAACACAAAGCTGTTGCGGAAACCATAAAAAAGGCTCCAAATAAAACACTTCAATCTCAGATTGAGTCCAGGCATGGTGTGCGGTATAGCGAACTTTACAAGCTGCCATATTTCGATCCAATCATTTTCCACGTCATAGATCCAATGCACAACCTCTTGTTGGGGACAGCAAAACATGTCTTTACTGTATGGCTGAAACTGGGTATCCTCGATGACACTAAAATAAATAAGATAGATTTAAATATGAAAAAGGTAAAAGTGCCATCTGTTGGAAGGATAACGAAATCAATGTCTTACTATAAGACAATGGTATCCGATGAATGGAAACACTGGACCATGTTTTATTCTTTGTTCTGCCTGAAAGATGTTATAGACAGAAAACATTATAATTTGTGGCAAGTTTTTGTACATGCCTGCCAATATTTCATTAACACTTCCATCTCGAATGAGGAAGCAAATTTAGGACATACCTTCATCAAATTGTTCTGTCAAAGATTTCAAGAGCTTTATGGGAGTGAATACTGTACACCTAACATGCACATGCATCTACATTTAAAGGAGTGCATATTACATTTTGGACCTGTGTACAGTTTTTGGTGCTACAGTTTTGAAAGGTACAATGGTATCCTTGGCAATTACCATTCAAACAACCATGCAATAACCATCACTTTGATGAGAAAGTTTCTGGAAGGAAATTGTGGAATTTTCAAATACAACCAACTGGATGATATCGAAAACCTTCCACCTTTGTCAGCATTCAATTTGGATAAAGGTCATGTTGAAGATGATGATAACATCAACATGACACTTTTGGATCAGGTCAGAAGGAAACAAGTGGTTTCTATAAAGGATGTTCTGTTACCAATTTACAATGTGACCTGTGTTCCAAAATTGCAATGTTTGTCTCCATACCAATTATCTGAAGTAAAAGAACAACTGTGTTCTGTAATAGAAGATATCATTGATATACCAGATGTGCACAAATTTGTTCACTGCTACAGTGGTATTTCCTTGGGAAGAGACAATCTGACAACTGTTTCTCAAAGTCATGAAAGTAAAGACAACTGTGTGATGGTCAAAGTATCTCATGCTGATTACAGACCTGGTTTTATTGTGTCCATGTTTAATGTGAGAGCCACTGTTTTACAGCATAATGGAAGCAGTAAGGTAGTGGAAATTGTCTGTGCAGAAGTGGAACTGCTGAAATCACACCAACAGCGACATTGGTACGGCCAAAATTGTTTAATGGAGCTTTGGTCAACTGAAAAAGAAAGTAAGAACTTATTTATTCCACTCTGTCTCATCCAAAGAAAATGTGTTATCATCAAAGGAGTGCAGCATTTTAATCACATCCAATTACCCAATGGTCGAAAGTCAACTGGCAGAGCTTATGACAGTGTCTACTTTGTACTATAAAAGTTAGACTTACAAATTTGTGATTTTTACAAATCTTGCCTTCTGCTGAAACTCTTGATATATACAAATCATGTGAATTGGTCAGATGTTTTTAATTTATTGGTGCTAACAACATTTCTTATTTCTCTTTTTTTCTCTTAATTCTTCACAGACAGTAACTTTCACATACAAGGAATACTATGATGATACTTTACACAGGGTTCAGACAGGCACTAACAAATAAATTTCCCTAAGTAATGGAGATTATTTTTAGAAAGATTCACAAGGTATGGCTAATCGATAATGGATAAATCAAAATACATAATGTGCTTCCTGATAAATACTCACAAAAGGTTTCCTGTTAATTTTCACAACTAAAAGTTATTTAAAAGTTATTTCAGGACCTTCTCCACAAATACAAGCAATTTTCCAGATTCGAAAAGGCAAAATTTAAGATTCCCTGAGTTTCCCCAAGTATTTAAAGAGGAAAAAATAATTTTTCTCTGGGTTTCCCTGAGTTTCCCGTGATTTTTTTCAAAATCAACCATTTTTCCAGTTTTTTCAGGTTTTCCAGGATCTGTCTGAACCCTGTTACATAGAATATAATGTTTACTACATCTTATATATAAAAATGTATAAAATGAGAACATTGGAAATTAGTTATAACATAATGTTCAGTAAATCAATAAATATATATATAATGTAAAATAGTTAAAAATTTGAGTCATCAATCATCTGTATTTGAAGAGTTCCTGTGACACTAATTTCTGAAATTACTTTCTGAAAATTATCATGTTGGCGAAAGATTGAACTCAAAAGCAGTGTCAGTGTTTCTTAAATGATAGTGCCTTTCAAAAGTTATGATTTAAAAAAGAACTTACCATAATATATATATGCTATATAACTCCTAAACTAAAGCTTTTATTTTTGATTGACATATATAATTATTTCAAAAACAGTGACACGGTTTTGTTCTACAGTTTGTTGTGATCATGTGGATATAATTATTTCAGCAATTGGAGAGCCTTTATAATATACTTTCTTTTAATAGTGATTCCCATCAATAAATTAAAAACATATATAAGTTCAATAGATGAGTTTCTGATGTTAATTACCAGTTAAAGATCTGTTTAAACTAAAAATTTAATAAACTTCACAAAAATGGATTTCGAGTGCTAATGAGTATTATTTTTAATAATTTTTTTTGTCTTAAAAACGCCTCCTGAGAACCGGTTTAACTGACAGTGTGCAGAGAGCATCTAATTGCCAACCAAGATGCGTGCGCATATTGGTAGGAAATTGACTTGATCTATTAAGCATTTATGTTGAAACTCACAGCAATTATCGAGCAAAAAACACTAATGTTTATAAACATCACGTCACTTAGAAACTCATCTATTCAGACATGAGATAAGTATCAAAATCACAAAACCTTGATAAAAGAGCTAAATCAGGAATTAGTTAGTGTTTTAAGACTGGCTAAATTATAGCTTGTGGATCTAGACAAAGGTTATTTATTATTATAAATATAGCTATATATAAACCAAAATACTTGTGAGAGAGTATAGAAGCAAAAAGTGATACAAGGGGCTAGGAAACAATAAATGCTTGTTAGTAAGATGCCTTTTCCTACAGCTTTAGTTGTTAGTTTTTTGTTGTTTTCTTTTTTATATATTTATTTTCTCTTGTGTTTATCACTTCGACGATTTTTATTTATGGTTAAACGGATTTAATTTTTAACACTTTAGCCATATTATAGTTTTTCCTGTAACTCAAAAACCTTTTACATGCTATTCACACGTTTGTTGAGTTCCATTTGTAAGCTAATTTCTTAAAAGAATGCATAATATATTATTTCCATGATGTGTCTGACTCCGCCATGATAACTCCGATAGTCGCAAAAATTCCGAAATTGGAAATGTCTGGGAAATCCGAAGTTGAAATTTCCATTCCGGAATCTTGTGGGAAATTTTCAGTATCAATTTCCACTCTCTAATCTATAAGGAAACTTAGGAATTTCCCTAGCGGAAAACTACCCGAAATTTTTCTATTTTTTGCAGTGGTACATCATCAAAAACGATACATTCCGTGTCAAACGAGGAATTCCTGGTATCTCATTAATTCAACGATCATCAAACATCAAACATAAAAATACCCCAAATGACGCACCTAAAACTTTGCCGTTAACACTCATAAAGGATCTCATGGACCTTAATAACAAAGATAAGGTCTTGTAGGAATAGCTACACAGTCAATAAAGGAGCACTTAGTGTATCACTCGAAAACACATTTTAGAAAGTAAAGTAATATATTCGAATATCATTTAGATGTCATACAAAACATATGCAAACAGCAACGAACACACAACCCTGGAGGAAGCATCCAAACGATACAACACTAACTCAAGCACCTTTACACACGCCATCCTCCCAATTCACACAAAGTCCACACCACTTTACACACAAAACAAAACATAACAAAACAAAACATAACTACATGACATACACACCCTCCTCCACATCCATAAGCACACACACCCCTTCTACGTCCACATACACAACTATGTTGCACACAAAGCCCACACATACACACATAACCAATTTCCAGCTCACACTAATCCACAACACAGCCTGAAAACATAAGTCGTCCACATAACTCACACAAAATACATACCATTTCATAAACAAAACAACATGACATACACACCCTCCTCCACATCCATAAGCACACACACCCCTCCTACGTCCACATACACAACTATGTTGCACAAAAAGCCTACACAAACACGTACAACCTATTTCCAACTCACACTAACCCACAACACAGCCTGAAAACACAAGTCGTCCACATAACTCACACAAAATCCACACCATCTTACATACAAAACAACATGACATACACACCCTCCTCCACATCCATAAGCACACACACCCCTTCCACGTCCACATACACAACACAACTAGACTAACCCACAACACAGCCTGTAAACACAAATCGTCCACATAACACACACAAAATCCACACCACTTCATAAACAAAACTACATGACATACAAACCCTTCTCCACATCCATAAAAATACACACCCTCCTCCACATCCATAAGAACACATACGCCTTCTACGTCTACACACACAACTATGTCTCTAAGTAGGCACACACTCACACCGCACCATACAACTTACATTCCCATTTTTACATTCCCATTTAAACATTCACGTCAACTAAATCCAAGCCGAATCCAAACCGAACCGCCATTTTTAACACAAGGATTACGTCAATGGAATCCAAATCGAATGCCATTCGAATTTCGCACCATAGACACGGCGATACAAACAAAAAACAACAGAAAGATTTCATTTCCTGATATAAGCAGACGCGTCAAGCACAGCTACCTAAACGTAAGTTGTTTTATTCCATCACTTGTTTCCCCGTCCTCCCAAGTCACTCATAGAATGTACAAGAACCCCTGCCAAAAGTATGAGTAGTTCGTAGAGCTGATAGACCGTGGTACCATAGGTCACCAGAAACGAACTGACATTGTGCAAATGTAGGTGTCAGCTCCTGATGAAGGACCTACAATTCTGCCTTTGTCTTGGCAAACTCATACACGCGTTTTTTCCACACATCCTTGTACATACTATAAAAGACTTCTCTCATTTTATTGCACATTTCTTTTATTGCACATTATTATAATTTCTAATTTGACAATATAGTTTCTAATTTACTAATAAACGACACATCTACCTTGTACGTCACACTGTAACAAATCACCATTGACAAGGACACTAGAACAGGACAATGCACCCCACTATACACTTATATTGCACCACACTCCCTGCACCAACACAACACCACGACTCTCCACGCTTCCTATCTGTGAGACTAATTTTCACTTCACACCCTGTAATTTATACACAGTTCACCTAATTCACACTTTCTCTCTAAGTCAGTCACTGCTTATGCTGCAACACCACTCTCGAATAATAATAACAGAAGATGAAATATTGACGGACAGTTTTCTTTTGTTTTTTTTTATCTTTACGACAAATGAGACAAGGGGTTATAAAAGGGAGCTTCGTTGAAAATAGCTTGAACGAAGTTTCAGAGATGGTGGATTTCGTTCAAAGATTTTATACTTGGTATTCTTAAATTTTTAATTTCAAAATAAAAAAGAAATTAAAGATTCGATTAACACTGGCTATTACTTGTTATTTTCAAGGAAAGTACTATGACAATGTATGTGAGCATAGTTACTTGGAAATTCCGAGTAACTATGATAATGTATGGGAAAAACACTAAATCGTATTGGTGCATCTCAAAAGCCCGTCTGAAAAACAAAGCCAGAATAAACATATCTTGTGCCTGTATGCACACATCTGATTGAGAGATAAGCAAGCATCCAAAAAGACGAAAAAGAGTCAAAATTCAAAGATCGAGTCAAAAATTGCAGGAGAGCATGAATCTTAATCAAATAATAATCAAAGGCGATGAAGTTGTCATTTCAATTAATTAACTATAGATTTTCCTGCATTTTAATACAATTTATGTCTTAATTGATCGTTAAGAAATCAATGAGTTTTTCCAAACTTATTTTTCAATTTTCTTTTCTTCTACTTTTCCATTCCCTGCAAAAATTGGATCACGGGAAAGACCAAAAAATAAAGATTCCATCGATACAAAATTTATAAAAAGTGAATTGGATATTTTCTTCAAAACTGCGATGATAATTTTTGAAGCCAACGTTTTGAAACACATTGTACATCATACAGGGGCCGCGGCGACGGGCGGGCCAGGTGGGCCGTGGCCCGACCACTTTTTTGCAAAGCAAAATAAAATTTAATTGAGAGATTTTTAGATTTGAGAGTTCTCAAATTAATTGTCTTTGCAAATAAATAGCGTTACATTACAAGATAATGAACTGTCATGATGTCGAGAAAAGCATGTGTCAGCAGTTTTCTTCTGAGATCATCTCCACCAGAGAGGCAATCATTTTTTACTCTGTTTGAGCGCTTTATCAATACTGAACCACCTCGTTCCCAGACGCCATTTCTCAATTGTTGTATTTCTACTGACATCAGCATAGTGTAATCCTCAGCTCTGCATGTAGTAGTTCATTATCTTTAACACAGACAAACACGCTCTTAATTTGTTGCTAAGCATTAATTGAAAGTATAAGTCCCGTCTTGAAAACGTTTTTGTACGTTTTAGTTGTTCCTAAAAGTATCTAAATATAAAGTCAAGGACATTTAAATCATTACATAGAGCGCACAACCTACTACAACCTAGTGTAACAATTTCAAAAAATGTGCTATAGTTAGTTATGCTAGAAGTGTTATGCGTGAAGAGACTTTTTGCTAAAGCCTAGTCTGAAGGGGCTTGTTTTAGCCAATCTAGAGGGATAAATTTCAAAAATTTTCTCGGATCGTCCGCGCCAACCTTAATCACTATATTGGTGCCTGCCTTATTTCCCAGTGGGCAAATTTGTTGAACAACTACTGCGAAGGAGTGCATTTTTCTATAGAAATTTGCGCTCTATTTCAATAAAAATGCTCTTCTTCACAGTGGTTTTTTTACGACTTTGCTCACTAAGTCGAGTCGCGCCCTACAAATTTCTACAAATTTAATTTTTGTCATTTGTTACTTAGACATTCGAATTGATATTCGAATTGGAAAGAAGAATGAGAAGAAGCGATTGATCTGAAATTTTTGAAATCTGAATTTTGCTTCGAAGAAGTTCTATCAAAAAACCTTTATTAACCTGATTTGATTATTTTATAAACAGAGGACTTCTGAAATAAACCTTCGGAAGAAATAACTAACGAAGTGGATCCTCTCTCAGAGAAACTAAACGCGGAATTAACAGTTTGATAACAAATCACAAAACAGCAATAAAAAAATCTATAAAGTAATGAAAAATCGTGTTTTTCTTGAAAATCTGAACACAAAAAAGTTATAAGAAAAAGGCAAAGAGATAAAAACAAGATGAAATCAATATAAAATCACTTTGGACACGGGGGTTTATCAGGCTAACGAAATATACTTTTAATTTGAAATCAACCCCCGCAAAATTGTGCGCTAAAACCCATCACCCGGCTGGAACTCTTCCTTGCCGCCGACATTTTATGGGGCACGTTCATTCAGACGTGTGTTAGATGCGTTACTTGTTATATTTTGACGTTACACAAAGTCTGTCACTTCATTCAAAACCTGAAAAAATTACGCTGCCGTAGTTGTATTTGTAACCTTGAACCCAAGCCTCGACATACGGACGGTGGGGGAAAAGGAAAAAGAACCTGGGTTCTAGGTTGTTTGTATTTTGCAGAACCTTCGGAAGCCAAGGGAATCCAAAAATACCAATTTCTATCAATATGGTCTAGTAATTCATTTCAGCTTTTATATACAAATAAATCAGAAGAACTAAAGGCATAAAAAAATAAACAAAACTATATATAAGAAAATCTATGGGAAAAAAAAACAGACCAATGACTAATTAGGCCCAAGAAAATTTTGCGAATTTTATTGGACCAGAATGGCTAAAACCGATAATCTTATGTAAAGGCTTTACAAAGTACAACATTGACTTGTGGGGTAGGCTGTCTCATAACTTTTTAGTGAAGGATTGAAGATAGAAGGGAAAGAAGATTGTAACACGTGTGTGAAGGTGTTCTATCGTAAAAAGACCTCTTGAAAGTAGGTTTTTCAAATTAACCAAAGGAATGACATGAAGTTTACGCCATGATCTTTTGATAGTGTGAGGTTAACAAGGAGTCAGAAATGATTAGGAAAGTTCACTATCAAATCCCGAATCACTTCTACATGACCTTCGCAGTGTATCCTGGGTCTCTTTGAGATTCATTCTTAGGTTTCGGATCATTTCGGATCATGAGTATCTTCATCTAACCATTTCAGTCCATCAAACGTCTCGGTAAAAACTAAGTTTGGAAGAACAAGGCATTGCGTGACCAAATGCTCGATGTCCCAAACAAGTTTTATGAGGTTACCAACATGACGTTTTGATGTTAAGATGCGACCTATTTTACTAAACCTGTCTGGACAATCTTCCCTAATCAAACTTCACTTGCTGAGCTCATTCTTCAAGGTTCCGTTAAAACAAAACCTGCCTGGTCAACCTTCCCTAATGAAACATAGATTTGCTGTGTTAATCCTTCAAGGTTCCCGTAAAACAAAACCTGGCTGGTCAACTATCCCTAAGCAAACTCTCCCTGGTAAGCTCTAATTCTTTCAGGTTCTGTTGGAACATTTCCACTTCATCGTATCGTTCATCTTTGATAGCCTGTCGAATATAACCTTTCACGTTCTCGATCTGTTGAAGGATAGGATCTGACGATTCGCTAGTACTAACTTGAACAGGTCCCCAACTCGTCTCCACCTTCCTCGATATCGCTACAGGAAAGACCGGCCGAATATCCCTCCCTAAAGATTTGAATTTGGCTTTGGTGTTGTCAAAAAAGTTCGTTTGCTTTTGCTGTCCTCCACCGTCTTGGTTGTACTGTTCTCCACCATCCACGCTTTCTACCGGCACGGGACTCGGGCTGTTTCTTGGCGACGCCTCGAGTCTTGATGATTGGGCGTTGGCCGCTTTTAACCGCTCTCGTTCCTTGACTCTTCGTTGTACGATAACGTTGTATTGATCCTTCGTGGGTAAAGTAGGTAACGTCAACATGTTATCCACGAGGTAATTTGAAGCATATGCGCGAACTGACCGCTGCAACTTCAGGACCTGGGGATTAGGTTGCTTTTCTTTTTCCAAACCAAGGGCCTGGATGCGTTTACTTAAATAAAACACACAAGAGTGAAGCGTCGAGTTTTAGTAGATGAACTGACCATTGGCAAGGTGAAATATGAGAGCTAAATACCTCAAGGCTTCGACAGTTTCGTAAGCTTTCAAGAGCTTCACTCTGATTTCCATAGCGCTCTCAAGACCGTAGTCACTCTCGCCAGCACTAAATAATAACAGAAGATAGCTTTAAAATATCCTTTTGAAGAACTAATACTTATTCATACAGTGTTAACAACATTTTATTTAAATAAAGATAAAATTAAATTAATAACACCTCTTCACTTCATATGAAAATGCAGATGGTGTTATTAATAGTTCTAGCATGCAAACACCGCCTTGGTTTTATTAAAGTGTTCACTAAATCTGATAGCAAAAAAAACCCCACACTGCCAACACACTAGTACACAGGGGACTGGTGGAGAGGAGTGCAAATGGAATAGCAATGGAATAGGCAAAATATCAGAATATTTACTGAATGGGAGTTACAGCTTTTGTTTGGTATGGAACTCCATTAACTTGAGTCCCAACCCTCCTTGCAGACAAGATCTGATGAATCTCCACCAAACCAATTCATTAGTAACCATTAACAAGTTCTACACTTAGGCAGAGATAAAACCTTACTTAACTGAGTTTGCCATCTTCAGAAAGAGTGGTTGTATCGCGTCAGCTTCCCTCATGGACAACACCATTTTCTAAATTAACAAATTCCGCTTTTTTAATAATTATCTAGATCAATTTGATAACACTAAATCTTAGTTCACACCAGGCCAAATACAAAAATTGTTTGAAAATTCAGCAGTGTTCATTGAAGAGTATCAATAAATTCGAATCTTTTCCTCGTCTACTTGTACTTAACAGACCTGCAATTCAATTGGTCGACATTTAGGCACTTAATTTTGCTAAGTCGGTTTGGGAATTCATATATAACACAGCTCTTCAGATTGATTTCAGTGTGACAAAATTTTGAATTAATCATCTAAGGTGAACATTTTTTGGCAATTTTTAAAAATTTTAGTGATCTCCTTCAATTAGATGTAGGCAAGATGAAGGTTTATCACTTTGTACATTTTTGTTAATTTTTCACCCAATTTGTTACTCATTTGTATCATCGGTTTTACCATCAAAGAACACTTTCTAGCTTCTTTTAGTCAGAGTGACTTTTTATCAATTTGATATTATATATAAACCTATAATATACAATTATTATTACGTGTAATATATGTTACATATAATAATATATCATTATCTCGTGCTAAATGTTTTGAACATTATGAAAAAGGTACAAACCACTACACTATAGCTGCACAATAGAGAAGGTAGTACAGAGTAGGATAAAACCTTCTTTACATTTTCATTGAAAGACTTTGAAGAAACCCATAAATGTCTTGCCAAGAATACATGCTTTTCTTTATATACCTTTATAAGCATCACTAGATCCAGTATTGATAAAATTTAATAACATTTAAGTGCTATAACCACATTTCAAGTCCCTATTCGAACATGTGGGCATTTTATACTAAAAAACTCTAAGAATGAAATACTTCTTTTACTTCCCATAAAATTACTTCAAACTCACCTCATATAACTGGAGGAGAATGCTGTTGGCTTTTTTATCTTGTGTCAATTTATTTTGTCTAAAAATGGCAAAAAACAGAAAATAATACATAGATTTACTAATTATCATATTGGCATGTTTATCTTTCCAATTGCAGTGCAAAGTATGGGATTGAGTGGGACATGAAACCCACAACACCTTGATAACTTTGCACAGACATTCACATACAGTATTCTCTAATAAACGCTGTGGCTTTCATTACAAATTCCAGTTTTTTGGATGCGGCTTTTAATAGAGGGCGACATTCATTACAGGGTGGTGTTTATTACAAAATGATACACAAAACATATGTTCATAAAAACGAGCAATATCACTGTCACCGTTCTCTTCTATGAGATGAAAACTTTTATAGCAATTAATTACACGTCAAATATTCATGCAAACGTGGAAGAATTTGTTGATAGAAAACAAATAAAACTATTTGCCATTAAACCAATTCTTGTTTAGCCTGTTTTCTAATAAACGTCGCTTTCCAAGAAGGCATTGTTTATTAGAGGGCAGCGTTTACTACAAATGTTTGGCTAAAAGTGAAGCGTTTAATAGATGGCGGCGTTTATTAGTGGGCGGTGTTTATAAGAGAAAATACGGTATTAGTTTCAGTGAAATATTACTAGATCAAACAACATTAGGTGCATATGAACATGAAACATTCTGTTATTACCTTATTAAAAGGATATGACAGGGATCACAGGCCCTCAAACCATTATCACTAGCTGTGTTTGCATCTTGTTTTACATAACACGAAGACAAGTTTCGATCCAACCTTATTAAATCACCTAACGAGGATAAAGAGGTTAAATTCATTAAGTCATACCCATCACATGTGCACATCACATCACGCTATTTGCTTCACTTATTCATCTTCTGATAATTGTAGTGATTATTGCAGTGAAATTTTGATCAAGCGAGGTAGG
The DNA here is from genome assembly GCA_027922465.2 of Turritopsis dohrnii. Taxonomy (NCBI): domain Eukaryota; kingdom Metazoa; phylum Cnidaria; class Hydrozoa; order Anthoathecata; family Oceaniidae; genus Turritopsis; species Turritopsis dohrnii. Next base: position 65,045 of record BQMF02000225.1, on the reverse strand, counting down.
ATTACATGTAAGGTTGAACAGCAGGCATTTGATATATTCTCATCATTTTCTTATTCTTGTCAATATCATTCAATGTGTTTTGTTAATAAATACCTTGATGGATAAACATTGTTATGATAATGTGTTAGCAAAGGATCAAAATGGAAATTGGTTTTAGTTGTTTGACTGTCCGTTTTTCCACAGAAAAACAAATTTTTTTTTCAAGCTCAAAAAGGTTGCTCGGAAAGATTTACATCCAAGACATAGTAGCTGCCTTTTAATGTTTATTTAATTTTATTACATACCCTTCCTATGAACTATTTAAAACTTTCAACTACAACAACTGGACCAATAATTACAGTTAGACGCAATTTTTTTTTCATTATTGAAATGCTCATCAGGTTTTAAAGCTTTGCTAGACACTCAATTAAACAATCCAACAAAATAAAAATAAAAAATAAAGTAGAATAAACTAGGGGGGGAAGGGGGATTACATTTTACCACAAAGAACTTACATGCCAGATTCATGTCCAAATTGCCAATGCAACTTTCGCAGATCACTTTACCACACAACCTACAATGATGACGTCTATAAATCAAAGTAAATTTTTTGGAACAAATTGGACAAAACTTGGTTGAACTATCATCTTCCCATGGTACAACGGCTTTTTCTACGTCTAAAAAAATAAATTAAATTGATACTATGGTTGTTCAAGAAAAGAAAAAGTAGTACCCTGTGTAAAACAATTTTATGGATGTTGAAATCAATGCATGTTGAGGCACAATGCAATAATTCCCTGTGAGAAAAATAGCTGACATTAATACAGAAAAAATGCCTCTACGTACTCCTACAAAGAACTTCACCATGAAATTTAAAGTGATCCTGTGATGAAAAATTATATTTTGGGACATCATATTTTTTCGACCCCTTTAGGTCGGAATAACGTCCGTCTACAAGCAAAAGAACTTTGAACGTGGGCCAAAAGAAACCAAAAGAGCTTTTATAACCACCTTCAGTGCAGTCATCCAAAATAACCGGCAATTCAAGGATAAATAGAACTCTAAAAGTTGATAAACAAGTCTTTTTACAGTTTTTCATGATTCTTTGTTGTTTTCAAGATATCTCAATTTCAAGATCTTAGATTTGGTTTATGCAATGCATAATTATGATGTAATAAGTGAGTAGTTAAAACTTCTCATCACTTTTACTGATATATAAATGAATATTACATCTTTATACTTTATTAAAGGGATCAAGAAGTGAAATGTATGATGGTGAAGTATAAACTAAGAATATTTTTTGCATCAGAAAATTTTTACGAAAATGGATGAACACGGATTTAATGCAACCTAATTTTAGCGAATGACCCCTTATATAATTATGGAAAATTGCCAGAAGGTAAAAAAAAGTTTTGCTTAATTTAAATTTTCCGCAACTTTAATTTAGCAAAAATAGCCTCATTCCTAAAATCGCTATAATAAGACGACGCAAACCAAAAATCGGCCTAAGGTAATTTGATATTTTTTAATAGAAATATCAGTGAAGGGAAAGGAGATTTTCAAAAACTGTAAAAAGACTTTTTAATTGACTTTTTGAGCTCTATTATCTACAATCACTCTAAAATAAAAAGGAGATGCAGACATCAAAATAAATAAATGTTACCTTTCCTTGTTTTGAGCACATTAGGCAGAGAAGAGTCTGAAGCATAGATTCCACTTTTTATAAGCTGTAAGATTAAAAAGACATAAAGAAACATATCGTTACAAACCACAATGTTTATTTTTGATATTTAGGTATGCACATTCAAAATTACACCTTTTCCAGTCGTATCAGTAACTTATTCGTTTCAACAACACATCTTTCGATTGTTTCTTTCCGTGTCTGACGAAATAGATTTAAGTGTGAGCATGCTTGGCCTAAAACATATGTTGAAAGCTGACAGAAAGGAAATTTTTTCCATAATAGCCATATTACACCTAACAGTCCTAATTTTAAGTTTATGTATTTACAGTATTCAGTTTACAAACTCCTTACACAGCCTTGCCTTATGCAGTCTTTAGTCTTATTTATGCAGCCTTTAGTCTTATTTATTTTTTTGGCATTGTTTTATGTGGCTGGCCACTCTAAGTTACTAGGTGTTACCTTAGTTACCAGGTGGGACCATGGCTTAGGTTGGAGGCTCCGAAGTATTTGACACCCTCATGAGTGAGACAAACCTAATCAAGGGTCTGTGCTTTCCTGGATGCTCCTGAAACACCTGATGTATCATCTACCTAATTTCTCTTACATGACATGGGACAACCCGGCGAATGTACTATACATTCCCTTGCACAAGGGGAATTGAACCAGGGGTCAAATCTTGAAAGGGCAGCGTCAGGCAGAAGAGAAAAGGCATACTATGAGCATCCACTGAGATTATTTCAGTGGGTGGAACCTATGCCCCCTCCCTCTCTCCCCTATACAAGAGTGATTTTAGAAATTTTTAAAGTAAAATAAATTTGATCAACGGACGCTGATTGAACCTATCAATGACCTCTAGCATGAGTTCTGAGGGGTAATGCACGACTAGAAATTGAGTTCACCAACTTACCAAATTTTTGAGTTTCCCATAGTGCTATGTCGATCCCTCCTGTATCTGGTGTCCCACGAGAGACTACAACTTGGGTGGCACCTTCAAGCGGCTGTTTTTTCTCCATTTCATCTTTTAAAAGTTTTCTTTTTGCTTTTCCAAAAACATTTCGTAGTTGATGTAAAACATCTTTGTCATTTGAGTGGAAGGTTTCAAAATGATGAGCCAAATGAGTTGGCGATTTTAAATCTTTCAAACAGATTGGACATAAAAAGCCCTCTTTTATAGTGTCGTCCATGGGGAATAGGTACAACTGCAAAAAAGTACTATAAATTATAAGAATAAGTAATAACTATTATTATTATTATATATATAGTTTATATAATAAGAACCAAAATAGTTTAAAAATGAGTCTTTACATTCCATGTTATATTTCGTTCTGATCTGAGCAGTCAAACATAATTGCAACAAGAAATCCTAATTTCAAATGTTTGTATTGACTATATATACCAGCAAGATTATATATAGGATTGCAAAGCAAAACTGAATCCCATGTAGAATTTTTTGGAAGGGCAAAAGCAGAAAGTGGTATCCTTTCTTTCATCACAAAGAGATATTGTTTTGCATCCCAACCAAACACCACTTTTAAGGGAAAATATCTCAAATTAAATATAATTGACATAATTGACATAATACTTGACATATAATTGACATAACAATGAGTACTGCATAACACACTCGGCTTTTTTGTTTAGATAATTATGGCTTTTAAATGATGTATATATAATGTAGATAATTTTTAATTTTTGTTTATACCTGAAGATGTTACTGAAGTAACGAAAAGCTTCGTAAGAGAATAAATACATTTTTAAAAAACTTTTGCGTTTATTTCCTTATATATGCATAACCAGTGTTAACCAATTTTAATTGTCGTTTTTAATAACATTTTAACTCATTATACAATCATTAATTATCTTATTATTATATTTAGAGATATTAATAACAACAATAAAATTAATAATAAATAACTTACTTAGGGAATATCAAAATTTTATAATTTAGAAAGTGCCTTCCTAAAGAACATGTAAACAATTTCGAAGTTTAGCATACTCAAGATCTTTGGTCAATGATAGTTCAGCATTATAATAAAAACACCTTCTATTTATAATAAAAATAATAAAATAACTGTTCAGTAAGTCATAAGGTATACAAGCTTTTTTTTATAGACGAGTTTCCAATGTTAATTACACTTTTATACCTTGTACATACTAAAAATCAAATACAATGTATGAAAATAGATAGGAAGTGCTAATGTGTATTGAAACTTTCTAATGTCGATTGTCTTTAAGGAGACTCCAGAGAACCAAATAAAGTGACAACATTTTGAAGTGTATAAAGAGACTTTTATTTCCTGCGAGGCTGCGTGCGCATACTCACAGGAAAATGACTTGATTAATGATATTCTATGTTGCAATATACCGTAATTACCGAGCAAAGAACACTGGTGTTTATAAACAATTACGTCACTAAGAAACTCATCTATAGGAACAATTTAATAAGAATACAAGCCTCAGATTTGGCCAAATAATAAGAACAAAATAAGAACAACCTGAAGCTCAAATCATTATTCCAAAAATTAAGAACAGACCGAGCCTCAATTTTCTTATCTTGGAAATGAAAAATTTAATGTGAGTTCTCTCACTGGTAAATTGTTTAGAAGTTTGTTTTGTTTTTCGTTTCACCTTGCATACTCATATCAGGTCACTTCCAAACAGCAACCATGCTTTTTACCAGTTGTATTTGAAAAATATTTATTTTTATTTTTACTGGAAGTTCCATAGCTAGCTAATAATAAGAACAAAATGAGGCTGAAATTTGAAACTGTGTTCTTAAAGCTAAGAACAAAATAAGAACAATTCAGGCTGAAAAAGGCTCAAAAAATAAGAACAGCAAGCCTCAGGTCAGGTCCAATTATTATAATGCTCTTGGTTTTTCATGCACTAAAAAGTTTTGCACTGGAGAAACTTGAAAATAACTCCTGTAATACTATATAATATGCGTATAGCTATACAAACTCCAAGTGTACAGAAAGGAAAGATTTTAACTCATTACAATGAGAAAATGGAAATGACACAACGCTTTTTTACACAAGATACTCGAAACCTACAAAAAAGTGTAATCTGATTTCCTGTTCCTCCTGAAGGTTTCACTGCTGTCGAAGCAATCTTTGTGAATTTTTCACAAGTTTTTGTAGGAGTTTCATGACTTAAAACATTTTTAAAACTAACAATGGCTTTGTTCTAGTGAATGCATGCAAATAGTTTTATAAAAAATCAGAAGAAATACCAAATAATATCTAGCTAGTACTAATAGTACATAATGTTCATAGATTTATTATCGCATACCCTCGCTAAAATAATCGCTCAGCAGGATGGCTCCACATAAAGCGGACATAAACAAACCCGGTTTTTAAAAGTCGGATATGATTTTTCGCTTCGTTTTAATCACCCCGAAACTGTTTTTCTAGGGGGGAGGAGAGAGGGAGGAGGGCGATGACGAAAATTTGAGTTCATCATCAAACTTTTCTCACAGAGGAACGTCTTACAAAAATGTTTGAAAGAACGAATCACATGACGTAATTCTATGCCTAGCAAATTTTACAAGATTTGCACCATAAAGTTTTGATAATGAACATACGACACACAACCTGACATGCTCCTAATTGAAAACGAGGCCGGGAGAAAATATTCTAATAAGGGGTCGTTATATTTTACTACAGCATGAGCATGAGGCCTATTGTTTAGAAAAAATATATATCCTCGAATAGACCTTTCCCAAGTTTCTGTTTATAAACACCGTGTTATAACCTAGCCACTACACTTAAAAGTATACACTCTTAAGTATACATTCTGTGTAACTAATACAACGAGCTGTTACCTTCCTTTCATACCATGAAGGAGCGAAACCTTGTATCACTGATTCGATGCTCGTCGTAAGCTCCAAGTTATCTCGTGATCGTAGTAGTAGTTGGTGGATTCCAACACGAATCACAATAACATCACGTCAGAGATGGATTTCTCTGCAACATTAGTTACATATCGATAATGAGGATTGAACACCATGAACTGGGTGGTCTGTGTAACTAACACAACGAGCTGTTACCTTCCTTTCTAGCCTCTGTTTCAAACTCTTACTGACTTAATAACGAACAACACTACTACTTGCTGAAAACATTATGAAATCACCGGACTTACCCCGCCGACTCATCTTATCCCATATTTACGCTATACACCTTTTGAGAAAATTTTCTAACTCTTATGAACTTGTTGGTTTATTAAATGGTTTAAGGCGTTCTCAGCATTTAGCAAAACTTATCGTTATCGAAAAACAATGAAAAACATAGAAACGGGGCGAAGCTTGATAACTAAGCATTAACTCGGCATTTAAACAGAAATTCGGGAAAGGGGTATAGAAAAACTCCAAGCGATTTTACGAAAGTTTTCATGAAATTTGTTTTAAAAAATTGGAAATACTATTGAGATTCACTTAAGACAGCTTTCAACATAATGGAGAAACGGGGTTTAAGTTGGAGATGTATTTCCGATGGACATTTTAAAAATCACAACGATGATCACAGCCTCGTTTCCAGAACTTAGTGATTTCGAAGCAACAACTGAAAATACTTATGAAATGATCTCCTATCCAAATTATCAGGAAAAATACGCTTTAAAACGAGGCAATGAATGTAGGAGAGGCAGTTCCACAATACAACAGACATACAACAGACATTTTATTTCAGAATGTTCAAAAACAACACATGAACACTTGACATGCAACAATTTTCCTTCCATCAACCAAACATGACCAGAGTGCAAAACACAAACTCATAACTCATAACCTAATATCATAAAAAGTTTCCATCAACCTCATTCCCAGGGTTTCTTGCCACTGTATATCAAAAAGGCAAGAAGCCCTGGGAACGAGATTGAGTTTCCATTAATTTTACACCCAACCTGATAATGATACATCCGGTAAGAGACCCTGGGCTCGAGATTGATCGCAGCCATATGGTAAAAATAATCACATATTGTTTTTCATTCATTCTTCACGAATGCTGAACAGCAATTAACACTAATTAGATACCAAACCCCTCGTCTTTTGTCGATGACGTTATACTTATGTGCATTTATATATTGTTTATCGTGACACAAATAGAAACCTTGGTACCAGGACTTTCTCTCTCCTCTTCTCTACGACCACTTTCTATTGGTGAATGTGTGACCATAAATATTATTCAAATAAAGTTCACTTCCGTTTATTGAAATATTGACTTCAGACTGGGAAAATTACAAAAAAGTCAGAAATAAATGTTCAAAGGAAGTAAAAAAAAGCAAAATCTAATTTTCAAAAGCAAAGATTGAACGAAAACATCACAAACCCACAACGTTTTTGGTCCAAAAAGTAAACCAAAAAGTGTAAACAATGAGAGAGTAGCTGAACGGCTTTCTGCAAACGTTTTCAGTCAGTTCTATAGTACCATGGCACCGAACCTAAAGAGACTCATATCTCCAATACGTAGTCATGTATGGCGCAGTCCTCCAACATTACCTATCAGAACTGCAAAAAAGTTCACCATGCCCTACGTTTCAGTTTTGTTTGTCGAAAAAGAACTTAAAAGGTTATCTCGAAAGAAAGCAACAGGTGCTGATGAATTACCACCTGCTCTCAAAAAAGACTGTGCAACCGCCATCTCAAGACCTCTCAGCCACATAATAAATCTTTCCTTAAAGACAGCCACAGTTCCTTCCTCTTGGAAACTAGCCAAAATCACGCCAATCTATAAATCAGACAATACGAGTCTGCCTGAGAATTATCGACCTATCTCAGTTCTTCCAATAGCATCATAAATTATGGAAAAAACCAGTACACTGTGCACTCAAAGAACACCTGGAAAACGAAAAATTATTAAGCTGTTGTCAGCACGGTTTTCGAATAAAACACTCAACAAAAACTGCATCCATTTTATTTTGTGACTCTATTCGACGAAGCATGGACAAGGGTAACTTAGTTAGACCTATTTACATTGACTTATCAAAAGCCTTTGGCAGAAAAACTAGCTGCTTATGGTGTAAACGGAATCGAACATGAATGGTTTTGCAGTTACTTGTTCAACAGGAAACACATGGTTCAGATTGAAAATGATTGCTCAAATCCAAATCCTGTCATGTGTGGTGTCCCACAAGGCTCTATTTGGGAACCATTACTGTTTATCCTTTTCATTAATGACTTAACAGAGAGCATATCACATGCAAACGTGTTAATGTACGCTGACGACACAGTGCTGTCAAGAAATTGAAAGATGTTTAAGCTTGGATATGGAAAACGTGCATGACTACTTTCAAAGAAATGAACTTATAATAAACTTAAAAAAGGAAAAACTCATGCTTTTCGGTACTGCAAAAAGGTTAAAAGCTGCTGGTGAGAAAATCGATGTTTACTATAACAATCAAAAAATAAACTTCTCAACAAAGTATAGATACCTTGGCACAATCATAGATAACCACCTTAACTTAACAGAAAATTTCGAAAAAACATACAAAAAAACAAGTGGCAGACTTCGACTGCTGGAAAGAATGAGATATTATATCACAACCAAAGCTGCTTACGCAATGTACAACATGATGATCATACCACTAATAACCTACAGTTGTGCACTGAAAAACCCTTATAACAAAATTACCATCACTCGACAGACGGGCAAGTAGAATCATCAACTCAAAGAAAACAATACCAACTATCGAAAACCTTGCAAATCGTGAACGTGTCGATCTAGTCAAGAAATGCATCACTGGGCAGCTTGGGTACGATCTCAACAACCATTTTACACTTATCAATCACGATCAAAACACCAGAAACAACAAATGCAGCCTAAAACTTCCTCGAACAAAACTTGAAGTAGCTAAAAATAGTTTTTATTTTGGTGGAAGCCTTTTATACAATAGTCTGCCTGCATCTCTTAGGGGTTGATTACATGAAGGGGGGCTAGCCCGGTTAGGCGGGCTAGCTCGGTTTGATGAGATCTCGCTACTATTAAGAAAGTGTCATAAATTTGTGTTTGTGATCACATGAGAAACAAGCTATCCCGCTTTGCCGAGATCTCGCTTTATTTAACCGAGATCTCGGTAAAGCGGTCTGAAGAATTTCTCATGTGATGGCTTTCAACCGGGCTGACCGCCTTTGCCGGGATGAAATTGCATACACGCCGCATGTGTAAAGTTAAAAAATATAACAAATATCACGTGATCAGTTCTTTAGCCCGGTTAAGCGGGTTAAGTGTGATCATGAAAATTTATCAGCCCGCCTAACCGAGCCAGCCCTCCTCATGTGATCACCCCCTTAGAAAAACAGAAGATTTTAATGATTTTAAGAGTGGGGTAAAAACACATTTCAATTTTAATTTTGACTTACATTATCTTGAAACGTGCTTTTACACTCTTCTCATTACCGTACATATTATATGTTTTTAGCCTTTTATTTTTTATTTCCATTATTTTTTAAAAAGCAGGACAAACATTGATAGCAGTATTTATTTTGTTCATATTGTACATATAAAGCTGAAGTTTTTATCCTGTGTAAATATTCATTAATAAATAAATGGATGACAAAGTTAGTTTTGAAACTCTCTCTATACAAGTTTACGTGTTGGCTTCTGTGATCGTTACTTCAAGATTTCTTAAGGTATATTATTGAAAGTTGCAGAAGCATATTCTCTATTTCTTCAATTTTTTTTGATTTTCAACATGAAGTCATAAATGTTGTCATAAATGTTGGTCACGCGTCGATGAAAGAAAAAGCCCTGCTGAGAAAATGAGAGAGAAAGAATAGTAAAGTCTTATATTTGGAATTTATTCACGGCACTGAAGTATGGATTTAAAAATCTAGCGTTCCTCCCATGCATCTTTCAATGACAATTACACCCCTGTTTTGTGGAAACAGAATACTTTAGATACTCTGGATATGAAAAGGTGTTTTTTTGATCAACAACTACACTTCATCCGATAAAAAAAAATTAAAATAAAGTCATTATTATAAAATAAGTAAAAAAAAAAAAATGAAAATTTCAAACGTCACTCGTTTCCTTAGCCTCCTCGTCCAAATGATTGCTTCAAAAAAACCTGAAAGAGAGAAGAGGGTTGTATAACAAATTTTGTCCTTGTGACTCCAGCAGATAAAGACAGTAATGGTTGGTTCTTCCGCCCGCCGGCATACAACTATTAGTTGACTTACCGCCAGAGATACGTATAGCATTGCTCTAACTTGCCCGAAGCCCAGTGTGCAGTCACTCGATGGCTCCTAATGGGCTGACACGCTGCTTTTAAAGCGCATTGGAGTGATGTATTGAGACACGACATGACTGGACTCGAACACGGGTCGCAGCGGTCGCACTCAAAGGTACTAACCACTACACCATCGGTGCACAGGTTGCCATATCTTAGGGAAGAGTTAAAATGAAATTCATCGTAAGAGAATAAAAAGACATACCTTAATCTCTTTTATGCTTTATCATTCTAGCCATGATGCCGGTAAATGCATCTTCTACAATATCTGTAATAAAAAAATGATTTATATAAGTATTTTTCAAGGGCGTTTTCTCTTCTACAGAGCCGTCTCAAAACGCCCGCACTAATAAAACCCAATGTAAAATTTTAAGTAGTATATGTCGTGCAGCTTTAGCCCCAGGACGTTCTGTTCATCGAAAAAATAACAGGACTGGTTCTGAAATTGCTGATTCTGATGATATATCAGGACCGTCGACACGATGTCAAAGTTGGGGGGCCATAATCACTGACGTAGGAGGACATACCAAGATAATGTTTTAAATCCCATGTGTGTACATTTTACAGAAAGTATAGTTTTGATGTGCTGTATATAGATAGAAAATGTCACATCTACCTCTCACCTCGTTTATACTCATCAGAAATTCTGTTTTTGATCAATTGATCCCATTGAGCTAAATTGCGTTGTTTGGCGTCTCCCATGCAACCAGGGCGGCCACAACAGCAATCTATAAACACCATATATCAATAACAACAAATAACAACAACGCAGATCATGTTTAGAAATGTATATAATATTTAAACTTGTCACTACCACTATCTTGTATGGGCAAGTAAATTCAAACGTTCAAAAGTGACCACAGATTGATACAATTATTTTCCAAAACTTTTTCCTAATCTGTTTACAATTAACTTCTCCATGTTTTTAGTGAGAGAGTTTTTCTCATTAGTTGATTACTACTAGTTTTTTTTTTATTAAGTTTACTGGATTAACAAATTCATTAAATTAAATTCATTTATGGATATATTTTGGCCATATTTTGTGCGTTCCGACGTGAATCCCCACGAATCGTGATGACGCCTGTGTCTGTTGAAACCGAGGCTGGCTTTACATTTACATTATACGACTATATTAAGAAATATTTGATTAAAACAATTTAAAGCTCGACTCGGCGTGACACAAAACTGAAACCATGATCAAAAAATAAATTAAAACTTTTCCAATGTGGAAACTCACTGGCATCTCCAACTAATGTAGAAGGAGGTTTACTTCCTCCTACAGGCGATCCAAACAACAAGGAAAGCAACAACAACGATATGACTATCTTAATCATCTTAAATCTCTTTCTGTCTCAAGTAAATTCAAACATCCAACAGATTAATCCTCCTATTCAAAAAAGCTTTTTCTACAATTAACTAGTAACTATTTACAATTAACTGCTAAATGCTTTCCCAGCTGGCACATTTGCGGAGGACTGCGAAGGAGTGCCATTTCTATAGAAATATATACCAATTTCAATAAAAATGCTCTTCGTCGCAGTGACTTTTTGACGATTTTGCCCGCTTTTGCACGTTCACTCAGTTTTGTTATTATGCGCATGCGTCAGCGAGATTATGAAAAATCAACATGGAAACTTCTGATGAAGGTTTATGAGTAGTTTCATATACCTTCGTAAATTACGAAATTTTGTCATATTTCGTTGATAAAATGCGAAACCAGATATTTTTGATTGAATGATGTAAGATCACAGAATAAACAGACACAGCTATCATATTCGATTTTCGATTGAATCGATAGCATATCGTGTGGAAATAGCCTGAAAAAATCCTTTTTAAAATTATACTTTTACTCTACAAAATAAAAAATAGCATTCTAAGTTGACTAGTCTCAGGATAAAACAGGCATTTACCCCAAAAACATATGCTTGAATTGCTATTGAAAATTGAGAGGAATATACATTAATATACATTGTTTGCAAAAGAAATTTGTGCGGAACATTTTCGCATTCCGCAAAACATTTTCGCATTCCGCAAAGAATGAATAAATATTGGTCATCCGCAAAAGTAAATTCCGCAAAATTTTTCACCGTAAAGAATTGATTTTTCACTTTGCATATGAATGAAAGTCTTGTTTTTACAAAACCCAATGGGCGCAAAATCGTCAAAAAGTCACCGCGACGGAGAGCACGTTTATATGTATGTTTCTATAAAAATGCACTCCTTCACAGAGGTTATTTAACAAATATGCCGGCTGGGTTGAAAAAGGAATAAATTCGAGGTTATTGAACATCCAAGAAAATAATTCCGCAAAATCTCTTGAGGTCGTCGTCATCCGCAAAAATTAATTCCGAAAAATATGGGATTTTTTGATCATTTATCCGCAAACAATTTCTTCCCTTAAAGTAGAAACTCGCGAACACACATAGAAGATTACAACTTTATTGAGTGGTCTGAAAACTCACAATAATATGTTATCTGCAATTCTGTGAAAACAAAGGCTAAAGGCAAACCTCAGAAAAAGTCCACATAAGGGAAAGGCAAAAAAACCATTATAATACATTTTGTCAAAATCTGAAATCTTCTGAAATCATGAAAACACTCCTTCCCTTGGTCATTGCTGATAACATGAACCCCATACTATCTGCTGAAAACCAACACAGAACTGTGAAAATATGCTTTGAGTCTAACAGTGAATTTACAGCCTATTCAGCTATGAAATGTAAACACACAATATGCCTTTGCTGTCTGACAAAAAATATGGAGAAGAAAAAGAAAACAGAAACAAAATATCCATCCTGCAATGCATACTTTACTTATGTTGTTACTGATAGTAATGTTAAACAAATGACTAAATGCTCTAAGAGTGAAGTTCAAAATTAGATGTGAAAAAAACCTGCAGTATACTTGAAAACACAGCAAAACGTTAACCGTGAATTTGAATGTACGAAAAAGCAAAAAGAAATTAACAATTCAATGGCAATTCCTCAGAATGTAATGTTACACGTCAAATTTCAAGAACCCATGGGTTTGGTGACGTCATTAGTTTCATTAATTGCTTGCATTTCTGGACATTTTAGCCGTGCGATGTATTCCAACGTAAAAGTGTCAAATCGTGATCGTGCCTGGTGTTCTATGTAAGAAAAGATGAGTACTCTGTTTCCAAACAGATCTGCGAAATTACTTAAGGTGATCATGTGATAAATGGACCTACAGCTACCATGTTGGTGAAGTTTTTTTGCAAAATTTTTCCAGCAAATTACGCATGCTTTAGTGTGCTTTAGTTTCACTGCCTTTTATCAGTCATAACATGTAACTTTCGAGGAATCTTTTAGGTTGAAATATAGCGCTATATAGGTTGGAAGTTAACAAAACAAAAAGAATATGCGATATGTTGGAAGTTACGGTATCTTATTTGTCTCCAAGAAAGCTTGATATTTCACATTCCACCTGGCATTGTGTAGCAATGCTACCCAGCATTATGCAGGTTGGCATCTGTGTTTTTAATAATGTATCATCGACAAGAACTGAACCATATGGATCATATGAAAAAGATTACGAAAGGAATAGAAAGGACGTTATCTGAACGCTAAAGAAGCGAGAGTTCTGAGAGTTCTGGATGTAATGAACGAGTGCCAAAAATTACTTAAGACCACAATCACCTATCAGTCTAGTATGTGCAAGTTCTCTGCCTTAAAATCTGAGGTACACATTCCTGGTGGAGGCCCACATCAGTGTGTTCACTGCAAAATTCTAGCCTTGGTAAAATAAATTAAAAAAAAAAAAAAAAAAAAAGAGGTGATTGATCTTACAAAAACTCCTGGTTGGAATGAAACCAAGTAACCGCCGGGATTAGATGTCAACTTTTATACCGGTCCGTTTGTTCAAAATTCACGATTTTGGGGCTTATCATTAAAGTGAGATTTGAAGCTGCAAAAAGGTCTTTCTTCTACAATGGAGTATACACTCTTTCAAACGAAGTTAGAGGAGGCGAGGCGAGAAGAGAAATACTGAAAGATTTTTAAATTTTTTTAAAATTTTAGATATTGAATTTTAACTAGTTCGTAAATAGATTGTTTTTAGTTCGAATTTTAATTCGTGAGGGGATGATATGATGAGTTGGTGTTACAACATCGTGCTCACAGCAGCAGGATTGCTTGCCTTTTGAATTGCAGGGAGCCCTGGGAACAATGTTGGCGGTGTTAACAACTTGCTTTTATAGACGAAATGAATATTTACAACGAAATTGCTGATATTCCAAAACGATGAATTAGTGAAAAACAAAAGAATACTGAAACCTTTTTTTGCGGCGTGGAGCATATTCGAGAAGACGGCGCTTAATCGAAGATTATTGAGAGTTAGTCATTTTTTCACAACTTGTTATGACAAACCGAAGGTCGCACGGAAAAGTTTCTAACTTTCATGAATATAAATCTAATGTTTGAAATTGACTTTCTGTGATTTTTTTGTAGATTTTTCAATGAAGCAGGACATTTACAATACACAATGAAAGTTGAATGGAATTCAGAAAATGTATGGCAATTCTGAGAAACGAAAAACCTTCTTTCCACTACTTGTTTCTACCATTATGTGTCGCCATCAAGTAACGAATGAATATCTCAAAAATATGTAAAACCTGTAAGACGATTGGTTATGCACAAATATCGTGAAACGGTAAAGTAGCAATTTTTATGAGACATAATTTATGAAGTCTTTTACAAAATAGACATTGACGTGGCCTGTGTGGCCTTACGTAAAATATATAAGCGAAGTCCTTAATACTTAAAAAATAGTTAAAAATGGGTTTAACTGTATCATCACTTTTTAATAGGCTATTTGGTAAACAGAGTATGCGAATTTTAATGGGTAAGTTCATTTTTTATGTACGGCCAGCAGAGGTAATATACCATATCCATTTTTGGCAGAGCTTATATAGGAAGTTAAGATTCTTTTGATATCTTCCTAATGATTATAGTTGACGAACTTAGCCCTGTTGTTCACATCCGTTATTAGATTTTGATGCTTTTGGGCTCAAATTTCAAAAAATTTGAACAAATTTTATGACTTCCTAATAAATGGGGGAATTGTTCAACCTGCTTTTGACATAATAGTTTGATATGTAAGCTTCTCAGCGCTGCAACAAAGAAAACAAACGTTGGATGTACACATGCTATTTATAAAATATTAACTTATGGTTATGGTCAGATTTTATAAACATTGTACTAACTGAAATTTAGTAATCTTTTTGGCGGTACTCTCTCAATTATTTTAATGAATTGTACGCAAAACTGATAGGAGCTTCCCTGTATAGTGAAATGGTTAAGGTTGTGATCCCTCATCTTTCTGTGCTCAAAGTTTTTATTTCTTTTTCAACTAAATTTGACATTCCTACAACTTTTTTTCATGAGGTTATGAGATCTACACAACTATTATTACTAAATATTTTATATTTTATATTATATATTATTTTTTTACCTCTAGTTGGATTAGATGCTGCTGGTAAAACAACAATTTTGTATAAATTAAAATTGGGTGAAATTGTGACAACCATCCCAACAATTGGTAAGTAATCAGTTATTGTAAAGAGTTGGTTTGACATACCAAATTGTGATTACTGACCGTTTACAGCTAAAACCTTGTTATTTCAGTTTGGGTAAATGAAACCATTCTTGCCTTTTTAAATATAACATAACAGATTTTGTAGCTAATCAGGAGAATTAAGCTACCTTTTCTTAATGTTTATGTTTTATTCAATTTACGTGAGAAATGAGTGCCACTGCAAATATTCCTACATTACCTAAAGTTGCATTTTGATTATTGGTTAATGTGCTAAGTATTACATTTATTGACATTCCATCGTCAAGTTTTCTTGTACTTTTCCACTAAACTGGTAGTGTAACAAAGAATGAGAAGATTTGATTATATGTAATGTGTTTTTGAAAAAGACGAAAACATTATATTAGAGATTAATAAATTGTGGTGTAGGAGACAACAGTGAATACCTTATCCAAGACCTCATAGATGTGTGGTTGTCAAAAAAACAAATACAAAAACAAGTTTTGTGTTGATCCTGCAAGAATATTGCAGTTTTTTTATTGTAGACTGAAACAGTCTTTAGGTCTAAATTTGTTAATAAACGATATAGATTGATCTCTTTCAGGTTTTAATGTTGAAACTGTGGAATATAAAAACATAAGTTTCACAGTCTGGGATGTTGGTGGTCAGGATAAAATCCGACCTCTATGGCGACATTACTTTACAAACACACAAGGTCTTATATTTGTTGTGGACAGTAACGACAGAGAGCGTCTATCAGAGGCTGCCTCGGAATTGAATAAAATGGTACGTTTAGTTTCAATGCAGAATAAAATACCTGTTGTAAAAACCATTAGATTACTTTCTGATATAAGATGACATGATCTCATTATGTTACATTAATACAATGTTGAAACGATTTAGCACTTGTGCACTGAATTCGAAAATTCATTTCACACCTCATTTCTTTTTTGTTTTTTTTTTCAACCGAAGCAACTCTGCATACTTACCCCACCAATCTGGGTCAACTTGTGTCATTATGTCATTAGTTATCTTCAATCTTGAATAATGTCTTTCTTTTAATTTGGATTTCAGATCACCGAAGATGAACTTAAAGATTCTACAATTTTAATATTCGCCAACAAACAGGACCTGCCCAACGCACTATCAGTATCAGAAATTACGGAAAAATTAGGACTTCATAACTTAAGAGGGCGAAAGGTGAGTTCGCTTTCATTGGAAATACATTTTTTTATGTAACCTGGGCTGCACATTGACTTAATGCAAGTGAAGTTTGTTTTCCACATGGACTTTTGCTAAATGGAATTTCAGACTATTTTTCAGGTGGGGACTATTTTGGTTTCAAATATGATTTTAGAGCTACATCGCATGCATTAAGTCAAGTCGGTGTAGGTGATTCTTCATTAATGCTTGTTGATCATTTCTACACATTTTATTTCTTTTTAGTGGTATGTACAAGCAGCTTGTGCGACAGAAGGCACCGGTCTATACGAGGGACTTGATTGGTTGTCCAATGAACTCTCCAAATGAGCAGCCTCTTCTATTGGCCAATTGAAACGAACCTTGTTTCAGTCCACTCATTTTTTTAGATGTCAAGCATCCGAGCGCAGTGCGTGCGATTGGAATCATAGAAATTAATTTATATATTTTCTTTACAAGATTTGATTTTTTTCTATATACCAGATATAAATTCTATCCTGTTCTCTCAACCCTGCAAACCTTTATCCTGTACTCTTGACCATGTAATTTTTGGTTCATGTCTCATCTCATTCATTTCTTGAACTACTCTGCTGATATCATTTGCTGGTTTATTTTCAGTTTCGGCTGCCGGCTTTTTCTCCAAGCACGTGTACTCATGGTAACAACCCATTCAATAAATAAATTCCCATAAAACCGTGTCGTTCATTTCAAACAAATTGGAGACCCTGAACTTTCCAATGATGATGGTTACAAAGAAGCAGTGTTTTTTTTCCCGAAAATGAACTGTCTCAAATTCTAAAGTCAACGAGGCCACGAGAGATGTTCTGAATGACCTTACCTTGCATGCTTGACGCGTTATACAGAGTATTAAGAATTATTCTTATGTTGGTCTGGCACATCGTTTCCATCTAATGTTTCTGGTGTAAACCTTGTGAAAATGTGTTTGGGAGAAGCGCTATTTCTACGACCACTTTTGATGGAAATATTTCGACGGAGAAAGAAATTGACATTAAATATGTTCTGCTTTTCAAGCGAAAAATTTCTTTTCTCCACTGTGCGAATGTGAGTAAAAATAATTTCAACTCCCTATCGAAATCGCAAGTTCAATGTGGAATTCTATGATCGAAATATTTCTATCAGAAATTGTTCTCCTCTAAAATTTTCGCTCGAAAAATTTCGATCAGAAGTGACCGTGGAAATAGCGCTTGAGTGAGAGTGAGGCTCAGGTCGGTCTCGTTTGTTCAAATACTTTTATAAGCGTTTTTTAACGTAATGGCAACGATTTACCAGATGATCATACCCTTGATATAGAAGAAATTTTTTCGTGAATTAACGAGTTAACGAAAGTAAACCCAATGTTTTTCTCACCTCTAAATATCCGATGATCGATTGCAAAAGAAGAACAACCTCAAACACCCTGCCTCTTCATGTACAGGAGGCGGCGAAGTATCAACCGCGTATGTATGTATGTATGTATCTTGTTTCTTCAGAGTTTCTTATTTCTTCAGAGGAGAGGAGAGAAGACGTTTTTCGGAGGAATAATGTGCCCCTCCTGAACACATCACAAACACACATAAACAAAACAAAATTTGAAAAAAAATAAATAAAATAAATAAAAAATAAATCTATAAATTTCTATAAAAAGTTATTTCGAGGAGTTAAAACCAAATCTTTAACTCCCCACCGCATGTCAAAACTGCGGAGCAGTCTTCTAAAGCTCCATCAAGCAAACTTGTGTATTTCTCCGTGCGAATCAGTTTAGTAGATGATGCACGTCTGAAGAAATCACGAAATTTCTGCCATCTTGTTCTTTCTTTGTTGACATTCATCGATGATGTGCAATCCTTTAAATCATTGTAAACATCTGCAATATTGCTAATTTGTCGTTTCTGAAAAAAAACAAAAACCCAACAAATTATCATAACCAGTCAAATATGTCTTCTTCCCTCGTTCCTATCCCACAATGCCTTTTCGAAACACTCCATCATGATGGAATTGAATATCTTACTTGCAAATCAGTAAGTGCATCTCGAATATTCATACGATGAACGTTCATCCAATAATTATCACAATCCAAGCTAGTCAGCTCTTTCTTCAATTCATCGATCGTTTCGTCAGCTTCCAACAAATCTTGTTGCATTTCTTCCACGTGGTTTTCAATTTCCCGCGCTTTTTCTTTCACTTCTTCGTACACTGTGGCAAGCTCAATCTTTTGTTTACGAAGCAATGTTTTTTGAAGTTTCAAACCCTTCTTCAGTTGGTTGACTTTATTTTTCTTCCACGACATTAGAAGAAATCCTGTCGTCTTCAAGTCGTTGGGTGGTTCGTTACTTTCCCTCTCACTTTCAACCATTATTTCGTCGAAAATATTTTTCTTCAATTTCAATTCAAACATGATAGAAGAAACAAAAATTCTTTTCTCAAACTCAATAACCTCTTCAATTTAAGTGCTACACAAAGAAATGATGTCAAATAGTTGCTGAAGCAAATTAACGTCAAATATGCTAGGTTGTCACCATGACGAGCAGCTCTCTGTGAAGGATCAACAGTTACGACTTCCATATAGCACACTTCATTTTCAACACCCTTTTTCTAAGAAGGCGACCACTAAGGTTAGAGCTCAAGTAATGTGTGCACGCTGTGTATGATGGGCCGCTATTTCAAGTTTTTATTTTTGCCCCCAAATCGCGATTTTTTAAAAAAAGTAGCTCAGTGGGCACAACCTCGAACCCAGGGTCTCATGCCTTTTCGATAAACGGATATATTCAAAATTCTTGAAGATGACCAAAGCTAAGCGAATTTGCAGCTCTCAAAAATATGTTTTATTTATTTTGCCTTTTCTGCCATAATCTTCCGGTGTTTCTGGATCGCGAAAAAAGGTTCGGCAAAACTCAAAGCAAATGGCGCAATCGCGAAAATCAATTGCAAAAAAGAGGATTTTGGGTCCTCCAACAACGAAAATTTCTTCTTGCGAAAATTTTCTTCTTGAGCGCTCAGGTGACCTATAAGTGAAACACTGTGTGACAGGGATTACGAAAGTTTACTTGACAATAGTGGGCTTCGAATTTTGACACAAATTCGAAAGAAATGACAAATAAATCATGATTTCAGGTTTAATATTCACATGTCCTATGTACACGGTGCTCTCTACACTTTTTTGTCCTCAGATGGAAAAAAATCTTTTCACGGCTGAACACATATGGTGCAAAAGCTAGTTCTTGAGATGCTTTTCATGAAGATGTCCACTAACACTGCGGTGGAGTGCCATAACGATCTTTCATCACCATTGACAACAGAGACATCAACAGAAAGACAATTCTTTGAATAGCGCATAATACGAATTCCAAATTCGCAACAGGTACGAATTTTACACATTTTGCAAGATCAGCTTACGTTTTTTATCGTGTGTGAATCGATTTTGCGTAAATAGGTCACTTTCGTAGAACGTGACAAGGTTGTGGATGTTTATCTGGCGAGCCTAAAAAAAAAAAAAGTAACACAACTTGATTTTCTAAAATTTCACGACCTTTCGGTGCCGTCCATCTGGCTGACTTAGTGTGCCACGTAGAAAAAATACAAGTGATGAAATTTTTCATTCTACGTCACGTGAGTAAACATTACTTATCAAAAAGACTTTACAACAAAAAGCAATTCTACTTCGAAACAAAAGCTGAGTTGGCGTTAAAAATCGATGATGTTAATTTTGAATGTAAACCCGTGGTTACAACCGAGCCATTTATTGGGTGCATGCAACACGTTGTGAAAATGAATTTACATATGGTTCGTGTGTCAAATTGCAACCATCAGACTTTACGGTGTAAACCTTGTGAAATGTGTCTGGGTTAGTGAGGGTAAGGGCCGGGCTTAGCCTCATTTGTTCAAACATATTTGTAAGTGTTTTCACCGTTTAAATGTAATGGTTGTAATTTGTCACATGAACATACTCTTGGGCAGATAATTTGGAGAATCAAAAGTTCTTGTGTATTGAAACTGATAGTTTTGATGAATTACTGCTCTTTATTGAACATTCAATATGGAAAAGAAATTCCCTCATTTATCAATTTTTTTCATTCTATTTACCATTTCTGACGAGCATATAACCGCTCACTTTATTTTCACATAAAATCGCCACAAAATCATTCGGAAGTATTCGCCATGCGTTGAAAACAAAAGAAACATCTGATTTATCTCATGCTTCAATAGAATATTTTCATCAGTTTAACTGAAGATGAACACGTCCATCTTTTGAAAAAAACTGACCAGTTTAAAAGGATCATGAAAAATTCGTCAGTTTTTTTCTGTTTACACGATCAGTTTTTTCTATCATCAGTTTAAACTGATCGTGTAGTTCAGCCTTCAGACTATTTTGAGAAGTTTTCAAATTGTTAGATGGATACTCTCGTAGAGTGAGTTCAAAAACAGAAATATTCAGATTCCAGCTCACCCTATCTAAGAAATCCTCTTCTTGGATTTCAATGATCTCTGGCAGGTCGCTTCTGTAACGGTTTTTGTGGTACGCGATTTGATCACGCACGAGCTGGTTCAACACAAACAAAAGCAGTTCGTTGTTGTCTCGCTTGAAGGCCAAGTAATGCGCAAACGTCTAAAGAAAAATGGGATGAACAATCGAGAAAATCGGTTAAAGAAAAACGATTCATCACATCAAATTGAAATATTAGCTAAACAAACTATATGCTAAGTAAAAAGTATAATGTGGAAACGGGCCTTTATACTCATCTAAAAGCCTGTTCACACAAAGAAAGACAGAAAACATTCACAAAGACCTACTCTGTTGAGAAAAAAACCGTCATGGCACCTTACACTGACATAGTTTAACGAGAAAGGATTTCGGCTGCTTATGATAAAACATATAGTTCATCTAACAGTTTGAAAGCATCAAAACTTCATGGTGTAAAACTTGTAAAATTTGTTTGGGTTAGTGAGGGTTAGGTTCAGGCTATGCCTCGTTCTTTCAAACTATTTCAAGAAGCTTTAACCGAGAAGTTAAATGCTTTCAAATTGTATGATGAACACACACATAACTCTGTGTAGAGGAGGTGTTAAAACGTACCTTCTTCATGTTACGCATCACAGAATATTTTTGCGTATCTATAAAGCTTTCCAGCATGACTCGGAGCGCCATATTGACATCATCTTCGTGCACATACTCCCGCAGATGGAGGCGAGCATGCGCTTCTGCCATTCGAATCATTGACTCGATATGTCGAACTGTAATTGGTATGCTCCCAGTGATCTAGGTAAAATAAACAAAACATATTTCATATGTTTTTGAGGACAAAAATGAACTTGTGAGAACTTCACAAGTAAAAAAAAAAACTGTTCAACATTAGAAATACAAACAAACAAGCAAACACCCTTATTTGCGTTTCACACCTTACAATTAAACGCCCCTTGCGTTTAACGCCTTACAATTAAACGCCCCTGCATCCCAAAAATAAGAACTTTGTAACTGTGACTGTAAAAGAACAAGAGGCAGTTTTTTTCCAGACCAGTTAAAGTCCTTGAGCCTCAATTCTGGCTAACGGAAAGGTAATCATAAGGAAAAGTTGTTACCATCGATTCCCTTCTCAGAGCTGCAAACATCTTCGAAATCTTGTCTTGATCCATATTCAGCAGGTTTGGTGTGACCTTATCTTTCGCATAGATGATGTATTTTTTAAGCAGGTCTTGAGAGATGAGCTCCACTTTCGGTTGATTCATCACAGCCTGTAGAAACAACATAGGTTCATACGTCACAAGCGTTCTTAGAAAATACCTCTTTTTCTGGTTAAACGTGGTCTCGCTTTCAAGCGGAATAATAATGATTAGAGATCGTGAATTACGTTATCTTTTTATCAAGAGAAAACAGAAACACAATTATCATTCCAATGTGAAACCACCCAGTGGGCAAAATCGTCAAAAGTCACTGCGGTGAAGAGTATTTTTATTGAAATTACGTGTATATTTCTATAGAAATGCAGTCCTACGCAGTGTTTTTTAACAAGTGTGCTTGCGCATTCTTTGTCAAGATCGAAAGATTGAAAGTGAAGAATTTGATGATGACCTTCGTTGCTACGACAACAATAAAAACATTTACCACGAAGTTCAAAACTCAAAAGGTTCAATATCAAATCAATTTCGTTCAAACAGCCTGGCTTTCAAAACAAAATGAAAATTACAACAAGCGCTTACGATGTTATCGTCCTCAGCGTTTTGTTCGCCTTCCATGGAGGGATGGTGTTTCACATGACTGTTGACAACAAACCGTGCCAACATCTCGTCCTGGACTGGATCAACGATATCACGCACAACACACAATATGTCGAAACGGGACAGGATCGGTTCCGTTAAATCAACCTGAAATTTTTATGGAGACAGCAATATGAGATGGTAGCCATCATATAATCCTTATATTAAAGGAGTGGTATCATGAAAATTTGAAAAAATTTTTTTTCTTCGTATATCCCTTGTTTTAATGTAGATACTACAAAATAAATTTAATTTGGAAAAAAAAAAGTCTTTTTTTCGCTATAAAATGCCACTTTAAAACATAGGCTTAAAACGCTGAATAAATTAGTAATAATTATGTGACGTCATTGAAGAAGTTATATTCAGTGTTGATGCGATGTTTTGCATTCAAATTGAGCGAGTGTTCTTTGAAATTCAAGCAATAACTAAGTAATTTTTTTAAATCTAATGAAAAAAATGGTTATTTGTGCTGCTGTGGGATGTGACAGTGACTCAACCAAAGGGCAGAACATTAGTTTGCTTAGATTACCTAAAATTCATATTTAAAAAAAATATGGATTGCAAAGTTGAAGCGAGGCCAATCTTCCATCTTTACGTCACTTATATTTTAAAGAATCATGTTTTGGAAGAAATTTGGTGGTAAACATGTTATAAGGAGTTTTACTTTAATGTTTTATCTACACTTTTCGTTATACATAGGTGAACTTTTACTTTCTGTGTGCAAGTGTTTTTTCAATTTTTGTTTTCGTGTTTCTCTTCGAACTGGGCATTTGAATATTATTCCGTTTCACCGATTATTTCATTATTGTTTTCATAGAATGAGCTATTGATTCTTGAACTCCTGCACGGAAAACGGAAAATTGGAAAAACGTTAACTTTCAATATATGAATTTTACTACGATCAATGATCAACTCAATATTGCATGTATTTTTTTTTTCGTTTTGATTTGTACAAAAAATTATTTTGAAATTTATCATCTTCGATCGCATAAACTTCTTTGCAACACATTTGCATCACTGTTTGTTGCCAACTCTCTCCGGTAAAGCATTTTTGTCATCAAAATCATCATCCGGACTTCTTCATGTTCTTTACAGCAACTGGGTCAAAACTATATTGCTCAAACTGCTAAAATTCTCTTTGAAATCCTTGAATAAAACTCATTGCTACATTCTTCATCTTCGCTGAGAACATCTGATTCCTCTTCACTTGAATTCCCACTCATGATTTTTGAAAACATGAGAAACTAATACGCTCCTTTGCACTGACATAACAAGTAAAAATAAATGAAACTTCTTCAATGACGTCACACGCTTTTCATCAGAAAAAAAGACGGGGGTTTATAAAAAAATTAAAAACTCAATATCTTTGGAAGTAAAACGTTTTTTAAAAAAGCTTTAACGCAGGTTAACTATACATTTTTTAAACTAAAATTTGTCATAAAATTTGAAATGACGATACCACTCCTTTAAAAACCCAACCTCTAAGAAACCAATGCATACTATCTGAGCTAAGTTATTTGAGTCACTACAGTGGAACCTCTAATTAGCGGACACCATCGGGGAAAATGAATTTGTCCGTTAATGAGAGGTGTCCGCTAATTAGAGATTCCACTGTATAACAATCCTACGAGTAGAATTTCGACGGGATCACTTAACCAGTTCAATGTATTGAAATAGTTCTATTGTTTCTATTGTTCTAAAACAATAGTCTTTTGTTCTAAAACAATAGGAATCGTGAAATTCGCGAAAATTAATTCCCTTAGGTTAGGTCTTGTACCTTCAATTTAAACTTTACAGAAATACACTAACAGAAGCATAATCCACAGAAGCTCCCGTCCAATGAAATGAAATAAATAATAAAATAACAAAAAAAAACAAGGAAAATGACAAGGAACATACGTTCTCAGCAAACGTTAAAGATGAATCATATCTTCCACCAATAGGATTTGAAGCCGCTATGATACTACATCGAGCCTGACAACAAAAAACAAAAAACACTGAAACAAATGTTGATATCATATTGCCAAAGTCGATCAAAGAATTGAAATTACTACCCAATGGGGTACAGATGACAAGTCATCTGAAGGAGTACCTGCAATGTAGTCACTATACCGGCCTTGGATATAGAAATACTTTGCTGTTCCATTGCTTCGTGGATACTAGTTCGATCAGCGTCGGTCATCTGAAAAGATAAAGGAGGTCAAAAATTAAGGAGACAAACAAAAAAT
Organism: Turritopsis dohrnii; assembly: GCA_027922465.2. Lineage (NCBI taxonomy): Eukaryota > Metazoa > Cnidaria > Hydrozoa > Anthoathecata > Oceaniidae > Turritopsis > Turritopsis dohrnii. Next base: position 39,929 of record BQMF02000225.1, on the reverse strand, counting down.
GTAGGGAGATCAACAGATTATGTAAGAAACTAGCTGCAGAAAAATGGAAACAAAAAAGGGGAATGCGTTTACCTTGTCAAATTCATCGATTAGACAAACACCTCGGTCAGCGAGGACTAGTGCACCGGCTTCTAAGGTCCACTCTTTGGTAACAGGATGCCGCTGCACATACGCTGTCAGACCAACAGCACTCGCACCTTGACCTGTTGTGAAGATGGGACGAATAGCTGTTTTTTCGAGATATTTCAGGAACTGTGACTTGGCTGTACCCGGGTCGCCACACATCAAAATATTGATATCCCCACGCAACTTGTGTTTACCACCTTTAGATTACGGAAAGAATGTGATACAACACTGCCTGAATAAAGTATACATTAAAAAGAGATTGTAAAAAGAACAGATTAGCAAACATACCTGGATCTTTCGGAACTCCACCAAACAAAGCTAAAGCAATTGCTCGCTTGATGTCTTCATGCCCGTAAATTGATGGAGCTATACTGGCTATAATCTGAACAAACAAAAGTTTTGAATGAAGGAATAGAGAATTCAAATTATTTGCCATGATGACTAATGATAAAATGAATACACAATTTTATTGTTTAAAAGCTTTTGTGAATTTATTTTATCATAAGGAATGGAGATTATTAAAGTTGGACAAAGAAAGATCAACATGAAGCCACTCGTGAATAAACGGGTTCTCATACAAACTCAAAGGATGTTTGACATATAAGAGAGAATCAAAGTGTGACTTACTCTATCGCTGATCCTTTCATCTTTAGAAAGTTTGACAATTTCACGAACATCCTCGTCAGTCAAACTAGCTACTGCCATTTTGTCATCTTGCTTTGAGATGTAATTCCCTTCGATGACAGTTGCAAAAACAGGAAAACCGTGAGATGTATTCAACGCGCCGTCGTAGTTATTGCGATAGATTCCTGTGATTTCCTATGGAAGAATAGAATACAAGGTGATCTGGTAAGTTAAAGAGTCTCTGCAAACCTTGTATCCACTGAAAATGGCAACGGCATAATAGTTTGAGAGTGTCCTGATACTTACAATCTCATCGCCAGGCTTGCACGAATCAACCAGATCGGCTAATAGAATGATATCTTTAGACCTCGGCAGACGGCCAGCGGCGACTTTGGAAGGACTTTCTTGGATTTTGATCTTTTGATAATTTTGATACAATGTCTATGGATACATGGCACATGAATTCATGAAAAATTTCTCACACTCACACAAGCTTGACAATCTGCAAGCTCAGAACAATTTGGATCTTAAATATCATTAAGAATCCAACATTTAAAAAGAATATATTGTTTTGCAGGATGCCAAACTTTTCTGTTGGCATGAAATAAAAACTGATCAGGACGAAATTACCTCTTCCATGTTTATCTCAAATGGACCTCTAGATTGACACTGTGGGCAAGAGCCAGGCTTCATTTCCTGGTTTTGTCCCTGAAAAAATGGACCCAAAATGAACCGGCACTTGACACAATCATACTTAATCATGTTTAGTTGCGGGAGAATTCCGGTACTGCAAGTAACAACACCACTTGTACGAATGAGTTGATTTAAATGAAGTTGCCTATGAAAATTAACATAATAAATCAATCATAGTAGGGGTATGACCTTTATATATAGTAGATTTCAGATAAAAAATACAATACAACACAAAATAGCCACTGGTTGGTTTACTCTCACCTTAAGGACCTAAGATCCTCCATTAATGGTAACTCAGCGATACGAACATGAATGTCAGATGCGATACGCTCGTAATTCTTGAACATGGATAAAACAACTTCTTTCGCAGCTTCATCAAAGATTCGCAGCATTTCTGCGGGTGCTTCAGGTAGGAAATACGCCAACACTTGATGCTCATTGGCCAATGTGTTATAATCAACAATCAGACTTTGCTTGTTGTTTTCACACATCTGTCGAATTTTGTTACGATAAACATTGTCGCCTCGCTCATCACAGAATGTTTTCAAAAACTGTTTAAATCTGTTTTTAATTTCCAAGCGTGGTGCGGCCATCACTACCCATTCACGAACAGTATGACCCTTCATGTCTTCTAAGTTTTCAATACTTTCGATCATCTGAAAACAAAAAGATCATCATGGACCATTTTGGAAATCTAATATGGCAAGCTTCACCTAACTGTTACAATACTTTTAGAAAAAAATCTCTCAAAACAGCTAATACCTCGTCATCATCTGCATATTCCCGTTCAGCAGCACGTTCTGCCAAACGCCTACGTCGAGCTGATGTTGGTTCAGTTTCGTCGTCTTCACTTTCATCTTTAAAGAAAACACCAAGATTTAAAAAGTATTCAGATAACAGTGATGAAGAAGGTTAGAAATATATCATGCTAACCGTATAACAATCCTCTCCTCATTCTTCCAGCAGCATAGCCTTCATCACGATCCCGTTTCCTCATCAAGCGTTCAGCCTCTATACGACCTTCAACGCTAAGTTCACTTTGATCGTCGTCGTCTAAGACCGATTGATCGTACACATCCAGTTGTGGAATTGGACGATAGTCACTAATGAATAAAAACATTTTTTTTTACTTTGCAGGAGATTTTTTAGAAGCAAAGTGTTTGCAATTTCAAGATTTTGGAAATACGGTATGAGGAACCTGTGACATATGATAATCTTCTGTTTTAGTCGTAAACACTTATTGGTATGAAAATATAATCAGACACTAAAGGGTATCACTAAAGAACCTAATAGATTTTTCTTTGTCACAAAACCCTTTAATCACTTTACAGAAATTAAAGTTTAAAAACACTTTCCTTCTTTTTGTTCACTATCCCATCAAGAAAACAATACACATCTTAATTGCAAATAAATATATTTTTAGAGAAGTCACGCATTCTATTTCATAAGATTTGTGTGTGTGTGCAAGTGTGATCGCATCTGTCTCATATTTTTAATATAATTATTTCTCTTCAAACATTTAAATTTTTATGAGTTAACACAGTTCATTTTTACATTCATACTATCACATCAAAATTTTTATTTCGGAAATTTGCTAGTGCTCAGCATTCAAAGTTTTTTCCTTCAGTGCATATGTTTACCATGTTATTAATTTCCAACTAGTTTTCTGAAATTCATCATCTACAAAATCAGTCCAAAACTCAAACTGTTTAACAGTGAAGCATAATTCACAATATTCACAAGAGCTACAACTGACATCTATGCACAACTGTGACGTCCTATTTTGACCTTTATCTCAACTTCCAGTCTGACTGAATGGAACTTTGCACAATGTCTGCTGTCTCAATTCAATGTCAATTAACAAAAAACATAATATTCACACTTACTCTTCCATGTTGTCGCCAAACAACTCTTCTCCTTCCTCCTCTTCCTGATCTGCCACTTCATTTCCGAGTAGTACATCTGTCTCGTCTTCAAAAGGAGCCAAGTCATCACGTCCCGGACTTGATGTAACAACACCTGTTCTTGGACTCTCGTCCCCGCGCCTCGGAGGTGTACCTGCATCATCCTGAAATAGCAGAGAATGCCTGATTCAGAAAGGAACTTGATTTCCTGAATACAAACCAATTTCATGAAATCAAGTGAACATTAGGTAACACTTGCTGAAAAATCACTGTGAAGGAGCACATTTCTATAGGAATATTCTCACTAGTTCAGTGAAAATACTTTCCGCCGCAGGGATTTTTTTGATGATTTTTCACAATGGGAACTTATAAACACAACAATAATGCCGTTAATAATGCCGTTTTACAAAGCAACAATAAGTGTTTGCTAAATTATATATCACTGGAAAACATCTTTTATAAGCTATCATAAATAAATTTTTAAAAAACTTGTAAAAGATTTAAATTTATTGGATTTAGTTTGAGTAACAGCACAGATTGTTGTTGATATGATATGTGTTTAGCAGCCATGGTTTTTGAAGTAAGGTGATTGACAATATATCTTGTTGTAGGAAACAAATCACCAATGAAATTAGCGTCAATTAACAACCAAACATATTGACTAAAATATTTAAATTTTTGAATAATATATTCATTTAATTTAATTTTAAGGTGGGCATCAGAAAAATATAAACCATCACTGTATCAAGGGCAGAGTAGAAATCACAAGTGCCTACCATATAAAGAAACGCCACATCAGGCTGCATCCTTATTTTATGTGAGTTAACATTCATTTAGAATACAGTTGAATTAAACTCACAAAAAAAAGACAAACTGACCATGTTAGTTTATTTTTTTAGAAATAGTGTACAAATTGTAATACAATGTATAGGTTACAGACCTGGTCGTAAGAGGCGTGCGATCACACGCGCATGCCTGGTGTGTGGCAATCGCACGCCTGGCTTGTAATGACAAGTGTGATAATAAAATGTTTATTTAAAAGTCAACAAAAATCTGTCCCAAAATGTTGAAAGTTTTGCTTCAGAAATTGTTCATGTGCTACGATTAAATTTTGCAATAACCGAACGAAACTTTGTTACCATTTCAGAAGTGAGGTCTCAGATCGAGTAGGAATATGGTAGTGGTTTTGAATTAAAAATCAGTGCTCACAAATTTTATTTGTTTGGTAGTAGAAAACAAGTGTACTCCTCGAAAACTGCTGTAGAATGAAGAAGAAGCTTTGAGCGCACGATTTTATTATGTATTATATTCAATTGTATTATGTAGTTTTCTCTTTCTTTTTAAAGTTCTTTTAAGTTACAAAAGTATGCACAAGGTTGCAGTTTCGAAAACATAATCTTTTATTTAAAAAAAAAAGCCAGCTAGGTGGTGACGAGTTAATGGAACAGAAACGTCTTTAATTCAAAAACCATTTGAACTTCAAACCAAAACGATGGAGAGTAATACAAATTTTTTATTTTCAGGTTTATTTTTCCTCTTTGTAAATTTTTGAATAAATTTTATTTACCGTCAAAGTAATCTTTTATAGATAACATTTTACGTTCCAAATCTTCGAAAACATTGTTTTGTTTTATTAATTCATTCTCCGTGCAGGCCTTGTCAGGAAGAAAAAGGGCGGCGTGCGACTACCGCACGCCTGAATTTAAAACTTCAAAAATATCTAATTTTTAGGCGTGTGATGGAGTGCGAAGCTTAAAAAGATTATATACATTCGTTCTTGTAACGTAAAAAAACAGCTGGCACTGTCTAGACGCAGCGGAATTTATTTAAATATTTGTTTACTTTAAAGTACCAGTTGTATATCAAAAAGGCTTTTATTAATCTTGTTCATGAAAAAAGTTTTTCTATTAATCTTGTTGAAAAGAAGTTTTTGATGACGTAATCGACCACGACGAAAAGAGATACATAATTTCTTTCATGTGTTATTAAAAAAGTCGAATATGAAATTTACATTCGAAAACGTGTTTATCAATATCACATCACGTTGCAGCATGTTTCGCAATATTGAAACAGAAATTGTCACCTGTTTTTGCTTATAGATATTTTTTTGAATGAAGCACGTAAACTTTTTTTCTTCTCGTGCTTAAATATTTTCAAAGACAGCTGACAGCTTTTGGGAATACTATCGTGACGTCTTAAAATGAATGAAAATGAATGATCATTTTTTCAAAAGTTATCGAAGAAACTTTTTTACATTGTGCAGTCGATCAATGTTTGATAATGAATGAATTTTCATTTCTTTCCTCAAAAGATCAAAGATTATGAAAGCGCGATTTTCCTTCATAACTGTTAATTACATGTACGATCAAATGCGTTCGTGAACAGATTGCTTGTCTGCGCTTCTTATACTTTGACGACCCCACTAGTTCTCTTATTGAAAGATTTATTCTCTAGCCACAGAGGACTTCAGGTTTAAACATTATCAGACAAGAAAAGTTAAGACTGCGAGAGTCAACCTTTAATGTATTGACGCCAGTCATTGTGTTTGGAGTTCACAAGTTTAAACGTCCCCCACTTGTCTGTAAAAGATTAGACAGACATACAAAATTTCAGGCGTGCGGTCGATCGCACGCCACATATAAAAAACGTTAAAACAGGCGTGCGAACAACCACACGCCTCGAAGAATTCAGGCGTGTGTGGGGGCGTGCGAGTGCGATCGCACGCCTCTCCTGACAAGGCCTGCCGTGAAAATTTCATTATTTTTACATTATATGACACATTTCAAATTTGACTTGATCATAATAAAGAATGAAGATTGTTGATCTTAACTGGAAAAATTGACCGCACATCTGTCAAAAATTTACACGAGCGCACGCCATAACTGATATCGTCAGGCGTGCGATGACCACACGTCTGCTAATTTTCTTACGACCAGGCCTGTGTTAATGTTAAGGCGTAAATTAAGTTAAATTTGAGAATGTCAAACCATAGAACCTGCTTGTTACATATCCAATTTTTACAAGGTTCGAATTAAGATTTCAAAAGTGTATCGCAATTTTATAGCGAGCGAAGCGAGCTGAAAAGCCCGCCGAAGGTGCGAAAATTTTTGCACTTTTGCGATGCGTTTTTATGAATTTTTGCGATGTATTTTTTGTTGTAGTAAGAATGAACTATTGCATATATATTAAGGCCAGCGCTCCGTCTACATGCTAACACTCAAAGCCCTGACGTTATTCCTTCTTTACCTAACAAATACATTACAAGCCGTATGTACTATGTACCGATCTTGATCAACATACAGGCAAAAAACTCACTGCGGCCGGCCTGTAAATAAGCATCGGATATTGTCCGGCAAGAAATACGCTACGTCCGACCTGAGATCCTGTACTGCCGGACATGATGTCCGACAGAAATTTATCGCCGTTTCTATCGACCATTTTGAACTCTAACATCCTGCGAATAAAAAGTGTGCAGAACATGCTAGGAATAAAAAGTGTGCAGAATGAATATCATAAGATACAGGATATAAACTCGTTAATTATTAATTTTGTTTACTGTTTAAAATTTTCAAGTTACAGGTAACATATTAATCAGAAAGATTAAGCTATATTTGAATAGCTAAAAGATTCGTCAATGAAACAATTGTTTGTTTTCTTTTTATAATTTGAGGAATTGAAAAAGCAAGTTGCTCTCCTCCTGATTTTATATAAAAAGTGTAGAAAGTGTGGAACGAGATGATATTATGAGACAAACAAAAACAATCATGTCCGGCAAGGGAAAAAACTTATTTACAGCCTGCTGCGGGTGAGTGCACATCTGTGCTGGGTCAGATAAATCCGCAGATAGGCGAATGTCAGTTTCCGATTTTGTTCTTCATCATCATCATCATCATCATCATCATCATCATCATCATCATCATCATCATCATCATCATCACCATCATCTTCTTCATCCTCCAACTTTCGTGTTGACGTTACACGGTGGAATACAATTATTAGCTGACTTTGCTTTTTTCCCATTTCAAAGCATGGTACTGTAAGTGGGAGACAGAATGTTTTTCTCTTTCCTTATTTATTATTATATTATACTATGTTATTTAGGAAGATCGTATGCTAAAATTGCTTAGACATTTTTGTATTCCTGCGTAAGCAAGGAATACTTTGAAACCGTTCGTGTTTTTTTTGTTTTTTTTTTTTTTTTTTCACTGTCCAAACCTAGACCAATTTTTGTCGATGGGAAATAGCCACTCAAATCATTAATGTTCCCAACTTACATTCTTTTTATGATTTAACAGTGTAAACTCACACTATATTCATTGTATACAAGTACTTTGCTTGAAAAGACTCTAAAAGTGCAAAATATAAGCTCTAGTGAAAGGAATAATTAACATATGGCTAAATCGCAGATGCCAGGTAGAAATGTTGTTTCATGCGAGTCTTATGCAACGTTCTAACGTTTTCCGTAGTTGTTTTAAAAATGGAAGCGAAGAAGCATGCGTAGATCTGTGAAAGTTTCTTTGTTGAATATATTGATATAGAAGAGGTTGTAGTACGGCTGTAAAACTTAAAAGAATCAAGAACAGTTATGATCCAAGGTGATAATCTACGTGAAACTAATATTCTTAGTAGTCATTCTTGATAAATAAGCAGTTCTCGATGCTTCAAAACAGATATAAACGACTACCAATAGGGTATGTTTATATCGATTTAATGCGTAAGGTTTCTATTAGTCTTTCTAAATGTAATACAATTTTTTAATTCATGTTCCTAGATAAGCTACCCTGTTTTTATAAAGCTCTGGAATCTTGAAGCACAGCTTATCTTCCTCATCAGCTAATACTCATTTTATTAATCAATAGATGACCACTTTTTTAATTGACTAGTCGAATTTAAAATATTGTATGATTCTAAAATTTGTATACTATCAAGCTGACGATAAAAAGGAAACACAGATATTTTTATTATTTCGCAAGGCCAAGTAAAAGTTTTTATTATGAAGTTCAGGTGCAAACAACATAAAGATTTTCATACTGTATAGTTTTAAAAGGAGTATTTTGAAACGTCCACGGAAGAGTGTTCTCTAATGGATTTTTAAACTGACGGTGTTCCATTTTAAGCTTGATCTCCGGCAAAATTTTTCAAAGTCTCTTAACGTTTATGATGCTCTCGGGAATGTAATTAAGTGTATTCGAAGTTATTACTTCTTAAGCACTGACTTTTCTTGACGCGACAAACTTTTTATTACTTAACAAGAGCCAGATGGCGCAAAACGGTAGCAGCAATTTTACTTAAAGTTATGAAAAGTTACTACAAAGTTCTTTGAGGCTTGTGCTTTTTTATATTTCACTGGTGGAAAACAGGCATAAACGATAAATTTGTTAAAATTATTAGTTAGTGTAAAAAGGGTCTAATCATAAACCGCCAAAATTAATTTATTAAAGACAAAAGAATTATACATGCGTGATATGAGCTGTATATGATTTTTTTATAAGAAAATTTTTTGTAAGACTATGTGTAGAAAAAAAACACGCGTTTCGAAAAAAAAAATATGTTTTTAATTATAATTTCGTGAAACCAAAAATGAATTCAAACAAATAACTGGCTATTCGAACTAGATCTTTGAAAGCCTTAATACAGAAACATATAGTGTATAGTTAGCTAACAACTGAGGTAATATGAAATTTTGAACTGATAAGCTTTACCGTCAAGAAAAGCAACATATCAAGTATTTTCAGTTAGCGTAATGAACTAAAAGTCCCATTTTTATGTAGGGCTATTTGATAAGAATTCATTCTTTCATGGATTAAGCTACAAAATATCAGATTATGTACTTTTGAAACAAAACGCAATCTACTTTTAAATGTTTGTTACAGAAAAGCTTCCAAAATTCGAAGGCTGCGTTCTTTCATTAGAACTTACATTGCGTTATAAGTAGAGTCTCGCATACTCTAAATCACAGACTAATTGCCATTTCGGCCGGAGAAGGAGGAGGAGTAGTAGGAGTAGGAGTCCGCGGGTGTTTTAATACGGTATTCGCTATCGCTGCTACCGTAATTACTTCTTGAAGATTCTTTAGGGAATGCAACTTTGAATTAAAATCTTTTTTAAAAAATCTCTAAATTGAAGCAAGACTGAAGTTTTATATGAGACAACAAAATTTAATTGTTATCGTTGTTAAAAGGTAAAATGTAAAATACCGCGACATCATTCTGCATTATGCATATCTTTTTAAAGCGTGAACTAATATCAGTTCTTTCTGATATCTTTTTAGAAAGTCTTCCAGTCATCTGCAGGAATACTTCTGCCCGGTAGGGCATCTTGTTCATGTTACTTTTGGATTTTGAAGCACAGCTTGATATCCGAAATTTTGCCAACCATCAAGCCTCGAAATAGCGGTCGGACATCGGACATTGTCCGACCCAGACTCAAAATTGTCCGACTGAAATCAGTTCTGGCCTTACTTTTTGTCCGACATGTTTTCATGCGATAGTTTACTTCGCAAATACTGCCGTCGTTATTGTAAAGCAACAAAAAGTTAGGCCTATAATGTTAAATTTTTCTTCAATTAGTCAATTTAAATCAATTTAAGACTCACTGAAAAAGACTTAAATGATAATCTTTCGATCGATCAATTTTGAATGAAAATGAAACGTACGTACGTGACCTTAGAAAAATGTAATCTTTTTAAATTCATTCTACTGCACATTTACGTCATAGCAGGTGTGTTGTTTATTAAAATTTTTCTTCTTTTCTATAAAGGCCAATTTTCACTGCGCGATATCAAATACTCTTCCAAATAATATACATCGTGGAAATATAGATAGCAGCGTTTCGATATTATTGGTATTAAAGTTACGAAACTTTCCTTTTGTGCATACAGTTGATCTTTCGTTTTAAGAAATAAAAATGCCAGGTGCTCAATCGGATTAAATTCAATTCAATTAAAGATTCATTCATTTCATTTGCGCAACTTTTTATCGTGGAAGATGGCCCATCCATAGAAGATTATGACCCATCCAATGCCATAAAATTGTGGGTGGAGGAAAAGGACAGGCGACCAAATCAACGAAAGAGATCGCAGTATAAACCACGCACTGCCGCGGCAATAACAGACTAATCTCTCATCAAAATAACATATTGTTTGTTGCTAAGTTGTTTTGATTTTTATTTTTCAAGCAAAAGTAATTTATTGTGTTATCAACAGTTAATCAATTTTATTATGTCAGAAAGTAATGGTTATCGGACATGTCCGACCAGATTTAAAATGTAACGGACATTTTGTCCGACTGTCCTAAAAAAATTATTTTGAGGCTTGACCATGCATTTTATTTTTGTATATATAACTCTAAATTTTTCTTTCAATAATTTTGTTTAATGCACTGATTTTTGGCGGATCTTGCCTTCAAAAGATTTTAATTGAATTTCTGTGTATACAAGAAAGCCATATTACAAATTGTCATTCTTCGTGTTTTTCTTCTTTGACTGTCTTCCAAACCTAGTGTGATCATGATCAATAAAACCTATATATTTTTTTCTTGTTTTTTTTATGTAAACTTTGGCTATTTTTTGTTTTAAATCAAAGTTTGAAACGCAATGGATTTTTCACTTTAATTTTTTTTTTGAAAAAGTTTTTTTTTTTGGCTCTTACAGAATGTTTTTAACAAATCTTATTTTAATTATAAAAATTATAAAATATGTATCCATGGTTTCAATTCACACATTTCTCTTGTTTGTAGCAAATACTTTGTAATATTACTTGTTAAGCCTTATTTACACTTTTTGAAAGGTATATTAGCATCAGTGTAACTTAGACTCAGAGATTAGACTTAGAGATAACAAAAAGTAACAAAGTTTTGTGCATATTTTCATCTGTTTAAGTTTGGTTTGCATATTGCAAGTTGGTTTTGAAATGCCAAAAACTGATTTTGTTGAAATATTTAAGCATATAACTTTGCCTCATATCAGGTCCCAAATCAACCCAAACATTTTTTTCGGCCAAAAACTTGTTTTCGTTTCTGCTGTTAATGTATAGCTTGCTGTCTGTATAAATTGGAATGCTTGAGCGCGGGGGCATTTTTAGCTAAAGCTACATGCTAGTTACTAAAATATCTGTTTTTCCTATAAAACCCAATGTAATTTTCACCTACTTAGTTTGATTCCTGATACTGATAGATAACAGTTTCTGTAAAAACAGATGACTTTGATCAGCCGGGTGACTTGAATCAGTGAAAATAAACTGTCAAAACTCTGAAATTAAATTAAAGTGCATTTTTCAAATTTCCATTAGATTCCTATCAGAAATCATCAGAATTTTCTTCAAGTGGAATGATCAATTTCTTTGAAAATTGACGACAAGAAAAACTGGAACGTTTTATATAGGCAATTAATTACATGTCCGCTAGAACTTCGTGAAAAGTCGTCATTTCTCATGAGATGTTTAAATGACAGTTCACAGAAGAGATTTTATTAAGTGTGCTTTTTCTATAATGATAAGTCTAAGAGAATTGTCAAGTGTAGAACGTATAATGCATCGATAAATGTTCTATTATAACAAATTAAATCTATATATGCAGTTAGGACCGCACAACCAAAACTTGCGATAAAAAGTGTTTCATACTAATTTATGACAGCCACACGAGGAAGTGCATTCACAATGTTTTCTTCTGATTTGAGAATACAAGACTGAGAAATTTATTGAAAAATCGTGAAAGAAGTAATTATCAATCTGATTTAATTTGTAATTTAGGACTCTTTACTTTGTACATTCACGTTGATATAAATAAATTGTCCAGAACAAATTATTTGTGTTTTTTCTATGAAGCCCGAGAATATGTGAATAGAATTTGTCGAGATACAGACAAAGCTCATCGTAGTATTAAAGGCACAAAAGATCGGGAACACAAAAATTCTCGCGACTTTCCCGACATTTTTTTAAGAATTTACGACTTTATATGCTGGCGACTTTTAGATATTTTCACAAAAAACATTTCAGGGGTTTGCAGCCATTTCTTTGAAGGGTGAAGGGTGCTTGTGACTTTTTGTGTTATTTTTGTATTCAGATTGAATAACTTTGTTTCCAGATCCCCAAAATAAGTAGGCAGTGGTGTAACTCGGGGGTTGCTTTGGGTGCGATCGCACCGCCCTCGGATTTAGTTGGCCTTTCTTTTTTTCAAGCGATATACTACCAAACATTTGTAGAACACTAAGTTCAAGCGAAGGGGAGGACTGAGCGTATAATTACGAAATATATATGTTCTGGTGAAGCATGTAATAACCATTCGTTCGTTTGAATTATTCATTCCGAATGCTTCCCGAAAATTTATTATCGCAATGTTTGGTATTTGTTATATCATTTTAATAATCGTTTTGTCGATACGCCATACAATAGCGCAAATTTAATTTTACGACCATTATTGAAACTTATGCTAATGTATCGCTTGAAAAGCGGTACTCCTCCGAAGATGTATTAATTGTTTGTTTTCTTCTTTCTTCATTTTCTGAAGCACTAAGCCGAAAAGGAAAATTTGACACAGTAAAAAGTTTTGTTTTTTTATAAAGTTTCACCACCACAAAAATAAAAAAATTTACCATGTTGAATTTTCCCTAGAGCTATGCTTCTATGCGGTTGCTATGCTAGATCGTCATCATTCAATTAGATGTATAGTCAATTTGCCTAATTATTCCGCATGCCCATTCATCCCGCACTTTTAAAAATACAAATATCCACGAAACTAGGTTTCTTTTAGGATAAGTGATGTTTAATTCATGCATTTCAAACATACCCCTGCCTTCTCCCTTTCAAATTTTACTTCTGCCTTCCTCCCCCAGCTAACAACAGCTCTTCAAAGTTTATGCTTCATAATGGCTGCTACGTTGTTTTTCGGAGCGAGTTTACAACTTTTGAACTGATGCACTGTGGGGCTTCAATTCCGGGAAATTAACTTTGCTAAAGGCTATACAGTTAAACAACCTTTCAAAAAATACACACTTTAAAGGTTTTTGATCGGGCGGATTGCTCAAAATGGGTGCGGGATGATTAGGTGCGGTAAAATTAGGTGACTTTCCTAATCATCCCGCACTTTTACTAAATTGGTCACACAAAACAGAACTAGGAATAGCTAGGCAAAGCAAGCATTTTTAAACCTCTGTTGATGTGTTAACCCGGTGGAAACCTTTTTAAACGGCGCATGGCCTAAATATCCTGCATTAATCTTGTGGATCTGCCGTGGAGCATTTTGATTGGTCGAAAAAGGTTCAACCAGTAATTCTTATTGCATCGTTTTATCGACACAACAATGTGTTCGAATATCTTCGAATCGAATGTAACCAAAAACGTAAATAGCAAGATTATATTGGTTGTCTTTCTTTCGAGCTAAAAGATGGTGCGGGATGATTAGGAAAAAATGCGGAATAATTAGAGTCTTTTTGGATCGAATCATCCCGCATCGAAAAACAGCTATTTTGTCACTTTGAATAATCGTTTGCTGCTAATTTAAGAGCAAAATGGTAGACAGAGAAGTGACGGAAGTTTTCGCAACAGTACTCTGCAGGGTATCCGGAAGGGTTACAAGAAATTCGTAAATTTTCAAAAAGTGCGGAATAATTAGGCAAATTGACTATATTCAAATAGGAGAGTAAAATAAAATTATTGAGGCAATTCTTTATATAACAAATCACGATTATTTCAGCGACAAATTCTGGTTGAGTGGTCCTAACTGATACTGATTGTGTTTAAACTGAACTTTTTGTTATCATTATCAAATAATGTCTTCTGCCAATGATTTTTTGCATGTTAATTTTGCTTCTCTATTATTTCCCTGGAGCTACCAGATTGGGTAATGTGAAATTTTGCACTGAAATAGAAGAAATATGTTTAATAAGTTTCAGAAGTAATGGTCAACTATGTCTGAAGTTATTTTTAAAATAGTGGCAAAATTGATCAAGGTCACCCCACTGCACTGCCACTGAATCACTACACTGTATATATAATTATAAAATAAAGCCTCAAAATTATTGATACTGAATGAAAATGGTGATGCAACCAGTTAAAATAAAGTAAATAACATTTATTATAATCAAGTCTATGGATTGTCAGTTATAAAGTAAAGTAAAAGCCAGATTGATAGATAATTTCGATTAGAAAACTAGCTGCTCTAGACTAGAGGCGTTAGAGGATGCATATTTTATATAATCCCTATGCTCATATCGTTTACCATCATGTATCAGCGGAAAAAAAATTCATATTACTCACAGACATTGTGTTGAGAGTTTTTATCGTCACTCGATTTTGTATGTAAACTTTAGGTTTCTCGTGAAGATCACTTTCCCGCGCGATTAACGAAATCGTTCACATTTACATATGTAAAAGACGAAAAGTATGATGTAAAAATACTTTAAAGTGGCTGACCACGGTTAAAACAAAAGATATGAGCGCGAAGTAGCTTGGACATTGCGATGATTTTGTGTTCTGCGTAAATATTTTCAACAAACTGTTTTTCCATGGTCACTATGGTTTTTCTTTATGTCTCTTCTTGCATCCGGAAGCGTTAAAAGTGCCGCTGTTTAAAATATTGATTTATTAATAAAACACCAGTTTGATTTGACGACAAGACAAATCATGTTGTTGTTATTTTTTCCCAATGAACTCGTAGAATAATAGATAAAAAGGAAAGCAGTATGCTATCGGGTTCAAAATTTTGTTTAAAACATATAGAAAAATCTGAAATTATATCATATCCATCATTATCGATGTATATACATTTTGCAAGCCAAAATCGCGCGTACGTATTGAGTTGGAAACTGCTCATTTTTTTCGGAAATGCCTCCTGAAACCACTGTTTACTTTTTTTATATATATGAATTAATATCATTAATTCGAAAAGTTGAGCTCATCTAACAAGATAATTCGTGTAACATTCCCGCCGTTTTCAACGGTAGATAGGACGACAGTCAGCAACTATCAGAGAGTCATGTGTCCCAAAGGGAGGTCTGCAAAAGATGGCGTAGAAAGAGACTATGCACAGTACTCAGTGCGTATATAGAACTAATTAAACGAAACGAGTTGGAGAAGTTATCAAGAAAACAAATGCTGATGAAACTTTAAATAACAAAAGAAATATATTGATTGGCTCGTTAATATAGCACTATCATCAATTTTCGCTTAAAGTCAGTTAAAATGATATGTCCATTGAATACTATTGCGTAGCGCAGAAGACCGCAAATTAAGATATCCACCACCTAGATTTTCTTTGAGCAACCACCACTAATTTTGTGTGCTTTTTGTTGAAAGCGCGGCAGATAATTTCATCTGGATATAGCAGACATTCTTCTACCCCCGGCAATTTTGTAACTCGCCGGTGATCATAAAGGGCCCGGTATTAAGTACTCGAAGCACAGTTCCAGAAGTCATCGCATGAACTATACTTTTCACAGCACAAACTACTATTTGGCATCTCTCCAGCGTTGGTGAAGTATTTCAGATCAAGGGAATACTTAGAATATATTTTGAATATCATTCATCATGTGCTCAGATTAAAGACTTAAAGATCGTTTTTGTCTACTATTTTGTTGCGCTTTTTGGGCGGAATGAAGATCGATCGTTCCAAGGTCAAAAAGGGAACTTCCGAAGTGGTTAGTTTTTATAATGTTTGATTATCTTCATGTTTTCCTTGATATAAAGATTCAAGAACCATGTTCAAAAAATATATTACATCGCAGATTCATCAAAGTAGTTAGATATGTGAATTTATAAGTAGATAAAAGTGTTGATTCACACAAATGTATATATATACAGATGAAATGAAAGTCACCGGATGTAGGGAAGGGTTTTAGTCTGAATTGATTGTTGGTCTGATCTTAGCACTGTAATGGTTCTTTGAGTCTAACTAGGGATTTCTTAGAGTCGTCAGGATAATCCATTTTCTGTCACAGATATTTTTTCATTTGACAGAGTGACAGATTTCACACAATCTGACAGATAAAAGCATAGATTAGAGGCATAAGTTTGATGTGAAGACAATGAAAAGAAAACACAGATACAAGTATATGTTAAAAAGTTTTGAAACCTGTTTGTGTATATACATTTCTTTGTGGTTTTTGCAAAAGATATTCAAAATATGAAGAATATTCAGGAAACAATAGGAAACAATTTCACACACTAGTTTGATTTTCCTAGGTACTTTCCTCAAACTTTCTAAATATCTGAATGCAAATAAACAACTGGCAGATAAAGCTAACTGCTTAATGTGTTTTTCTTGATGTCTCAATCACAATATCTTTCGGCAGAAGCAAAAGTATTAGAGAACCCAGTTTTGACATATTCAAGAATTATCTTATTATAATAATTGTAGTTATTTTAGAGAGTGAAACGATCCCATATATACTTTTATATTTTTTATCAGTTTTTTGAGCTCCACAACATAGGTACATTTTCCGTTTCCAATTCCCAAATTGAAATTTTCGTTACAGGGTTCGCACACGGGAAAATACAAATTTGACACATCCTTTTCGAAGTTTAACTCGGTAAAAACGTTTACCTGAGTTACTAGTCTATATATAATAGCGCAAGTGTGTGTTTTGTTTACGGTAAAAATCTTCTTAATTGTGGTCATATTCTTCGTTAAGACACACTTTCAATTGCGCACATAGAAACTCTTAAATACATGCTCAACTTATTATGTATTAGTTTCGTACTCAATTGACAATGAAGAATAACTTAAGTATATTAAGTGATAATTTGCTGTTGCTATGGAGAAGGGCCACTGTTGCTAAGGTAATTTTGAAATTTCCTTCCTTAGACGAATTTAATTGTTAACCAATGAAAAGAATATGAAAACATAAGTGGTACCAGCAGAACTCGTTTTGGTGTTATGTAATGAAATTAAAAAGCATCTTAGTTTGCATTTCCAGCTTATGAATGGTCTTAAAATAACAAGACCATTCATAAACACACGCACGAAATTCGGCATGTCGTGGTTTAGAAGTATTACTTTTTGTTGATCTTCTCCAAACTTTGATCCGATTTGAAGAATGAATTTGTGATCACAACATCAAACTAGCGAACAACCCCATGGATACATTTTTTTGATCAGCTTTTTGCACTCATATTTGACACATCCTTTTCAAAGTTAAACTCGGCAAAAATTTTTACCCGGGTTACTAGTGCCTTCATAATATGCTCTTAAATTACAATCTTTGCATATTTATTTTGAACAAATGCAGACAGGATAGATGAATGAACATAAATGATGTGTTTAAAAAACAACAACGTTTTTTTACATTTGGAAATTGAAAACTTTATTATTAATGGAAACTTTGCAGGTGATATCCTCACTGAGAGTATCAAAATAAAATCTAATATATACCTGGTTCTCATAATAGATTTTAAAAATAGAACCCAAAAGAGAGCAAGGTACAGCTCTCGTAATTCACTTCGGCAGTCGGCAATTGCCGAAGCATTTGCCGAAGCAAAAGCCTCTTTTTACACCTTCACTTCAGCAAAATAATTGCCGAAGCCAAATTCTCTCACAACAAACCTATTTTCCCTTTTAAAAATGCATTTTCTTAACTTTTTTGCAAGCTTCGACACCATATTTATTTTTATGTTTCTGCGCTCGATCACAAATTTTTTCGCTTACAGCCTGCTTTTTCATTAGTCAGCGGCTTTACCCACCTGGCTATTTGAATAGGGTTTCGTCGTCGTCTTCGTCTATAATTAATTTTCACGTGATCACTTTGTTTTGAAATGATTGAGATCAATTTTTTTCATAAAACAATTTATAGACTTTGTTTACAAATACTATGAACCTTTTTCGATGAATTTAAAATTTCATTTACAGAATGTGCGTGTTACAACTAGTACTATTTAGGAAGTTCCTCTTTGTTCTGCACTCGTTGTTACGAAACTTCCTTGCGTCACGTGGTTTTCATAAGAACATTTTTTTAGTTTGTTTCTACGATATTCGAAGAAGAGTATAAATTTCAGAATTCATGCTAATTATAATAATGAAAAAGATACGTAGAAAAACATGCTCAACTTATTACATTAGTGTTCGTGCTCAATTGACAACGAAGGATAACTTAGGTATATTAAGTAATTACTTGCCAATTTTCTGTTGCTAGGGAAAACGACCACCGTTGCTAAGGGAATTTTGAAATTTCCTTCGTTCTACGAATTCATTTCTTCACCTAACGAAAGAATATGAAAACATAAGTGGTACCAGCAGGACTCATTTTCGTGTTACTCAATGAAATTAAAAAGCAAATTAGTTTCCAGCTCTCTACATATTGAGAAGACGGGTTTCCTATCCATATTGAAAACCCTAAGTAACTTTACGATATTTTTTCTAGGTTTTATGATAGTGTATCACTTTTTTGTAAACAAAGTTATGAAATTTACAAGATGCAAGATATTTGTTTTTTTCTTCACCTTACCCACAATTATTCAGGACTATATAGTCGATTGGGGGAAAAAAGCCGCATTTTTTAAAACTTTTTATTGATTTGCATTATGTTTACAGTCAAACAATTCTAACCATGTTAATGTGAAAGACATATGTTACAACAAAACACTGGTATATCTTTTTAACATATTCATGCATCTATTTTGTAGAAAAGTAAGAATGATTGTGCGGTTTTTTTATCCTGAAGATCGGGGAAAAAATCCGCAGTAAAGGGAAAAAAAACCGCGCATTGTTTCTTACGTCTTTTCTAAGACGCCATTTTTATTTATATTAATTTTTGAAAACTACGGTCCATGAGAACGATAAAGGCCATTTTCCACACCACATAAATACTTCGTAGGTAAAATATCTTGTAAAACTACATAAAGGCCGGTTTCCACACCATAGAGGCCCGTTTCCACACCACAGAAATTCTTCATAAGCAAAGCATCTTGTATTCTGATTATAATTGTCTTTTTTCTTTCCTTTGTATCAGCAACTGTGGGAACGTCCTCTCATATTTAACGTGAGAAAACTTTGCGGCTTTTTTCCCCCATAGTCTAATTTTTGAGAGGGGAAAAAAGTCGCATGAATTTCGGTAATACGGCATAACGATTATGATGCAATATTTATTGGATGAATTCAAGATGGTGTTGATAGCTACGTGAAGCACGGCTTCTATTGATTTACCGTACCACGCGGTTGTAGTGGCAAAAGGAAGTTGAGTCTATATGAAGTTGATATTGCAAACAATTTGATGGTGAATTTTGAAGTATGAAATATGAAAAATCGGAGCAAATATTTTAAATATTAATTGAATAAAATAGTTGTTAAATAGATGATAAAGCATATCTAATTAGTTTTTCATGTATTTCATTACAAAAAACAAATAAAATTAAGTGCAGCTTTTTTCCCCTGAAACATCACATGCGACATTTTTCCCCTAAATGACTATACAAATCCATTTATTCGCGATGGTCATTATTATGAGGCAAAAATCAATTGACAAGTTGTCATTGAATTGAAATAACTTTATTCCGAGATACTTTCGCGGAATCTGTTAAGAAAAATATAATATTTTTTAAGTTTAATACTTCAAAGATTCGCGAACTTCCCAGGTCACAAAAGTTTCTTCGCATGAAGACCTTCAAGTCTGTCTATTTTGGTGGTTTTTCAGCTATATTTATTAGGTAAGGGGCAAAGCTAAAAGATAAGAGTGATTTAAATAGCGGGAATGAATTTGCCGAAGCGTTGCCGAAGCAAAATACGATATTCCAGCTTCGCTTCGGCAAAAATTTTGCCGAAGCCAAGAGAACCGAATTACGAGGGCTGAGGTATCATATAAAAACAATTTATTCCCTTCAATGGAATTTTTATTTCATTATTATATGTATTATATGAAAATAGATAAAAAAAAGTTGTGTTGTCTGTTTTGAATTACCTTGTTATACATAAGAATTAATTCTAATGTCAAAAATATAACTTTGGCTTACATTGTTCAATAGTTGTGTCTGAATAAGCTTTGTTAATATAAATCCATTTAAAAAAAACTGATTTTGCTCTAAAGAAAAGTTTTTTAACATTCACTGTGACGTCACAGTTACATGAAAGTATCCAATGTAATGAGTATAATGAAGATGTATTTAGAATCTGCAAGCCTATTTACACTAGCAGATCTTCTTAAGTATGATTTAAAAAGGAACTTTCGAAAATATGTGGTGCTCTTGATAGCTACATGTCTTTATGCCATGTTTGCAAGGCTAGGGTTTCTATTCTCCATGAGTCTCTTATGAAGGTGTTTGCCTCATTGAAATTTCTTAAATCTCCCCAAAAATTCCATCTCTGAATTGATACTTATGCCACCTATAATTTAGGTTAGAGGTGTTAGTCTGATGTCAGTGACGTATCCAGAGATTTTTTGGGGATAGCGTTTTCTTAGTTTAGTGACACCCGCTCTATTTTGACTCAACGTAGCAACTGTTTGCAAGACGGTGTCCACATAAAGCGGCACTCAAATTTTCTTCACTTCTTCATATCGAGAAAGTCTATTCCGGCGAAATTCGCTGACGAGTACGGAAATATTGACCAATCAGAAACATCTTCACTGGGGAACATCGTGTCTGCAATCGTTAGTCAAGATAAATCATATTTTAAAGGGAGCTGGAAACTAAGATGCTTTTTAATTTCATTGAATAACACGAAAATGAGTCCTACTGGTATATACCACTTATGTTTTCACATTCTTTCATTAGGTGAACAAAGAACAAAATCACCTTAGCACGGTGGTTGTTTTCCCTAGCAACAACGAAAAATCACTTAATATATCTCAGTGATTTGTTGTCAATTGAGCACCAACGTTCCGCATGTTTTTAAACAGTATCTACAGGTGCGATTAAAATCATGCCTTAACTAAATAACTCAAGGCGCGTTATAGCGAGCGCTAGCGCGGATCACGGGCCTCATAATGACAAGACTGAGTCGCACGCCTCAACTGGTTAATAAGACAGCTTTAGCATACTGTTTAAGGAAAGAATATTATTGCTATAATGAAGTTACATCAACTGCATATACAGTGCAGCAGTCTCCGTGTGAAAAGGAAGTACTTTCTTAGTATTAAAAAAGTTTTTTTGGGCGTAATTTTTGATAAATTGTTGTTTATCAAAGCTGGGCGAGTAAATCATTGCTCGGGTGAATCATCGCTCGGGTGATGCAAGAAATATTGAACTTGAGCACGTGTTTGCACGTGTTATGACAAGGCCTGTATTAGCCATGCCTACTAAATAAATAATGACTGGAAAATATCTTAAAATTAAGAAAAATTTTTGTTTTTGCTGGCCAAATCAGATGCTAAATTGAAAGGTGCCTGTCCTCTGAATAATCTTTTTAATCTATCTAGTAGATTTCGAAGAACAGCAAACTTGCTTGGCTTTTCCATTCCAATCTTCTCCATTCATTTAGCCTGAAGACTGCAGTAAAATCATCAACTTCTTAAAAACATGTAATGATGACGACCTATTGAATCAGCTCAAACAGATCAATGTATGGTATTTTGGCAAGGTTTGTTCCCAATTAACTTTCTCCAAATTTTTCATATGATTTGAAAGTTAAAAGGCTGGCTGGTTTACTTTAGTAAGCCATTATACAAGAATTTCTTTTCTGATGTGGTAGTTTGGAACTTAACTTGGTTGAAGTTCCTCAAAAAGTACAAATTCCCGAGTGTTCTTGATTAGAATGATGTTTGGGTTTCAATCTCAAACTTTCCTTTGAGCATGATAATTATAACACCCAATAGCAGTCATGATTGTCCAATGCACCATGTTTTTCCATCCGTTGTCTTTTTTTGTACTAGTGTGAACTGTATCATTGGATTGATATTTTGGATCGGTTCGATACCATTTTGGCAACAGTTGCCAAACCTGTTGATGATAGACAGTGGGTGTTTCAGTTCGATGTACTCACAGAAACGTTTGGTAAAGAAAAAGGGGTGAATATTATTGTTTGTTTATATGACACGATGTTTACCAAAGAATAATCCGAGTTAAATGAATGTAAATTCACTGTTATCTTGTACAGGAGCAATGTAAATTTTACCCAATAATCAGGACCGAAGAAACTTTGATAATGATATATATATTCAATTTTTATTTTTTTTATTCTTTGTTTAAATGGCGCGACTGTTAGATCTATACTTTTCATTGATTTGATACTTCGTTTTGCAGGCGAAAAAACAAAGTCTCATATTCCAGATTTTGAAGTTCACTGCCTTACTGATAGAACATTCTTACGCAAGACATTTATACAATTCTATTGAGGTAAATTGGTTGAAAGTATTTCATCAAGAGTTGTTATGGCAACTGATGCTTTGCATGGATAAGGTTTTTGACTAACATCTTTTTTACTGTATGCTTTGTAGCATTTGATCAGCTTACTTGATTGTGCCGATGGAAACATAATTTTAGCTGTTTTGAACCTGGTTTATGTGTTCAGCAAAAGATCGAATTACTTATCACGACTTCCAAGTGAGAGGAAAAAACTACTGCAAGACAAGTTAGTTGATCTGGCTCAAGTAAGATACAGATAGTTATTTTGCATTTTCACTTGAGTAGAACAAACAAAAAAACATGGAGTGGTGATTCTTTAAGGGCATATTTTTTTGTAAACTTCGCTTTCTATATAAGCAAGGTTGTCTTTTGGATGTTATGTGTTTATATTTATGTAGACATGGGGAGGATCTGAGGCAGGCTGTGCACTGGAGCAATGCTGCTTAGAGGTATGTTAGCTTTCTATAAAATTTTTTATCTAGTCACAAAAATCTTAGATGTGGTGCACTTGTATTGTTATTCAGTGCATTTTCATGAAACATCGTACATTCTCACACCGAAACATGAGTGGCCAATTTTGAAGGAAAATTGTATTGTCATTTCAGGATGTTCCAGCAGGTGCGGGTGATGTCTACTTCGAATATTACCTCACAGATGCTCAAGTTCATGAGAATGACAAGAACAACAAGGTAAAGCTTTTAATAATGCTGTGTGATTAATAGGTCCTTAATGCTGTGTGATTAATAGGTCCTTATTTTATTTGTGCTTTTTTTATTATTTAAAGTGAATGTTGTTTATCAACATTAATCCTGGTTTCGTAAGGGAGATATTGTCTAATCTTTATGTTTGTTCTTTCAGATTTCATCGAATCGCTTTTGCATAGACTTGAAAAATGTACACCAGATGGCATCGAATGCAGGTGTCATCATGGAGAACGTCTTGAAAACCAAAAAAATTCCTGATAATGTGCAGGTAATTACTAATTCACAATGTTGTCTGAAATTGGCAGGGTTCGAATTAACTCTTCGCACTTCGCAAAATGCCAAGTGATTTTGAAAATAGCTCAAAAATTGCGAAGTCATTATTTCAAATTTTCAAAAAATTGCGAAGTATGATATCCAGATTACATACATTACAGATTATAATATAAATCTTTTCTACAGATACATTCAGTTATTTCAACTGCAACAGTGCAATTTTAAATATTGTTTTTCATTGGCTACTTTTACAACAGAAGAAGAATTGAAAAGTTTTTAATTATCTTTATGAAATGTTTATCACATAATCTGATCCTTTAACAGGTATATTAAGCAAAAAGAAATAAAAAAGATATCTGTAACTAATTGAATTTTATTAATAGAATTAAAACATATCTTTCAAATAATTTTTCTTTCTCTCCTATCAAAACGAATTGCGCGAAAGTTCTCGATCAAATAAACTTTTCATTCCAAAGATAATTGATCTTCTAATCATGTTGATAAATTGCCTCATAGTAACATTCAGTCATTTATTTCTTTATGATGACTTATTTAAAACTTGAGTAAGAAATAGTTTCTTACAGTCTCATTTTATAAACAGGTGCAATTATTTTGTCGCTGGAAATATTGAATGGATCAACGATAGTTATAAAAAGTTTTATTGAAAATCATCAAATTGCTGTGTTAAATTGTGTTGTTTTAATTACTGTGAAGGCATTTTTGTGACTTATTGACAGCCTATAAACCAAAACTTTGATTTAACTTTACCCTATAGGGCTTCCCATGGAAAAACAAAAATGAGCAAATTTTTTACGATAATTTAAACCCTGATTCAATTCATAACAACAGCTCGCATGTTGCTGATCTGCCAATTTTGATAATTCTGATATGAACAGGGATCACAGAGCAAAATTTTGTTTAGTGGGGGCTGACTAATTAGGGCCAAAATTTTTACGAATTTTATTGGACTAGAAAGGCTAAAACTGTAAAAACCAACAAAATTATTGAGGGGGGTATATAGCCCCCTTAGCCACCCCTGATGAATTTCTGAATCCCATTTTGCAAATCTACATGTATTTTGAATCTTCTTCTATTGGGTACCAACAAATCTCCAGCTCAGAAATCGCATTTTTTGCCTGTTGAAAGCTTTCATGCATTATTTTTTATTGCAAGCTATGTCATCCGTTATTCATAACAAGTTATCTAGTAAAACTTAAGTTGAAAATTCTATCTGGTAATGTTTTTTTCGAACAGCAATTGCGAGTGTGTATGGATTTTTTTTTGGATCCCTTTTGACTTAACTTGATGTGCCTCAATATCTTTTTAGATGCTGTTTTATCATCGGCTAAGGTTAGCACATGCCATGGTAAATCATGAGAAACGTTTGCAGTTCGTCCAAGCTCGTTTGCAAGCCTTATCAATTTTAGGTGAGTTAACAGAGTAGAGAAAATGTTCATTTTGTGTTCCAACATAACAAACCCCTCTAAAAATTGCTTATGACAGCCAACTTGGATCAAGTTTACAACTCTCCTTTCTCCTTCTAGAGATAAACTGACTGATATATGTTAAATGCATGCATGTTCAAGATTTTAAAAGTGTTTGTTTCTGCTGGAGCAATTTTTTTTTTTTTTTCATTTAACTAACTTTTATTTCGCCTTGTTTTAGTATATTCTAATGCAACAGTACACGTCAACACACTTGTGTATGATGCTCTTATTGAAGAAATTGTAAATACTCTCAAAGTGAATGACGCGTCATACAAACTCTCTGTGAGTGCTTACTTCACTAATTTCTTTTTCTAACAGTTTAGCCGGATGATCTTGGGTGAAATGTGTTTTTATTTTTTTTTAGGAGGTTAAAGCCTCCTGTTTGAAGACATTAACAGCAGTAATCCATTTGGATAGAAATCCACGATTACAATCGATCATCGATGCTACTGGCGCTACGTCGTATCACGGTTTTCTGCCATCTCTTGTTCGCCAATGTATACTACATATGACTGGTATGGCACTCCTTTTCCTTCTACTATTGCTTTTTTTCCCTGAAAACAAAATAGTGCTTCATCTGTATAACTTATTATTAATTATGTTAGTTTGTTTAAAAGGTCCTTGTTATGATTCATTTAAAGTTACTCCGTAGCGTTTTGAAAGTAGACATTTTGCATAATAATACCTTGCAAGTTTCCAAATGCTAAAGAGGGAATAAGGGAATGGTATCTAGCCCAATTTTTTTGTTTGCTTCACCAAATGAGAAGTAGCACCCATAATTATTGTTTTGAATAATTTTTTGTGTTTTTTTTTTTAAGACTCAACATATGAACCTTTTCCACAACAACTGGCGACTTCCTTGTTTTCATTTCTCTACCATCTGGCCAGTTACGAGTCTGGCTGTGAGGCCCTGGTTGCATCTGGCTTAATGGAATCTCTACTAAAAGTTGTGTTATGGCCAGGACAAGATGACCACATAACAGTGAGTATTTGTCAGATAATGTTTGGGTTTTTTTTGTAAAAGGTCAATTTTAGCTGATTTTTTCATGAATTGTTGTATATATGTTTGCCATAGGAATGTGTATATAGAAAAATAAAACAACAACAAGATTTAAAATAATCAGAAATGAAATTTTATTGTAAAATTTTAGTGTGACACTGATGATGGTTATGCCAAAAAGCTTCTTTCACATTTTCACATTATCACGTTATTTCACACAGAAGTATTATCCAATTAAGATTTTGTACCACGAACAAGTCAAATGTCTGACTTTGTGCTTTTGTGAAAGAAACAAATAAGTCTGTTTGTCATAATAATTTCACTCCACTACACAACACAGCTTTGAGCTTCCCTACATTCTGCTTGTGTTGTTCTTTAAATAATAATTGATTAAGTGTTTTCGATAATGTTGTCATGATAAAGAGTTTTTATTTTATCTTTCAGTTTGTCACCCGTGCTGTTCGTGTCATTGACTTGATAACAAACTTAGATATGGCAGCCTTTCAGACACACAATGGTTTGAATGCTTTAGTCACACGGCTGGAGGTAAAGCCTTTAAATTGTTTCAGTATTAAGGCTGTTTCATTGGTTACATGCATAACTATGTGATTTTTTATGAGCTGTAACATTTTGACCCTGGCTTCAAATTTATATGGCAGTTAACATTGATGACAATCTGTTGATCAGATTACATTTGTGTACTTGAAAATCTATATTATTAGAAAACAATATAATTATAATATTTATAATTATAATTAAATAATTATTTACTCTCATTCTCTATTTTTTAGTCCGAAGTGAAATTATGTAGCGAATTTCATGGTCCAGTGCTTTCGTCCGATTTTTCTTTTGTGTCTAGTCCAGACATGTCAGTATCTGAACAGGGAGACTCTGATCATTCTCAAGATGCATTTGCATCACCTCTGAACCATGTGGAAAGTATCTCACCTCTCGAGAGTGAATCCCCTTCAACCAACAAAGATGTAGAAATGATAGGTAGAATTCCTTCGTGTTAATTCCATTGATTTTGGTTAGAATGCCTTTGTTATTTCTTTATTCCTTGTTCGTTTGTTTATTACTATTTATCAGATGAGGCTGTCAAAAGTAAATCTACTACGCAGATGCAATGCCTACCACAGAGAGCAGCCCTCTTAAAATCCATCTTAAACTTTCTAAAGAAAGCTATTCCAGATCCAGCGTTTGCTGACTATACAAGATCACTTATGGACGAGAACTTGCAAAATGCGCTGAAGCTGATTATCAGTAATGCTGAATACTATGGTGCTTTGCTCTTTCTTCTCGGTGAGATCAAAGTTCGATTGCCACTTATCTGTAGATTTACTTGTTATTACCTGAAAGAGGTTTACAAACTTAGGCTTAAACAATATTTGTCTTTCAAGTACCAGTTTCTTGTTGGCCAATAGTGATTACTGCTACGAAATCTGACCTGTATCAGTCCGTAAAAAAAAAAAAAATTTTTTTCACAGATTGATATTGCTTGCTAAAAACAGTAGCTTTAAATATAAACAATAATAAGTAATCTGGCATTTTAAATTCTGGACAAGAAAATCCAATTGATGTATCTACTAGCAACTAATGACATTTTATTCTGTACTGATGCACCTTATACGCTGTCATTCCTTGTCATTCTTTGTCATTCCTTGTTCTAATATTATTTAAGTTATACTTTCTCCTTGTGTTGTCTTGCCAATGTTTTAATTCCGTTTGTGTGGATTTCTTGTCTGTCAATAAACAGTTAAACTTCATACAATACAATCAGTTTCGTTATCAGAACTCTTGTTGGATCCGTACTACCGCACTGTAAATAGACGTAGTTGCTCACCCTGAAGCTTGCTATTCTTTCATCTTTTGTTTTCATGAGTGCATGAGTGTTGTCTTGCCAATGTTTTAATTTTGTTTTTGTAGATTCCTTGTCTTCAAAAGTGCAAGTTACTTTGTACTGCAACTACATTTATTATTTCTATATTTTTTAATTCAGCCACTGATGTTATAACTGTCTTTATTTTCCACGAACCATCTCTTCTGTCAAGTCTACAAGATAGCGGTTTAACGTGGGTTGTGCTCAAAGCATTGATCATAAAAGATGTAAGTAACGGCAAGGTTTTGTTATTACTATCATTGATTTCCCAGGGTACATATCAATAATGTTGTCTTCACACCTGGTTGTGAATTGTTCTCATAAATTTAGAAGGCACAGTTTGCATGACAACACTTTTGTCCTGGCTAAAGGCATGCCTTCACATGCTTAAATGAAAGTGTTATGTATATCCCAACACATGTCAGTTATTGAAACTAATCAGATTGACTGTATGTTGGCCTCTTCAGTTCAGAGTTTTTTCTTCTGAACTGTGATCATGGTTGAGCAATTTTTAAAGTTATTCTCCACACAGAGATTTAAGATCTTTAATAACTGACCTCCACAATCAAAGAAATGTCCCCTTTTTTGTTTACATTCTTTTGCATCCGTCATTTCAACTAAAAAACGTGCTTGCAAGTTTTGTTTTTGTATTTTTTTTGTAGGTACCTGCAACACGGGAAAACTTAGCTTCGTTACCAAATACGTTGAGTGCATTATGTCTAAACACTCGTGGTTTGGATGCCTTCGTTAACTGTAAACCGTTCGAGCGATTGTTTCGAATATTGATTAGTCCTGAATATTTACCAGCCATGAAGAGACGAAGAAGTTCAGATCCTACCGGTATTTTGATTTTGTTAAAGTCTGTTCAAATTCTTCTCCTTATTTGAAGATATGTATCCGATGCAAGAGATCAACATGCATGTATGTTTTGTGTGTTTTAAAGGTGATACTGCCATGCATCTTGGGTCGGCCATGGATGAACTTATGAGGCATCAGCCGACACTCAAAACTGATGCTATGAAGGCAATCATAAAGGTAAATGGGTGATAGTGAAGACCCATCCGAATTTCAATTGAGATTTCTTAAAATTATCAAACCTTCATGATTTTGTGGCCATTATGACTTCTAGTTTTGTTTTAATACAATATAAGTCTTCCTGGTACTACTGAAGTTCAAAGTTTTAAATTTTTTTCAAGAATGAATTTGTTGTTGTTTTTGTATAGCTGCTTGAAAAACTTTGTGAAATGGGTCATGATCCAAACATCATTGCATTTCACCCAACCGACAAAATCAAATCAGTCCGAGCTCTTCAGCGTGATACCGAAGGTTCAACATCAGCAAGCGCAGAAGATCCAATATCCGATGACGATGAAGAAGAGTACCGCGCCCTTCTCATACGAAAATCCGATCAAAAAACGGCTGGTGGTGAAGCACAGAAGTAAGTTTGCCTTACTAAATTCTAACTAGTATCTATGTGAATTATCTGAAGTCTAAATACCCATCATATTTTTGAAATTTGTCAGTGCTGACTCAACGAGAGTGGGTGCCTAAGTACTTGTTTAGAAAATCTTTGAAATGGAAAATAAAATGTGAACAGAGAAAAGCTTTCTATTAGTTTTGTATCTTTTATCCTACAATTATATAATGTACCCAGTTTATTTCACAGCATTTGTTAAATATTTTATTCCACTCCTAAATGTCAGCTCACTTTATTTTGGAGTTTACTAATGGTTCTTCCCAATTCTTTCTTTCTTCAAAGGTCTGCTCAAAAAGATGAGAAAACATTTGTTCCGCTGCTGGACTACGTTTTGAATGTGGTAAGTGCTTTTAAAATATGAACCTAAATATAATTCCTATTTTTAATATGTATTTAAATTTTTGTTTTTAAAACTTATAGACTAAATTTTTGGACAATATATTGAGCAATAATGGGACTGATGATCACTGCATCGAGTTCGTCCAGTTGAATGGATTAAAGCCGTTATATGGACTATTGAACATGTCTAATTTCCCTTTGGAATTTCCACTAATGCCTGCGTGCCAGTCAATCGCTCCAGTCTGTAAATCAATCGCGGTAATTGCAGCCTTATTTTTTATTGAGACAACAAATTTTCAAATATAGATCTAGTTTCTTGAAGTGTAATGTTTTAACTTGTTGATGTGTGATATTGAATCTTTTGGGTTTTCTTGTAGATGTTAGCACAGGAGAGTAAAGTCTTCAAAGAAGGACTCACACAATTGGAAGCATTACTCGATAACGTGGACTCGTATTATACGTCAGCTAATATGACTGGTTCTGCTCTATTAAAGGAGCTTTCTAATGCTGACGATCCTCTCCAAGCATTATACGATGCTCGGAAAACTCCTCTGGTTCACTTAATGTCTGCAGTACATGCTTTCATCAATACATTTGTATTTATCAGTCGTGGTGCTCTGGTGAGTAGATGCTTTTAGATATGGTAACTGTTGATGAGAGAATCAGAGGATGTTAATAGCTTAACCGAGACTACAATGAAGAGCATTTACATTTTGAAATAGCATGTATGTTTGTTTCTATGGAAATGTACTCCTTTGCAGTGACTTGTAAAAGGTTTTTCCACTCGGTAGGATGTAATGGTCTTTCCCAGATGTCTGTATGATGGAAATTTTAAATGCTTTCAATAATATTATAGTAGTGAATTTTACTTACACACAACTTCTTGGATTTATTTCAGTCGGATGTTCGGACGATGTCCATCCAACAATGGGGCTCTGATCTTGGAATTAATGTGGTAGAAAAGCTGTGTAAATTATACACAAGGCTTGTGTGGGAGAGCAGTATTTTATTGACGTTGTGCACACCAAATACTAGCGGTGGTGAGGATCTCTCTTTTGCCGAGGAAGATCTAAAGAAATTAAATATCAAAGATTACTCATTAAAAGACGGAGGTGAGTCATTTTAAAATGCGAAATTACACGTTATGTTGTTTAACGCATTAATATGACTATAAAAACTATGCTGAAATAAGAGTGTGTTAATGATGATTTGAATGTGAGTGATTATACTTAGTAGATGATATTGTAAAATTCTTTGCAAAATAAGAGCAATGTCCTGGCCATCGATATGAATGAATGGATTGTGTAAGGACTGAGTGATTGATTACAAGAGCGTGGTAAACTGGAATAGTAGTTACCATAACATGCTCACTCTCTTAGGATAGCCTCTTCAGTCCCTTAAGGTACTGTTATCAATAAGGGTCATGCGAAGGAGCCCCCATTTACTCTCTTGCTGAATGCTAATCAGAGAGGAGTGATTAACACTGTTACAGTCACGTCATAATTTCTACCTATAATTTCACTACATAACTTCAATTTATAAAATAAAGGGAGGTTTACTAGAGAATATTTAAGATGCAGGTTATATTGAACGTATGTCAATAGTGTTAGTATTGTTTTCAAATAAAAAGGTCTCAGAATTCATAGTGTAAAAGATAACTGAAATTATCGTAGGGTAAGGCTAAATCTTTTCAGCAAAATTTTAAAGTCAAAGATTTAAAATGATAGGGACGTAAGATTAGTCTTTTGAGCTGCATAAGAGAGACAGAAATACTGGAGAAACAGGATTATTATGGTGGATACGGTATGGATTTACTTGAGAAAATAGGTAAGAGAAATACTGGAAGGAGTATTAATCAAAATCAATGTTGATTTGGGAAAACAGTCGTGAATATTCTTTGGTTAAGTGGATACTAAATTCAAATAGTTATGGTATGAGAAAAATGAGATGCCATGCTTTCCATAATATACTAAAAATGACTTGTGTTGGCATTCATTCTGTTAATTGCTTGGTAATGTTATTGTATCATTCTGTTTTATTTGTGTTGTCGACTACACGCTAGATCCGCCTCTCCTCCCCTTTAATTCTGTTTCATGTTGATTTTTCTAATTTGCTCGTTTATTTCTGTTTATATAACTGTGAAGATTATCTTCTTTACAAGTTTGTTTTCATGTACATTTCATCACACTAATATCACATTATTTCTTGCAGACTCTACTGAAGGTGGACTAAAAAAAGACGTCAACTACCTGACACTATTGAAGTGGTTGTTAACGTCTTCCTCACATCTTGGTCGCGCACTAGCTGAGCTGTTTGGATTGCTAGTTCACCAATGTGTTGGCTCTCAAGGACAGCGTATACGACGTCATCCCCATAATTCAAACCAGCCAACAGCACCATCTTTGCCTGCCAGACAGATTGCATCCCGTTTAACAAAACTTCTCGTTCAAGGGTTGACTTGGAAGTGTCCTGACGAAATTCCAGTGCCTCGTCTCAGGTACTGTTATAGTTTGTGTTATTTTTGTTCTCTCACATTCATGTTTCTTGTTTGTTTGTTTGTTTGTCATGACATAAACATTACTTGACCTAGGTTAACGTTCTACATCTGCTCAGTCGGATTCGCAACACCAATGCTTTTTGACAATTCTAAAAATCCTTATCATTTGATGCTACAGCAGTTTGAGAATGGTGGAGGTTTGGATGCTCTGTTTGAGTAAGTATAAGAGAAAGGAGTTTTTCCCCTTTCAAAACATCTACGACGATGAACATTTTCATTGAAATTGTGTATATTTTTCTATAGAAATGCACTCCTTTGTAGTGATTTCTTTGTGACAAAAATCAACCAAGTAAGCTGTCACTGGTGTGGCATAAGATAAAACATCTTTCTTTTTAAGATAAGTAACTGGCAGGGCTAGAATACAATAGGTAAAACAATTTTGTTGGTGGAACTGGGGAATATCCATGTGGTACAATCGTCTAGCTTGTTATGGTCGACAAGGACCAACTGTCAACAAGGACAGGCATGTTTGACATGAAATCTAATGACACAAAGTGTGTCTACTAGGGCGAAAATTGGAATAATAGTATACTGAAATGGGTGGTCTCAATAAGGGCAGACTAAAATATGAATGCTAATAACCACATGTGTAGCACTTAATCACCAACAAAGACAACCGAGTGTTTTCAAACCGAGGATTTCATTTTGCTGTTGTCAGGAATGCACCTCACATAGAACCGTAATAAAAAAATGGTCTGTGAATGAACATCTGTTTAATATTAAGGGACCGAACAAAAACAATAAACAAATGATTGGTTCTCTCAAGAAGATTCCTTGGTAGAAAACCACTGAGACTTTCATATGTTCACTATCTTTAATGTTCTGCTCGTGTTCCTTTTAGAAGGTTTCAATGGATGCTGAAGGAGTTTCTGAGTCATCGCACCGAAGATGAGATAAAGAATGCAGGTAAAATTTATTCATTTCTCAAGTTCACCGATTACTGTCAGTTCATTACTGATGCATACCTGATGAGTTTACATACATACATATGGATGCTCAAATTAAATTGTTTGTCGGAATCCACTAGGTTGTTTGTTATCAATCTTAGTAGTTTAAAGATACAGTTGAAAATTCCAAATGCATACTATCATGACTATCATACTATCATTTCTCTTCAGTAGATAATATTTTACACTCAAAGTAAAGAATGAATATGTATTGAATAAGCCTTTTATACAATTTTTTTGTCTTTAACTTAACTGTTATTTCCATGTTGTTTTTTTTTTTGCAGTCGGCATAAGAGAGTTCTTAGAAGGGTGGTTAGGGTTGATTAGTCGTATGGTGAACACGAAGTATGTCTTCGAATCAACACATGCATTGCCAACTACCTCCACCGTACCTGGTTTTGTTCCGTTTGATGCTGTCAGCTATTTGGCAAGAATTCACAAGGTTTTTAAAATTTAAGTTTTCAAAAGAAAGTTTTTCTCATGGACAAAGTTGTTAGGTGCTTTTGGAACACCTGAATGTTATTATTGAAATTCATCTTACGATTTCCTTTTCTTTTCGCCATAGTTTGCGTTTGAAAGTATAATGATGTTGTGGAAAAACAAAATACTGGAACATCCTGACAGTCACACAATTGCTGACCGAATGCTAAACATTCTAAGTCACCTCATCAGTGGCGAAAAAGAATTGAAGCAGAAACTGTCACAGCGAGAAAAACATCGGGATAAAAAGGATAAACATGGTCTCTTATCAGAAATTCAGAAAACCCCAGCGCCGACCACATTTCAGCCACCACAGGAAGACGTCAACGAAGCATATTTGCAGCAGGTTGTTGTTTTGTTTCATGTTTCCCAGTTTCTTTCTTGTAAATTGAGAAAAAGTTTTTTTCATACAGTATTTTTATGCACTGATGATGGACGTAGTCCAAAAAGCTTCTGCTGAATAAATATAGAATTTTAAATCGTTGTTATCTATTATATTCCCCAGTGATATTTTGAAGTTGATTTACTTTTATCAGTGGTATTGTCATGGAATTAATTAACTCGATTGGATGTTGCGTGAGAACAACATCAAAACGTCTGGTCTGTGAGACCCAGAATGTGTTAATAAGATTTATTAAGTGGTACTCTTATAATGACTGCCGATGTATTCCTGGATGCAGATATTGACAACTCGTATAATTGGCTTGATATTTTCCATCTGGTTTGTCAACAGTTAAATTCTTTATTGTTTTGAATTTCAGTTAGTGGATATGGGCTTTTCACAACAACATGCTCGTAATGCCTTAATACAGACAGGAAACAACTTGGAGACTGCGACAGATCATTTGCTTTCTGTTCCTGCACCAGTGCTACACACAGGACATGGTGGTAGTGGTGTAAGTACTAAGTTGTTATCTAAAATTTACATATCACAATATTTAAAAATTCCTATGTTTGTTACCTTCCGCGTTATGTCGTATGTCGTAAGGTTAAACGCATTAATATGACTATAAAAACTATGCTGAAATAAGAGTGTGTTAATGCGAGTGATATTGTGTGTTTGTCCATTTTATTTCTGAATTTTTTGTCCCTCTCCCAGTTTGGTCAACGATGTTCATCAATTACTAATTTCATTTATTTATTTATTTTGCCAGTAAACAGTAAATATTCTTATACAAAAATACACTGTGGCTAGGAGACCCTCACAATAGTCAAAACTAAACGGAGGTGAGGGCCACCTAATATAGAACATAACTATAATTATAATGACAAACATAAGGATAAAAAAATAAAGAAAAGGGCACAACATTTATCCACTTTAGAGAAGAAAATCAAGGAGTATTTGTTCTGATCTAAGAGAAAGGAGATTAAAGCCTTGTAGCAGCTCTTTCACCATTATAATAAACATGTTACTTGCCCTCCCTTGCATTCCATGGACAACTATGCTTGTTTATTATATTCATTATGTATGCTCAAGTTTTTATGCATGAGTTTTTATTTATTTATTTACTTCCAGTCTGGCATGGATGTTGATTTGTCTGAAGAAGACATGATGATTCGAGCAATTGCCATGTCATTAGGCCAAGGAATGGGACAGGTAAGAAATAAATGTAAACAAATTGTTTCATGTTTCTCTTAACCCATTCAAATTTCTATTGATCTAGGAGATACCTATGAGTGACGACAAGTCAACGAAAGATCCAAAAAGCAAGATTCATTTAGTGACGAGGACATTGTCACCTGTGACAGTTGAGCAATTAGAGGATTTTAGCGAAGCTATTACGAATAGTTCTCATGATATAGTAACTGGTTGTTTGAGTTAGTTTCACTGCATTCCGAGTGCAGTCCACACCGTTTGCGACCTGTTTGTTAGCGATGGCCCGGCGATCTGGTTCTTCACTTTATCGAACATGCTAAATGACAATTATTTCAGATATCACAGCTTCAGCTGAAACTATCCTAGACGGTATCAGGTCAGGTAACTGAATCGCAAGATCTGACCAGCATTGAAGAAGTGGTTAAGTATTTGTGCAATGGCAGAGAAGCTGTTACCTTGACAACTCGGTTGCATTTGTATCTCCTTATGTTTCAGGTAAACTGTGTATTTCCGCAGATCTTTTTGCAGGACTCCTTAACATGTTTTTAAATGCCAATTTAAATGCTATTTACAGGACATAGAAAACACCTGTGCTAGTGCATTACAAAATCGAGGTTGCTTTGTTGACTTAATCAATCTTTTGGAATGCACAACCAATTTGTTGAAACATTATGTGAGCCTCAGCATTGCTGGAGGTAAAGAACGAGAAACAGAAGTTCCAACACCAAAGTTAGTCCTTAGAATGTCTTGTATGCAATGTTTTCCACTTTCAAATGATTATAATGATTGTATAATGACAAGAGAAGTCTCCTGCCAGTTTGTGTTAAAACTGTTAGTTAAACTTTCGGGTGATTATAATAATATTGTTTGATGTCATCACCTTTACATTTCAGCTTCCTTGCTCCATTGCTGCTGATATTCGATCACTATGAGAGGGCTGCTTTGTTTTGGGAAAGGCAAAAAAATCAGGTATGTGTTAAATTTGGTGTTTTTGTTTACCGTTTACTGTTGTTGATGATTGTATCAACAAAAGTATTTCTTTTATACTCACCAATTCTTTGTAGGAATGTAGTCACACGTGGAAATGGTTTGACGATCGGAGTGGACGATGGTGCAACTATAGTATTATAACAACACGTCAATCGATACGGCTTATCATGCAGGCGAATCCACTGTTCGGTAGGCAGGAATTTTACAACAGCATACCGAGTTCTTTAATTTTGCTGGTGGTTATTTTTCTTGTCCTGTGTATATGTTTTTGTTGTTGTACAGGTTAGGATGACATATTAGGCCGAGTCTGAGTGAGTTTGCTTGAGATCTATTATCTCGCATCCTACTGATCTCACCGTTGGCAAGCGATTGTTCTGAACCTGTCTTCCCTCTAATTGAATGAGACCAGAAAGTTTTCTCTAAGTAATTTATTTTTTTAATTAATCTTATTTTTCTATTTTTTGTAGATTTTCTGCTGGTAGAAGAAGATACATGGTTTTCTTTAGGACTCTCGTTCAGGTAATAACCTGTGCTATTTGACAAATGTGATAACAATTTGGCGATACAACTATGAAGGTTGTGAACTAAGTTTTCATTTCTGTTGTATCCACTCTTCATGGCATCTACCTTTGAGCTGCTCTTTCTCTTTAATAATTTGATATACGCCATAATGATCATACAAGTTGGATCATGTATCATGGCTGTGGCAAAGAATGTTCAACATGTTTGATGAAATTTCAGGTCAATGAAGACACAGGCAACAGGAGGCCATTATGCTCAATGTGATGCAAGGAAGTCCAACAACGTCCGACACTGGTGAAAGTTCTGTCCATCGAAATGTGGAGTCCGGGAAAGAGCTAGAGCTCCGTAAGCTAAGCAAGACCAGTATGAAGGCTATTAAAAGGAAACTGGAGACTGGCAAAGATAAAATGGATGTTGATAAAAAGGGCGAAGGTCAGATCTTGTTATCTCTTTGAGCATTTTATTATAAGGAACTCAGCTAATGGGCTTTGGGGGATTAGTATTTGGGATGTCATCTAATATTGTATAAGGTGAACATTTAAAACCATTTTATTAAAAACGTAATAAGTTCAACGTACCGTCAATATCAAATTGTACCATTAATTAGTCCGCAGTTCACGTCGAAGCTTAAACAAGGGCATCATTGTTTTGCACATCTCGCAACAAATGATTTCTGGATCCTTAACAATCTAAGAAAAGCATGTCGAAATATGAAGGGCCACACTATCAAACTAGGAAAGAAATAAGTTACATTTCTTATTTGAAAAATGTAAACAGATACTTTCTGGTTCCAAAGCTTTGCATTTCACGTTAGATTTTTAGTGCACATGGTTGTTTTGTTAGCTTTAGGGAAATTTATAAAAACACAATGACTTCAGATAGATATTTCCAAATGCAATGTTTTTTGACCGACATTATTGCTTCAATGTATTTCTAAAAAAGACTTTAACTAACTTATCAATTGTTGTTAGTTAGTAATATATAAGCTCCTGGTCGTATGATGTGTAATAATTGCATCATAATTTTTGGTCACTAATATTTACTGTCTGTTGTAGATTCTGATCAGCAGTATGAACAAGTGGATGGTCTATTGCAGTTTCAAAAGGAACTGATAATTGAGTGAGAACTCTTCTTAATTTCACCATTTGTCAACAATAATTCTTTTTCAATGATGGCTTTCAAAATGCCGAACTCAGTGAAAACAGTTGAAAAACACTGAAAACTCGAGGAAAACTAATGCAAACGTTTTGCGATTTAATTAGACAATTATGAGATGTTTTGTTTGAGGTTAACTTACTGTTTTCCCCTTGTAGGAATGCTGTTCAATTGATTGGTTTCCCAGTTAACTCGTCCACTCTAAATGCTGTCATTCGACTGTCGTTTCGTTTAACTAGAGACTTTGCCATATCTCGCTATTTTGCTGAACTGCGTGGTGTGGAGAACTTGTTAGATTTAAAAGAACACTCTGGTTTTCCAGGAGTGATGCCTTTGATTACGCTTTTGTTGCGGCATGTTGTCGAGGACCAGGAAACGTTGAAACTTGCTGTTGAAAGGGCTGTGGCTGTTGCAGGTAATAAAGGCGTGCCAAATTTATCCTGTGGTGTCGGACAGAACTCTCTCGGTGCTAAAGAACTACACTATCTATTGCGTGCTTTGGGCTCGATAGCATGTCGAGATTCAAATCTTTATAAAGAAACTATTTGTAAGGTGTTCCGGTTAGCCCTTCCTAGTGCTCGGAGAGGACAACTTGAAGAGGTTATTCCACCTAACGCTGCACAGATAGTCAAGATTCCATTGGAATTAAAAACTCTCGGTTTAAGTGGAATTGTTGTTGCACACAAGGAAATGGAGAAGCTTGTCCATCTGTTACTGAAAACCTTAGTAGAACGACATTTTTGTGAAGCGGAAATTCAAACAGCAAAAGAGAAAAGCATCGGAGCAGCAAGTACAACGACTGCTGGTAAAAAAACTGACAAAAAGAAAGTTGAAGCCAAGGTCACTACTCCACAAGCGACTTTAGTACGACGCTTGACTGGTGAACACATTGATGAAGATGAAATGTCAGGTGAGTAGTTACAACGTCAACGAATAACTTGGAGTTTATCTCTATCAGCGTTGAATCTGTGGTTATTGTGTTGAGGTCTTGATAGCACCCTCACTGTTAGTACACCTTCTGTATAAGTGGTAAATAGGATTCATATGCAACCTGGAAAACTTGGAAAACTTTGGCTAAAGTCAAGGAAAACCTGGAAAAATCAGTGAATTCTGATGTTTGATCTTTGACAGTAAATTAGATTAGGTTGGGAAAAATGAATTAGAATCATAAAACAAGTGTATTTCAATAAAGAATGGCTTGTTAAAGTTCAAGCCCTCTTCTTGGTTAGTTAGGAGAAATTAAATCAGAGAACAATACTCAGGCTGAATAAGTCCTTTATCTGATTCAGTGTTGAGAATAGAAAAAGAAAAAAATCCAATCTCAAGAAAAACTAAAGTCTGCTGTCCTCCAATAGAATCTTGTTGAGAAATATGTTCTATTGGTAATTTATCCTCACTCAAATTGTACAAATTAATTTGAAAGAACTATGCAAACTTGATTGTTGTTGCAATTTCATATGAATTAACTAAGCTATGTTAACTTCTTTTTAGCAGTGAATTCCTTAATCAACAGTGAATCAGAAGCCAGCCCTGTTTGTTCGTCAACTGAAAAGGCCGATCAGCCGCTGTTGTCGCAAACCATCATTCTGCTTTTGTTGACAGAGCTGGCAAAAAGCTACGCTGCCGTGGCATGTACAATTGTAGATTACGTGGTGGATAATAATAAATGTGTACGTTTTCTTGTTGCTTGTTGAAACGTTTAACATTTAGACTGGTGAAAGTTCAATGAAACTAACAGAACTCTTCCTGTGGATTTGAAAATTTTTTTTGAAATAATATTTTTTTGTTTCGAAAGATTGATATTAGCATAATGAAAAGTTTTTGTTTCCATTTAGATTCATTGAGAAAATGTGTTTGAATATGCCTATTTGAATAAAAGAACTTTAATCAATAACAAACTTAAATCAAATGCTT